>JAFMSR010000001.1:15901193-16616800 GCA_022818135.1 Saxidomus purpurata | reverse complement strand
AAACACTTCTTCACAAAATGAATTCCAGACTTTCTAGCTTGCTGTGTTACATGAATTATCTTGTTAACTCCAAAATCTTCCATCAGATTGAGACACCCACCTGCCACCTGATGAGATCTTCAACCTCCTTTTCCTGGAAGCTTAGAGTCAATGTTCTTCTATCTTTAGTAACAACTTTGATATTCTCGGTACCTATCTCTAGGTCAAAAGACTGCCACGTCAACCTTTAATGACATTAAATAAACAAAAGATTAATACTTAAAACTACACAATATCTGTTACATGGATGTAAGTTAGTGAAGCAATAAAGCCATTGGTAATTTTCTAAGAGGATATAAAAATAGTATTTTGCTATCAATATCTGTAAAGTGGTTATACCCTTCAAAGTACATTGTAACTGTCACAATTTTTAGAAAGGTATATAGCATTGGTTTATACATAACTTTAAAATTAATTTTTCAGACAAGGAAACAAAAGATCATATTTTCAGCCTTTAAGCTGAAAAGAGTGAAACAGTGTTATCCTGATACTAAAGTTGACAATTTGAGAAGGAACAGTACAATATGTTACCTCAAACTATTTACCATAAATTGGGTAAATTTCGCGATTTGTAAGCAGACAGACTTGATTACCAATTTTAAATTTGCAAAAGAAGAATTCTGTAGTAGTAAATATATTTAACATGAATCTTTAATTATTAGCAAAGTGTGAAATTCACATAAAACAGCGAAAATTAAATCATCGAGAATAGTACCTAATTTACAGTACAAGGACATCTACATCCTCAAAGATGTTCTAATGGCAACTATATTCTTTGAGTTGAAAAAAAAACACTTTCTTTACCTGAGACCTTCATATCCGTTAGATGTGATGATAACTTTGACGTTAGACTGTAGAGGACTGTTGAGACAACTCCAGTGTGACATGATCTGAGGGTCTGCTATACTTGTTGCCAATCTGTCTATGGTTTCCATGGTTCTACAGTGATTGTCAGAAAAAAATATGTTCCAAGTTACCGTTATCACAATATTGCCAAGTATTTTACTAGAATTTCACACTTTTTTACTTCGGGCTTAATGTCTGATTCAACAATAAGTCAGTTATGTACTATCGGGTATTTTAACTTTTCAATGTTACTGAAATAAAATTTAACTAATGGGATTAATACACCCGACTGCTTTATAAACTGAGGAAGTTTGTAGTAACAGAATACCTTGCAAACAAACTAAAAAGAGATATTGTTCTTAGCAATAACTCTGTAATTTGTCAAGATATAGTAATGGTTCTTGTACACTAGACTTTCTCTCAATGTGCTTCACCATTGTATGAAGTTGTAGTGAATTCCAACCAATAGTTTTCGAATTATGCTCCGGACAAGTAAAAGTAACAAAGGGCAATAACTCTGTAATGAGTCAAGATAGAGTTATCATTATTTTGCACTGCACTTCCTCTCATTGTGCTTGACCATTGTATTAAATTGTATTGAATTCCAACCAGTAGTTTTAGAATTATGCTCTGGACAAGGAAACGTAATAAAGGGCAATAACTCTGTTATTAGTCAAGATGGAGTTATGGTTCCTGTGCACTGCACTTCCTCTCATTGTGCTTGACTATTGTATGAAGTTGTATTGAATTCCAACTGGTAGTTTTCGAATTATGCTCTGGACAAGGAAAAGTAACAAAGGGCAATAACTCTTTAATGAGTCAAGATAGAGTTATGGTTCCTATGCGTTGCAATTCCTCTCAATGTGCTTGATCATTGTATGAAGTTGTATTGAATCAACAAGTAGTTTTCAAGTTATGCTCCGGACAAGGAAAATGCAACAGACCGCCCGACCGACCGATCAACCAACCATTGGGTGACTCCTATATACCCCCTTAACTTCGTTTCGAGGGTATAATAACAGTGAAATATCTCTTACCTTGCTCTTAATACTTCATGTCTGGCTTGTTTGATGATTTGTTCAAGGAGGGTTTCACTGCAAACAAGAAATATGAAGACTTGTTATTGAATATCACCTGTTCACAAGTGAGCTATATGATTATAATTTACAATACCTTGTCTACAAATAAGATTCTGATATATTTTATGCTATTATCCTGTGTCAGGGATATTTTACGCAAATGGGAACTGGAACCAACTGTGTACTAGTAACATGTTCTTTTCATTGTTTTCTTTAATCAAAATCCAGGTTTGATCCTATCTGTCCCATAAACTTAAAATGAATAGCATTCCGAAATTCTGATTTCAACATATTTTGAAGCTGTGGATTTAAGATAATATCATAGTTACATTGATTCTGATTACAGTGTAAATCAATTCAGTACATTATGTGTAAACCTTTTCTGTCCCAAATCCCCAAATACTGTAAATGTGGAAATATTTGCAATGATTTTTTTGCTATTTTCGTGAATTTCCCAATTATTTCATTTATTAAATCTTGCAAATTCATTTGATATAGATTTACTATTAAAGAATTTTCTATTGCTGATCTTAAAATTTGTGAATAAGCCACTGCTCACAAATCAAGAAATTTTTGTCACATGAAAGTTACCCAATTTACAGAAATGAAGTTGACTTTATCTCCTGAATAATTTTGACCGTTATAACATTGTTATCAAATGTTTAAAACAAAAAGGCCAGCATTACTTTTCTGCCATCTGTTTGAGTTCAGCACGAGACATTCCTGTTGGACCAGCCAATCGTCGTCTCTTGCTCATACCAAATGTTGCTGTAACAGGATGCGGGGCATCCAGATGTAACGTTTTGTGATGAACCTCTCGTAACAGCTGATGTAATGAATGCTCCAGTACGTGGTTATGCTCTACTTTATTTGGTGGAAGTTGTGACTGAAAATGAAATATAAATCAGAATTAAGCCACGAAAAAATAGGTAGGAAAATGCTGTGTCTCTCAAAATTATCTTATTTAAGCTAAACTAAGTACCATTCTTCTATGTAGTAGAAAGCGACTATTTTAACCTGTGATCACCAAAAGCATTTAACATACAGGTGCTCAAATAGTGTAGGTAGTGTTACCTGAACTGTAATAATGATTTGTATCTGTCTTAAAAGAGTATATTTTTGTACAACAGTATCTCAATGTTACTGATGTACAATCTAACAAGATTTCATAATTTCATTGATGCTGAAGCAAACGTGTTTACTTCAAACGGCAAAAATGTAAGAAATACCTTCAGACTGCTTGGTTTATACATTCTAATATTTCTGTTGCAAAACAGTTCAAGCAGTCTTTTAACACTAATGGATTTCTTGCTGTAGATAAGTGACTCAATTAGAGAAAGGTTTAGAAACTTAGCAAGGTAATGGTTAAAAGTACATTTGTATCACTTTACCTTTTTGTCTCCTCTTCCAGTTGAGTGACAAAGAACTATAGACAATTGCACACTGGGAAATATCTGAAATAAACAAAGAAAATGATCGAGAGGAACTCAAATGTAAATGTGTTCTTTTACCATATTCATGGATCATTTGAGATCTGAACCTTGAAATTCCTAGCTTATTATAACTATCTATTAAAGCTTTGTTAGAGATATTTTTCTAGACTGCTTCATTTTGAGTGCAATTTACAGTGTTTATTGATCAAATAATGGCTTGAAAACTGGTTAATTACAAATCCCAAAAGTACAATACTCACAAAGTTAAGATACCAGAGGAGAAATGTGTATATTTCTTAATATGTGACCTTATGTGACATCATTGTAATCCTGCAACTTATTAAACATTTAAAACAATATTCTTTTCAATTACATGATATTTATTATACTTTCTAAGTTTGTTCTAAACATCTCGTGGTATTTTTAGCTTAATCCCTCCCCCTGCTGGCAGCAAGTGATTCTGCCCTTACAACTAGTGCAGATCATGATCAGTCTGTACATAAGTGTAGTAAGAAGTGGTCCAGCCAAAGCTTAAAGTTTTCCAAGTAAAATGATAAATAACCCTTTATTACTTAAACACTCAATTCTGCTTTAAACATTACTATGCTTTAAAAATGCCTTAAAAACCTTTAAAAGGCTATACAGTCGGACCTGCATTTGCGACAACTTAAGTTTATCGACATCCTGACGTATATGTCCACTTTAAATGATTCCCTTGTGATTTCAAGCATTAATTGTCTATCCTGAATAGAGACCACCTGTCTTAAGAGACAACAATTCTAACTTTCCCCTGTGTGATTGATTAAGACAGGTTCGATTGTACTTACATTTGTGATGATCTGACTTCCAACTACAACATGGGGAACACTACTCTTCAGCTGAACAGCCTCTCTTGCAAGCTATAACAGAAATCATTTGCTATAGTTTATACAAATATATCTTAGCTTTATTGCAAAACTAGTTCTTCTTAAGTGCCATTAGCATTTTGGATGAAAAAAACCCACTAAATATAGTTCTTATAAAAGCAAGAAAGATATCTTACTTGCAAAACTGACAGTTATTTGTTCGAAAAACATTCCTAACATTGCTTTTTAAATTAAATATACAGTACTAGTTACAAATATAGCGCAGTAATTTTGTCAATGACATTGCAAAAAATGCAAAACGCAATTAGAGAATGCTACTGCTTGAAGAAACGACAAAAATATATAAAGAAATGTATACATCAATATTGTTTCAGAGCAAATGTGACAATGGTCTATCAATATTCTATCCAATAAAGCAATTACAATTATTATATAAATGAATAATCAAACCATTCATGCGAAGGACCAGTAATAGTTCCCAATCCTCCTGTAACAAACTGCCAACTTTCTGTTACATTATGCTGGGTTGGTTTCTGTTTCAGTGAAAGATATTTACAAACCTGAGAAAACAATTTTTTACAGAACAGAACATTTTGTGCTGCCTCTAACTTAGTCTGCCAGTGAGCATCTGAGGGATACCGTCCAAAACCATCAGGTATTCGAAGTGTTGCTGTGATCAGGTCCATTGATTCTGTAAAGGTAAATATTGTACCCTAAGTAAAGATATAAGCACAGATCTTGCTTCAGTCTCAAAATAAACTTGTCTATCTTTTAACCTGGACTATATCAAGCATAGTGAACTGGTGCTGTTAAATCATAATATACCGATTGAACATTCTAGAGTATGACCAGACTACACTTATTAATGTACAAGCTAATCATTTCTAGTGATTTCTGGATAGTAGCCTATTAAAAATCGAAATATCATTGTGCATGTTTTCATATCTGCAACAAACAATAGAGTAGTCGGGCAACCTATAGTCGTTACATTCTTTCCATGTATACTTGGGGTCAAACAGTGTGACTTTGAGTGAGATTGGAGTGACTGAAGTGACGGACTTCCCGGCACTTCCCTGGAGTAAAATTAAGGCACTTTTCTAACGGTAAATTAACAGGTTTTACAGGACTTTAGAAATTTGTATACAAAAGAGGTTTTCTTGTGTTGTACATTTGTATAGCATGTTGTTTCTTTCTTTTATTTCCACTGAAATTATTTGCATCACTTTTTTGTTTGTGACCTATCAGTGCTTTAGGCAGCAACTAACATTTATTGCTTTTATAAAATGTGACTATTTTTATGTTTTTTTAAAAGACTACCATGACTATCAACAGGTATTCATGTTTTGAATAAACAACATTCGGAACTCTTGTAAAATGTCACTTGAGAAATAAATTTGGCACTCGCCACTGCCAGTACTGCATGTATCCCTGTGTACAGATCAACATTTACCTGGGACAGTCTTGACTTCCACCTGCACGTACGAGGAACCCTCTAACTCACTTGGTATAATCACTTCCAGGGCACTGTGATTGGTATTGCTCCGACAGTAAAGTTGTATTTTTAGTAACTTCAAACGTTCCACCTTGCCAAAACCTTGAACCAGCTAGAATAACATAAATGTGATTGAACAAAATGTATCAAATACCGAGTCAGGCAAATTCAAAATGCTGCAATATGTTCAAATAAAATAAATATAACATCTACTATCATGTTCTTTTTACGGCAACCCTGTACTGGTTGGAGTCCTACATATCCGGACACTATTTAAACATTTTTTACGATAACTCTGGTAATTTTTGTATCTAGCAATCTAAATTGTAATAGAAGTAAGTTAGGTTCTTCTCCCAAAAGAAGAACTTATTTGTTTTCTTCTAGGAATAGATCATTTATATTTTTGAGGCCAGGTAGTGAGGTCACCAAATTGCTTAATTTTATTGACCAACTGTACCATGTTTCCGGACATCTAGTTTAAATAGATTTTATTTTTGTGATGTTAGCTTTTAAATTGTGTAAACTTTTTCAATCATTTGACACATAAATGAAATATCATGAAAAAAGTTAAACTTGTGATTTTTATTTGCCGTGCCTCTCAGAAATATTGCGCATGCACAGTCTGTCATTTTCAATTTCCCCCCAACAATGTAAACATGCTTTCAGTGACTGACAAAATAAATAGTGAGATTTCTTGGTCAAATAGTTACATTAAACTGTTGTTTTTGCACTTTGTTGATGGAAATCAAGTGTCTGTTTGATCAACAATATATGACTGTAAATATTAACAAACAATCACGCATTTTCGCAAGTGTCGGTTTGATGGTCGTCCGTGTTTGGTGGTCTCCAACCAGTACAGTAGGGTAAAAGAATCTCTTAATAGTGTAGCAAATACCCTGTGGTTGAAAACACCTAACCGGTCTATAAAATCTAACAATGAGTGTCATATATCAAAATGTTCAGCAAGCTCTGGACAAATCGAAACGGAAGTTCATTTTTACCAAAATGGTTGGAGTCGACAGAAATCCAAGATGGCGTCCAAGATGGCCGCCATAATGTAGAAAACAAGCAAATATACCTTTTTCTGTCACTACTTTGTCGTGTATGTACAAATTAACACCAAATCTGTTTTATTTTCACTTCACATTAGATCTCTTTATAAATTTGATCTCATGGTTATTTTAAATTATAGAGGTCAAGGTCAAACTCAAGGTCAAAGGTCAAATTTTGTGAAAATTGGACATTCCGATACATATGTTTCTATGTTACATTCCTAATATGAAACATACCAACATTAATTATTCACCAAAATTTACAACAATGTATATTCTTCAAATAATTAGCACTGTTTAGTTCAGATATGTTGTTGCCATGGTAATCCAAGATGGCGTCCAAAAAGGTCGTCAAAATTGAGAAAACAACCAAATATACCCTTTATTTGCTACTTCTTTGTCATTTATGTACAAATAAACACCAAATCTGTTTAATTCTCACTTCACATTAGTTTTCTTTAAAAAATTGTAATCATGGTTATTTTAAGTTATAGAGGTCAAGGTCAAACTCAAGGTCAAAGGTCAAATTTGGGAAATTTGGACATTCGGATACATATTTTTCTATGTTACATTCCTTATATGAAACATATCAACATTAATTATTCACCAAAATTTACAACAATTTAATTCTTTGAATTATTAGCACTGTTTAGTTCAAAAATGTTGTTGCCATGGTAATCCATAATGGCGTCCAAAAAGGTCACCAAAATTGGGAAAACAACCAAATATACCCTTTATTTGCTACTTCTTTGTAATTTATGTACATATTAACACCAAATCTGTTTAATTTTCACTTCACATTAGTTTTCTTTAAAAAATTGTACTCATGGTTATTTTATGTTATAGAGGTCAAGGTCAAACTCAAGGTCAAAGGTCAAATTTTGTGAAAATTGGACATTTGGATACATATTTTTCTATGTTACATTCCTAATATGAAACATATCAACATTAATTATTAACCAAAATAAAAACGATGTACATTTTTCAAATAATTTGCACATTTGGGCTTAGATATGTTGTTGCCATCGATATTTTGTTGCTATAGTAATCATAGATGGCATCCAAAAAGGCCGCCAAAATTAAGAAAAATACCAAATATACCCTTTACCTGCCACTACTTTTTCCGGTATGTACAGATTGATAACAAATCTATTTTATCTTTACTTTACACAAGTTCTCTTCAATCTCATGACAATTTTTAATTGTAAAGTTTGTCAAACCATGGTCAAATTCAAGGCCAAATGTTAAATTTGTGAATATTTGACATTTCGCAAGGCGTTTTTCTTTGTTACATTCCTGATATGAACCATATCAACAGTAATAATCTGACAAAATTTACAAGTTTTAAGTTTTATTTCTGATCAAGGCTTATTACAAGCATTGGATAATATAAACATGTACATTTGTTATATCCTAGCTACAATAAACATGTGATATTTTGAGGAACAAATACCCTTTTCTGTATATCATAGATATAAATGTAGATTTCTGTGCAATACCTTTATAGAGTTCAATTTAGGAGAGTGAGTCAATTTTTGAAATGGGATGAAATAATTTTACAAAATGAGGCAAGTTTTACCAGTCTAGTTTTGTTACTGCAATTATGTTTTACAAATATTTGACACTGCCATGCCGGGGAAACCCGCATATGAAGTGCAAAATGCACTTCGGTAAAAATCATATGCGGAGCTTTCGGAACTCCATATGTGGATAAATTAAAAGGCAAAACAAGGTAGGTCATGCTACATTTTACATTTTTCATATAATTACACTTAACCGATTTAGAAACGCTCAGATTTCCCCTGTTGAACATTTTTATTTGAATGATGCTATTGTTTTTATTTCATTGTAGTCTTTTTTTGCGATGAATTATTGAAACTTTTACAAGAATTCAATTTTTATATTGTTTTTGTTGTGTATGAAAATTGAATAGATTTGAAACAGGATAACACTGTTAAAATAAATATTTTGCCACTTTTGTGTTTTTAAACCGGTTGAGTGTATTAAACGTACAAGAAAACAACATACAGGCAGAGGCGCGGAATTTATCGGAGGATCGAATAGCATTCGAGTTTTTTTGCAATTCTTCTTGTTACATACTGCAAGGCATACAGCTTAGGTGTTTGAGTTGTGACAATCTGGGTGGTCCTCTACCAAGTTTGTTCAAATCATACCTCTATGGTTAGAATGAGATGAACATCATATATTCGTAGTTTGAGGTTTGTATATCTGTGACATTGACAATGACCATATTATTCAGTGTAGTTGTATTCAGGTGAGCGATATAGGGCTACCATGGCTTTCATAAATCGGTCTCGAGACTCCAGTGATGATCAAACCAATCACTTGTGAGAAAAAAAAAAAAGTTTTCTTATCTGGTACAGATCCAAAGGTACGAATTGTGACAATATTTTTTAATTGAGAATCAAACTATGAAAACATATTTGCCTTGTGTCAAATGTAATTTCCTTTGGGCCTTAAAAGCAGCTTGAAGTGAAGGACAATTAAATCAGGTCTTGGGATTATTTTTTTTTATCATTTATTTTCAAATCTTTATTGTGCACAATTATATTTAACAATGTAATCAATAATATCTTTAATTATTCATATATTTCAAAAGTGCAATAAAGACCTCTTTTTTGTAAACTGGTTGCGTTCTTTGTTCAAAAAAGCTATAAAAAGATCTATAAGTATGCTTTAAAAAAAGGGAAGATGGGATTTTTGTCTTTCTAGATCGTTTTCATACAACATAATTTCATTTATTTTCATATTGATATGCTTGCATGTCTATGACAACCTTTTGTAAGTGAAAAAAATCTATATTCTGTTTTTTCTATATTGTTTTCAAAAAAGACCACTTCCTGGCATGTTGTTCGATCTTGTTTTGTATGAAAGCTATTTCTTTCTCTATATTTATTCTTATCTTCAAATAATGCTTAAAACTTTCAAACGTAGGCAATACTTTTTTTATTTTCATTTGAAAAATATATAATTTCATAATCAATATGATAAAGTTAATCGCATTTGTGTTTTTGAGTGCTTTGCTTATACCAAAACTTATAATTTCAAAGTTTAGCACTTGGTCTAGGATTATTACAAGATTGGGTATGTTTGATTTTCTCAATTCTTGCGGCCATCTAGTAAGCCACATGTATTTTCATGGAAACAACATAAAATCATCTGAGCCTAACAGCGATGAAGATGAAAACATTTCATGTTAGTTCTGGAATATACTGTCGATATGTTTTGTATTAGGCATATAATAAAAACAACATGATTGTATCTGGACGGTTGTCCAATTTTCACGATTTTGTACATTTGATTTTGAATTTGACATTATCATTTGATCACTACATCTAAAATAGTAACTACTAAAATTTTAAAAAGACTTGAGGTGAAATAGAAATAAAACGGGTTTTGGGTAAATCTTAACAAGAATGACAAAACGTGACAGAAAAGTAATTATTTCCGTTTACTGCCATATTGGATGTCATCTTGAATTACCAATGCAACAACATATCTGAGCGTAACAGTACTAACTATTAAAATAATATTCATTTTGATGCAAGTTTTATCATTATACACCAAAAATTGATCTCAGTACAGTAAATATAAGACAACGTTTGTCACCGTACAACAGACATAAAAAGGGCGCGACATTGTAACGTAATGTACATAAATAACGTCAAATCAAATATAGATCTTAATCAGAAATATCGTCTAGTTTTAATTGGTACAAAATACTTTGGTAGATGAGAGAAAACATTTATAGTGTGCTCCCACCTTAATTGTAAACAACTAAAAAAAACTACATGTCATACAACTGGCAGGAATTGACAACATTTTAATATCTACCAGTTTCGATCCTTCCTGGACCTTCATCAGGATAACAATGTAAGCAAAATCAAACACTGAAGTACAAGAGATGTGGAGTCAGTTTGTGACGTAATTTACTAAAATTGGATTTTCTGTTACTATGAATAGACGGAATTAGGCAGTCAAAAAGTTCTATTTGTCCTAAAGATAGAATAATACTGGAAAATGAATGCAAGAAAGTACATGAATCTGTTTAAGAATTGTCCTTGCTGCACATAAAATATGTAATTACTGTTGATATGTTTCATTTTAGGAATGTAACAAAGAAATACATCTTGTCGGATGCGGGATGCCAAATTTTTACCTTTGACCTTGAGTTTAACCTTGACCTCTACAATTAAATATGACCATGAGTGAATATTTAAAAGAAAACTTATGTGAATTAAAATTAAAACTGGTTTGGTGTAGATATGTACATATAAGGCAAACTAGCGGCTGAAAAGGGATTATTTGAATCTTTACTTTTTTATTAGAGTTGATGATTTTAAAATCTCTGTTGTTACAAAGGTCAAGGTCAATTGAAACAAAAATGCCCTGAGTGAACCTTTGTAAAGCAATCAGCCGACCAACCTATGATGCATCTTAAAATGTGAGTGGATTTAACCAGTCAGAAAGAAGATGTGTACTACTTACCAGATCTGTAACTTAGGTCGCCGATAATGGCGTTGCCTACTTTTTTCAGTCTCCAGTTCTGTCGTAGCTTTAAAAGTTCGTAATGGAATTCATTTTGTTGACTATTACCAATCTCTTGTTGTGACCGTTTAAGTCTTTCCGCTCCACTGAACAACAGATTGGCAGCAGTTGTTAGGCCCTGTGTTGGTCAAAAACAATTATAATGTAGATTGAATCGCTAATTAGCCTCATGATTAAAACTACTGAAAGTCAAATTTTACATGTATACTTCAGAAAATGTCTAAAATGAAATGTATGGATTTGGATCTAGAGAAATCTCTGTACGAGTTAAAGATACAAGATTTAAAAAAACATATTCTTTGACATTATAAATTTGTAAAGAGTGTGTAATCTTTTGCCATATGATTCCTCTTCATTGATAGAAAAAAACTTTCCCAACGAGTCACTTTGCACATAATTTTTTTTTTTTTAAACCTTTAACACTGAATATATCAAAAGCAAAATTGTTAGAGCTTAAAACATCCTTTTGAATGGTATTTAAAAACAAGAGGGCCATGATGGCAGTCTATAGCTCATCTGACTACCATTTGCTATAATAAAAGGGGTCATGATTTTAACATGATTCGTAGAGGTCCACTACACAATCCTAAGTAACATTTAAAATATCTATTATCTGCCTGTCAGCCTTGTGTTTCTTTTAAAGTTTTACCTATATAAGCCTATGTGAAATTAAGTGCTTTCCCCTCCTCCTGGGAAGGGTTAATTTTGATCCCAGGGGCATAATTTGAACAATCTTGGTAAAGGTCCACTAGACAATGCTACATGCTAAATATCTCAGCTCTAGGCCTTGTGGTTTCAGATAGAAGATTTTCAAAGTTTTTCCTATATGAGCCTATGTAAAACCAAGTGACCCCCCAGCGGGGTCAATTTTGGCTCAGGGCTCATAATTTGAACAATCTTGGTAGAGGTGCTCTAAACAATGCCACATGCTAAATATCTAAGCTCTAGGTCTTGTGGTTTCGGAGAAGAAGATTTTTAAAGTTTTCCCTATTTGTTGCCTCTGCAAAACTAAGTGACCACCCACACGGATCTAATTTTGACCCGGGGGTCATAATTTGAACAATCTTGGTAGAGGTTCACTAGACAATGCTTCATGCCAAATATCTAAGCTCCAGGCCTTGTGGTTTCAGAGAAGAAGTTTTGCCTATATAAGCCTATGCAAAACTAAGTGACCACCCGCACGGGGTCAATTTTGACCCGGGGGTCATAATTTGAATAATCTTGGTAGAGGTCCACTAGACAATGCTACATGCCAAATATCTAAGCTCTAGGCCTTGTGGTTTCAGAGATTTGTTGCCATAGCAACCAGAGTTCTGCATATAATGGAATTCTTTGAACAACTTTGATAGAGCTTCATGCAAGGAACATCCCTGCAAAGTTTCATCAACATTGGCCCACTTGTTTTAGAGATGTCGTTTGAAGGAAATGGTGGACGGACGTACGACGGAGCCCGGACGGAAAGCGATCCTAATAGCTCACTCTGGCACTTTGTGCCAGGTGAGCTAAAAAATATATATGATATATTTTTATGAAGAAATTTACATATAATACCTTTGTATTCAATTTGATGGAAATTCTGAGCAAGAAACTTGCCTAAGTACAAGTTTTATAATCATGCAGTCAGATTTAAGTCAATGTCTTTCTGTATTTTCTGTAACCACTTGAGGAAATGATGCATAACTTTTAATCAGTCAAACTTTGCATAAAAATTTCGAGTAAAACTAGTTAAATTTACATATACTGTAAATGATGTTAATACTGCCAACCATACAAGTCTCTGTACCTGGACCATCAATTAACACAGGATTGATCATGACACTACTGCAATAAGTTTCATCATCAAAACCAATACTGTGAGTGACTTTTTATAAGAAAACAACTGGACCATTCTGAAATTCAGTACTGGGATTTGAACCCCAAATCTCTGTGTTAAAGTACAACGTTCTACCCCTACATCTCGGCGCCTCCTATTCCGTCCTCAGTGTAAATATTTTCTCCAGTATTCAGCAAAATTCCTGCCCTACTCTGTGCGGGACATATAGTATATGAAGATTTTCAACCAATAAAATTATAATGTAGTCTAGCATTTAGGTTTTCGTTTGCAGCTCAAGTCTTTTATATTATTATTAATTCATATCTCAGTGATGTTAACAGAATACATAGTATTTATTGTTTTAAACCCCAAAACAGAACAGAACCACAAACAAACATGAAATACATTTCCCATTCAAAGCATGCTTTGATTTGAAGCAAATTTTATAAAGGTCCGTCCATAAGAGCAAATATGTTAGCTTGAATTTGTGGATGAGACCTTTTTAAAGTATACATGTATATTGAAAAATTGTTATCCTGAATAGATCTTGAAGCACATACTCTCATATGATTTAATATTTAGCAAAATGGAGACAGGTGGTGCAAACGATACAGGCATACTTTCGGCTGAAACTTTTTTTTTTTATGTGCTATAATGTGATTTTGTGTATTTGTTAAGGAAGTGTCTAGTAAACCGGAACCGCTTCCCTAGACAGCGACCTTAGCGAACCGGAATTAATATTCGGACGAATTATTTGGCGTGTTGTTATCGGCATGTTAATTGATACAGCTATATAAACAATGCATAAAATTATGTTGATTATTATTGTTATCATTAAATATGTTATTCGGAAGAAGAATATTTAGAGATCCTTCCTAAAATTATGACATGAAAGACTTAATGCAGTATTAGTATGAGAGATAACAGAATGACGAAGGAGAGCGTTCAGTTATGACAGAATGAATAGCATTGAAATAGAAAGCACACTTGTTCTGTATTTTTTTTTATAACCATGTAATATAATTATGCTAGAGAGAAAAATAATTTAACCTAAATATACATAAGAAATTGCTTTAATTTTCATTATGTCACATCCAGGCTACACCACGAGGAGGCGCTCTTATCATGTCCCGTCGACCCTGTTAAGGGTCAGTTTAGCCCTGAAAAGGACTGTTTTCAGCGCCTCTGGTTCAGGTAGAGGAAGGCATGACTGATGCTGTCGGTGAACTTATAGTCAACATCTCTTCTAAGCACACCATCACGGCTGTCTATAACGTCATTGTTCATTAACTCTGGGCCATGTGACTATATTTTGTCAAGGTTGAGTTTCAATAAGATCTTGTTAATTAAGACGTCTGCATAACTTGTTGTATCGACGTTGATGACGATGGAAGAGGCTCCCAAATACGAAGTGCTGAACACAACAGCTGCGGAATTCATTTCTTATATCAAATAGGGCGTAGAGAAGCTGATGATTGTTAATTTTTTCTATACCATTTTTTCCTATCTGTATGAAGACTATGTCAAACTTCACTAGCTTCCACCTGCGTAACTTCTGCATCAACCTAACGACTCCTAATTCTTCTGTCCCATGTGCTTGACACCATGAAATTGTAGATCATTGTGTAGACTACCATTTCGCCAGCGTACACATAGACTATGCCCAAATATGCCACAGTAAGGTCCGTATTCGTTGTCCCAATAGTGGTTCCTGGAAAGCCATTATTCTGACTGACTTTTCTACCCAAACGGCACTATTTTATACAGAAGATGAGCATTAATGAACAAAGCACTTCTAATTTATCAATTATGACACTAATTAATTTGTGCTACAAACCTTTAAAACAAATGTGGGGTACAACTTTATAGTACTCAAAACCGTGAAAACAACACAACATAAACAATTCACTCAATAATGAATGTACTTTGTTACAAATAATAAGACCTGTGCTTGCGTCTGTCTTTAAACAATCCCACAAAATACATTTTTATACTACACATTGTATATATTAAAAAATAATTAAGTACCCGAAATTTCAATCATAAAAAAATTGTTTGACGTATGAAGAATGTCACGTGCGAGGAATTTTTGAATTTATTTTGTATAGGAGGAAAATAAATCTTCACGAAAATGTACCACGTGAGAAATTGAATAACATATACAAAGTTATAGACGACATGGATGAACGATCACAAAATTCTAATACCATATGTGACTAAAATTATGACACTCATTAACTTTAACCATAATTCTCTGTAACAGTGACTAATGCTATATAGTTGTTATACAGTTGTTCGACATAATAATCAATACCATTTAAGTATAAATAAACTAATTACATTGTCTCTATAGCTGTATCGATGCCCGCATGGTGTGCCAATAACGACACGCTTATTTATTCGTCTTCATCATATTAAAGCCGGAAGTGCGGAAGGTGAAGGAGATCAATTCGACAATCGACACATTAAATACAAATGCAAATAAACTGATAATCCCACATTTTTCTTATAAATATTAAACAATCGATTTTCTTATCACAATTACCTGTAATATATGCAGGAAAACAATTCCGGTTCGCTAGTGTATAGACGGATATAGGCTAGAGAACCGATTCCGGTTCGCTAAGGTCGCTGTCTAGGGAACCGCTTCCGGTTCTCTAGACACTGCCATTTGTATAACACGCGTGCGCATATATCGAACAAGGAATGTTAACTCAGATAAGAGACTGAGTACCTAATTTACGTAAACGTTTTTTTTATCAAAATGGCGACTGGGGGTGTAAATGATTCAAGCATAGATCTACTTTCAGATGAAACTTTTGATTTACTTTGCTGTTTGTGTAAACATAAAAACAAGAACACGGAAGCTACCAAGTTTTGTGTAGATTGCCAGGAGTATTACTGTTCAAGTTGTGTCAAGTTTCACGATGAAATTCCTCCGTTATCGAGACACAAGATCCTTAACAAGGAACAGTTTCAGCCGGGACAAAGTCAAAGACTACATATGGTACCGACGGAACGCTGTGACAGACACCGTCATAAACACGTGGACATGTTCTGCCAGAATCATGACGTAGTTGGATGTTCTACGTGCATTGCCGTTGATCACAAGTAAATTTTCACTTTTCATTTTAAGACTTTTGATTAGTCATCATCAGGTTGGTTATAATACTATATTTAGTAACGGTAAACGTAACTAAATACATTAACATATTTGTGAAAAATAGATCTAGCCTGATTTCACATTGTTGAATATATTGCGGACATTATTGCATTAAAGTGCATTGGCAGTTTTGACTTCCAGTGAACACATTTCACAATGCTTGTTAAAAAAAAACCTTGACCGTTGCATTTTTTGCAAATTGAGGAAATTATTTTGGATCCTTATTTACACTTTATTTGCAATAAATGCAACAGCAGATTTTCTCTTTACATCAACCAGAATTGAATATATAGAGGATAATTGTTGGTTTCGTTGTAAGATCACGTTATAATTTCACCGAGTGGGCACCAAAAGTGATATTTTCACGAGTGGCGCAGCCACGAGTGAAAATAACTACTTTTGTTGTTCACGAGTGAAATTAACGTGAAATTTTTAATTACACCGATACCAACAATTTTTCTGTTTATTTTATGGTTAAAACTCTATATTTAATGAGTTTGTTTCTATAAAACATCTAAAATCGCGGGAAACGTCATCAAAAAACATAGAACAAATTACGTCATTTAAACGACGTCATCGTCGCATGGTCTCCAGCATTAATAACGCTCGGTATACTTTTTGACGTAAATCCGGGCTAAAGATTGCAAAAACAGTGAAAAATAAAAATGGTAATCCACTGTTTCAAAACTGTGGATTATCACTTTTATTTCACTGAGAAAACTCTATAATTCACTGGAAAACATAAAATAAATAAAGAATAATACTCAAAAACAAATAAAAGAATGAAACCACAAATACCTTTACATAATTTCATAACTGAAATTAGTAACGGTTACTTTATTTAGTTACGTTACTAAAAACAGCTTTATAACCAACCTGATCATTTAATGTTGTTTTTTTGTGTTAAAATATCATTAAGTCAACCCGAAGTCGTTTCTCGCTAATAGTGTAGACCGAAAACTTTCTGAATTAGCACTCCAGGTTTTGTAAGGGATGTGGCACGGAAACTTATCAAAACAGACAAAAGAATATTCGTTACATACAAATTTCTTCATTTATAATACTTAACTTATAAATCGTACAATATCTTTTGAAAAAAAAGTTGTTTTCGGTAAACATAAACTGTTTTTCGGTTCTTTTTTGGTCATTTTTTCTATGCATCCCTTAAAAAGAGATAAAACATACAAAGTAGAAATATCTTCTATCTTTCTTAGATCTTGTCGAAACACATTCTTCATACCAGACTTTCTCCAAAATAACACAGACACATTGAGCCCCAAAGATATTGACAGGAAACTTGGGGCAGCTGCAGATGTATTGACAGATGAATATGCCAAGTTTGAGCACGAAAAAGAACGGTTTCTTAAAGGTAAGGACATGCGATTGGAAAAGATAAAAGAATTTAGACAAGAGATCAACGAAAGACTTGACATACTTGAACAGAACTCTTTAAGCGATGTAGAAGCAAAATATAAACCGGAACTGGACAAACTGGAAGAGCAAATGCATCAGATCCATACAACCAAAGTAAAAGTTCTATCCGCAAAAGATGACCTAGCTACTGCTGGCAGTAATGTATCACAGATGTTTGTCAGCAAGAAGAAAGGTAAAAATATTGCTGATAGTACTACAAGGTATATTGCTGAAATTAAAGATGAACCAAAAGTTACAGAAATGAAATTTGTACCAGAGAAAAAGTTAACGGTAGTGTTAAATGAACTGAATCTCCTTGGTCAACTAGAAGAAACAAGTGCTAGTAATGACGGGCAAAATGATAATAGTAAAAGGGAGACAACTGCTGTAAGTACGGGAACTAGCAATAAGAGACAAGGCAGTACATTACTAAAGGTTAAAGAGAAGAAGCAATACAATGTTAGAATACCATTAGACAGTCAAAACTGTAGTATCTACAGTGCATGTATCCTTGAGGATGGGACAATAATACTGGCTGATTATAACAACAAGAAGCTAAAACGTGTCGACAATACAACATACTCTGTGACAGACTATTGTGATGTATCTGGTTATCTATACCAAGTATGCTCCATCAGTAACCAGGAAGTGGCTGTAAGCTGTGGTGAGTATAATTACATTCAGTTTGTCTCCCTTGGAAATAAAATGGTACCTACAAAACAGATCAAAACAAACCACAGGTGTGATGGTCTAGCTTATGTAGCTGGACAACTGTACATTTCAGACATCTCAACTGTATACATATATACAGTATCAGGTACCAAGCTACAGCAGTTCAACACAGACCAGTCTGGACAGAAACTGTTCTCTATCATATACAGTCTAGCTGTCAGCAATGATGGTTCCAAGATCTATGTTGCTGATAGTAATAAAGGGCTTATTTCACTTGGTAGCGATGGAAAGGTTCTTGCAGTATTCAACAGTTCGGAGTTAAACGGTGCTGAAGATGTATGTTTAACAGAGAATGGAAATGTGCTTGTATGTGGGTATAACTCTAAGAATGTTGTACAGCTTACTCCTGACTGTAAGATGATTGGAGAGATACTGAAGTTTGATACTCCTTGCCGTGCCATGTGTTATGATGCTAAACATTCCAAACTTATTGTAGGTTTATTGTGGAATGGCAACATGCTTGTGTATGATGTGGTGTAACAACAGTATTGTACAAAGCTACATATTGCCTTATAAAACTGTTCATGTGCGTTTGAATGAGATATACAATATTGATGTTTTTATATGATTTTAACAGTATGAATCACTTAAACAAATCTTGTTTAGTTACATTTCCACTTAATATTTATTTAGCAGAACTGTAGAAGTTAAATAACAAACAAAAACGTTTTTAAAAACTTTTAAATAAACATACTTATATATATGAAGGTCTCACATAGTATAGTAAAATGGATTTTTTGTAAAAACCGTATCACTCTAGCAGTATGAATAATTTCATTCTATATCTCAAATCAGTTTTATCAAATTAGTTTGTACCTGTCTGACTACTGCATGTCGCAACTAAATGTTTGGGGATTATTTCAAACTGGTTAGGAAATGGATGCTGTAGACAGATGGTGAATTAAAAGAAATAAGACTGTTTTGTTCATCATTTCAGTATGCACTCAACAGCACTTTTTAAATTATATATTATGACAGTACTTGTATAAATGATTAGCTCATTTGAATGGAATGTACAATGTTTAGTATTTTTAATGTACATACAATTGCAATAAATGTTTTTGTTTAATTGTGTTTCATTATTTACCATTATCAAAACAAAACCAGCTACAAGTAAACATTTTTAATATATATACATGAAATTTCCGTTCTCAGACTTGTTGAAGTTCATGTTTAAAATGGACAACAGCATTAAATATTCAGGATGTGTTCAGAACGAATTTGACTGAATAGCAAACTTTGCACATAATGATCAGACTGCTTTGTACAGAGTGTGCCTTGTGTAGATCTATTACTTTTTTAAGTTGGAGAATTTTCTTTTTCTTTGTGTGGGTCGGGTTTCTATTGGTCAAGAAAAAGCTTTGAACAGAAGGAATGCTAGGTTAATACACTTTACAAATAGGAGGGATTTTTAATTTCGTCCAGGAGGGTGAAAGCATTTTCATGGCTTTAAACAGTTTCAAACAAAACTCCGATACAGATATATATTCTATATATTGAGTGTAACTTTGGTAATATTTGTTATTTAGGAGTAAAAAGTCTGTGATAAATGTCGTTCTAAGAATGTTTGTGGTAACTTTCTGTAAAGTAATATAACTTGAAACAATAAAAGTTACATACAAATACTGTGTGTAATTTTCTAATCTTTCTAGTACATGTGTAGTAGATGGATTCAAAGGTCAGAGCTGTCACAAACTTAAATGAGTACTATTGATATTCAGTAAGAATCCTCCTCTGCCGAGAATGTTTGTAAAATTTTTAGTGCATCATGTTTCAGGTTTTGAAATAAATCACATTACACGCAAAACACATGTACATGTACTGCCATTTTACAGACATTCTATAAGAGTGTTAGGTCTGAGTGCAGATAACAACTTATCTAAACAAGAGCTGTCAGAAGGACAGCGCGCTCGACTTTTTTAGTGCTTGCCAATAAAACAAAACTTTGACAGTTAAGGGCACACAAGACTTTAACTAGGAATTTCAAATTCAAGTACAAATCAAGAAACATTTTCACTGAGTTATCTTCTCTTGCTTACAGATAGGTGTCATGATGGCACATAAGTACTCCAACTTTCAAAGTAATATCTCAAATGGTTAAGTCAACAAGTGGACAAGAATGAAAATTTTAACTGAGTTTCTAAGTCAAAAAGGGCCATAATTCAAATAAAATCCTTGACAGAATTACCTTCTTCTGTCTATGTTTGGGGATCATGATGGTAAACAAGTGTTCCAACTTCAAAGTAATATCTCAAACACTTTAGTCAAAAAGTGGACTGGTACGAAAAACTTAACAAAGATTCTTAGTGACAATAAAAGGCCTTAATATTTAAAACAAATGCCTGACAGAGTTACCTTCTCTTGCCTACAGATGGGGGTAATGATGTAAACAGTAAACAAGCATTCAAAGTTTCAAAGCAATATCTCAAAGGGTTAAGTCAACAAGTGGATTTTACCCATATTCAATGTATTTTCTAAGTCAAAAAGGGGCATAATTCTGTCAAAAACCTTGACAGAGTTATGAACTCTTGTCTGTTGATGGAGGTAATGATGATAAATAAGTATGGTAAGTTTCAAAGCAATACCTTTAATGGTTTTGAAATAAAGTGGAGTGGTACGAAAAACTTAACCAAGGTGTGACACCAACGCAGACGCCGAGGTGAGTAGGATATCTCCCCGTTTCTTCGAAAAGTCGAGCTGAAAAAAGATTTTTCTCTTCAAAATACAAATCCATTACTCAGTATGCATGGTGACATTAACCATGAGCAACAAGCTCTAAGCTGGACAAATACGAGCTTCTTTTTTTACATCAAATGAGCAAAGTGGAATGCATAAATGATTCAAAAGGTTAACTGAAAATTTCATACATTTATTTCTACATTCGAGAGAAACAGGAAAACTATTTCACAAAAGCAGCTGAAGTTTTCCTTTCCAACAACTTCATCAGAATTTATAATACCACCGAAATCAGAATGAACACTTTGGTATCTAAGTCACATTTTATACAACGGGACATGCTTTACTCCACGAGGACGAGTTATAGCAGATCATATTCAGTAATAAAAGTCATAGACAAGTAAGACAATATGTCATAAGGATGCCATCTCATACCATCATCTTCACCATACCCAGCAGCTGTCAAATGATTCCCATCTTTTGCTCGATAATTTCCTCCTCCCAGGAATTTACATTCAAGTGAAAGTTTTTCATTTTATAATGGCACCAATTTTAAGACTTCATTTCATTTCTCACACATGAATCTGTTTCATCTCTTTTTATTCACCATTGCCAAAATAAGTTCAAGTTTGGTTGCCAAATTTCTGCCATCAATTTGTTCCATGTCAATTTCTTTAAAAGTTCCACTCAGATTTAGCCATTTAGGGTCCACTAAAGCTGCCATACTCGGTTCAATACTACTCTTGTCATCTATTTTTAGATACACATGCAGTCCTGTGGTTGGTCCACTTCTTACTGATAACATTCTGCAAAGAATATTACAGCATTAAATATATATACATTTTTGTCTTATCAGGATTCTGTTGGCCAGTAATTCTGCCTTAACAACCAGTGCAGATCATGATCGGACAGTTGAAACGGTGACTTCTGATCATGATCTGCATTGTGTGCTATGAAATAAGTAAACTTCCAGTGACCAAATTAATTGTAAAGACAGACAAGTCTATTTCAGAAAGTTTATAAGAATTTAATAATTTTGATAAAAAGACAGCCATACTTTTTTCACAAGGCATACTTTTTTTGTATCAGTTTAATTTGAGAAATTAGTGTGCAACTTTTCAATGGTAGGCCATTACTGAAAATATAGAAAAATGCAATGTGATTAAAAATGTCAGCAATTTTGACATGAATGGCTGCTCATATTCAACTAAAATATTTCGCTAGTAGGTGCAACAAGCTATGTGAATGATGCAAGAGGGACATCGTCTATCTCCAATTACTAAATAATGATTG
Organism: Saxidomus purpurata; assembly: GCA_022818135.1. Taxonomy (NCBI): domain Eukaryota; kingdom Metazoa; phylum Mollusca; class Bivalvia; order Venerida; family Veneridae; genus Saxidomus; species Saxidomus purpurata. Next base: position 16,594,334 of record JAFMSR010000001.1, on the reverse strand, counting down.
TTGTTGTTGTAGGAGCTAAACTTCCATTCCAACTGCATTTTGGTCATTTTAAGTGTCAACCAGATTATGTTACCATACTTCCTCGGAAGAACTAGTACTGGTTATTATCCTCCTCAAGAAACTGGCAACTTTCTCACAAAAAGAGACATGGTCAGTAGCGGGGCTCGAAACCCGTGACCCTCGATCTATGAGAGGTTTCAGTGATTCAAAGTCAGTGACTCTAACCACTTCACCATGGAGGTTGATCAAATAATGATACTTGAAAGTTACCTATCATTATTTGGTGCTACAAGTTGGATGGATGAGGCAGTCGCAAAATCTTCCATCTCCCCGACACCACTACAACCGTTGTAACTGAGAATCTGCCAGCCCATCAACCGTGCAAGATTCTGTGACAGTGAAATATGATGCTGAGATACCTGGAATTGGAAAAACAAGTTTTATTTTTTTTTACTACAGAAATATTCTTGACAATGATAAAACTGATGCAAGGAAACTGCATGTTTCCTATATTAAACATCTGAAGAATCGGAGTACAAATGTACATGTAGATGAAAAATGTACCAACAAAACGAAGAGTAATGTTCCTGCATATTTTTTGTAACAAGCTGAATGCTAAGTTAAAGCCTTTGGAACAGATTTTACTAGCTCACTGAATTCACTAGGTGAAGCCAAAATTGCTATCTGTGCAAATTTAATAAGCGCCATAAGTAATGTTTTGACCATTGAAACTTTCCCACCGTCATTCCTCTTAAACAAGGTAGTGTTTGTTTTTAGCGCTAAAATAACCCTTCAACAGCACTTTCAGTTATAAACAAACAAGTAGTTCACCTAACAATTGTTCTTAAGACTGATCACTACTTCCCATCCTCTGTATGATTTTTTCCAATTTTATTTTATGCTACAAATGTAGTTTATTTACTGTCAACTGCGAAACAAGGTCTAACAACTTCTATTTATCGCTCTAGAGACTCATTCCAGATAGATCAACCTCGAAGAGAGTAAGAAAGAGAGAGGCAATGTTGAATTAACTGTGTCTTGCCTAAGGGCACTACCATTATATGGGCACTGGGGGGGATCATACCCAGGATCCTCCAATCCAGAGGCGAACATGCTACCACTGCACCAATGTGGCTCCAATAATTCTTACATAAAGTGTCACATTGGCTCAAACTCTTGGCCCAAAATTAATGAGAAGTCTAGTGACAATTTCTGGTCAGGGAACTTAACCACTCTACCATGGGGGCAGATCAAAAGTAGACAATCTACTGCTGGTCCTGCTTAACTGGACACTTGCAGTAAGCACCAGTTTACTCCGTTCCATCCCTTTTACTACATCAAAGCCATTTCTTTTGAAAGTACACACATTTCTACTAAATGTAAGTACATGTATCTAGATGTCTGAAACTACCATTTAATATGATATACCCCTTTATTGATTGCTTAATATAAATTCAACTAAAAAAACACTTGTCTCCTCCATGGTCCCTTCTCTTTCCAAGGAAAATCTCACTTGGGTAGGACCTCCCCTTCCATAACTTAACCTCACTTGGGTTTCTTACCCCAGTTACCCAAAATTATAATACGCACAACTACACTTCCTACTGATGCCTCACACTATGTCCGATAAAAATTTAAGAAGGGTTTTGGAGACAAAGAGCAGACATAATTTTCTATTAACAAGATTGTGATTGTGACCCTTGACCATAAGATTACTCCAAATCACATAATGCACAACTTTACTACACTTCATACTGATGCTTCCCACCAAGTTTGATAAAAATCCAGCATGAGGTTTTGTAGATGAAGAGCGGACAAAATTTTCTTCACATTTCAGGCCATTGTGACCTTGACCTTTTACTATATAACACCAAATTGTAATATACATAAGTACACTTCATACTAATGCTTTCCAGCAACAAGATTTTTCACAGTCCAGACCCTTCTGACCTTGACTTTTGACTATGACCCAAAATTGTAATATACACAACTGCACTTCATACTGATGCTTCCCATCAAGTTTGATGAAAATCCAATTAGGGATTTTGGCTAAGAAGAGCTGGCAAGGTAATGTCAACAGACGGACAGACGACAGTGAAAAACAATATGTCTCCTGCCCAGAAAGTGGGAGACATTATTATGATCATGAAACACTTCTTCACAAAATGAATTCCAGACTTTCTAGCTTGCTGTGTTACATGAATTATCTTGTTAACTCCAAAATCTTCCATCAGATTGAGACACCTACCTGCCACCTGATGAGATCTTCAACCTCCTTTTCCTGGAAGCTTAGAGTCAATGTTCTTCTATCTTTAGTAACAACTTTGATATTCTCGGTACCTATCTCTAGGTCAAAAGACTGCCACGTCAACCTTTAATGACATTAAATAAACAAAAGATTTATACTTAAAACTACACAATATCTGTTACATGGATGTAAGTTAGTGAAGCAATAAAGCCATTGGTAATTTTCTAAGAGGATATAAAAAAGTTTTTGCTATCAATATCTGTAAAGTGGTTATACCCTTCAAAGTACATTGTAACTGTCACAATTTTTAGAAAGGTATATAGCATTGGTTTATACATAACTTTAAAATTAATTTTTCAGACAAGGAAACAAAAGATCATATTTTCAGCCTTTAAGCTGAAAAGAGTGAAACAGTGTTATCCTGATACTAAAGTTGACAATTTGAGAAGGAACAGTACAATATGTTACCTCAAACTATTTACAATAAATTCCGTATTAAATTTCACGATTTGTAAGCAGACAGACTTGATTACCAATTTTAAATTTGCAAAAGAAGAATTCTGTAGTAGTAAATCTATTTAAAATGAATCTTTAATTATTAGCAAAGTGTGAAATTCGAAAAATAGCGAAAATTAAATCATCGAGAATATTACCAAATGTACAGTACAAGGACATTTACATCCTCAAAGATTTTCTAATGGCAACTTTATTCCTTGAGTTGAAAAAAAACACTTTCTTTACCTGAGACCTTCATATCCGTTAGATGTGATGATAACTTTGACGTTAGACTGTAGTGGACTGTTGAGACAACTCCAGTGTGACATGATCTGAGGGTCTGCTATACTTGTTGCCAATCTGTCTATGGTTTCCATGGTTCTACAGTGATTGTCAGAAAAAAAAACATGTTTCAGGCTACCGTTATAACAATATTGCTGTATTTTACTAGAATTTCACACTTTTTTACTTCGGGCTTAATGTCTGATTCAACAGTAAGTCAGTTATGTACTATCGGGTATTTTAACTTTTCAATGTTACTGAAATAAAATTTAATAACAGTGAAATATCTCTTACCTTGCTCTTAATACTTCATGTCTGGCTTGTTTGATGATTTGTTCAAGGAGGGTTTCACTGCAAGCAAGAAATATGAAGACTCGTTTCAAACTTGTTATTGAATGTCATCTGTTCACAAGTAAGCTATATGATTAAAATTTACAAAACCTTGTCTACAAATAAGATTCTGATATATTTTATGCTATTATCCTGTGTCAGGGATATCTTACGCAAACGGGAACTGGAACCAACTGTGTACCGGTAACACGTTCTTTTCATTATTTTCTTTAATCAAAATCCACGTTTGATACTATCTGTCCCATAAAGTTAAAATGAATAGCATTCCGAAATTCTGATTTCAACATATTTTGAAGCTGTGGATTTAAGATAATATCATAGTTACATTGATTCTGATTACAGTGTAAATCAATTCAGTACATTATGTGTAAACCTTTTCTGTCCTAAATCCCCAAATACTGTAAATATAGTAATATTTGCGATGATTTGATTTTTGCTATTTTCGTGAATTTCCCAATTCCTTCATTTATTAAATCTTGCAAATTCATTTCACGTAGATTTGCTATTAGAGAATTTACTATTGCTGATCTTAAAATTTGTGAATAAGTGAGTCTGCTCACAAATCATGAAATTTTCATCACATGAGAATTACCCACTTTACAGTGATGAAGTTAACTTTATCTCCTGAATAATTTGAACCGTTATAACATTGTTATCAAATGTTTAAAACAACAAGGCAAGCATTACTTTTCTGCCATCTCTTTGAGTTCCGCACGAGACATTCCTGTTGGACCAGCCAATCGTCGTCTCTTGCTCATACCGAATGTTGCTGTAACAGGATGCGGGGCATCCAGATGTAACGTTTTGTGATGAACCTCTCGTAATAGCTGATGTAACGAATGCTCCAGTACGTGGTTATGTTCTACTTTATTTGGTGGAAGTTGCGACTGAAAATGAAATATAAATCGGAATTAAGCCACGAAAAAATAGGTAGGAAAATGCTGTGTCTCTCATAATTATCTTATTTAAGCTAAACTAAGTACCATTCTTCTATGTAGCAGAAAGCAACTATTCTAACTTGCGATCACCAAAATCATTTAACATACAGGTGCTCAAATTGTGTAGGTAGTGTTACCTGAACTGTAATAATGATTTGCATCTGTCTTAAAAGAGTCTATATTTTTGTACAACAGTATCTCAATGCTACTGATCTACAAGCTAACAAGATTGATGCTGAAGCAAACATGTTTACCTCAAAAATGAAAGAAATACCTTCAGACTGCTTGGTTTATACATTCTAATATTTCTGTTACAAAAAAATTCAAGCAGTCTTTTATCACTAACGGATATCTTGCTGTAGATAAGTGACTCAATTAGTGGTAAGGTCCAATTTGGGCCATTTTTAGAAACTAATAGCAAGGTAATGGTTAAATAAAAGTATCACTTTACCTTTTTGTCTCCTTTTCCAGTTGAGTGACATAGAACTATAGACAATTGCACACTGGGAAATATCTGAAATAAACAAAGAAAATGATCAAGAGGAACTCAAATGTAAATGTGTTCTTTTACCATATTCTGGAAATCCGTTTGCATGAATCATGTGAGGTCTGAACATATTTTAACCTTCAATTAAAGAGTTTTTTCAAGACTGCTTCATTTTGAGTGCAATTTAATGTTTATTGATCAGGGAATGGCTTGAAAAGTTGCTAATTATATGTACCAAGTCCAAAAATAGAATACTCCCAAAGTCACCTAAGGAGAAATGTGTACATAAATGTGTACATTTCTATATTATGGCATCAGTTATGCAAGCTATCAAATATTTAAAACAGTATTCTCTTTCAAATACATGATGTGTATTATGCTTTCTAATGTTGTTCTAAAAGTCTCTTGGTCTCTATAGCTTTATCTCTCCCTGCTGGCAGCAAGAAATTCTGCCTTAGCAACCAGTGTAGATCATGATCAACCTGCACAGAAGTGCAGGAAAAAGAAAGTTAACAAGAAGTGATCTAGCCAAAGCTTAAAGTTTTCAAAGAAAAATGATAAAAAGCCCTTACTTAAACACTCAATTCTGCTTTAAACATTACAATGCTTTAAAATAACCTAAAAACCTCATAGATACAACTTGTTTCCCAGTCCGATTCTTTAAATGGCTACACAATTAGACATGCACTTGTGACAATCTGAGTTAATAAACATCCTTACCTATGTGACCACTTTAAATTCCTCCCTTGCGATAACAATCAATAATAGTATATCCTGAGTAAAGAGACCACCTGTCTTAAGAGACCACAATTCTAACTTTTCCCTGTGTGGTCGCTTAAGACAGGTTCGACTGTACTTACATTTGTGATGATCTGACTACCAACAACAACATGGGGAACACTACTCTTCAGCTGAACAGCCTCTCTTGCAAGCTGAAACAGAAATCATTTGTTTGTTTATAAAAATCTATTTCAGCTTGATTGCTTATCTGGTTCTCTTAAAGTCCCATTAGCACTCTGGATGTAAAAATACTTGTAGTTCTTATAATAACGAGAAAGATATCTTACTTGTGAAACTGACTGTTATTTGTTTGAAAAACAGTCCTAACATTGCGTTTTAAATTGAATATATCAGTTACCATATCGCGTATTTTTGCATTGCAAAATGAATTGCAAAAAATACAGAAGGCTGTTATAGAACACTACTGCGTAAAGAAATGACAATTATATATAATTCTAACACGACCAGCGAATAACCTACATACATGTAGAACAAAATCTATTTGGGTTATTCTGCAATAAACCGACCTTGAACGGCCGCCCCCCCCTTTTTTTTTTTTGGTATTCAATTTACCCGAGATATAGAATCTTACATGGCATACTGTGGATGACCTGGGGCAAAATGTGGGGATCCGATGGATGTCACCCATCCAGTTAACTTGATTAATGTTATGACACCATTTTCACTGACTTTATTTACTGATTTGTTGTTATTGTTTTTGTTTACACAGTGCGTATTCATCAAGAGAAACTGTGGACGCAATTTATCTATTACCGTTACTAATACTTATATAAATAAATGCATACTAAATTCGAACCATGTTTTTATAAATGAAATTCCTGTTACATTTACTTGAAAATTAGTTATTAAGTTTTTGATGAAAAAAACGTCTACATATTCAAATGAATTGCAATAGCACTTTACAATGAAAGCAATTATTCTATAAATGAATATTCAAAATCAAGTGTAAATACGTTCAATGAAAAAGCTCTCTCTTTTTCTTCAAATTTTGTTTCAAATAAGTCGTGTTAGAATCGAAATAATAAATATCCAAGTTTGTTTATGGAAGAATAACCCTCTATAATACTTCGTAAAATAAATGTATACATCAACATTGTTTTAGACCACATGTGACAATAGTCTATCAATATTCTATCCAATAAAGCAATTACTCTGTAAATGAATATTCAAATCATTCCTGTGAAGGACCAGTAATAGATTCCAATCCTCCTGTAACAAACTGCTAACTTTCTTATCAGGGTAGGTGTATAGTGAGTTCAAACTTGGTTTAGAGTGAAAAATGAGAGTTTAGAAGTTTGTCTCCAAAATGTGTATAAACAAAGAAATTGGAGTATTAAAACATTAGTGAGCGCAGTGAAGTGCACGTAAATATTTCCTATATATTTTCTTGTAAAAGAAGCGATTTCTGGCTTCAACACCTATCGATTTGGGTGAAATTTTGAAAAATGACCAAGGCATTTTCGGTTTCTATTCGTGAAAGCTTCCCCCTTACCAGATTCAACCTTCAATAGCTTTAAAACTTCGCATCATTGCGGTAGGAAACAAAGAACCGAGTAAAGGTTACATATAATCCTTGACTAAAGGCCTATTCATATAATTTCTTAGCGTAAAGAAAACATATTCCCTGGTATGAATGCATTGACCTCATAAAAACACATTATCTGCAATTTCTAAAGTTTGCTCTCATTTTTATCACTTAAACCAAGTTTGCACTTACTATACACCTACCCCCCTGCTCAGACTGGGTTGGTTTCTGTTTCAGTGAAAGATATTTACAAACCTGTGAAAACAATTCTTTACAGAACAGAACATTTTGTGCAGCCTCTAATTTAGTCTGCCAGTGAGCATCTGAGGGATAACGTCCAAAACCATCAGGTATTCGAGTGGTTGCTGTGATCAGGTCCATTGATTCTGTAAGGTAATTTGTACCTTAAGTAAAGATCTAAGCACAGACTTGTTCAGCAAAACTCTGAAAAAAACAGGGAATACAGCTTTGTCACAGAAGTATGGCAACCATAGAGAATGGCCAGCCTCAGGTATTATACAGTAAGTTGTGTAAATGTGTTGTTTTAATAGCACACAAAATATGTCAGGTTGGAAACCATGGATTATTATTAAATTTAATAGGTTTATTTCAAACATGTTAATATCATTAACCTCCCCTATAAATTTCATGATCCTAAGCCCCAAGCGTTCTTAAGTTATCATCCTGAAACCGTTTAATCTGTTCCGAGTCATGTGACCTTGACCTTCAGACCTCAAAGTCAAACTTTGACCTGTATTTCATGATGTTACACCGGTGTACCCTGCAAAAATTATTTAAATGGTCAAGCCTTTCATGAGTTATCATCCAGAAACAGTTTTACTGTTCAGGGTCCCTTTGCCCTTGCCCCCTCTGGCCTACTGACCCCAAAGTCGAACTTGACCTGTATTTCATGATGTTACAGTGTGTGTACCAAATATAATAAAAAACAACAACTCCCGTCTCACTGAGTTATCATCCGAAACCATTTCTATGTTAGTCACTGTCCGACCTTGACCTACAGACTCAAAGTCAAACTTGACCTGTATTTCATGATGTAACACCTGTGTACCAAAAATATTTAAATCGGTCAAGTCTTTCATGAGTTATCATCCGGAAACCTTTTTACTTTTCAGGGCCCCTTGGCCCCTTCCCCTGGGCCCTACTGACCCCAAAGTCAAACTTGACCTGTATTTCATGATGTTACAGCTGTGTACCAAAAATTATTTAAATTGGTCCAGTCGATCATGAGTTATCATCCGGAAACTGTTTTACTGTTCAGGGTCACTGTGACCTTGACCTTTGACCTACTGACCCCAAAGTCAAACTTGACCTGTATTTTTTTTTTTTTTTTTTTTTTTTTCCCCCCCTTTTTATGTTGCACCTGTGTACCAAATATTATTTAAATCGGTCAGTTGTTCATGACCCCCCCCCGTTATCATCTGGAAAGCATAAAACCAACAGACCGACCGACTGACCGACCGACAAACAAACAAACCGACAAGCTCACTCCTATATACCCCCCCAAAACTTCATTTTGTGGGGGTATAATAAACTTGTCTATCTTTTAACCTGGACTATATCAAGCATAGTGAACTGGTGCTGTTAAATCATAATTTACCGATTGAACAGAGTAGAGTTTGACCAGACTGCTTATGAATGTACATGTATATGCAAGCGACAGTCGCCTACAATCAAATATCGTTATGCATGTTTTCATGTCTGCCACATTCGATAGAGTGGTTGGGCAATCTTTGTTTGTTAGATTCTTTCCATGTATTAATAACTTGGGGTCAAACAGTGTGACTTTGAGTGACATTGGAGTGACTGAAGTGACTTCCCAGCACTTCCCTGGAGTAAAATTGTGGCACTTTTTTTACAGGTAATTTAACAGGTTTTACAGGACATCAAATTTACCTTAATCAATTATATCTTTAGAAATTTGTATACACATGAGATTTTCTTGTGTTGTACATTTGTTTAGCATGTTTTTTTTATTTCCACTGATATTATTTGCATCAGTTTTTACCCATAAGTGCAGCGACTAACTAGTATGAAAAACATTTATTGCTATTATAAAATATAAATATCTAAAAGTTTTTTTGAAACTCTTCAACGCCAAAGACTATCATGGCTATCAACAGGTCGTTTTGTTTTGAATAAACAACATGCGGAACTTTTTTTAAAATGTTGATTGAGAGATAATTTTGGCACTTGCCGCTGCCAGTACTACCCCTGTGTACAGATCAACATTTACCTGGGACAGTCTTGACTTCCACCTGCACGTACGAGGAACCCTCTAGCTCACTGGGTATAATCACTTCCAGGGCACTATGATTGGTAACAGAACCGTCCGGTTGCTCCGACAGTAAGGTTGTATTTTTAGTAACTTCAAACGTTCCTCCTTGCCAAAACCTTGAACCAGCTAGAATAAAATAAATGTGACTGAATAAAATGTACCAAATACTGAGTCAGGCAAATTCAAAATGCTGCTAGAATCCCCTCTTGAATCTCTTGAACAAAATTTTTAATTTTTAAATAGAGTTTATAATATTAAAATCTTTGTTGTTATAAAGGTCAAGGTCACTTGAAACAAAAATGTCCTTAATGAACCTTTGTAATGCAATCAGCCAACCAGCCTATGATGCATCTTATGTTAGTGGATTCAAGCAGTCAGAAACAAGATGTGTACAGATACTTACCAGATCTGTAACTTAGGTCGCCGATAATGGCGTTGCCTACTTTTTTCAGTCTCCAGTTCTGTCGTAATTTGAGAAGTTCGTAATGGAATTCATTTTGTTGACGATTACCAATCTCTTGTTGTGACCGTTTAAGTCTTTCCGCTCCACTGACCAACAGATTGGCAGCAGTTGTTAGGCCCTGTGTTGGTCAAAAACAATTATAATGTAGATTGAATCGCTAATTAGCCTCATGATTAAAACTACTGAAAGTCAAATTTTTACATGTATAATTCAGAAAGTGTATAATATGAAATGTATGGACTTGGATCTAGAGAAATTTCTGTATGATTTAAAGATACAAGATTTGAAAAACATCTTCTTTGACACTATAAATTTGTAAAGAGTGTGTAAATCTTATGCCATATGAATCCTCTTCATTGACAGAAAAAAATCTTCGCCAACATAAACATCCTCAGCATGATTATAAACTTTTTCTTCATGCATGAGCCACTTTGCACATAAATTGTTTTTTTTTTAAACCTGTAACACTGTATATATCAAAATCAAAATTGTTAGAGCTTAAAACATCCTTTTCTAACGCAGTACCGATGTAACGTCGTTTCTGATTGGTAACGTTGTTTAAATTTGCGACTATAAAATAACGTATATATAGTCGCAAAAAACGGCGTTTTAATTATCGCATTTACACACATTGTGCGTTAGAAATGGGGTAACTATTTAGTGATTTTGATATTTGTGACCTTTTATACAGTTTTAATGGCCGCAAACAGTTTTAACAGCTCCGGCAAACGCCGTCACCGTTAAAAATATTTGCGACCATTAAAAACCGTATATACAGTTGCAAATATCAAAATTACAAAACAGTTATTCCTATATTGAATGGCAATAAAAAACATATATATGAAAAAAATTTATGAAGAAATTTACAAAAAAACTTAAATACCTATTGATGGAAATTCTGAGCAGTACAAGTTTTATAATCATGCAGTCAGATTTAAGTCAATGTCTTTCTTTATGCATAACTTTTAATCAGTCAAACTTTGCATAAAAATTTTGAGTATAACCAGTTAAATTTTCATATACTGTAAATTATGTTAATATATGCCAACCATACAAAATGACACTGCTGTATCTGATTCTTTTTTGAAATATGCAATAAGTTTCATGATCAACACTTGAAGCCCTAAACCAATACTGTAAATGATTTTTATAAAGAAACATCTGGACCATTCTGAAATTCAGTACTGGGATTTGAACCAAAAATCAAAGTGTTAAAGTACAATGTTCTACCCCTACATCTCGGCGCCTCCCATCTCTATAGTAAATTTATATTGTCCTACTATCATTACATGCACAGAATGTCAGATGAACTCTATGTCAATTAAAGCTTAAACCAACCTCTGCTTTCATTTAATTGCTTAACCTGAGCATATACATGTACTAGTACAGTTATTTTTCCCTGAATTTCACTGTCTAAGACCTAAGTACCAGTAGAATCAGTGCAGTAACTAATAACAGAATTAATACAGAAATCATCCCCAGCTTCTGTTGCTAAATATAGCAATTCCCTGATTCTTTAAATATATGTCAAGCTTAATTTAAATTTAGGTGAAAAACAAATTGATTTCAAACAATGTTTTCGTCCTCAGTGTAAACATCTTCTCCAGTAACTGTATTCAGCACATTCCCACCCTGTTCTGTGTGTGACATGTAGTTACTGTAGTATATGAAGATTTTCAACCAATGAAATTATAATGTAGTCTAGGATTTAGGTTTTCATCTGAAGCTCAAGTCTTTTATATTTAAATGGGTAATAACATCTAAATTATAGTTTGAATTGTTCATAGCTACTGAATACAAGTTAAAATATCATTCTTTCTAGTGTAGGTTTTTGTTCAAGCACCTTAAATCAGATACCCAAGTGTTGTCCACACTTGCCTGAATCCGGTACTTTGATGAGAAAATTATAATGCTGTTATTACATAATTACTGTATCCAAGAGGAAAACCTCATTTTTTTGTAAAAATTCATAACATGTGTTACGGTTTATTAATTCATATCTCAGTGATGTTAACAGAATACATAGTATTGTTTTAAACCCCAAAACAGAACAGAACCACACACAAGAGGGCCATGATGGCCCTATATTGCTCACCTGACTACCATTTGCTATAATAAACGGAGTCATGATTCTAACATAATTTGTAGAGGTCCACTACACATTATGCTAAGTAACATTTCAAATATCTATTATCTGCCTGTCATCCTTGTGTTTTTTTTTAAGTTTTCCCTATATAAGCCTATGTGAAATCAAGTGACTTCATCCCCCTCCCCCCCCCCCTGGGAAGAGGTAATTTTTTACTAAGGGGTCATGATTTAAACAATCATGGTAAAGGTCCACTAGACAATGCTACATGCTTAATATCTAAGCTCTAGGCCTTGTGGTTTCAGAGAAGAAGATTTTAAAGTTTTTCCTATATAAGCCTATGTAAAACCAAGTGACCCCCCGGGCGGGGTCAATTTTGACCCAGGGGCCAGGGCTCATAATTTGGACAATCTTGGTAGAGGTCCACTAGATAATGCTACATGCTAGATATCTAAGCTCTAGGCCTTGTGGTTTAAGAGAAGAAGATTTTTAAAGTTTTTCCAAAAAAGCCAAAAAAAAAAAAAATGCCCCCCCGGGGGGAAATTTTTTCCCCCCCCTCGATAATTTGGACAATCTTGGTAGAGGTCCACAAAAGCCACCTAAAATCTAAGCTCTAGGCCTTTATCGAAAAGTTTACCACAACCCGGCTGGGTCAGTTTTGACCCGGTGCTCATAATTTGAACAATCTTGGTAGAGGTCCACTAGACAATGCTACATGCTTAATATCTAAGCTCTAGGCCTTGAGAAGAAGATTTTTAAGGTTTTTCCTATATAAGCCTATGTAAAACCAAGTGACCCCCAGGCAGGGTAAATTTTGACCCAGGGCTCATAATTTGGACAATCTTGGTAGAGGTCCACTAGATAATGCCACATGCTAAATATCTAAGCTCTAGGCCTTGTAGTTTCAGAGAAGAAGATTTTTAAAGTTTTTCCAATATAAGCCTATGTGAAACCAAGTGACCCCCCCGGGCAGGGTCAATTTTGACCCGGGGCTCATAATTTGAACAATCTTGGTAGAAGTCCACTAGACAATGCTACATGCTAAATATCTAAGCTCTAGGCCTTGTGGTTTCAGAGAAGAAGATTTTTTAAGTGTTTCCTATTTGTTGCCATAGCAACCAGAGATCTCCATTGAATGGAATTTTTTGAACAACTTTGATAGAGCTTCATGCAAGGAACATCCCTGCAAAGTTTCACCAACATTGGCCCAGTGGTTTCAGATGAGATGTCATTTGAAGGAAATGGTGGACGGACGGACGGATGTATGACGTACGACGCACCCTGAACGGAGAGTGATCCTAATAGCTCACTCTGGCACTTTGTGCCAGGTGAGCTAAAAAACATGAAATACATTTCCCTTTTAAAGCATGCTACTCAAACCCGTCTTATTTCTACATGAACCTTTACCCTACTATATAATCTAAAATGGACATTTCCATCTTTCAATTTAGACTGTACCATTTCTTGTTCATAGGGGTGAAATTTTACTGATTGCATGCTACTTGAACCCTCATTTATACATAAACCTTTATTTTGCTATATATCTAAAATGGACCTTTCCATCTTTCAATTAGGACAGTACCATTTCTTGTTCATAGGGGTGCTAAATTTTACTGAGTGAATAGCAAACTGTGAAGATCATGACCAGCACTGGTTGCAAAGGCAGAATCACTTGCCATCACGAGGTAAAGGTTAAATACGTTTAACAAATACTAGAAATGTATTATTTAGATACAAAATTTCATGCAAAGCAGCTAAGATATTTCAAAGCAATTAACTGTAAACAGTGAATAATGCTGAACATTCCTGAATGCCTTCTTGATGCAGATGTTCTGTCATTTTGGAGCATTTCATTTTCTAATGCAGGTAAATTCATGAACATTTTTCCCTCCTGACCCCACTGAATTTCTAAAATGAACTTGTCTTTCTTTTGAATTGGACACTTCCATTTACTGTTCACAGTAATCAATCTGAGCAAACTATATACTTAATAACTTATGCAATCTTTTTAATAGTCATAGATTTTGAGCAGTGGATTTATCTCCTCACATGCAAAATTGTTGATGTTCGCGATGTTTGCAAATGAAATTGTGCTTGAATTTCGTAATGAACTTGTTGATAAAAACAATGAATACCAAAAAGCTTGAATTTCTTAATTACACTTGCAATTACGACAAAATAATCGTCAAATCCATGGTTGAGTTACAAATAATCGTCAAATCCATGGTTGAGTTAAAAATAATCGTCAAATCCATGGTTGTGTTAAAAATAACCGTCAAATCCATGGTTGTGTTAAAAATAATCGCCAATTGTCAAATCCATGGTTGCGTTAAGAATAACTGTCAATTCCATGGTTGCGTTAAAATTAACCGTCAAATCCATGGGTGCGTTAAGAATAACCATCAAATCCATGGTTGCGGTTTTAAAGTTGTTAAGTATATTTCCAGAGTCATGCTATTAGCATTTCAAATCATAAGAAACCCTTTACTTCTAGTCCTTGGCCTCTTTGGCATAACAGAACACCTGTCTCAAGATATCAATCAACATCTGTAGCAAGGTGAAGGTTAGACAAACAATTATGAACATTTTTGGATTCATTTTCTAGCCATGAGCACCTCACATATACATGTACCAGCTACCATGACTTTGAATTATGTATTAAGACTAATACTCATTTTCCAACAACCAGACCTGTTACAATACAAGGTGACCCTACATTTCAAGACATTGTTACACAATTTCAGATCTAAACAATGACTTCCATACATTCAATTCATGCTCCCCACCAAGACTGAAATGTTTTTAATACCTGTACCTTAAATACTTAACCCTACATATCTCAAGCAAAGAACTTACAATTCTTTAAACTTAACACCAGGCAAGTCATGTGGAATATTAAAGAATTGGTAAAAAGTGACAATAAACTGATATGAACAGTATTATTGATGAAATAGGTGAGAATAAACAGGCATTCCAGGGTAAAAATACATACAAGCTACCCCTTTACTATACTTACTTTGCAAACTGACTGATAACCTAATGCCTTAAAAAGAGCATAGCAAATATCATAGGTACAAAGTCAATTTAACTATGCAAGAAACCTTAACCCAAGAAACACCTGTGCCTTAGAATGAATATAATTTCTGTTTCAAGCTTTGATAGTGAGCATATTTTAATAAATTGTTAAACTACTGATCCAGGTGATAAAAACAAAGGCAGCGGAACAGCAAAATACTTTGCTGAAAAAGATACCTTTGCGGTGAAAGTTGGCACAAGTTTTCGTGAGTTAAGGCTTTTAAACTATAAGCTTAAAAGTGGCTATGATATTTGGTCTAAATATCCAATTTCAGCTAAACTTAAATCAAGGAAAATATGAACAAGAAAATCTCCTAGGAAATGTGTTAAAGCAAAACAAAAGCAATAGCTGTGTCATTCACAGGACCTAAACAGTTGCCTTCTGAACATTTGACCTACATGTACTTATGAAAAAGGTCAAATGCTTGTCAAAACAAATCCATGTATGAAATCTGAGTGCAATGGTTACATGGCTCATGAAACAAGTACATGTATTTTAACCTCTGACCTATATAATTTCAAAGGTTATTTAAGGAAAAAGAAACCAGGAGTTCAGCAATAACTGGTGGCCTTGAGCATTGACGCATATAGACAACTCAAGAACTGGAGAACATGTTATTGCTTTTGATGGCAAATCTATTTCTAGGGAATTACCAGACACGCTAAGTTTAAGATGAGCATCAAGATCTGTTAATTATACCAGGAATCTAAAGTTTGGTGAAAAATCCAGAATGAAACTGATATTGCTACGCTGCACGAAAGAAACTGTTAATGGACCACTAATGTAAGGGGTAGGATCACAGCTCAGGTGGACATATAAAACTCCAGAATCTCGGTGCTGTGACACTTTGTCATCATGTGAAAAGCCAGTGCACAAACACTAGAGAATACAGCAAAATAATGAAGGAACAATTCTGGTTTTAAACTACAGCTCATTCAGGATAATGTGGCAGTGACTCAGCAGAAGAAGAGTTCAATATTATTGTGTAAACAGGATTAAGGTTCAATCTTTTCTTGCATGTATAATCTTTTTATGGATTCGTAAGCTTTTGAGTACACATATAATGACTGTCAATCATTTCTTTTTTTCGTTGTCATTGTACACATAAATCAATCTACTGTCACTTCTATTTTTTATGCAATGGTTGTAAGCTTTTGTGTACACATAAATCAATGACATCACTGTCACCTTATCCTAAATGAACTGCATTAGGTAGAACTGAGCTATTTACACAACAGAACTATAGGTAAGACTAACACACAAGTGTAAACAAAGATGAAAGCTTAATCTCAAGATATTACAGCTGTTGTGTTCAGATATAAACGCAACTAAACTTTGGTTCTATAGTCGAGATATTTCATACAATAGTGAAGTTTGCCTTTCTTAGATTATAAAATGGAAAACATGAGATAACTGTAAATGTCAGTTTTTTGCGAGTCTTTTATTTTTGCTTATTTTCATGAATGAAGCACTTGTATATAAAAGAAGGCTTTCCCTAAATGGTCTTAAATCGGTTAACAGGTACAAGGTATTATGAAAGCCCCTGATATATAAAAAAATAATTTTTGGCAGGACAACCATTATTTAAAATTCCTTTGTTTGCTGACTAATGTTTTAGATGATGGTAAATAAAGTCTTAAGTTAAAGACTGTCTCAAATAAGTATACAAACAAAAACATGCATTTGGCGCCTAAGGACAGCTGTTCAGTATACTGAAATTAAAACAAATGGACTATTTCTTCAAGAAGACTGTAAAATTTCAGATTTAACATTGAAAACAGAATTTATCACATTTTAATACCAAAATTGAGAAAAATAATACAAATCTAGCTACATTGTAAAATAAGCTTTTGAAAAAGGCAAAAATTAGAGGTCTAATCTAGCTTCTAATAAAGTTAAAACAACTGCATAGAATAGTTACGTGTTTAAAGAGGAAACACAACAGTTTTTGAGTCCCGCTGTGCAAAAACCGCCATTATTACGGCCTTTGTGACCACTGTAAATCCAAATCCCCCTGTACAGTTAAATCTATACTGTTCATTTAACCATCTTAAACAACCCGAGTATAATTTTACATTTCAAATTGTAATAATACTAGACGTAAGTTTTTTGTTCTTCAATGATAAATCTTTCCCCTTTCTTATGATAATGACAATACTATTAAACATAAAATGCTGGTTTTCACACAGCCCGGCTCATTGAAACACACAATATGACTTGTCACACATCAGTCATGACTGATATCAAACTCAGTACCTTTTTCTTTGCTTGCAGTTGTACGGTTGACTTGTGTTCGGTCGTATCTTGTTGGACATGCGTGAGAGCCATGTACTTCTTCTCTTTTGCTATATTTAGAACATCCAGTAATACACCCATCTCTGTATATGCTGTCCTGCAAGTTGATAAAATAAAAATATGTCACACTTTACTAAGTACTGTAAAAGTTGTTTTTATTTGCGCAGTTTTTATTTTTCCTAATTTTCGCAATGAAGCACTTCTGGAAATCATCAAACTGGCATAAATAGCAAACAAACTATGATCATATATATTATAGTGCTCGCTCGTATAATCAAAAACTCACCAAAAAATCAATAGAAAATTGTGAAATAAACAACTGGCTTATATAAAGACATCATAAACAATTGTCCACTTTTCATCATGTCAACATCTGCATTATTGTACTACAAGCTAGTGTGACTAAAAGACTGAGGTAAAAGTGTGAATTTTCAAAAATATTCCTAACAAAATCTGCTATTTTCTGGCAACATTCATGATTTTTCAAAGCAAATTTTTATTTTAAACACTGTGCGTTGATTTGGCAACCCCTTAATTTAAGCCTAGATTTGAAATTGTGAAAACACTTGCAGTGAATCACACTGACTGAAATTCAGAAAAACAAAATAATGCAAGGAAGCACAAAAAAGTGGTACTTGAGTTTGTTTCGAACACTATCCCACGGCCACAGAGATGGCTGGAAAGTGGAAGCTTCCTTCTCCTTGTCTTCAGTGTCCTCCTCTGAAGTTTTCTTCCCTTTATCTTCACCATCTTCTTCAGCAAAGTCAATCTTCTGTGCGCTCTTTGCTAGACATTCTGACATGGACAGTGGTCTACAAATACAGTACCACTACATTTTCATTAAACAAATTTTTTTTGTAGGTCAAATGTCTGTTTCAACCGTATTTCAGTTATTTACATATAAAGTTTACCTCCCTGCTACCATCATTTTGGTGAAGGCTCAGTACTAGACACTCATTCTTCACAAGAAACGGCCAACTTTTACATAAACAGTCAGGTTAGTTTAAAAAATGATATGACTGTCTATAAAATGACTGTCTATTAATCTCATAAAATAATCAGTGACAGATTAAGTGATTTAGCAATTTTAACTATTTCTCATGGAAAATAGGTCCAACTGTTTTCTGTCAAGTCTCATTTTCTGAAAGAAAAATTTCGCTGTCGGACTTGGCGTTCTTAATCAGCTTATTTAATGCATACTTTTTGCAAAGGACACTTATAAATTCTGGACGACAATCCCAAAGTACATACAATTTTGGCAAAAAGCGTGTCAAAACATCAAGGCAATATTATATACAGTACAGCTATGGAGGATTATGCAAAAAAATGTTAAGTGTGAAGTGAGTCGAAATAACGTGACTTTGAATATTAAACTCGGAGAAAAACGTAAATGACTCCATTCATGATTCAATATAGACCAGCTTAACATAAGAGTATAGGCTGTCCGGTAACCAGACAACTAGAAAATATTCTAGTCATCTGGTTACCGGACAAGCAGCCACTTCCTTCTGTGAACTGGTCATTTCTACATGAATAGTAAAGTAAAGTTTAAAATTGCCTGGCATTGCTAGTTTAAACTACACAGTAGGTTGTCAACTATGTCCTTAGAAATTTATGCTGCTATCCTTCCTAAAGATTTTCACCCCTGTTTTAAGTACTAAAACCTGGTAATTTTGCAAAAATCTCCCAGCATTACTCTAACCCTTTGTGGCATGCATGTCCCAAACTGAAGAAGTTAGTAGAACTGTATTCCAAATGTCACGAGGGTAATATACCAACGTATTTTTGTATATACCTCATCTGTATGTCTATGTGTTGTTTGTTGTCATATACATTCATGTCTGTGACTAATGTCTAGATTTATATAAGTATAACACCTATATCACAATAATGTCTAGTATCATCTCTCATCTTCATGTTTCATATCAATACATCACCCTGTCACAGTTACGGACTTAATTATGAAATAGGGGAGAAAATGTATAGGCGGCCGGATAGCTCAGGCAGTAGAGCATTCACCCTGTAAGCGAAGGGTCCCGGGTTCAAGTCCCGATCAGGCTGCACATTTTTCTCACCCTGTGACATTTGGCGCCCAACATTGGGCCATGACGGCATTACAAGGTCTGTCTCTGACACCTGTAATTGCATAATTTAAAAATACTCTCTGAATTTCGAGGACGAATTTCAAGATAGTGGCAGGGTGTTCGGTAGGCTTTGAAAATCAAGGGTCATTGACTCTTCAGTCTAAATTTTCAACGGTCAAAATCAAATTTTCAAGAGTCAAAGTGACAATTTTAAGGGTCGAGCCAAGGGACATCTGGTTCAGGTAATACATCCTAAGTTTGCATTTCATATTTTTCTGTTTGTGTCCTGCTCCTTTTCTGTTGTATTTTCTAATGATTCTTTAATTAGATAGCTGTTCATCCCTTTCCTAGGTTCTATCAGCTGAAAATTACGTTGTTTTGTCACATACTTTCGCGACCTGGCATGTCCGTAATTTTCCCTTATGCCCCCCCCCCCAACCTACCGATTATAACAGTTTTAATACAAAAAATGTCAAAAAATATATACAAATAATGATAAGCAGTGACAAATACTGAAGGCACCAGATAATGCATGCCAATAAAATTACATCCACAACAATTTTGAAAGTTAATATTTCAACACATCAGTCACTTATTTTAATATTAAAAAAAAAACATTTGTTACTCTTTGACATCGGTGCTGGTCGAGTTTTATCAAGTTTTAAAACATGAAATCATGTGTGAATGTCAGTAATGACATATCATTATCGGAAACAGAAAAACATTTGTCTTTTGATTTTATGTTCCGGCCATCTGTGAATTACAATACACCGAGTCGTGTCATGGTCTTCCACTTATTAGTCCGTGTTTGAACTTTCAAACAGTTACCGAAATTTGCTGAGGTCTATCATTGTTTATCAATTAACACCTTTGATAACGAGCAAGAGGGCCACGTGCTGGTTGATAGATAGTCACTAATAAGCTCCACCTTCTTTCGTATGTTAACCAACCAGACAACAATTGATTTTTGACCGACAGTGTAATCGCGAAGAATGTCACAGTTACAGACTTAATTATGAAAAAAGGGGAGAAAATGTGTAGGTGGCCAGATAGCTATCAGTAGAGCATTCGCCCCATAAGCCAAGGGTCCTAAGTTCGAGTCCCGGTCAGGCTGCACATTTTTCTCACCCTGTGACACAAAGTCAGTCTGCCTATGGAATTGCATGCTGCTGCTTTTGCAAGATTTTATTTCCAGCATATATCAGAATTTTCAAAATCATTAATGTTCTAATTTTATTTTTTTGCTGGGACCTCAAAACAAATCTTATTTCATGTCGGTATATCAGAACAATAAACAATGATAAACATTAGCTATGCATAGCTATTGACTGACTAGAGTAAAAATGTCTTGCAGTGTCACTGCATCGGGGCGGATGAAACATGTACAGTAGGCCTACTAACCATATATAACGCTACCTAAAACCTTACTTTCATTATTTATAAGCGTCTGTATGAATCTGATCAAAGAAACAAAAACTTCTTCGATTATTTCAAAGAAGACCGTGTTAAATGTAACTTATGTACATCAAACAGGTTCAGGCATTACTAAACTAACTTACGGCACCAAAATTTCTTGTCCATCTAGGGACACTTCTTGAATTTGATTTTCATGAACAGCTTCAATCGCTACGGACACCCCGGGGACGGCCATTTTGGGTTTTAATTAGAAGCCACTACAACGAATATACTTAAGAATATGAAATCATGCATTATTTTTTCATAAAATATAAAATTTTAAATGGAGTCATTGAAATTTCATATATTATACGTAAATATTCTGAAACATCCAGACACACTAGTCATAAATGATTTCGAATTTAACACTTGAGAATGTAGCTCTACGTGTTTCAGGGCACTATTTGTGTCACGTGACCAAGCATACTTTAGTGTCAAGGAAAACAACAGTGTAAATAGTTAAAGTTCTAATTACTGTTTTGTTTCACCAAAACAACAGCAATTATTAAACAACATCCTGAACATTTGTATAAGTCAATAGGTAAGAAAGAAAACCTTGCGTTAATGAGATTTATTTCTGTTGACACTCACTGACAGCATGCCGCTTCTGTCAAAATAAAAACTGTGAGATTGAACTGATAGTTCTAGATAATTATACCCCCCCCCCCCCCGAACACAAAGTGTAAGGGGGGGTATACTGGATTCAGGTCAAGGTCACAGGGGCTAAGGATAAAATCTTGTGAAAGCTAAATCTCCAAAACCCCTG
Source organism: Saxidomus purpurata (assembly GCA_022818135.1). Taxonomy (NCBI): domain Eukaryota; kingdom Metazoa; phylum Mollusca; class Bivalvia; order Venerida; family Veneridae; genus Saxidomus; species Saxidomus purpurata. Next base: position 16,572,686 of record JAFMSR010000001.1, on the reverse strand, counting down.
GTCAAAATTTAATGATACCAATGATACTTCACACAAGATACGCGGGGTTTGGACAGAAAGAAAATAATTAAAATCCTTTTTCAAATTCTCGTCTTCACCTTAGTATGTCATATATATAGAGAAGATATGCAAATCGCCAGAAAGCTTTAAATTCCAAAACCCTGGTCAATTTACTCTACCAATAATACTTAATGTATCAACATATCGGGGTCTGGACAGAAAGATAATAGGTCAAAATACTTTTCAAATCCAGTCGTTTTCACCTTAGTATGTCAAAATTCTACAAAAGCCTGCAAAGTTTGGCTTGTTTACATCTCATAAAATTCTCTGCCTAGTATTCATGTATCAATATATAGCACTCATGGATGATTATTAGTCGGTCCCAAAATGTGCACCTCGCTCAAATGGGTTCATTTGTGACCTATTATATGTCTTTGCAAATTTTGGCTCACCACCATCATCTTATAATGTAATTTTCAAAATAAGACAAACAGTAAAACACAGGCTTGTATTTTATTGGTACCACTTGTCACCCTTCTTTTCTTGGTAACCTCTAAAGGTGCAGGGAACCAGAATGTTATATACGTAGTCAAATCGCCTTAAATGTGTCCACTTATTTTAACCGTTGAAATTATAACACGGGCTCAGAGGTCACATGGGCTTGAGATAGTAAAATCTTGTGGATGCTAAATCTAAAAAAAGTCCCTTGTCAGAATTTAATGATACTTCACAGAATTGATAAGCACCATGCCTAGTTGTGCATGGTCCATGTTTCAGGTCATTAGGTCAAAGGTCACAGGGGCTTGAGATAGTAAAATCTTGTGTGTCCCCTGGTCAGAATTTAATTATACTTCACAGAAACTTTAAGTTTTGCAGGTCCAGTAATTAAAGCATCAAATAATTATTACATAAATTTTATATACTGTGTCAGTGGGGTTTTCAGGGGGTATTCATCACCTTCAGTGATAGTTCTAGTTAAAAACTGGACTAGGTCTACTTTAGCTGAAGAACTTTATGGCATATGCTTAACATGTTGCCACGTCTTGTAACATATATACATAAAAATAGCAGCATTTAAATGTTTGGAAGCCAGAACTAGATCTGCGTGAAATGATTGTCAGACTGGTTTGAAATTGGCTTTTAAGCCTTTATTATTCATATTCAGAGTGGATAGACCAATACTAGCCGCATACCAATACTGGATGTATATGAATTTTTTTTTTTTTTCCTTCATGGCCAAAAGGGCAGCCAGCTTTCAGAATTAACGGGCCCTTCAAATTTTCAGGTGGCCTGACAATTTTCTCTGATTACTTTTCTTACAAAAATTATAGTTTTTTAGAGTTCAGATCATATACTCTAGGCTTGCTGTGGCATGCAGCTTTTAATTTGTATTTTCTATTAATACGTAAATAATCTAGGTACTCATCTCATGATTAAGGCTACATCAGGACAAAACATTTATTTATTGTGTATGTCTTTTTTATATATTCTTTTTTTTCAAAAACATAGACAGACTATACATTATAATTATTACTAATTCAAATCAGGTCTATAGGTAAAGAGCTGGTACCCAGATTCCCTTACATGTGTATCTGTCCGACATTTGTACTCCTAGTATAAAATATGGCCATAATAGTCAGTTATTAGTTTATACTAATTTATTTTAGCTCGATTGTGAAGAAAGCTTGTAGCTTAGCGAGTCACTCTCGAGTCCCCTTCCTAGAAAACCAGTACTGGTGTCATATGAGCCTGGTGGGGCTCGAACCCGCAACCTCCGGGATGAGCGGCCGACACCTTAGCATCTACACCACCGCTCCCCTATTAATAGTCAGTTATGACTGGTTGCCATTATCAATAAAGAAAGATATATTTTATGAAGATTTCTATAAGATGGTTGTTAAATGTGTTTGTACAAATCTGGTTTGCCATGCAGAGGAAAATGGCCAATCACTTACCTTTTACACAATCATACACAGGGCGTTCGGTAGACCCGAGCTCCCGGGTTTTGACCCGTGAAAATTTCGAAATACCCGTATTTGACCCGCGATAAAAACGCCCGACGAGTCATATTTGACCCGTAGGAATTTTCATTCGTACGCCGATTCTTTAGCAAAGCGTGTCAGTCAACTTGTTAATTCCAAACACTCTGGCCGTTGCAACCGTTGGCGCGTCAGAAAGTGAGAACGGGCCGGGCTTGTATTTTAATCTACTCGCTTTCAGTCAATCAGCGCGATCACGCACGTGCACTTGTCTCGGCTTGATTATGCGTAATCAATGGATGATTGGATTTAATTGACAAGCAATAAACACATGTTCGGCATCTATTATGTGTATAAGGTGTTGTAAACACGCGGCATATGAATGATGCAATCAAAGAGTTGGCGCATCTTAAGTAGATGATGGTGACCTCGAATTAGATAATTAGTGGATGTTTTTTTGGCGGCCTAGACGACAACAAATGTGAGCCAGTTTAAATTATTTGTAAGAGCGCATTTATATTGACTTCCATGTTGAAAGTTTAATTAACGTTTTTTCACTTCCAAGAGCCTTTCTTTTTCCATCATGCTTAAAAACTTGATATGGAAAGATAATCAAAATAATGAGCCTTTATAAATTCGTGTCAAATAACCTTCAATATTTTGTTAATTACAATAAAATCGCGGGGATAAAAGGCGAAAATCGCGGACATGCGAGATCGCGAAAATATGTGACAAACGGAAACAACGTACATTTTAGCCTGGGAAAGGGATCAGCAACTAGATCTATCTTGTTTAAGAATTTTTGGAAAATATAACTACAGCTTAGAACACAAACTGAAAAATATGATGTGCTAGCGCTAGAGTACAAGGCTGGAAACCCTATGATCCATGGTTCGACCCTTAAAAATCACACCTTGACTCTTGAAAATTTGATTTTGACCCTTGAAAATTTAGGCTGAAGAGTCATGACCCTTGAGTCAGGCCCCGATACAGTGGCATGCATTTAGTCTTGTTTTGTAGTTGTGCTTGGTATCACAATGTTCACAACCTGTCAGTTTCTATGGCAGCAAAATGTTCTGCACAAAATACTAGTATTTACACTTAATTGAGCTTGTATGTTTGTTCATTAAAAGATATAATATGTTTTGCTATTATGTTTAACAAAACAGTAGCAAAGCATTACATAATAAATCAAGAAATCTTGCTATATTTCAATCCACTGACAAAATTAGTATTTGGTGTGCACCCATTTAAGAAGGGTGTTTTAATAGGTATTTCTAGAATTTCTACACTTCTGACAACTTGATGTAGAAAAAAATAGGTAATTTTATCCTTCTTGATATGGCACTCACTAATGGTGTCCATCCTTGTGTCTGTCTGTTTTTGTACAGGCTATTTCTCAGAAAGCACTGACTTAAATTTAATGAAACTTCACAGACTGCTTCGCTATCAGGAGATGGGCAAATCTCATTAAAATCAGATTTATTATCTTCGCTCATTTCACCAAATGATCTAACTAATCGCGGATAGTAGAGGAGCGCAAATTAGGATATGATTTTAATGAGATTGAAGATAGGCATTATGATGCTAATCTCTATGACTGGAAACAATGTGGATAATTCTTAGAACTATTAATACAAGTTGTAGAGGATAACTTAAGTAGACATCCTTTAATGCTGTGGCCAGTTGTTATCTCCCTTGCAGAATGGAGAAGATGTTAAATTTTGCAATACTCAAAAAGTCACTTTCATTAGAATTGTGCTTAAATATAATAAATGATTATGTATTTCTTTTGTGAACTTGGAAAAAAACACTTTGATGATGCAAATTCAAAATGCTGTGTCTATCTTAAAGCCTAGTGATCAGAGAATATTTCAGATTTTTAAAGCCTTGAAATCACTTTGAATTTACATCAATAGAAAAATGAATTTGGCTTATATTAGAATTGTGTTTTGGTTTTCTAAAATAATGATAATGTAAGCTTTTCTTTCATAATTTATGTTGTTTCTCCGCTAAATATGTGTTGGCAAAAAAATAATCTAATTTTTTGCAATATCATTAAAAAATACTGTGTTACATTTATAACATGTTCCTGGTTTGGAATGGTTTCTGTACAAATAATGATTAGATTGGCCGGTAAGACATTTCTGTAGTATGAATTCTACAAGCAATCGTAACATCCAAAGCAATCATTGGCATTAAATAATAGGGTCCGAAAAAGATTACCAGTCATTATACAGATCTTCTAAGATTGTTCATTAGTCTTCTTATATAACTGAAGAGACAGGGTTGTTTTTCTCATTAAGTTGTGTCTGCTCGTCTGCTCAAATTTTCTTGGTAACGACAAAGATCAAGGTAACACTTGAGTAATAACATGTTTTATACTAATTTGTATTTGCTTGATTGCAAACTCAGTTTATATTACTATAAAAGACTTTTTTTCCTTAGGTTTATATTTTAGCTTAAATGTTTGCAGATGAAGTACTTTGCAAAATTCATCAAACTACCTAAAATAGCAGACAAACAGTGATTTTGGTATACCCCGTTTAAACTCCAACAGGGCATTACATTTTTTACTCAAGATCAAAAATGAAAAATAAAAGTTTTGACTCGGGGGGGGGGGGCAAATCTTCCAGACCAAAAATGCAAACTGATATAGCTGTTCAATGAAAGGATGAACTGGGACACATGACATCAGGTGTTTTGCTAAGGACACACCTCAAATGTTTTTACTAGTGATTGAAAATTGTTCCTCAGGGTTACAAAGTGCTTTAAATGAAGGCAACATTTATTAGTCAAAAGTCAGAAAACTATGGTAATCTTATTTACACTATCAGCACATGTACACTGGGGAGAATAATAAGTTTCTGTCAAACTATCTATCAAGTATAAATGTTTAATTGCCATTTCCTTTACAGAAGTCATTTTGTTTAATAATTATCCTGGTCATTCAGAAAGGCAAATGATAAAGTGGTTTTATCAATTAGGGGATTGATTGAGGGTCATGGTTTCAAGCTGTGCTTAACAGGCCCGACTCCTTAACTGAGAAAGTTTGTAATTTCTTATGGAGGATGAGAGTTACCCTTCCAAAGAACATAGTTAGGTGAAGCATATATAGCTTAAATAAAAAAGAACCTTTAGGAGTTGAGATAGACAGCAAAGTAAAGGGTTCTTTCTGTGTCCTAATTTCTGGTCAACAATTTCAGCTTTTTACACAAGATGAAAATTTCTGTTTCTTCCATTTTGTAAAGTTCCTATTTTAATTCCCTGCAGATGGAATCATGTACATCAGTAAATGAATGTGACATTTGCACTTGCCGACAGTCCATTTCCCAAAAGCATGCCGATGAATAAACCATTTACAAGAATTCAGAGAAAGCCGCATCTTCAATTATAAACACAAGATAAGAACTTGACTATAGCAGATAATCGAACATTTTACGTCAACATTTTAAGATTGTTTTCTTTTTAATGTTACAGCATGCCAGCTTTTCATAAAAACCTGTCATATCAATACAAGTAATATAAGGCTATATTCTTCTGCCACTTGAAATTACGATCCTTTGCTAGATCGTAATGAACGGGTATAAAAAGATGGCATTTAAATGATTGATGGGAGCGTTTTCCTCTTCTTGTTCGACTTAAGCTGTTTTGATTTAATTATGTGATAATACTGGAAGGGTAGAGAAAAATATCATTCAATGTCTTGTGAACAGTCATTATTTTAGACAAGGATATTGATTTTATTTACAACTTTTTTTTTCTTTTAATTAGCTTTTTATATTGCCAGTCTGCAAAGTTGCACTGGATCTTTACAGATCATCTTTCCGCCATCTAGGTGTGTGTTGATCGTGTTTAGTGTTAACTTATTTACATTTTCTGTCAGTATTTCAATATTTTGCTATTGAAGGTGAAACTTTGCATGAACAGGGGAAAAAATGTGTAAAAACTAAACTCTACCGAAGGATTCATCTGAACTATCTCTGTTTAGCTTACCTGACTACGTAATGGTCATGATGAGCTTTTAGGATCGTTGGATGTCCGTCATCCATCCCTTGTTGCTTCAAATGACATCTTCTCATAAATCACTTCATAAAATATCATCAAACTTGGCCAAAAGATTCCTGGCCTTACGCTCTCTTAATGTGTTCAAATGTGGTGAGTGACTGAACCCTGGCTTCCAAAGTTTAATATAGAAAAATCTGTAAAAATTTCTTCTCCAGAACTTAGATATTTGGTGCGAGGCATAGTTTACTGACAGTTACTTGTTTTGCATAGACTTATACAGTGGAACTTCCAAAAACCGGACCTTCCAAATACTGGAAACTTCTGAAAAACGAATGACTTTCTATGTCCCGAAATGTCTTCCTCTATTTTTGTCAACTAGCAACAGTTGTCTTCTTTGAGAATCACTGACTTAACCTAGTGACCAGTGATTTCCTTAGAAACACTGACTGCCCATGGCAGCTGGTGACTTTTAGTGACCAGTGATTTCTTAAGCAACCAGTGACTTTCTGTAGCAACCAGTGACTTCCATAGCAACTACTGACTGTAACTTCCTTAGGTAAATGCCCTGGTACCCAGGTGAGCGATTTAGGCCCATCATGGCCCTCATGTTTGTTATTTGTCTGCATATGTAATATCTTATTGTTAACAGCACTCTAGCAAAACTTTATTTCTATAAATAGAGTAAAATCAGAGAACATACATTGAACAAAAAAATAAATTTGTTTTCAGTATTTAACTCCCTTTAAAAAACCGCAGATGGTGAATGTACATAATAATTGTATTTAACTGGTCTTCCAATAGATTACAAAGGTTTTTCTTGGAACAGTCTGGTTTAAAACATATTAATAAGAGGTGTCTTGGCAAAATACAATGAACAAGATCTTACTCTTAAACTACCAGAATTTCATAAAACTTCATATGAAGGTACATTTGATGGAGCACTGAGAAGCAAGTTTAAGCAAGCTGAGGTCATAATTGTATAAATAACAAATTTTCAGGATCATAGTGATAAGTGAATGAAGCTTTAAGTATAAAGTAATCTTGCCTTTTTCCTTTGATCTTTACTGAGTTAGTTTCAATTAGGGAATATAAGGTGAGACAAAGGCCAACTTAACCGGTATAATAACACATCTTCCTATTTGTAAATCAATTGCCAGATTCAACATTACAAAGCCTGGTGAGATGGCAAGAATTTGTTAAATATTTATGCTGATGAAATCTTTGCTATCAAAGCAGCTCATCCCCAACAGAGTCATCATTAGGAGATCTGGCAAAATTGCTATGAAAATGTTACTAAAGACATCATGCAAAATGTTGAAAAAACAGGTACATGTTCCTGTATTTATACATGCTTTTTTGTCATCCTAGTGGTAAATGGGATTAAATTCATGGTAGAACTTTTTTGTCATCCTAGCGGTAAATGGGATCAAATTCATGGTAGATCGATCACAGTTTGACCGGTGGCACCAACTTACCCTTGTGTAGAATAGATTGTAATAGATTATAATTGATTTATAATTTGTATCTATTAATTATGCAGTAAAACTCACTGTCATCTATGTCAAATATTTATGTTGATTTGTTAACTCCTGTACGATAAAATCATTTCCCGATTAGAGTTGTTAGCAATAATTGTCTAGAATACAATGTGCGGAATTTTAAGATTTCTAAATTTCGTATAACTAATTGATGTTTGTCTAAAAGTGGCAATATTATAACATCTGTTACTGGCCTCAATTAATTTGCAGTCTAGGATTTTAATCTCTTCTTACTGTTAATACTGACTTTACTGCAGAAGTGTTATGTCTTATTGTAAGATGCACTTTGTCTTTAAAGGTTCCTTTTATACCGTATTAAAGAGAATTGCCAGTCTGTATAGCTAAGTCAATATTCAGTATCACCTCATTATATAAGCTTAGACTAATGCTATGATGAAGTTCATGTCCCCAGCATTGGTAAAGTGGTTGAGGTTAATGACTTGTAATTATTAAACCTTTAACTTATTGAGGGTCATGGATTCAAGCCCTGCTACCAGGCTGACTGTTCATGCGAAAATTTCTTACCAAAGATATGGTATTTCCATGGGGAACACTATGTTTAGGTAAACTCCCTGCCTATACATAAACATTAATATTGTTGAAGAATAAAATTATGAATGTTTGAAGACACTCTATTTGATTAGGTCAGAGTAAATTATGAATGGGGCCACATTTAAAAAAGTCTTTGTTTGCTGTCTCCCGACCCTACTTTTTGAAGTTGGGTAGGTTGGTAGGCAATTTTTTTTTATTTGAAAAAAACAAACCAACACTACTTATAATGTTGTAGTTTCTTGCAGAATACTTCTTATGTAAAAATAATACAAATCTGTATATATATATGATGAATAAAAGAATAAAAATGAAACATACAATTTTAAACTATCATCTTCATTTGTCTCATCCTCAAATTTCCATGTTGACATGATAAAAAAAAAAAAAAAATTGATTTGACCTGCATGGTCCAATGAAAATCTTCGCAGCACATCATTTTTAGTAGATCGGTCTGGAGACAGCAAACAAACCTGTTTTTAATTTTGGCCTGGGAGAGAAAGTGTAGGTGGCCAGATTACAGCTCAGTCAGTAGAGCAGTCAGTAGAGCTTTTGCTCAAATTGCAAGCAAAGGGTCTTGGGTTTGAGTTGTGGTCCTGTTGCACATTTTTCTCAACCTGTGTCAATTGACAGCTCATGCTTGTTAGCTAATCTGAGACAAAGGCTCTGGATGAGCTATTAGTATGGGTAAGTTGTCTGGCATCCATTGTTGATAATCGGTCTTCCATTGTTTACATTTTAAAGCTCTGCTTCTCAGAAACAACTACAGATTTTTACCAAACTTGCTCATTAGCATCCTTGCATTAACCCCTTTCAAAAAATACAAAATGGTTCTGCTCCAATGCACACAGGGACTCGGATGTTACTAAAATGAGAAAAACGTTTTAACAGCTTCTTCTCATGTCAACCAACTGATAAAATGTTACTAATCATGCTCTGTAGCAAACCTTGCATTTCCCCCTTTCAAAATTAAGGGAAAACATTGCAGGTTCGAGTCCAGTGCACACAATGGCTTCTTCTTATAAACCAATGGATAGAATATCACCAAACTTGACAGCGCTTTGGAGTACTAAAGCTTAGTAGAGCACCATAGAGTGCTATAATACTTGGCAGCCTTTGGTGACATTAATTCCAGCCCCTGTCCACTAATGATATACAGCTTTCTCAGATGATCAACTTATGGTCAACTTTGCTCTCTTGTTTGTAAAATTTGCTTCTGTTGAGACCATTTGCTTCATGTCATTCTGAGGAAGTACTTGCCTTAGATTACTTAGCCGCCATTTATTTGTTAGGTATTTCAATTGAACATTAGTCTGAGGTAACATCATAGCTGCCAGACGCTTTCCAGGCATCTATGATCATATTAGTTGGAAATCAACATCATACAGGTGTTTGCAGAAAACATGTATTTAGAGATACCGGTACACAATTGAGTAACAGGCAATGGAAAAATAATTACATTGTAGAGAGGAAAATTGATTTTCAGGATCGTTTTTGTGGCTTCACAATTTGTACTAATTTAATAAGATAAATGTGCCTTCTCTTCTGCTATAGTGGTAATTGTTACTCAAGGGACGTTTTGCGATCACATAAACAATACATTTGCAATATATTTCCTATTTAGATTTGAAAGCACTCTTGTAACGTGGCATTGTGACACATTCTGTGCCAGGAATGTAGCTGATTATCCAAGACTTTTCCGCGTTTAAGCGGTAACATTCCAATAAGAGAGGCTATTGATTTATTGAAAAATTCTGGCTAGTCGTACAATTTAAATCGTGATGCAACAGTGCTGTTGTGGCACCAATGGTTTTTACCTTTCAGAAATCTCGGCTGACAGTCGGAATAACAAATTTCCTTTTATTGCATGTGGCAGTAGCGAAAATTTTGGCATAATCTGCAATTCAAATTTACACAGTTGATTAAAATTGATTTTCCAATGAATGTTTGTGTTTTCTTGAAGAAGTGTTCAAAGCGGATACGAGAACAGTTTGTTAATTGTATTTACTAGAATCTGATACAAAGCACAAATAACTTTGCTCTAATTCTTGTTTACCATTGTTATTGATGGAGTGATTGTCTGCATGATGATCATAACATTATTGATACCAATTACGAGATACGAATATTCTATTTTTCCCGGAGATCTAATTGATTAAAATCATGCTGTGTGTAGTTTTTAGCAAAATAAATATAATCAAATGGATGATACAATAGGCACTTATTAAGCATCTGTAACATATATAAAACATTTCCTGGAATGTGGATTTTATACCGTTAAGTCAAAATGGCTCTGAACAGGGAAAGAATAAGTGGCGTGGATAATTCATCTAGAAAAGGTAGATTTAATTTATTAGCGTTTCAACTTTGCTAAATTTCTTGAATGAACTTGTCGATCTTTCGATTTGGGCAGTACAATTAGTTTTTCAAATGAGTGGTCACTGAAAATTTATCGACTTAATAGCAAATAGTGCAGTGATCTTGATCAGACTACACAAAATCTACTGGCTGATCATAATCTGCACTGGTTGCAAAGACAGGATCATTTGGTTGTTGTGTATAGTATGTGAGATGGTATGTAGCTACCTGCTCTGACAGGTGGCAGTCAGGCTTTCTCAGGGTTCTCAAAAGCTCACAATATTGAGCTGAATTATTTGTATCGTGCTGACTTAAAATAAAGATTATTAATAATAATGAAAATAATAATAATAATAATATTATTATTATAATTATTATTTGCTCACCAGTTAGTCTAGTAGGGTAGACTGGTTATATTGCTTTTTACTGAGAATAGTAGTAGTATGGTTTTACTTAAGAAATAATAAAATGCCTCCCTGTATTTTATCCTTGAATAAAATGTAGTCAGGAATTTGGATGCGTAGTAATTAAATCACGAGTGCATAGAACGAGTGATTTAATTTTTCGCATCCAAATGACTGACTGTATTTTATTAAACGATAAAATATAGGGAACAATTTATTATTTTGATTCTAACACATTATTTTCTTTGAAAACAGTCCTGAACTTTATTTAACGCGTAGTAGTACATCATTGTAAACTTAAAACGCGAGGTAGGATTGGACGCGCTTGTTCAAATACGTCACATCTTTATGTCATTTAAGGCATGTTGTCCTTGGAAAAACGTGCTGTATTTTATCATAAAATAAAATGCAGGCTTTTCCCTATATGTTTATATAGGAAAAGCAGCCACTTGTGTTAGAATTATAAATAATATATATTAATTAAATGCTGAATAAATGTTGTTTATGTTGTTTCCCATAAGCAAATACTCTTTAATAATTTATCAGTTTGGGGACACTTTTACATATCTGTGAGAGTCTGTGCTCAAATAGAATCTATTTTAAGGCAAAAATGGCTTTCCGTATAAAGTAAATAGGAGTCTTCTTTAATTAAGTGCGTTTGTAGAATTACAACCACTTTTGTGTCATTTTCTGTAAAAAAAAGTGTACTTTTTTTTAACTCAGTTCTCAAATTTACACAAATATTCTTAGTAATTATTCATTAGAAATAAAATAGCAATATACAAATTGACTTTGCTACTCATTTTAATTGATGCATCAAAATCCCAAGTTACAGATATTAGTAAAACTGGAATTATGAATCAGTATGATATAATAAATACTAAAAGAGAAACTTTTAACACTATCTAATATTTTTATGATGCTTCCTAAATCAGGGTTCCCACGCTTCTGGGAAATCGGGAAAAGTCCTTAAATTTCAAAATGGGGCTCCTGGCCTTGGAAAGTCCGTGAATTTGGCGATGTATGGTAAAGGTACGGGAAAAGTACTGGAATTTAGACCATCCCGCCAATTGAGAGCTCTCCTACCTTAGCGACGTGGCGGCATATTCTTCATCAGGGTCGCTAGGCGCAAATTTATAACAATTAAATGACTGTCCCGATGTCTGAATAACAAAGGAAGTAACAGAGTCGAAACTGTTTAGAGAAATCTTTAAGTGGTATATAACCTCAGGATGGCGACCATGGAAATAATTCGATTTACTGGTTTGAAAACATCGATGTTTTGGTGGTGTTTCATTGTTGTCGTGCAGGTATGCATATACTTTTCACAGTATTAATTACACAAGTTCCTAGGTCTCCGTAATATATGTTCATGATGTTAGTTTTGTAAACTATCCTTTGAGAAAATTAAAATTTGTCTGTAATTCAAAACCGTCAAAAATCTGCATTTGGGAAACTCTTGAAGTTGTTGAACAAAATCCTCAAGTTGAAAATGTCGTCTGCAATCGTGCATCAGTTGTTTTTATGCCACCCTTTGGGTGGCATATTAATTTTGCACCGTCCGCCCTTACATTTTTCTGTCTCCGGGCTGTAACTTTGTCATGCCATGTTGCGTGCAAAACCCTCAAAGGTCAAGGTCACACTTGGGAGTTTGAAGGTAATGGAATCCTGCATATATGCACACCTTTGTGTCCGGACTGTAACTTTGTCATGCATTGAAGGATTTTAAAATAACTTGGCACAAATGTTCAGCACATCAATGTGTCACGTGCAAGACCCACGCTCCTACCTCAAAGGTCAAAGTCACACTTAGAGTTTGAAGGTAATGGAATCCTGTATACATTTGTATATGCACACATTCGTGATTTTAAAATTACATGGCACAATTGTTGAGCACATGGAGAGGACACAGACTGTGAGACACCTCTTTCGGGGGCATTTGTCGCTTGTGAGAGACAGCTCTTGTTCTGTTTAGGATCATACATGAATTACAATTATAAGATCTGTTACAAACTTGAACAGTATGCACCGTAAAAAAGTCATTGAAAAGTCCTAGAAGGTCCTTGAAAAGTCCTTAATTTTAAAGACCTAAAAGAGGGGGAACCCTGCTAAATGCTCATACCTAATCTTGTCTACATTGTCTTGTACCAGCAATACATCACACCCATAAAAATGTCAGAGCTTATCCAGAGCTGAGACATATTAACGAGGAAATAATTCTGCACCAGAATATTAATCAATTTTCATTATGTGCAATATATTTGAAGAAGGTAGCCAGTAATTAGCATTTACATGTCTGCTATGCTGAAAAGCAATAATTGCTAAAGCTTTTTATAACAAGGTAGACAGCTGAAATGTGATTAGTTCTGAAGGAAAGGACTTTTCTTTTATTGATGCTGTAAAGATGTATTGAACCTCTGGTGAAAACAGTCTCTCTTATGTCTTTATTGCATATAGAATTCTACAGCTTTTTAATGTTTTGTTTTGTTTCTAATGTTAACAGCTGTGATATACTTTTGTTGGTTACATGTATGACCTAATGGTCTGCTGTCCACCTGTCCAACAACATTTAACTCGTTAAACACACAAAAGTTTAATAGGACTCTTTCTAATTATTGATGGTATATTTAGCTTAACTGCATGCAACTGGGTCATCATGGGGAAGGAATATCTTACGCTATTTTTTTTGGTCTTGTATTATAATGTCAATGAAATTGTCTTCCCTTGTGACATGTTTTTTCATTAGCTTTAAGAGTAACACTTACCCAGCGCTTAAAAATTCAAAACTTTAAACACACGTCAATGTCAAAAGGGACGGGGTGTAACTGTCAGCTTCTTTACAGGCGATTCTGTTGCCTTTTAATTGACCTTTGAGTCTGTCTACATCTGACTCCTCATACAAATGTTAATTGCTTCCAAAGAGAATAATTGCATCTCAGGTTTCTATTTTCGGTATAGTGAGCGTTTTCAGAAAGCTAACAATTTATTTTATTTGTCTGGTGACAGTGAATTGAATGTCAGGGGTTTCGGTATTCATTATAGACGAGCAGTTTGAAGAGTATCAATTTTGCGTTAACTACAGCAGACGTGCTTATGTCTGTCAAGGTCCCGAAGTAAATGGTCTCCCCAATTTCTTCAGAAATTTGTCACGTAAATTGGCACAATGGTTAGATATTTATCATTCTTCATAACGTTTGAGTAATTTTTAGCAGCCCACATTACACTTTGGTTTGCATAGTGAATCTTATGGAACATCGTATTATCAAGTAATGGTTTTTACCAGCAAAATAGGTTGTTATGTATATGGGGAAACATTCTAAAATGTGACTATTTTGCATCAGGCCACAAAAATGAAGATCGTCGAAATATTGTGCTTGCAGATACTGTGATGGCAACTCAAACTCTTCTCATGAAGTGCTGTGCTTTAAAAAAGTGATCACATTTCTCTCTTTCAATTGGCCACAATTTTGGTTCCAATACAGTAAAAACTTTTTCATGGAAAAAAGGTTTGGGCCGGCCAGAAAATAGGATCGTTCAGTTGACCTGAACCACAACACTTTTTTTTTTGCCTTGCACCAATTGGATATTAAGGCATGCCGGGGGGAACCCTGGAGTTCTATCGCTCAAGTCTAAAAGTAGTAAGGGTTACCCTTCTTTGTATTTTTTAATATGACTGTAAAATGTCTTTTATATTGATTGCATTTCATGTATATATAAATTCAGACATCGCTTCTTCTCATCTGGCGGAATAATAATAGTTTGCTGATAAAAATTCTGATTTCCGATCCCTTCTTGTAAGAGACATCTATCATACACAAATTACAGGACACTAGATTGTCATTGCATCCAGCCTCGTTGGTATTCTGTCATTAACATAAGATCTGTCACTATACATCAAGCTGCTCAGTCAGCCTCGCCTCGTTCCTTGGAATCTATCGCTCATGCATATTCGATTTTCATATCACGTTCTGGCGAGACCCTTTGTCCCTCAGTCTTCAAGCAAGAAAGACTTGACTATGGGAAACCATTTTTGAAAGTCAAATTTATATGTTCAGCTTTGATAGGGATTGATTTCATATCAAATCTTTGAGAGATTTTCAATACCAGACTGGAAATTCATTTTCCCTAAGGTTTCCAAAAATGAGAGCTGTCATTTAAAAAGGAAGAATGTATGTAGGAGATAGAATCAAATCAGTCTATAAGATTGCAGAATTTCGTGCCAGGGATTTCTTTTTCACAAGCTCACTAATCATGACTCTACTTAACTAACTTTTATACAAGAAAACTAAAGGTTAATGTTTGACTTACATACTTACTAATATATCCATACATCATTTTCAGGCATCTGACTTTGAATATTTGCATTCTGTAGTATGACAAGTAACTTTAATAAATTGAGCTCAGTTTCCTTACGCAAGGTTTTGTCTGTCTGCCTGTCTGTAAACTTTTCCTTTTATAACACTCCACAAGTCACAAATTTCATTTGATTTTCTCAAAAATTGCCTCTCACCTGTAGATGATCTCTGTTGTTTCTGGGTCAGTGGGTCAAAGGTCAAGGTGAACCGTCAACTTTGAAAATATTTTTGGCTCAATATAATGAGATCTGTAACCCAAACTCTCTTGTTCAAACCATAAGTCTATTGTTTTCTTTCAAGGTTTCAGTGCTATAGGTGAAAAATATTTCATGATCAAACTGAGTTTAGCGTGAAAAGGGTTTTTAATTACATGGGGATTGGTGTCATGTCAGTATTATGCAGGTTTCAGAGATCTTGTCTCCATCTTCTTGTTAAGATGAAAATGATAGATCTTTGTATTCAGATATACATCCCACGCATGAAGTTTTTTTCCCCATCCAATAAGTTAATTGTCCAATCAGGATACACTGGAGATAAGAATTTTGTTGTCTTCTCCCTGAAGTAACTACTTGGATTTTATGCTAGTCAGTCAAGAAAATTCTGTTGATGCAGAAAATGATAATGATTTCATTTAATGAGGGAAATTGCGTTTAAACAAGCACACGTGTTTCCTGTGTTTCGTGGTGGAGGGGATTCAGTGACAATTATGGAGAATTCTTTGTATGAATTTGATCTTGAGTTTTAAAGTACAGTCAGTTTATAGGGAACGTTTTGAGAGTGAATGCCTCTGTGTTAGCTTTTTGGGAAAGCTACCCTTTTAGGGGCTGCTTTATTTCAGCAAAATGTGCCCTTTTCTAAATTATTGTTAAAACTTTCATATGAAAATTTTAGTGGTCAACACAAATATTTTATTCTGCATTTTCTTGAACTGTCTGGTACACCTATTGACAGACTATCTTATTAGGAAGATAGGTTTTCATAAAAATGACCAAAAAACTGTGAAAAAAATTTTTTTTAAGTAGTGTCATGAAGTGTGCTATATTCAGAGACATCTGATAATGATTTCTCTGGTATGGAGATGACAGAAACCATCAGAAAATTAGACATTGTCACTACTAGAAATTATTAGCACGTCTCTTTTGGGAAAACATAGTAATTATCGTTAATATGACAACTGGAGCATTGTAAGGACACCGAGGTTTGTCCATAGACTTTCAGCGGCAATCAATATCTCGTTAACCCTTACGTAATTTAGTGCTTGTCAGGTTGTTGATAACATTTTCTTGGAAAATAGGAAGTGAAGAAATCTTAGACGAGAATAATTTCATGCTTCTGAGGCTTAGAAATAAAGAAATTAAGAAAGCCTATATTTGTTTTATTTTTCCCAGTGGGCTTTTCTTAATTCAGTCTTCAGATTGATGAAATGAATGTGCTGGTCATAAAATCGCCCAATATTTTACTGTTTGGCAGGAGTTTTACTTGGGAGTCTGAAGAAATGGCATGAGCTGGGTTTATAATGAATGGCATCTAGTTTTCACTCACATCAGGAACATAATCATAATGGACTAGGACAAAACTGTTTAAATGTAAAATTAGGAAAGTAAGTAATCCCCATACCCTTATTAGACGCAGCTGCAGACCCACCTCTAACTATACCCACCTCTAACCGACCTACGTGGGCCACTGACACTCACTTTTTTTTTTTCACAGGCAAACACTGCCGATATAATATTTACAGTATATTGCTCTTGTTAACAATAAGTGAAGAACATCACAAAGTCAAACAGAATGTTCCACAAAGAAATGAATGAATGAATGAATGAATGAATGAATGAATGAATGAATGAATGAATGAATGATTTTTAGCTCACCTGAGCTGGCTCAGGGTGAGCTATTAGGATCGATGAATGTCCGTCGGACGTCGTCCGTCGTCTGTCCACATTTAGTTCGTTACGCCTAGTGGTCACATTTTTCCTCAACTGTCCGAAACGTGGTCAGGATGTTTGTCCCAGTAATTACTCGGACGAGTTCGAATATGGGTCATCTGGGGTCAAAAACTAGGTCCAGAGCCCAAAAATAGAAAAATCTTGTTAAGGCTCTAGAGGCTCTGTTTCGTCCAAATATCCTGGCATTTGTCAGAAAGGTTGTTTCTATGATTTCTAGCTCAAGTTTTAATATGGGTCACCTGGGGTCAAAAACTAGGTCACACGCCCAAATATGGAAAAACCTTGTTAACCTCTAGAGGTACATTTTCAGCCCAAATATCCTGGAAATTTGTCAGAAAGGTTGTTAAGTTGATTTCTAGCCCAAGTTCGAATATGGGTCATCTGGGGTCAAAAACTAGGTCACAGCCCAAATATGGAAAAACCTTGTTAACCTCTAGATGTTACATTTTCAGCCCAGATATCCTTGAAATTTGTCAGAAAGTGCAGATCATGATCAGACAGCAAAATAATGAAGTGCAGATCAGATCAGACAGCTAAATTTGAAAGTGCGATCATGATCAGACAGCTAAATAATGCATAGCAAACAGTGCGATCATGATCGACAGCAAAAATAAAAGCTGACAGTGCAGATCATGACCAGCCACATACAATGAATAGCTTACAGTGCGATCATGTCGCAGCAAAAAAATGAAGAGCCAACAGTGCAGATCATGATCAGACAGCAAAATAATGAGGCCTAGGCTTGATTTCAGCATGTGGCAATATTGACTCTCTACCAAGGTTGTTCAAATCCTGACCTCAGGGTCAAAATTAACCCTGCCTGGGGGGTCTTTTGATTTTACATAGGCTTTTAAGAGGTTCATGAGCCAAAGGTAAAAATTGATCCTTTCTGCTATTAATAACCTTTTTATTTTTGCCAATGGTAGACAGGTGAGCGATACAGGGCCATCATGGCCCTCTTGTTTATGGATTGAATTCCAAAGTCATATAGCACGCAATAAAATCTTGGTTTAAAATAAAATGTAATATACATGAATGTCAGTCTTTCCTAAGTGTTGAAACCATATTTATTGTAGCGGTCACAGGTTTGAGTCACCACTTGTTTTGGGCTTTACAATTTTTGCAGGGACTTCAGCTCACCAAGCCCATAAGTTGCCTTTTATGATAAACACAGGGCATCACCTATGGTGATTGAAATTCTGGCACCTATGCATTACATAACCCCCAACCAAAGTATTATACAGAGGGCAGAACAAACACATAATAGAGTAATGGCTTGAATTTCAATCATATTGCCTTGGAATGGCCAGAGTTTGCAGTTAATTTGCCAATATAATATTATGATGAACTTGGCGGTGTCTGTAAGAAATGTTCTGGTCATTGGCCCTGCCAGTAACGTGTCTGATGCTTTCTATTGAAAGGCAATAGTATTTACTTAAGTGATCAGTCTGTCCCAAATGTATTTGCCTGATCAAGATGTTGATTGTCATTGTACAGTATCATTTTACACTGATCTTCAGCCTGCTGTTTCTCAATGCCAATATTTAGAATAAGTGAGGTAGTAAAAATGTCTTCCTATAGCTTAAGTCTCTTCGGTGTGACATTTTGAAATTCTCGAATACAACATAATTATGTTTTTGTTTCAATGAAAGATTCTGTTATGTTGCACTTTTTTTTTTTTAAGAAAGATTCCTTATTTCGCAGGTTTTTGTCTTGTCTTAATACCTAATTGTAAAATTTGTTACCCCTAATGGCATGCAATTTTACCCAGAAACCCGATTCTCCTTAATTAACCAGTGTTTTTGCTGAAATTAATTTTGTTTGTTTCATAGTGCAGAATCCAATTCCTTTAATTTTCTGAAATAATTTGTTTTCTGCCATTTTGAAGCTAGAATTTTTTTGGTTTCATTACGCCATTGCTTTGTGTTTTTTGTCGGCAAGAGGATGAGATAAATTACGTGTTAGAGAATCCTGTTTACAAAGATATCAAATGGGAAAATAGTCTCTGAATTATTTGGTGGTTTTACTTTGTTTATGCTTGTTACAAAATCTTTCAGTATGTTTAGGGTATATTTACAGTATTAATCTGTTATTATTCAAGTCCCAGAAGCACAAATAACTTTTATTTTATACCAAGAAAGATATCCTACTGGGAGAAATTATTTTTATTTGAACTAAAAACATTCCTAAATTTGTGTTTTAAATCAATAAGTATATCTTAGAATATTGCGCAGTATTTTTTCAATGAATTGCAAAAAAATATGAAAGGCTTCCTGGCAACTATTTCTCATGATGAAACGACTTGAATACGAAAGAAAGGTATATGTCAACATTGTTTTAGAGTGAATAGATCATGGTTCTATCATTATCCTATCAGTAAGTTTATTTTTCTATATCAATAAATTCAAAGTGATCCTGGGACTTTAAAGATTAAAACCTCAAAGTTCTGCTTGTTTGTGCAATGGTCGTAAATTTACCATCACATTATCCTAATTCCACTGTATAAAAACAAGTGTTTTACAATTATAAAAGGTAACTTAGCACATGTTTCATCATTCCTTACCGTGCTGAATTTCTAAAATGGAACTCTTTGATCTTTTAGTTAGGGCAGAACCATAAATGCAGTCTGGTTTTGACCACCTCAGTGTTTGCTGTTTATTAATTAAGCACATTTTCACTGAGCTCTATCTTGACAATTAATAGTACTGCCCTGAAAATGAATATTCAGCAGCATAATAGTTAAACACACCCAACTGTTAATTTTTTGAAGTAATGATAAATTGTACAGTCGAAGTAAAAGTAAATGTTGAAGAAAGGGTATATTATACAGGTGAAGTTAAAGTAAATTATACCATTAAAGTAACAGTAAATTATGCAGGTGATGTAAAAGCAAATTGTTAAAGTAAAAGTAGAAGTAAATTGTACAGGTGAATTAAGAGTAGACTATACAGGTGAAGTAAAAGTAAATTACACAGGTGAAGTAAGAGTTCATTGTACTGTTGATGTAAAAGTAAATAATGCAGTCTAACAAAGAGCAAATTATACGAGTAAAGTATGGGTAAATTATACAGTTGAAGTAAGAGTGAATTATACTGATGAAGTAAGTGTAACATACACAGTCTAAGTAAAAGTAAAGTATACACTTGAAGTATAAATAGATATGTAGTCGAAGGAAGAGTTAATGGTACAGTCGAAGTAAAAGTAAATTAAACAGGTGAAGTAAAAGTAAAATTACAAAATCCTTATACTTCCAGAAAACAGAAGATGTCTTAGACGTTTACATGATGATTGCTATGAGGAATACAACTTCTATGGGTCAATTCATCGCAGCAGACGCAAACATGGATTGAATTACCGCATCAGTCAAGGTAAGGTGTCTTTAGATTACGCATAGATGTTAGAAAAGATAAACGAAAACATTCAGACAGCTGAGAGTTTGTTAGAAAGTCACAGCTGCATCATGTTAGTTGGTGCTTTTTGTGATGTTAAGGTACTGAGTGAATAAGACATTCGGGGATACATGGCAACTAAACGCGAGTCAAGGTGCAGCAAGCACAGAGTCAGAATATTTCATGAACTACAGCATCATATTGAGGCTTCTACAACAATTTGCTGTAAGTCAGGTCAACAGTGTTTTGAAATAACCCCATTGCTTTAAATCTTCAGATACAATTGTTCATATGAACAACAGTTCTGAGTCATCTTGTCCTGTTTCATTGTTGCCTTGACGATTGATTGTTACTTTGACAAATTCAATGAAATATTGGAAAGATCATCTTGCATATGGAATTGACAGATATTTTATTTGTGCAAATGAATTATGTCAGAGGAAGAAAATATTATGAGAGAAAATAACACATTTAAGGAAGGATCTGTTTAAGGAGGTTTTGACAGGGAGAAATAGTCTTCCAAAACTGCCCAATTTCTCCCTGATTTCAGGAAAGGGAGAAGTTTTACATAGAATAATATGGAAGGAACAAAATTAATGTTTTGACCAGTTAATTCTCCCTATATGATAAGGGAAATTAGTAGGCAAAATATTTCCCGAGTTGCAAAGTTTAGATGGAACCTCGGCTGGTTAAGGGAATTATAGTAGCAGACTTATTTGCAAACTTAGATTTTATGAAAGGAGTATGGCTTATCAAAAATGATTGTTTTGATTAGTTGATTGAGAATTTTGAGAAAATAATAACAAAAATTAGATAATCGTGAACATAACCCAATTGACAGTACCCTGCTGCAGATATTATTTTAATAAAATAGAATTATTGTTGATATATCAGTATTGCTTTTATCTATCGCAGACATCCTGACTTCCCTAGTAATTATAATCATATTCAGCGATGATTTCCTTCCCCTCCTTTAATATGATTATAACCCTAAAATCACTTGTTTTAATGCAGCAAATTTTGTATGCACTTTGAAGTCTGTATTCCCTGAATAGGTATCTCCTGATTGTTATTTACGGTAAGGCGAGAATGTGTCATATGGATAGACTTTGAAGTTACTTAATTCTAGAGTAAGAATATATCACTGCCTCTGACTCATTGGTGGATGATTCAGTGACTGGATAGGTGTTGCCTAGGTAATTGAATTTCAGCTGAAATAAGCATTATGCTAGACCATTGCACTAATTTGCAAAAAAAAAGCTCCGTGTTTTGTTTTAAATCGTAAAAATTTCCAAAAAAGAGACTATTTTTGCTAGAATTTTATTATGAGATGCGATATGGAAAGGGAATGAAGTAGGGAGCATCAGACTGCTAGTTGTGAGGTTACGGAGTCTGACCTCGTCAATGAAGGAATTTGCTAGATTTTGACTATAGTATATGAGAATTTTTTTTCTAATTTAAAGCCCCATTTATCCATGGCTTACAGTATTTATAACTTTATTTCTGTATGAAGTATGGTTTAGAATCTTTGAGCATGTAGTCACTGCTTTGTTCATTTGTCTGTCCATTCATCTGTCCATCCATCCGATGCGTGGCTGGAGCAAAACTTCAAAAATGTAAAAGGGATTGAGTTAGTACTTCATACATAGATAGAGGTCATTGAGAGGAATTGAGGTGACCAAGAACAATAACACTGGCTTTCCCCATTTTATTTGAACAGAAAAGGAACCTATTGTGCTATATGCAGATATTTGTGCCAATTTCGCAAGTGGAAAATATTGGGAATGAAAAGTAATTGTAATTAATTACTCATTGTCAAATAATTGTAATTAATTAATCTAAGTTTCTAAAATTCTTGTTGTTAATGAATTAATTACAATTATTTGACACTGAGTAATTACCTATTCTGATTCTAATTAAAATTAATTAATTAAAATTTTAAATAATTGAACCCAACCCTGGACTTATCTCCCTTTATGTAAAACTTGAGTTGATACTCCACACATTGATAGAGGGCATTAGGAGGGAGTGTAGTGATCAAGAACTATAACTCTAGCTCACCCCATATTTGAATTATCTCCCCTTATGTAGTATGTTTGTGTGAAACGTGTAAGGGACTGAGATGATATTTCACACACTGATAGAGAACATTGAGAAGTGCTGTCACTAAGAGCCTGAACTCTAGCTGATCCCATTTTTGAATTATCTCCCTTTTTACAGTATTCTAAAGTACTCTATCTGGTATGATAATATAAAGACATGTTTGCTGTGATTATTATCGAAGATCTGAACAATGGCACTATTCCTTACATTTGGAGAAAAAACTTATTAAAACTCCTAAAACATTTACTACAGTTTCTTTGTTTTCTATAAAGTTGTTACACTTGCAGGACATAAACAGTGGATAACCTACATCATGGGTACCGGCGTACCACTACTTAACGAGTACAAGCTCGAATTCTTTGCCAAGCGCTTACCACAGACCATCCTCGGCGGTCTCAAGCTTAGGATTGGCTACGATGCTCCAATCTACGTGTACATTAATCAGGTGGTGCTGTTCGTCGTACCATTCATCCTTGGCGGTATATTTACCCTTCTTGTGGAACTGGACACTATCAAGGACTATATTGCGGTCTACACGTTTGGAGCACTCATGACGGCATTTGTGTTACTGGTCCAACTCATCTCACATATAGTACAGGTAACTTTGGCGTTATACCGTGTAATTTCACTTCTACTTGTTAAATATATGACCAGACCTTTAAAGAGGCACTCTCTAAAACTGGTGTCAAATTAAATAACTTCAAAAGCATAAATGATAGAATATCGCCAAGTAGTATTACTTAAACTAATAGTTTAAGCTATATACTTAAGTATTACTCAAGTCATTATCGGTAAAATTGGCATTTTATAATATGTTGCAGTACTGTAAAATATTCAGTAAGTATGTAAAAATGTTGTTTTTTGCAATAATGGATGGATAGCAATTTTTTTACAGAAAGCCTTTATGCTGATCATTTGTGCTTAAATGAGGCATTTTTCAGTATATGTTGTTCTTCAAAATTGTGTTTAATTCTCATTATACATTCATTAAACACATTATTATACCCCCACAAAACGAAGTTTGGGGGGGGTATATAGAAGTGAGCTTGTCGGTTTGTTTGTTTGTTTGCCGGTCGGTCAGTCGGTCGGTCGGTCTGTTGGTTTTATGGTTTCCGGATGATAACTCATGAACGACTTGACCGATTTAAATAATATTTGGTAAAGGTGCAACATAAAAAAATACTGGTCAACTTTGACTTTGGGGTCAGTAGGTCAAAGGTCAAGGTCACAGTGACCCTGAACAGTAAAACAGTTTCTGGATGATAACTCATGAACGACTAGACCAATTTAAATAATTTTTTGGTACAAGCTGTAAATCATGAAATACAGTTGAAGTTTGACTTTGGGGTCAGTAGGCCAAAGGTCAAGGTCACAGTGACCATGAACAGTAAAACGGTTTCCGGATGATAACTCATGAAAGACTTGACCGATTAAAATAATATTTGGTACACAGGTGCAACATAAAAAAATACTTGTCAACTTTGACTTTGGGGTCGGTAGGTCAAAGGTCAAGGTCACAGTGACCCTGAACAGTAAAACAAGTTTCCGGATGATAACTCATGAACGACTGGACCAATTTAAATAATCTTTGGTACACAGCTGTAACATTATGAAATACAGGTCAAGTTTGACTTTGGGGTCAGTAGGCCAAAGGTCAAGGTCACAGTGACCTTGAACAGTAAAAAGGTTTCTCATGAACAACTTGACCGATTTCAATAATTTTTGGTACAAAGGTGCATCATCAGAAAATACAGGTCAAGTTCGACTTTGGGGTCAGTAGGTCAAAGGTCAAGGTCACAGTGACCCTGAACAGTAAAACGGTTTCCGGATGATAACTCATGAAAGACTTGACCGATTAAAATAATTTTTGGTACACAGGTGTTACATCATGAAATACAGGTCAAGTTTGACTTTGAGGTCTGTAGGTCAAGGTCACGTGACTGGAACAGTAAAACGGTTTCGGATGATAACTCATGAACGACTTGACCGATTTATATTATTTTTGGTACACAGCTGTAACATCATGAAATACAGGTCAAGTTCGACTTTGGGGTCAGTAGGCCAAAGGTCAAGGTCAGAGTGACCCTGAACAGTAAAACTGTTTCCGGATGATAACTCATAAAGGCTTGACCTATTTAAATAATTTTTGGTACACAGGTGTAACATCATGAAATACAGGTCAGGTTTGACTTTTGAGGTCTGTAGGTCAAGGTCACATGACTGGAACAGTTAAACGGTTTCCGGATGATAACTTAAGAACGCTTGGGGCTAGGATCATGAAATTTGATAGAGAGGTTAATGATATTAACATGTTTGAAATAAACCTATTAAATTTAATAATAATCCATACTTTCCAACCTTACATATTTTGTGTGCTATTAAAACAATACATTTACACAACTTATTGTATAATAACTGAAATGTATGTCCTTGTGGCCATTCCTTTCTTATGGTTGCCATACTTCTGTGACAAAGCTGTATTGTGGGGGTATAATTCGTCACTCTTGTGACAGTTCTAGTTTATGTTTGGAGAATATAATCTGCAACCTGTAGGCAGTGCCCCTTTAAGTGAATTCCACAATGTAGAAAAAAATAAAGTCATTTTTCATTTGGGTAGACAGACCCTGCTACAGACAGTTTATAGTTCTAGTTAGTAATTCTCAGTGGAAGAAATGTCCTGGATTAAATATAGAATGTTCATATCAGGCATTTGGTGATTTACTTTGTTATTAAGTTTGTCTGCTTGTATAAAAGGCTGGCAATATTATGAAAATTTGCGGTATCGCATGTAAGGTTTGAATTTACTTATCTCGAGACAAGTGCATGGAAACAAAATTAGAGTGAATAATTCATGAAGATATTCACCTCTTTGATAGCGTTTGTTGCCTTCATAGCTCTCCTTTCAAAGACAAATGATAAATGATATCATGTAATATTGAAATATTTCATCCCCAGTTTTCATGTGCTGAATAATTCTAGATCCTAAAATGTATTTTTTACTCTGCTAAATTTCTCAAATGAATTTTATATAGATGGAACCAATTTTGTTGTTTAAACTGGTGCGAAATTTATGTTAATGTTTTGAAATGCAAACGATGGAGATCATGATCAGAATACAGAGATGAGCAGGTTGATCATGATCTGCACTGGCTGCAAAGGTAGAATCAGCTGCTATCTTGTCTCAGTGGACGAGTTGTCTAAGGTATTGATGGTACAGGTTTGAACCCTGTCTTGTCCCAGGAATCGTAATAGATTTTGCAAATTCTGATTATAGGCGTCACAAACTCCTGACCTTCCAATGATGAGGAAGAAGAAGAACCTGTTAGCGGAAGAAGATGAGGTGGACTTCATATCGTGTTGTGATGTTGAGACGGTGAAGTTTATCGTCCCGCCGAAGAAATATAAACTGAATGTGCTTATACATGCTCTTGTGGCAGGACCTATGTGTGGTCTCGGTTTGTGGTACCTTCTGCCGAAAACTCTCAATGATTTATATGACAATAACACAGGTACTTGATGTAGCTTGTTTATTCTGTGGTATTTCAATTTGATATAAGATTTGGGGCGGTGCATGTATTTATTAGGTCACACAAACAAACAAATATTTCCAGTCTCTTTGCTAAAGAATTTAAGGTCATTTGGTTGACATTATTTTTTTTGTTTTGCCTTTCTTGCTCTGAAACACTTGAAAATTGCTCTTTTTGATCATTTTCTCTTTAAAAAATCTTTGAAGTCAGCAGTAAAAATTTCAAGTCAGGAGACCATTATAGGGGTTGCAACAGCCTGTATGATAATTGTCATTTTTAGCACATTAGGTACACTCTCTGTATACAGTCTTGGTATTTTGTGATATACTTTGTACCTGCTGTAAAACAGCACCATGAATTTCTTCGGTTCCATTTTAATTCTTTGATGATTAAATTCAGTGGTCAAAATTACACAGAGTGAGGTAAAACAGATGACAAATGTTTACAGCATGCAAGGAATTATTACTTTCACTAATTTTCTGTAAAGAATTCTGCCAAAATATCTGTATTTTTTTTTTTTACGTCACAGGTGCCACAGTGGTATTGTTCATACTGGGTTGGTTTACACTTCTGATAGCCCAGTACCCGTTGGCAACAGCAGCGCCACCTGAGACAGCTGCGTATAGAACTACAGATATATTAGAGTTATCTGCCCTTATGAGAAGTTTCTATGTTTATGTTTTCATCATGTTTGATCTACTTCATAGGTAATTATTGCTCTCTGAAAGTCATAGACTGATGATGCATGCTGTATAACAGGACCTGGTTGTTCGAAGCATTAACCAGCTGTCAAGTCAACCATCAATTAGATTTTGATTGAAATAAAATCATTCTTAGGTGGCAACAGTAGTGGAATAGTTTGATTTTACTTTGAAGAGTTTTTAGTCCTTAATCTCTTGAATGTACAAATTTGTTTTAATTAGACTTTCAAACTGCAGAAATATCACTGTTAATGTTAACTGACTGTTAGCATAATTCCACTAAGACCACACAATATTAGACTGCCTTTGATATTCAGACTTTCATTTTGGAACCAAATGGCCCATTTTATAGTGGAAAGGTCTCAATAAAAAAGACCATTTTGATATTAAGACCACTTTATGCCGATCCAAAGGATGGTCTTTTTATAGGACCTTTTCTGCCATAGTGTAATATGTACCAATGGAGATTAACTATTAGGAAAAGGCAATGAAAGTTCTTATGGTACATTTTGTTTGTTCCTAAAAAGCTTACATTAATCATTTCACTGCAACATGACGTCACTTTTGTATTTTCAGATATGAATCTGACAGTTTCCTGTTAACAAATCAAGTGCTGCATGTGATATTTATATTTTTGCCATTGTTTTGGACAGTGGGTGTTCTGGCACCCATAGATTCATTCTTTCTGTACGCCCTAGAGCAGGCTCATGTGTTCTTGTTTGGAGGATCGTTCATGGCCTCCGATATAAGGTAAGTTCTGGAAAATTTCATTTCATAGTCTGCTGGTTGTAAGTAATGCTTGCCTTTTGACCATTGTTGATTACAGGCAGCAGAAACATCCATCCAGTCTGAACAGTGCTTGTTTTGTTGGCTTTTCAGTGACTTATGACTATATTCAGAAACGTTCCTCGACTGAACCTTGACTAAAGAAGGGACCGCTAGGCAGAACTGTTTGGCCAGAGAATACTTTACGCAATGAATCAACCAAATCTATTAAGTAAACTTCAATAATCAGTTGACCAATCAACGGCCAGTAACTGACTCTTATTTGGTGGAGTTTGAGTCAAGGAGGGTTTCTAAATATAGCCATTAATTTACCAGTATCACTTTAAACAATTAATAACACTGTCCGAGGTTAAAGAGGGTCAGCTCCAGTTTAGAAATTAAGCATGGTAAGGGTTGAAATATGCTGATAAGGCTAGTGGGCTGGGTGGATTTCTTTAAAAATGTTCTATTGCAACCATTTGCAGTTATTTCTCTCTGTTTTGTTAGAGCTGTTAATGCTCTTTTGACCAACATCTGCATTTACATAAGATATTTGTAAAACAACAATTTCTCATGTGTTACCTTATTTAGATAATGTCTTTTCTTTTCAGATTGATAGTGATGGTTATATTGTCTGCTGGTGTGTATCTGGGTGCATATTACATCAGAGTGTCGCTGGGAACCATTATACTGTGCGCACTGGCTGGTTACCTGCTTAGCATTGATCTTGGTGGGCTTGGTACCCAGCTGCTCGGATTGATCACCAGAAACCGGGTATCAGCCAGTAAAACAGATGTACGGGAACCAGACAGACAGGAAACTAAAAGAAAATTCTTGTGGAAGTGGGGGATATTTGAGTTCCTGTATCATTTTTTGATGCTTGCAGCTGTTGGAGTCGTAGCAGGTATATACTGTACTTAAATAGCAAGTGAAGAAATTCTGGCTTAAATCATTTTTTAATCAAAATACAACGCGTTGCAGTTGGCTTTGCCCGCTCGCTATTTTAGCAATCAATACAATTACAATCTTACGTCACACAAAGGCGAATCTGAAACTATTAATAGAGCATGTAGATATCGGTTAACTCCTCCCCTCCATTCTTTCATTGAAAAGGTCAAATAGGGGCGCATGCGATCAGTCTTTATTTGATTCTGACGTCACGTTCCGAACGTGGAAAGAAAAAAATAAAGTCATAACAGAAGCAGTATCGGCTAAAGTATATATTAAAGTGCCATTTGGTAAATGGCGGAGTCAGGTGTACACTAATTGATGAAACTTTCCTAAAATTTTATGAAATAGACTTTGGAAGTTTTATTGCGTACCTCAACGAATAGCCCAACTAATTGCACGCAAGTGCTTTTTGCTACATACGATGGCCGCCCTTCGCAAAGGCAGGCTAGATGCAATATCAGTTTGTAAAATAATTTCTATCTTGCAATCGAAATATTGAGGCTACTCCACGAGGTAATACATGTGCATGCAAATAAAAATAAAACACATTAACAGCGCACTTTTTAAGTAAGCAAGATTAAAATGTTATCCCAATACTGCAAATAGATCTAAAATGTCTGGGCTAGGTAAAACAGGACTTTCGTACAATATTTATTCGTTTTAATTTTTTGCCCTCAACATTTCGACTAGCCTGCAGACAACCGGGACCCGGCACAGAAAAGCCGCTTGTCTGACAGCAGAAAGTCCCGTGTCAGACATGTCGGACCCCCTCTGTACTATGGGTTGGACATATACAGCAGCACTCCAATAGCCTAATTAATTTGGCGTTTCAGTGTGACCCCTTTCACAGATCTGATATTTATAACTAGAAGGTGAACAACTTGAAAATATCAGCCTATAAAATCGGTTTGCCTTCGAAGTCGAAATAGTTAGACTAGCACTCTACCAAGTTCTCATATATATATGTACAAATGTACATTAAATGTTGACTTTCCGAGAGCTTCTTGTGATTTTACTGACTCGCGTGCATGTGTGAGTTAATCATATGTCATATAACGATTTAAACTAATGATTATCATAGTTATGACTATTTGGATAGCCATTTAAAAACAATAACAGAACATAAATTAGTACGCATGAGTATATCCAGGATATATAAGATTATTGTGTATATTTTACTTCAGTGACACTGACGACACAGCGGCCAGTGCAAAACAAAATGTTTCACTAAGACTGTCGTTTTCCCGCAGATTCTTTAAATATGTTTTCTTTATCATTCGTCGAATGTTTCTTCTTCAAAATGTGAAAAAAGCCGAAATAATTCTAGTTAGTTAAGAGTTATTACAAAGTTTTGAGTAATCGAGTAACTCTGCAGTAATGTGTCCAACATTTCGCGTGGTAAATTGGATTGGTCAGGGTGCAGTATCCAATACTCATCTACAAATTTTTATATTGGTTGGAATAAAAAAGAATTGAAATATGTAAATATATGAGATAAAGTGAAACAAATTAGATAATCGTCGTTAATCTTCTGACTGTCATGTCTGCCGTTTCATTTTTATGGCCGAAGTAACTACGCCCCTGTTCATTGATTTGTTTTTTTTTTCTTAAACTCAACCGCACACCGATTAAAGTAAAAACACTGTTCACAAGGGAAAATTGTCTAGTTCAGAGGGAACTTGGTTATGATAATACAATGTCCGTACAAGTACAGATTTTGGCAGATGCACTGAATATGTCAGTACGTACAGTACGGCGTTATATACTTAGTATGTCAGTAGACTTCATTACCCATGACATGACCTCGCTTTTGTGGCGACGCTCTGCGAAATAAAGGAGTTCCAGTACTGCCGGAGACAAACATATTTTTCACACTGCGAAATCAGTTATATTGATAATTTCGTCAATTTAATAACTTTCGTCGACATTTTGTTTGAATTCCACTTTGGCAAACAAAATTGACAAGGCGAGTTGAGAAACAGACTGAAAAACGCATTTTATGAAAAATGCATCACAATACATTTTTATTCACCAGACGTCATTATGAATTATGTAGGATAACATGTTAATGCGTGTAAAGTTCCGTGAACATAATTTACATGTATACTAATTCATAAACTTATGGTCTACACTTATAATAAATGCAATGATACCGTAGCTCAATCGCTGTGATTGAAAGAGGTCTCTTTTAAAAGAGTATATATTAATCAACATTTTAAATAAAACAGAAGATCTATATAATTTATCTTGAAGTCACTACAAAATACGCAAAGAAAACTATGTTTAACATTGTCACTTGCATTAAAATACATAAGTGAAGTATACCATGCGGGTTTTTGGGCGGAGCAAATTGACGACGTGAGAAAGAAGCTGGACGCTCGCACCTAAATGTCCTTGAATGGGGAGGAGTTAACCTATAAACTAGCTCTAATAATAGTTTAAAAATTGCGCTATGAGTGACATAAGATTATAACTGTATCGATTGCCAAGATAGCGAACGGGCAAACCCAACTGCAACGCGTTGTATGTGCTACAAGAGATTAACAATTCATGTTATATAAAACATCATGGATGTCTTTTTTAACATTCATGTAGTACAATGTATTCATAAGAAATTCATGTGACTACTAAATCATATAAATTTAAGGGTGCGCACTGCTTTTTGAGAAATAACCTGCTTTATTTGCATGCAGGAATTGTCATTTGACATTGGATTTCTCATCTGCTTCAGAGGGTAACTGTTAGAAACAGTATATAAATATTTTAATAGACGCAAAACAAATATCCAAAATTTCAAAAAAGCATGAATGAGATGAAGTGAAATTGATGAATCAGAATCCTGGCAGCTAATTTGTTGCATTTTCTGCTAAATTTATTTAATCCTTTAATTACGAACAAATGTAAAACCCATGGGTATTCTCCAATCCTACATTTTATTTTTATCCAATTATTGCTGAAGCATAAATATTTATCTTTTAATTATCTGGAATTGCAGATATAAACACTGGGGAAATTAATTTACTTTATTTTCGGAGCGAAAAATTCTGCTTGAAATTTTGTGATAAATGATATTTGTTATTAATCATAGCGGTAAATGTCAATTTTTTGGTAGGAAGTATTTATGGGTAATAAATAACCAGAAAATGGAGTACTAGTATTAAATAATTGCTATCAATTAAGAGAAGTTTTACAGGTATATAAGGCCACACACAAATGATAATTCATTTTTCACAGCAAGAATTCAGTGTGAATAGGATTTGATTACTTCCAAGTTATAGCATTTGGTTTAATTAATCGGAGGAGTAGATAGGTTTGTGTGGAACAGTTGTATGATTTAACACAATTAATAGAGCATAAATGGAGCAGTAGAAATGGAGCAGTATTAAGATGTAAGACTGATTAAATGGGGCAACTAGAGTTAACAGAGTTTGTGTGTGGTATTGCAAAGATGTAACAGAATTAATGTTGCTAGATTTAAGACATTTTAAATGGAGCAATTGGTAGGTGTAACGCAAAAGAAATGTGCGCTAAACTTTAACTTACACTTCCACTCTATAAAATTTCAGGTCTTTTAAACAAAAACAGTACAGACTTTAGTTCAGACAGCTGGAAGATTCTGGGGTATTGTATAATTGGAGTCTGTGTTCTTGAGAAGGTTGTGCGAGACCTACAGGGTGTGTTCATAGTGTTTGGCCTGTGGAGAAATAAGCTGTTTCCTTCAACAGTCAGGTCACAGAGAATGTTTCATTACCGCAAGCTGTGGCTCACCCCACTGGGTATTATGCGTAGAGGTCTAGTTAACTGGGGTAAGTAAACTGTCTACCTATACATTACTGATGGAAACTGGTTTAAAACCCTTACAAAAGCAGGCATTTTACTCGAGTCCAAGTTTTTACTTGAGTCCAAATTTTTACTCGAGTCCAAGTTTAGAAAAATAGTTTTAAGAAGATACTATATTCTTTCACAAAGTTAGATTGCAATAATAATTCATTTGTTAAAACAAAGAAACAGATAGACAATTGTTTTGCTTTAGCTGTTGAAATGAGTTATAAAGGACTTTTTTAGTTGAATTTCTTCTTTATGTTCTGTAGGTAGTATAAAGGACAGTTTGTTTCTAGTAAGTCACTGCATTTCCTCTTAGAGATCATGAGTTCAGATGTTTTTGTATTGTTAAATCTTAATGCTGTTATTTTTGTTTACAGTTGCTCCGTTCTTGATGCTGTCGTATCTTTCAATTACAATAACCAGTACAGATCCGACTTCCGTGTCAGTGCGGGATCATCTAGACTTTGCAACCGGTGTCTGGTACGTTTTCGGAACTGTGCGAGCCTTCAGATGGGTAGGTATAATATACATTGTAATTTGTAAAATGTTGGATAACAGTCATAGTAAAGTCATTGACCACCTGTAACTAGACTAAGCAGTAAAGCAGCTCTCTGTTACAAGCACTGTTTACTCTTCAGTGTGTAAATTTCCTGTTGGCACCACTTTGAACAATGAACAGTACTGTACAGAATGCAAGAAGGGCAATTTTATCACAAGGCATAAGCCAGAATTTAAAGCGGTATGATACGGTAACATCACCTAGCAGAGCAAACTAAAAATGCCTTAGACAGTTTTGCCATTAAAACAGCCCCTGGAAAGGTTGCACAAATAACCGATAGCCAAGTAACTACTCTACACCACCTTAGAACAAGGTCTATAAATCACACATGACATCACTGACTATAAACACATGGAGAATTTATACAACAGCACCTTTCATAAATAGCTCCGTTCTGAAATGATAAATTTATTACAAGACAGAAGCTAGGAGTCAAACTTGTACCATACGACAACATCATGCTCCAATGTAGAACAAAGTTTAATAGACCATTTTAGAATGTAGAAAGTCTGTCTTACAATTCAAGAAGGCTAAAGATTAAACAATCGAAACTTTTCTCACAGTAAATATTGATTCTTTTAGACAAGTCTGATTTATTTGATAAGTAATAGACAGAATGTGAGAAGTTTGTTACTAAGGTAATATCCTCTTATTGTATTTTACACCCCTGTCCAGACTTTGTTAGGACTAATTTATTTCCTGCCTAGGGAAACTAATGCTTCAGTTGTTAATGTTACACTTCTAACCAGACGGTAATGAATTATGGAAGAAACTTTTTCTCTAATTGGTTAAATGATGGACCAAATTTATATAGAAACTGAGTATGTTAGAGTATCGGTGAGATATCTTGACAAAGTAAACAATTAGTTGACATTTGAGATCACTGAAAGTGTTAAATTGCTGAGCTTTTTTTTTCGCCTAACTGTAGTGTTAGGCTTCAAGCATATTTCTCCTAACTGTAAAAGAATGGTAGGCATTTATAAAAACAAAGTATGTAAGAGTATTGTTGAGATGTTTTGACAGTGTAGATATACAGGTGACATCACAGAGAAAATCTGTAGAATTTGGATTTGGCATATATATTTCCCCTAACTGTAGAAATTTTAATTTACTCTAATTGTAGAATATGCATCCAAAGTATATTTTTTGTACCGAACTTGAGTACATTAAGCAAACAAATATTTTGCTAATTTAGTTGTAAACGTTTTTCTGGTAAATGGCCAGAGAATAGAAAAACTTATATTTGAAACAGCTGTTTGAAAATCAAGTGATTCGATGATGATATTTTTCAGGTTTGGCAGAGTACAGTACATGCCCTACTGGAGTTATCGGTGGTTCATATTGTGATGGTAACCATGGATACGAATACCACGGTGACAAAGTGGGGTATTCCGATACTTGCAATGTTTGCAAGCCTTTGTAGGGATAGACTATATCAACTTTTCAACAAACTTTACTTTTTCATCACATTACTGATAAGTTCATGGGCTGACAAGAAACAGCGTCGAGAATCTACCATTCCAATCATCGTAGTGTCAATAATTTTATTCCCGCTTATTTTTGGAGTTGTTGCAATAGCCTCAGCTTTATCAGTGCCTCTTCTACCTCTGTTTACTTTACCGTTAGTATTGTTCTCGTTTCCACGTCATTTGAGATCTTGGCCGGAGGATGTTGGTGCGTCTGCCAATAGTTGTCCAGATACAAACTTCTACAGACAGCTGGCACCAGAGTTGTCAAAAGCCTTTGCGGCTGGATTTGCAAATGGAAGCATTGGTAAGTAGTATTCATTGAGAAGTGCATTTTGTAGTTTGTGATAAAACAAAAGTTTACAAATAAGGCTATGCTTTCTAATCAATACTTAATGCTATTGTTTGTAACTACATGTTAAAAATTGCAATTATATGAATAAAACATTGTTTAATCTAAAACAAGAGTTAAGTTGAAGAATAGCAATATGTTTTTATGTATCATATATTTGTATTTGCTAAATAAAAGTTTCAAAGTGAATAATGAATGAACTTGCAAATTTGAATTATGGAACTACAATATTAAT
Source organism: Saxidomus purpurata (assembly GCA_022818135.1). Lineage (NCBI taxonomy): Eukaryota > Metazoa > Mollusca > Bivalvia > Venerida > Veneridae > Saxidomus > Saxidomus purpurata. The sequence goes on along the minus strand of JAFMSR010000001.1, from coordinate 16,537,676 downwards.
TTTGTTAATGTTTGTAATTAAACTGATTGTAAGTCATAAGTCTACGGAGGTGAGTGCCTATTGAATAAACATCAAAGCACCTACAATATTTTATGCCCCAATGAAACAGAATTTGATTTAGGTTTATAGGAGCTATATGCTAAATGCTTGGTCGATAGGTTCTGCTGTCTGTTTCAAACAGATCATGATGCACAGTACTTAAATTTTGCAATGAAACTTTTTTTCACATAACGTTAACTACTTTTTACAGTTGATGGTGTAACACAAGTTACTGTCCTTGTTTATCTTGGTTTATTAAGTTCAAGACTCTGACGTGCATATTTATCACTTTCTGTTTAACAGGTGAAGCGTCACCAGGCAACCATTACCTGGTACGGTTCCAGGATCGGCTTGTCTGGGTCATGGTTCTGGAGAGAGGAGCGTCATATTGTACCATCAATATCAAAGGACTTGAGCTGCAGGAGACGTCGTGTCACACAGTGGAAGCCGCCAGAATTGATGACATATTTGAAAGTGCATTCGAACTCCCTGAAGGGTCTTATCCTGTTGGTCGACCAAACGAATACCCGCTACATTGTCTTACTCCGTTAGATGCTTATTGTTTAAATGCGTACTCGGATGCTCGTAATGTTTTAACTGGGATAATAGATTCACCGAGCAGTACAGACGATACGATGAAAGCCTTCCTTAAAAGTCTTGTTTGGATTTTACTTAAATATGTGAATAAAATGAAAGTGAAACAGACTAAGGATAAAAGCAAAGCAAAGTTTGATAAAGAATTATCTTTTATTGCTCAAAATGAAAAACACGAGTTAAAAGAAATGAATACACATAATAGTGTAAACACTAGAACTATCCTGCAGAAAAATACTGTGCTACAGCCGTTAGTTCCTGAGTTTACGAGGGAGACAAGGTCTCCGACCCCGCCCCCAGTAAAGAAAGATAAACAGAAGAAAATGGCATCATCTTGGGGCTCACTAGATAGTTTCACTGACAGTATATTTTCTGATGATGGTGTTACTACTAAAAAGAAACCATCAAAGCCCCCAGCTGCTTTAAAGCCTTTACCTACAAGGAATAAAAGTCCCGATATAGAAGACTTATTTGAAGAGTTAGATATGGGTTTACCAGCATATGATGTGAGTAAACCTAAACCCCCGCCTCAAAAGTTTGGGGGCGGGAAATCATTTGGAAATGCAATCTACAAACCACAGACTAATTTAGCAGGATCACCTGATTTCAGAAGTCCATATTCATCTCAACTTAGTTTACCGAAAGAATGGCGGGAACTGCCGTTAGATAATTCGCAGGTGTCTAGACTTATGAACAAATTTCCATTAGACTGGTACAAGTTTATTCTTAAAACCCTAGACTGGTCCTGTGAAGATCAGACAAAGGAGAAAGTGCTACAGGATGTTATGGGGGACGATGCCCTTAGAAATTGTTATGCTCAACTAACTATGGCGTGTTATTCAATATTTGAAGGTCAAGGTGAGTTTTATACAGTCGACTCTCGTTATCTCGATTTTTTTGGGACCAAAGAAAATAAGTCGAGATAACGAAAAATCGAGATAACCGAAGTTGGATAAAATATAAAATATGCTCAATGGGGGGGGGGGGGGGGGGTAAGGAAGATTATTGACAAAGACGTTTGCTTCTTTCTACCATCTTATGATCTGTGTAATACACAGGTTGTGAAACGAACTAGCTCGAAGGTTTAAATCAACCAAATGTTCAATTCATCTGATTCATGTTGTCCTGCACCCCGGTGCCGAAAGATTGGATTCCCCCCGGGTCCTTCTCCAAAACTCTCAGTGTTTGCCAATCCGTTTTTTTCAATATCGAGATGTTATCTGTCTAGTGTGTACGTATTGAAGACACGATTTATAATTGACAGAATCTTCATTTCTTGCTGTTTATAAATGCAAATAAATTTTCTCAGTTTTGACACAATTCAATATAAATTACCCATTCCGCATATTACACAGTTTACGTCGCAAAACAAACAATTAATTTTTGGTCGTTAACCGAATCACTGAGTGAATAGCCGCGCTTGGTGTTTTTCGCACCTCTGACAGCAGACGACAATGGAGCGAATACAATCGCGTGCAGCTTTTCACACCTTGTTTGGCAGGTGATAAATGTCAAATCGAGATATCAGATGTCAAAATAGAGGAAATTTTATAGTTGGGGATCAAAAATTTAGTTGAGATAACGAAAAAATCAAGATCAACAAATCGAGATATCCGTAGTTGATTTATATAGAACAAGAAGGGAAAAATCGGACCAGAAAATCCAGTCGGATATGAAAATCGGATAACCAATCGAGTGTACGTACATCTGTACAAAATGTTGTTTATGCCCCCAAAAATGAGCATATTAAAATTGCACTGTCTATCTGTCCCAGCTTACGTTTGATACATACATGACTAGGAGGACAATGTAACTAAATTCTCTTCATTCAGTCTGATATGTGGCTAAAATTTTCTTTTACATGGCTAAAAGAACAATGGAGAGAACAATAGTGTAGCAAAAAAAGTATCACTCGTGAGAATGTCTGTCCTAACATTTTTTCGTGTCCAAGCTGTAACTTTGTCGTGCATTGAATGATTTTAAATAAGTTGATACATAAGTTGGCACAAATGTTCAGTACATCAAGATGATGTGTTTTGAGTAAGACCTACATCCCTACCTCAAAGGTCAAGGTCACAGTTTAAAGGTAATGGAATCCTTTATATATGCACACATTCGTGTCCGGACACATTAGTCACTTATGAGGGACAGCTCTTGTTTAGCTTAGATCTACATTGGAACATATGCTCAGAAGAGATGTATTTATTTTATAATAACTGTTTAAAAGACATACAAAATTAGCTGCAAAATGGGATAGGAATTTTAGCTGCTAAAGAAACCTCCAGTCTTGTTTTTCATTTTTGTCTCTTTTGAGGGCCAGCTCTTGTTTAGCTTTGATTTACAGTAGAACATATACTTCGTAGAGATGTATTTATTTTATAATGACTGTTTAAAGGACTTACAGAATTAGCTGCAAAATGGGATAGGAATTTTAGCTGCTAAAAAGAACTCCAAGTCTTGTTTTGCATTTTCTTGCCTCCTAGCATTAAACTATCTTTAGAACAGTAGCCAAAAGTATCTATAGTAGTGAATTGTTTTAATTATTGTTATACTAGGTTACAGTGGTCCAAGTTTACTTTACAAGTGCTATATGGGAGAAGTGTCTATCAATGCAATGTGGGACTGGCTGGGAGAACACACAGACTTGCAAAATCTTGTAAAGAAGGCTTTCAGGTAAGAATTTCTATTACACCCCCTCCCTCCCTTCAGTGACTGTCGTCTGAATAATTTTGGGATTCAGCTCACTAATATTTAGAAGGCCTTTCTATAAATGTATAAGCTTACATACTTACTAAACATCACAAAAAAGACAAAATACATTCAAAGAATTTGGCCAATGAAATTTCAGCTTTGGTCTGGTCTTGCTATAAGTCCTCTTTAAAGTTTACAATATAATAAGGGGGCCTGTATTGAGTTGAACTTCCAAGTTATTTACAAACTCGAACTTCTCTGAAAACAGTCTCGAATTTATGTCATGTGATTGGTCAGTTTTGAAACTGTTCTTTTTTTCTACCCAATCATAAGCTTGAGATATGAGACTTGAGTGCAGCATATTTTTATAAGCCTCAGGCCCTAGTTTTTTACCCTGAGGCTTGGCCCTCTAACCTAGTTTGGGCCATGTTTAATCATCACTAGAACTTGTTTCAGAAAGTTGAGGCTAATATAAATTGAAGTATCTGGAAGTAGGTTATAAAATCTGTTTGTCATGCAGCACTATTTTTGAACTTGCAGGTATGGGTTTAAACTAATGATAGATCAGATGTTGCTAGGGGAGATGACCTCTGACCAAGAGTGGCAGGAGGCCCTGGAGGAGTATGACAGTGACTGGTATATAGGTCTAGAAAAGGATCCTGAATGGACGTCTGCCATATTGGCCTCAACTCCAAATATGTTCTCAATGGGGCACAACAATACACAGGTTGGTAAAAGTACACGTATTATGATCTTTAAGTCTGCCTCCGTGGCTGAGTGGTTAGAGTTGCTGACTTTAAATCACTGTAACCTCTCATAGAGTGAGGGTCATGGGTTTGAACCGCGACACCTGTCTCTTTATGTGAGAAAGTTGCCAGTTTCTTACGGAGGATAGGTGTTTAGTAACAATTCTTTCCAGGAAAGATGGTAAGGTAAACTGCCCTCCTGTTAAAATGACCAAAATACACTTGGTATGGGTGTAAAGCCAGTACAACAACAACAATATGATCTTTTAGTCTCCAAAACATTCATCAAAGGAGTAGGCTTTGGGTTGCCTTCTTTTATTATCAAACTGAGATAATAAAAAAAAGGTAATTTGAACGAGATGTTAAATTGAGATAATTGCATTTAGAATCTGCATTGTTGCAGCCAAGAGAAAGAGGTATTTTCAGGTATGCGGCATTAAACCCCTTTATCATAAATATTGTATTTGAGCATGTGTCAAGAAAGTGTGGTAGGTCAGTTAATTGTTTTACTTAGTATAGCATTACATGTAATGTTTACTTACAGAATACATACAACAGTCGGACGTTGACTTTACAGTCAATGGATGTGAGTATAGGGCGTTTGAACCCTGAGGTCGTGAGAGGTCAGTGGGCAAACCTGGCATTGGAACTTCTGTACATGACCAACGACGATGAAGAACGTTACAGTATACAAGCTCACCCTGTCATTTTGAGGAACTTAACAGTTCAGGCTGCAGATCCACCCCTTGGATACCCTATATATTCTTCTAAACCAATCTCTGTACCGCTGTTATGAGGACCATAGCTATTGAAAAAATGGTCACATAAGCAGTAAATAGAAATTGCTATACACAGCAGAGCCTGTGTCAAGCATCCCACTAGAAGATGCGACTAAAGAGGCCACATAAGACAAGTAGCACCTTAACAAAGATGAACTTTTCATAGAAGTGATTATGGCAAATTAACAGTTCATCTAGGTGACCACTTACACAGCTTTAACTGTAGTAGTCACATTTTTTCCTTGCAGCATGAAGCACTATATGGGTTATTATGCTCTAGCCATACAGAATTAAGACTGATCTAAATTCGAAATATTCAGATCTTGTAATACAGGAACTTTACTGAAACTCTATTTAATATGCACATCTAGCAAGGTGTTTAACTGCAGAAAAATCCAGACATGTTTGAATGGATACCCAAGAAAACTAAAATAAGCAGACATGTACTAAAATAACTTACTTTCTCAGCCTGTTACAAATTAAAGTTGTGCAATTTTTTTAAGTTTTAGAAAAATTATTCTTTCCTCAGCTCTCTTTGAGATTATAATGTGCGTGGTTATGTGATAAAAAGTGTGTTACCCATGAAACCTGCTTACTTTCCTTGAGTAGCAGAACTTGATAAATCCGAATGGCATATCTGTGATTCTGATACATCTGCCATATATCTATATGGATAAATAGGACACGAAACAGTGATAAAATACTCAATAAATCACAGCATGTTTGTTTTCATATTCTTCTCATAAACTAAGCCCCATGAATTATTTCTGATAAATCACGGACAAATATTTTACTACTTAAATCAAGATACCAAGTTTCTGTTACTTATGTGTCAATATGGCCAATCTGTTCTTTTACCTATCCAAATTAAGAAATGCTAAATAAATGTATAACTATTGAGAGCATTTTGGACTCACTCTTTTCTTTGTTCATGGGATAGTTACTAGTTTTCTGGAATCAAAACTCACTTGGTTATTGATCTGACTACTCCTACTTAATTTTACATTAGTTGTTTTTACATTAACTCATTTCCCCAACATATACTGTGGGTTTTTTAGGCAATATATCAGTGTTGTTTTTGCATATTATCATATTTTTCTGACATAGGATATAGTTTTCATCTTTATTTATATACCGGTATTGTGTCGTATCAACTGTTCGTTTCTGTTTCAAGATATGGTTCTAGGTTTTAGTTTCTTACCTCTATTATCATTGTTATAATTTCCATAAATAAAGATATAAATTAAATTTATTCCCAGTCACAGGTTATAAATGGCAATTACATGTAATATTTCAAGATGATGATGTGAGTTTATATTTGTTATACATTGTACACCGGTTTACAGTTTCAAGACTATACAATGTAGATATCCAAAGCATATCGAGTGAACTTGAGAGTTATCTACCTTGAATTTAGAGAAAACTGATTTTATGATGCTTATAATCTATAGAAAAATAAGCTATTTTTGTTGAATTGTCACAATAAGCTTATAATCTTAGTTTTCTAAATATATGCAATTTGATATATTTTATTTAATTAACCACAAACACAGAATCAGTTGTTGAATTTTACATAGAGGTTATATATACCGGTAGTGATAGGTAGTTGGTAACATTTACACAATAAAAATCAATAAAAATTGACTAGATAGCCCCGTTTGAAACTGTAAACCCCTGTAGTGTAGTTTACTCCATTTTAAGTTTATAGTTATGACATTCACTCCCACCCCCTCCATTTTAGACAGTTACATACAGCTGATATTGACTGGTCAGTTTAAACAACTTGTGACGTAACTCTTAAATACATGTAGATTGTTTATAAAATTTGATATACACATTTACATGTAGGATTTTAAAACAAAAATTAGACTACAATTTATTGGATTTTAGAAAAATGCCACAGAATTTTGTAAAATCATTTTAAGCTCTAAGAATCCTTGATTTACTTTAATTTATTCCTTATGTTAGCCACTATAGTTATAGTGTTTTTGTGTCGCCCTTTCGAAGAAAAGGCGATACATAGGGATCGCTTTGTCCATCCGTCCGTCCATCCATCCGTCACACAAACTTAACGTTGGCTATAACTTTGCCATTTCTTAAGATTTCTTCATCAAACTTTACAATTGTATTGCTTATGACAAAAGGGTCATGATGCCACCAAATTTAGTAGGTCAAGGTCATATTTGACAGAGTTATGCCCCTTTTTATACTTGGATTTTTACTATAACTTTGCCATTTCTTAAGATTATTTTATCAAACTTTCAAATTGTATTGCTTATATCAAAAGGGTTGTGATGCTGCCATATTTTGTAGGTTAAGGTCATATTTGACAGAGTTATGCCCCTTTTTGTACTTAGATTTTGTCACGAAAACTTAATGTTGGCTATAACTGCCATTCCTTAAGATTTCTTCATCAAACTTTCAAATTGTATTGCTTATGACATAAGCGTCATGATGCCGCCAAATATTGTTGGTCAAGGTCATATTTGACAGAGTTATGCCCCTTTTTGTATTTAGATTTTGTCACCAAATTATTGGTTATTCTGACAAAGCGTAAGAGGGCGACACAAGTGTTCTACTGAACACCCATCTAGTATTAAATAGAAAGTATTTTCTCAGTTTTGTTTTAAATTAAATTATTAGAATTTATTTTATTTTTTGCAGTGTTTTAAATGTCATTACCTCTACATTATAATGGTGATTTAGTATTTTTTCATGTGTTCAAATTATCATTTTCAATTCAGTAACCTATAACTTGCTCTCTAACACTAGCTGAAATGATCTCTTCTTTTAAATTAAATTACCTGAGCAGGGCTCCTGATGAGCTTTAAGGATTCTTAAATATTTGTTTTTCATCCGCCAGTCATCCAAAATTTGCAAGGATTTTTAATTGAATTTGTTTTTCACAATGTGACACCCCGTTGGAGTGGAAGCCTCTCAGGAGCTGCATCCAATGAGCTGCAGGGGGCCTGAAAAATTGGGTACATGATTCTGGTTTCGGACTGTGAAAACATTATCATCATGTCATCATTAGTAGCTTCAGTGGAACTAAGGTTAGCGAGTTAGACTGATTTTGGCTCTCTTGTCTAAAAAATCTAAAGATTTTTTTTCTGTCGATGCAGGTCTGAATTTTATGAGTGTGAAAGATCTGAATCAGATTGTTGTTATTTTGTATGTTTCTATGCTATAACAAACAATTGTGTAATCATGCGCAATAATTTTAGACGTCCCTCCTAGGATGGGTTGGATTATGGGATTGCACCTAGCAGGCTGCTCCCATCAAAGTTAACTGAAATTCTTATACAATTTAAACCAAACATAGTCATAAAAAACCATAATGTTTATTGGCGTAAAACCATAGCACAGTGGATAATGAGACAGATGGCTCCTGACTCTCTGGAGTTATGGTCCTTTAATTTTTTTTTCAAATTACACGTGTCCCCACCCTATCTTCAATATCCACCAAACTATGTTGCAGGATCAGCCAAGACAATACAATATTTATTGGCATAATAGTTTTTATTATCGGCCATATTTGAATTTAGCCTTTGTTAATATTTGACCAATGAGTCATTTGTCACAGGGCATTTTGTTTCCTTTTATGACCCATTTTGTCAAGTTATGAATTGCCATACAATTTTACATTTCATGCAGAATTAAATCTATCTATCTACCCATTTATAAATAATTGTTTACAAAATGTAGTTAGAATCTCAACAGTAAAACAACTGCATGAGAATTATCCATGGTCTGCCGGAGCTATATACTTGTAGTCTAGGATAGTCTAGTTATTTGAATGCAAGTTGCAGTTCTTGTCATGCTAAATTTATATCCACATTTTATTGTTTTTATCAATTATTTTGTACAATTTTTTAAATCTAAATTTTATGGTATTTAATATTTATTACTGATTTTGTGTATTTTTTTTAAGAAGAAAAGACATGGTTTTTACTATTTGTACAAGACCAAAATTTTCAAATGTGACATCTAAAACTGTTGTGACTTCTTAAAGTGTAACATGTTAGAACTGCACCATAGACCCCCCTCCGAGGTTTAATGGTTACGGTCGTTGTCTTGTAATCACAAAACATCTCGCCTATTGACGATCATGTGTTTGAGCCTTGCTACCCACCTAACTCTAGGAGTTTTTATGTGAAAAAGTTGAAAATTTCTTCAGGAAGTCATGTTAAGTCTTGTACTGGCTACTTCCCAAGAACAAAATGTGAGAAAAACTTGATTGCCTATACATAACTGATATACTGATGAAAGTGGCAATTTAAAACAGAGGTCACTGTTACCTCTTTATCATGTATTAAAGAAAAACTTTGTAACAAAATTAAAGTTCTGAAAAAGTGCTGAAGTTTTCACCAATAATTTTATCATATAACAAAATGACAATGGTAAAATAGAGATTTATTTTCATCTGTCAGCCTTAAAATTATACATGTATATTGTTACTGAACAGTCAAACCTGTCACAGACAACCAGCTAATATAAAAAATGACCATCTAAAATACAGTCAGACCCGTCTTTAGCGACCACACAGGAGAAGTTGAAAGTTTGGTCTTTTAAGACAGGTGGTCTCTTTATTCAAAATAGACTTATTACATGTACTTGAAATTGCAAGGGAGACATTAGTGGTGGTATATATTTTGCTTAGCTTTGGTGGTAGCAAGGGCAGGTCTGACTGTAGTTGGCTTTTAAATTCAAAATGTATCAAATATGAAAATGGCTAAATAAGGGTGCATTAGTATAGACTGATGGTTGATAAACTGAGATGACCTGTAAGACAGGTTCAGCTGTGTCATGGCAGTGAAATTTAAGTTCTCTCTTGTACATATCATTGTTGTAGATTCTGTCTCATTATTGTACTGATTGTTGTTGATATTTAAATTAAAGACTGTGATAACTATTTTGTTAATAAAATCACTTGAAAAATGAGCAAGAGTTCTTTATTTTTAGTGCACTAGAACTGTACACCCATAGGAGCTGTTTCTTTGTAAAGTGCTCATGGACGTTTTGGGCAATTTGTGGGTGATCAACATTAGTCTGGTGTCTGTTTGTCCATCTTAAAAAAAGGACTTGTAAAGGCCACAAATTTAGCCAAATTAGGATAAAATTTGGTTGGACTACATGTATAAACAAAGTCTGATGAGTGCAATGTTGGGTCATCTAAAGTCAAAAACAAGGTCACTAGGTCAAATAATAGTAAAATAGGCAACATCTCTACTTGATAAACTTGAAACTTTGTCAGGAAGTCTGGTTTTAATGAAATCTAGGTCACCACATTCGAGTTTAAACAGTCTAATCATAGAAACACACTGTATACATTCTTAGACTTCACAATAATTTTGTACCAAATCTTGGTTCAAGTGTGTCTAGATGTCTGGGTCATTTTTGTGTCTTGGAACACTGTTTTTCCAAAAATCCATCCCACCTTGACCTTTGACATACTGACCTTTAAATCAAGGGGGTTATCTACTGATCAAAAGCGTGAGAATGGTTGGGCCTAGGATCATCAAACTCTATAGACATGTTGGTCATGACCAATAATTAACACCATTTGCTTTTTCAAAATCTTAGCTGACATTACTGATCAGAATTCATTTAGTCTACCAACTGACAGACATGACCTCAAAGGTCAAGGTCATACAAGATTTTAAGCGTAATGGAATCCTGTATTTACGCACACATTCATGTCTGGACTGTAACTCTGTCATGCATTGATAGATTTGAAAATCACTTGGCACAAATTACATCAAGACAATGTGTCTTGTGCAAGACCAATGATCCTACCTAAAGGTCAAGGTCACACTTGGGGAGTTAAAATGTCATGGAATCCGGTATACATCGTAACTAACATTACATGGCACATTTGTTGAATATATGCACAAATCATGCATCCTTACCTTGGGAGGTCGAGGACATATTTATAGGTCAGAGGTTTTAGAATCCTGTATATATGCACATGGTCATGTCTGGATTGTAACTCATGTTATATATAAAGGATTTTTATATGAATTTGCATAAATGTTCAGCACACGGGGATAAAAAGTGTTTTGTGCAAGTATTAGGTCTACACCTTGATCTTCAAGGTCAGAGACCTGAGACACCACTTTAGGGGCATTCGTCACTTATTAGGGAAAGCTCTTGTTTCAGTCAATCTTCTGATTTTCATTTCCTATAGGTTACTTGGTAGGTGTTGACAATTACATACACATAAAGAAATTGATTACAGGTTTCCGTTAGCAACAACAGATCAAGTAAATACAACAAATTTTGAATGAGACTCTGTTATATTTGATTTCTCGTATAAGTAAATAGCACCATGATAATTTTACAATAAAACAGAAGATATTTAATTTAGCCTATCTACATGTAATTTTACAATGGTTATTAAATATCAAAATCATACAAACATGGACTGAGAATTAGACCAACTTTGTTAAAATCCCCTTTGTCCCCTAAGCCCCCGGTATAGGGAAAGCAATTACAAAGTGAATTACTGTATTGGCTTGCACAAGGGCTTGCACTTGGCACAGAATGTATTTTGCATGCTATGCTAACAGCATAAGGAAAATTTGCCCTAACAAAACATAGGCCAGTGCAGGATTTATTAAATTAACGATCCCTGGCCAGTGATATAAACCTGAATCAGTGATAAGAGGTCTATGTTTTATAAATTTATGATCATTCTAACCGAGCGTCACAATAATTTCAGTCAATTTCCATCACAATTTGTATTTATTTAATTCTTACAATTTCCTATTCGGAAAATGACAGTATGAAGTTTACAACTGTGTCCACACCTAGTGTTACACTATCATTTTATATCACTGCATGTTCTACATGCGATGTGGTATTGAAGTCACCATGGTTTGTATCTTATTCTCCAGAGACAGTCGAACCATTTTTCTCAGCTGTTTTTCAATATGTCCAGCGTCACCTTCACATCATCTAATTTCACTTTTTCACCTTCCAACTTGTCCTCATTTTCATTTTGGTCTGCATTTTTCATGTCCTCTTCTATTCTTGGAGCAATGTCTTCCTCATTGATGGTTATTTGTTTTACTTTAAAATCTAACTTCTGGCGCTTGCGACCACCTCTAATCTTGCGCAGAACATATTTTACTGCCCTGTGGTGAATAGCTAGTCTCTCTTCTAATGTTTCACTGTTTTTTAAATGAACATATTTTAGGATCGAGTTTATTTGTGGAATGATAGGTGTTGAACATGTACGTAAGAATTTGTAACTTAAAACAAGTGTTGCATATATGTCTGGTTCATCTGCGGATGCCGATATACACAAGCTCACATCTAGAGGAGGGTTTGCTGCCATCTTGACTGCAGTCTAGCAACTAAGCAATTAAGTCCAACAGGGTAATACTATTCTCTGAAAATAAAGAAATATAATAACTAAAATCACCCTAAAATACCACAAGTGTGCAGACATTTACTAACATAATAAATAAATTATGTGTCAATATATTCATTCTTAAAAGTCTCAACATTAGTTATTTGAATATGCATATGTACAAACATTACTGTTTGTCATCCAAAAGGGTCTGATGCAATGTTTAGATGGCCTTTTTGGGCTTATGTGAAATAAATCCTGTAAAAAATAAAAACCTTTATTTTTATACTATGATTGACAAGGGAAACAACTCCTAAAATGCCATTTCTCACCCTTATTTTGCATTGACCCACAGCTGCCAATTCGACAAAAATGATGCTTATCTCATCAATCTTGTTTCATTTTATTCTTAATAGACTCTAGAACACATAAATATAACGCAAGAAACCATAATCTTGTACAAGACTGTTGACTGCTTACTTAAAACTGATCATTTTATTGATTTTTGGAAGTTAGCAATCTATGTGCAACTGTATACTGGGATATCTTTGGGTAAAAAAAAAACAAGAGGCCCAAAAGTCTTTGAAAATATATTATTTTAAAATAAATAGTCAAATATAATTTCTGTAAAGTATGTCAATACGCTACCAAAATATAGTGTTTGATAATCCCAATATAACCGTATTATATTCTAAGCTTTACGGTGCCGTTAAACCAAATCTACCAACGTTTTTTAGGGATTTTTGCAAATTGCTATCTAGACTTCTGTTGTTGATTCTAGTCATTACTGTTATATTTTATCTTTTAATATAGCATTTTAAACTTTTATTTCACCGGAAACTGTGAACGAGCAGCTTTGTAGTCAAACCCATTACTTTAGTTGACCCAGGTTAATTGAAAAAAATATAGCTCATTTTTACCATAAAATGAACAATTTTCATGTATCTTGAATGGAATCTTGGAAGCGTCTGTCTCCATGTATAACTGTCTAAAGTAGTCCAAACATGATATGTTGTGTATTGAATGGTTTGAGAACACTTTAATATGTTCCTGTTGCTTGTCTTTTACATATCCCGAGTGTGCGGGCGCAGGGTCATGCTAGGAACGAAACTTAACTGTAGTCCTGTAGCTGCTGTGGCCCCGACAAATGACGTGGGGAGTGCCCCAAACTTGAGAGGGTTGGCATACCACAATGTGTACGGACGAAGAAAAGGGTTCAGCGATGCACGCTTGTCAGCATAAAGCCCCTCGTGCCAGTGAAAAGTTCTTGGTGGAGGGCAACGTAGAAGTTCTTTTCAGCGGTGACATGAGCATGGGGGAGGCTTAAACCACGAGTCCTTTTCAGGACTACCTTTCCATTTTGTCACATACCAGACAGTCTTTTTTCAGGGCTATTCAGCGTGTTGCAGTCAGGTCAATGTCTCCCTTTTGGCTACTACAATACCTGTATTCCAGTCAGCATGATTGGAGTCCTGCTGTGGATCAGACGAATTTTGTGTGATATGTTAACTACAATGTATCTTCGCTGGACCTTTATAAACTAGGAAATGATTCTTTTGGCAATTACCAAAGGTTTGTGTGTTTACCTCATTTTCGCGTAGTTTTTGGTAAACAAGTGTGTTACAACATAATCATATCATTTTAGAATATAGTTATAAACAGCATTTAACCAGCCAATTTATTCAACAAAGATTGTCTTGCAAAATGTTCACCAGACACACAAATCTTTAGGGCAAAGTAAAATACTTTGTGTCAGTAAACAGATTCTAATTTTTTGACAGGCATCTAAAAACGATAAATTGATTTTCCATCATTGTTATGGAGTTCAATAATGGCAAAAAGCTTTGTCCTTTTCAATAAAATGTTGTCCGATGATTACCAATCTATGCACGATGATTGAGTCGATGCATGGCGTCAACAGGGATGTATAGATTAGATATATTACCTGATGATTTTTCAATGATCCTATTTTGTCACTTTACATTGTCAGGACATATCTCAATAATTATAAATAAGCCTTTGTTTAAACTTCACAGGACTACGATCATACAGAAGAAGTGCAAGCTGCTTGTCAGGACAATGTTAAATGCTGGATACATAATCTTTCTTGTTTTCTATTTATATACAAAATATAGGCTCAGAGGTGTTCATGATGGACACAGAGGTCTTTAAAACTCGATTTTGAGGTTAAATTAAACAGCACCAAGATAATTTTATAACAAGATAGGAGAAATTTAATTGAATCTTTGTACATGTAACTCAATATAAAAATAACATGTGCACATACATGTATATACAAATGTAATATATAAGTGTCATAAGAAACTTGGTCACAGAAATTGGACATACTTTTTCCACAGACATCAGAAATAAAATAAAACTGCAGTTAGAGTGTGTCTAGAGCCCCAAGTCCAAGCTGCCGAGCAGGGTGGAAAACAATAATAAGTGCATTACTGTACTGTAGGTTCATTTGTACATGTTTTGTACAAGTCAATAATTGTCTAAGGATAGCACTTAAAATAGCAATGACAGAACGGGCTACAAAGGATTTAGAATGTGTTTAGCCTGCTAAACAGCTTTGTGAACAGTACTATATATATACATGGAAAAATAGCCTAAAAGAAGAATCTGGTCAGTGTTGTCCCGGAATTATTCAGGACTGACTCAGTGAACTGTGATACAGATGCATTATACACATATCATTGAAATTCACAAAAACTCTGGTCATTTTTTTCTGACATTTTGTATTCCTACAATTTCCTTTGAGGAAATAACAATATCAAATTTCCACACCTTTGTGTTATTCTTTTGATTTAAACTACAGTTCTGTGGTTTGTTTCTTATTCAACAGACATTTTTTTTCTGCTGTTTTGCAATGTGTCCAGTGCCTCTTTCACATCATCTAATTCCACTTTTTCTCCTTCTACCTTTTCCTCACTTTCATTTTGGTCTGAATTATTTATGTCCTCCTCTATTCTTGGAGCAATGTCTTCCTCTTTAATGGTTATTTGTTTCACTTTAAGATCCAACTTCCGACGCTTGTGACCACCAATTGTCTTATGCAGAACTGATCTTACTGCCCTGTGGCGACCAGCAAGTTTTTGTTCTAATGCTTCACTGTTTTTTAGATGAACATATTTTAGGATTGAGTTTATTTGTGGAATGACAGGTAACGAACATTTACGTAAGAATTTGTTGCTTAAAACAAGTGTTGCATATATATCTGGTTCATCTGCAGATGCTGATATACACAAGCTCACATCTAGAGGTGGGTTTGCTGCCATCTTGACTTCAGTCTTGCAACTCGGCAATTAAATCTAACAGGGTAATATTGACTGTCTTCTGAAAAGTAAAGAAATATAATTAAAATCATATTCAAATACAATCAGTGTGTCTGTATTTACTTACAAATATAAATAGTAACAAGTGTTAATAAATATGTTCATTCTTATATATGTATCTAGCCTGGAATACATTACTGTAACCATGATCTGCATTTGTAATTTAAACACAGTCCCTTAAACAAATGTACATTGTACATGTAGCCTTTACCTGGTGTCCTAAAATAACCTAGAGATTATCCAAAAAACTGTTGGGTATTCATATTGATAACTGCCTTAAAGTGACATTATGTGCATGTTACTGCACATAGTGTATTTTTGGTGACAATTTTATAAATGCAATTTTTGGTTGCTGTGCATTTAAATGTGTTGAATTAATGATTATGCCGCATTAGTATTTGAAATTGGTGCTTTAGATATAAAAAAATTGGACTGATAAAATGATAGTTGATTGTGTCGTTGTTGATGTTGGTAGAGATTTCAGCAGTGGAAGGGAAGCAACTCCTGCATGCAGTTGTTCTTTTCTTAAATTGACTCTCCCGGTCAAATAAGAAAATCAATATTTGGAAAGTTATTTTTTCATACTGGTAGCCGGAAGAGTTTGGTGTATTGGGTTAAGCTATTATTTCCTCTATGCTTTTGTACACACACCATTTTCAGCTGGATTGTTACTTGAAAAAAATGCGCATAATGTCACTTTAACTGGAAGCTCAAGATCCATAAAACCTGCATTATGCGTCAACAATATCACTTCTTAAAAGAATAAAAATTTATTTAACATCTGAAATGAAATACTTGTTTTATAATGCATACTTTTGATTACGGGTGTGTCACTTTGTGTCATGTAGATCAGGTTTTAATAGGATAACAAAATTACAGAAAAGAATAGCTAGGATAATTTTAAATAAACAGATTCGAACAAACTCATACATGATGCTTCAACAGTTACACTGGCTAACATTTCAAAGCATGTGTAAATACTTCACAGGGCTTATGGTGTATAAATCACTTCAAAACATAACTCCTAAATATATATCTGATCTTGTTAAATTATCATACAATCATATTTATAATTTAAGGTTGAACAATAAAAGGGATATTAAACACAAACGTTCAAATAATAGTTACCTTAAACAAACTTTCGGTTACTCTGGTATGGAAATATGGAATGATATCCCAATCGATATAAGAAATCTTACGAACTTGAAATCTTTCAAAACTAAATACAAGCAGTACCTATTGTTGAATGACACAGTATAGAATATATGTTGTCACTTTACTATCAAACACAAGACAGTACTTTTTTTCATATCAAATTATTTATAATTAATAAGTCATATCTGTAATAACATATGATTTTAAATGTGTGTATCGTGAGTGAACGAGTGTGCATACGAGCTTGCTGTGTGCGTGTGTTCTCGCGTGTGTGAGTGTGCTGGTTAGAACGTGAATGCATTGGTGTGTGTCTGTGCATATGCTTTACCTTTTGTATATCTGCATAGTATTGGATTAAATCATTAATAATTTGACTTGTTTTTTTTGTATAAAAAATGTTTAAGAAGGCCTCATTGTATTATAAGGTCTTATATCCAAGATGTTTATGCTCTTGATCGAGTCTTGTTGTATTTCCTTAATGAGTTACCTTCTTAAAATACAGAGATTATTATCATTATTATTATGCAGACAAAAGTTCTGGCAAATGTTCATTTAGTCAAAACAGTTTGACATTCAGATTGTTAACAATTTTTAAGGCAATCAAACCGTCAAAACTTTCATATAACAGAGACACTTAAAGGTCCAATACTAAAGAAAGGGAAAATTTAAATATACTTTAAAAAACACAGAAATCAGTTATTTTTAATAAAAATTAAAGTTGGTATGTAGAAATTCTAAATAAACCAGAGTACATGTACACTTATTTTTCTATGCATTATGAAGAAAGTTAAAAAGACCTGCATACATGCCGTTTAGGGTTGGATCATTAACGGGAGATTTGTGAAAAATCGCCGGGTTTTTGGACATCACAACGGGGTAAAAACGACAACCAAAAAACATGCGTTTCTGACGTCATACATGACGATTATGTTTATTCAACTTAATGTAAACACATGCAGTCGCCATTTTAAGCACATTTAAACCTTGATTCTCAATTTCTCATATGCAAAATTATTACTCAAACAAAATTCTCTGAATTTTAATGAAACAAGAATAATGTCGTACTTACGTTGGATCTGGATACAAAGCAAAACAAACAAAAGCAACAATTTTATTTCTTTCAACTGGCGGTACATAATCTTTAATCAACTAGTACATTAAAAGTATCATTTAATCATATTTAATAATCCTGACCAAGGTCTTTCAAATAGTATGGTCCGGAAACGAGCGTAATACGATAAATAACTTGCCTCGGATCGCGTGACAAACATCCGGGTACCCGCAATTTTGGAAAAATAAAGAAAATATTGAAACTTTATATCTACGTATATATCGATATTTTACCAATCAATTTGACCAACAAAGAGATCCTTAATACAATATATACTATTTGAAAGACCTTGTCCGGACGTGTCATCTTGTTGCAAACATCAATTACGTCAATCAGGCGATAAGTATTACCCCGGGCAATGACCAGATGTTACTGACAATTAACACTAACGAGCGTAATAAAGAGCCGACTTTCGTCACCTAATCAACCAATTATCGATCTCGCGTGTCAAGGTTTTGACTTTGTATATTCAAACTTGGACTTAAGTGGGTATTTAACGAATTTTATGGATTTTCTTTTCTTTCAAGACAAAATTTTGATTTATCGGGAGATTTGGGTGTTTTTGCGAGCTTCGCCGGGGCGCCGGGGTAAGGGTCTAAATATCGGGAGAACCCGGCGAGTAACGGGAGAACGGCATGTATGAAGACCTGGGTAGTCATTTTGTCAAATCACTGAGATTTCAACATAATACACATACTTTTCTTCGTGTTCCAAACACTTTCTGTAAATTTTAACCTGACAATCTTCATTATTTAGTGTCTTGCATAAGGTAATGTACTTGCCATTGAAATAACTGTCACTTAATTTTCGCTTAGTAGTGGACCTTTAAATTTTGTCCGAAAAGTCCTCCATTATTTTGGCCTTTCCAATGTCTGACATGCATAGTGAAATTGCCAATACTTAAAAAGCTCAGTATTTTCCGTCAGATTAGTTTGACTAAATGTTCATGATGACTCTAATTAGCCTCACTACGTCTAAAAATTGTGACTTCTAGATTATTCACATGGTTTCTATAAGTCTCACTAGTTCCACTTCAAAGACAAACCAATTTTACAGGTTGACATTTTAGAGTTGTTTCCCTTCTATGTCTCACTGTGCTGTGCAAACAGCTGTGTAGACATCCCCAACAGATATTCGTTGAACACTTATGAATATAAGATAATCCAAAACTTAAATGTATTAATGATTTTAAACGATAGGATTAAGTTTAATAATGATGCCAACACAATTCCAAGTTAAATTTACACACCTGCATCATTTGGTAAAATATGAAAATCAGAAAAATTAAAATATTGTATTAATTGATGTAATAATCAGAACTGTTAGGCAACAAATGTCAGTTTTATTTGATTTTTGATCTGAAGCAAATTTAAAGATTCGTCCATAAGAGTAATTATATTAGCTTGTATTTGTGGAACTGGATGAGACCTCGGCATGTCTCACACCATGCCTATACCTATCAAAAGTGTTTTTCTGCGTCCAAAATAGGAGAGATTTACCAGACTACAATTTCCAGCAAGTCTCAGCCAGAGTGAATTTGATTGGTTGCCAAAAAGTAGGTCAATCAGGCAAACAATGAGATCTAGGGTGTGATTGACCTAGTTTGTATGTCTGGATTGTGGTGGCCTAACTAATTTTGAATTTTGGTTACATTTAGTATACATTTGTGTTTTGTAAAACAAAAATCCTCTTTAATAAAGTATTGGCCTATTTTTAATTGACTTATCTTTTTAAGTGGTAAAAATGTTTAAGTGATTTAAAGGAGAGATTTAAAATGTTCAAAAGATGTGTTACTTATTTTTAAAATTATAAAATATGCATGAAAGTTTGACCTATTCGCCTACTTATGTCAGTTTTATTAACTGGGTCCCTGCTTATATACAGTGTACGAGGAAAATTGCATGTCTAAGTTTAAACATCTAGATTACAGTGGTGAGATTTTTAAAAAAACCTTTAGGTTTGATGATAAAATAATATCTACTATAAATTCTTCAAATGAGTGTTTAGTCTAACTATTTCGACTTCGAAGGCAAACCGAATTTATAGGCCGATATTTTATAGTTATTCACCTTCTACGTAGAGGTGTGACAGTTATAACATATCAGTTCTGTGAAAGGGGTCACACAGAAACGCCAAATTAATTAGGCTAACGAGTGTTGTGATTACTGAAAGTAAACTTTCCATTTAGTGCTGAGGGCTTAAAAATCAGATGTGAAGGTGTGATACTTATAAATAGGCTAGGGTGGCAAGGTAACCATTACTATTATGATTTAATCATAGGCTGATTTCTCTTACTTTTTCAACTACGTTGTTATATACTTATTTTATTCAAAATTAGAAGTGGATAAAACCAGAAGAAAATGTTTATTGTAACACCTGTGACAAATTACAAGGTTTTTCCGTGGACTTGGCCTTATGTGCAACGTTACTGTACTGTATTGGTAAATAAAACGGTATATATCCTACTATTGAAGTGTAGATTTATGAGGGGAACAGTGTCTTTACCTTTAATCTCGTCAATTTTTACATTTTTTGTTTGTTTTGTTATTCGATAACGTTAGTTTTTGTAGGCCGCATCCATTTTAGTGAGTTCACCGAACATATTAAGTATTGGAAATTTTGATTGGTTCGATTTTTCTGTCTTTCATTTTGGCCAGGTGTAAACGGCGGATCCGGCGGATCCGGATCCGGATCCAATATAGATTATATAGGGTAAAAAAGAAGGTGTTACGGATCCACTCATAATATTTTTATTTGTTAATATTTTGAAATAATTTGAGCACTAAATAAAAGCTGAATGTTACAGCTTTGTGTACATGTATAATTATGATATATTTGGCGGATAAAAATACGTATGTTTTAATATCAAAAATGAACGATCAGTCCAGATTTCAGATCATCCAGATTAAAAAATGGGTATCTCGGATACATTCATAACTTATTTATTTATTAACAAATTGAAATAATATGGGTACCAAATGAAAGCTGAAAGTTGAAGCTTTATTATTTGGTATAATTTTGCCGTATCCATTGGTGGAACGTGTATATGATTTAATGTTAAAAATGAGCGTTCGTTCCCGAATATCAGATCCGCCAGTTGAAATATATACTACATTAGAAAGCCCCACGGATTCAATTGTTACATTATATGTATACTATATTATATGTATAGTAAATTATATTATATTTAATACTTTCGTTCTTTGAATGGTAAGTCATATTTTATTTAAGGTATTCACACAGGGTTGTAGGTAGCCGAGAACTTCAAAGTTGTTTTTTTCAAAGTTTCAAAGTTTATTTACAAATACACCACTAATCAATTTTCAACCTTAAAAAGAAGCTCGTCGATCGCTACAATCAAACATCGGCTAATTTTGTTATAAATTCAATTTCAATTAACTGTAGATTACCTATCAAGAAGTGATTATCGTGTATTAATTATTTTGTCCTTAGAAGCACCTAAAATAAAAGTTAGTTTAGGTTTTTTCTTCTCACTTCTTTCTTAATACTGATAGTCAAAACGTGTTTCTGCATATTTGTCTGTAAGTGCAGTGTTTAGTGTTTCTAGATTAAACATTTTTCTCCGGAGTTATAAAATGAAATATTTGTAACTTTCAAAGTGTGTTTTTTTAGTGTAAAATGGCACTTATTGTTGCACGCGTTTGATTGTATATTGTAATCGACTGTTTATTACCAATCAGCATTCAACACCTTTTACGATAAGGGACAGGAGTATGCTCGACCAACTTTCTTTGTTAAATTATGTATCAATTAATTTTCATATTGTAATTGATAAGTATTAAAGCCCCCGTTTGCATACGTTTGTACCGTGGTTGTTGTTAGAAAAAGAAATGGATTTTCTCTAGCATTTATTAATTATTGCAATTATTTATTAAAAGGGATATTTATAAAACCAAATATTTTGGATACATGCGTCAGTATAGGATGAACTTTGTGGTGAAATAACTTGATAATAATAAATTAGTAGGTAATTTTTTCCGAATTAATTGAGTAAGTAAATAATAAATATTGATTTTAGCTTATTATTGAAGTGACCGTTTAGGAATTTTGTTGAGTAAATGTCTGTATGAATGTCCTGAGTTTCTAGTTAAAAATTGCAATATCGCAGTTGGCTCGCGCTAAAAACAACAATTTTGGTTATGCCGATGTGAACCTTCAAAGCCGTAACTATTAAACAAATCTACGCAAATTTGTAAGTCTGTGATGCAAACAATTAGTGCTGTGCTAACTTCTTTTTGATTCGGTGCCAATGGCCATTCTTAGATATGTTTATACATAAATACTTTATTTTACCATTATTTTTCATTTTTTAATACAATCTCGGCATATATGAAACTGTATTATGTGTGTCTTCCTAGTTCAAACATGTTATGCAGTTGGACTAAATTTTCTCATTATCTCACTCGTATTTTTAGTATTGAAGTTAAAATTATATGAAAGTTTGAGATTGTAACTGATTGTCAATGTATGCTTATTTCTTTCTTTTTTTCTCATAATATACTTATTTTATCTTTTGTAATTTTGCGGTTTGTAGTTAATGTAGAATTCATTTCATGACACGTGCGAATAATCTGCCGACGTCCTTGCAATAATTCAATAAACGATATGTACTCCATGACAATAAACAACACCTGTGGTTGACACGTGTCGGTGAAATCATGTGGCTACTGTGCACGTTTATTTTACATTCATATTATACAAAACCGGTGGCCATGAAGAATAAAAAAGTTATAAATGAGTCTTTCCGTAATTTCACTTTTGTATATATAAGTCTTTAAAGTGCTCAAAGGACTTGAAAACTTACATCTAACGACATACATTTCACGGGTATTTCTTTTAGTGATCATAGTTTTCGTTAGTAAATTTAATCGACAGTATTAATTCATTAATGCAACCTGTATTGCAATAGCAGTAGTTAGTTTACAGTGAATCCTGTCTTATCTGGCACCAGGTTCTAGAGAAAACTGATTTTCAGGCATCTTCACTTGCACCTGTAAACATATCAAATATTACTTTAAGTGCAGAATTAACCGATAACATGCTTTTTAATCAGCATGATGGACTCGAAGGTGATGGACAAGACATGTTTTATTGTGATCAATATCATATTGTGTACATATTTACTTATGCTTATTTTGAATTGAAATGAATGATATAGTAGCTGTAAATAGAATCAAATCGAGATAATGGCTTCATATTTTTCCGTTGTTCCCGAGTTTGTGGTTTTTCCTTTGCTAGGTCCCCTACTTTTGATTATCAGATTCATATTAAAACGTCATAATCTGACAGCAATTGAATAATGTGTATAGATTTTATTGAAAAAAAATGTTATCTGTGAATCCGTGACTATCGTTCTTATGTACATGTAGTATGTTTCCACTATATATGTTAATCTAATAAATGCTGAACTGGCGGATCCGAAATCGGGACTGAATGTTCATTTTTTACGTTAAAGCAAATGCATGTTCCACCGTCAAATATGGCAAAATAAAACATTAACAAAAAGCTACAACTGTTAGTTTTTATTTGGTACCAAAATTATCTCATTATGTTGATAAATAAATAAGTTATGAATGTATCCGCGATACCCATTTTTTTTAACCTGGATGATCTGAAATCTGAAATGATCGTTCATTTTTTGATAATAAAACATTCATATTTTCATTCGCCAAATATATCATAATAATACATGTACACAAAGCTGTAACAATTCAGCTTTTATTTAGTGCTCAAATTATTTCAAAATATAAACAAATAAATAAGTTATGAATGTATCCGAGATACCCATTTTTTAAACCTGGATGATATGAAATCTGAAATGATCGTTCATTTTTGATATTAAAACATACGTATTTTCATCCGCCAAATATATCATAATTATACATGTACACAAAGCTGTAACATTCAGCTTTTATTTAGTGCTCAAATTATTTCAAAATATTAACAAATAAAAATATTATGAGTGGATCCGTAACACCTTCTTTTTTACCCTATATAATCTATATTGGATCCGGATCCGGATCCGCCGGATCCGCCGTTTACACCTGGCCTTTCATTTTCATTGGTTCAGAGCAATTTCGTATAGATGGCTAAGTTGTTTATGTTTACAACTTCTATATAACCGTTGTAATCCCACCATGAAATTCATTTATTCTCTGTATGTTATATACAGGTCCCTGGATTTTGTGATATATCAAGAATGCAACTTAAAAGTATAATCGGCTTGAAACTTTTAGACAATTTTGGAGTAAGAGTTATATCAGACAGACATAGAGAGCTAATTGTCATGGACTTCAGTAAGGCATTTGATAAAATTGACCATCATACACAAACTTGTCCTTAACTGCGAAGACTAGTTTAAAAAAAATGACCTTCCTGATAGTGTCAGAGGTGGAGTGAGACTATTCGCGGACGATACCATTGTCTATTTAACAATTAAAACCAGGGACGATGCCCAAACTCTACAGAAAGACCTTCATTCTCTAGAAACGTGGGAATCAATTGGTCTATGAGATTCAACCCTGATAAATGCGAGATTCTAACCATAACTGGAAAGAGAAAACCCATAGAACTTCCATATACACTACATGGAACTAAGTTAAGATCAACTGAAGCTGTAAAATACCTTGGGCTAACTATAAGTCATGAATTTTCGTGGAACAAACACATCAATAACACAACTGCTAAAGCCAATAACTCACTCAGATTTATAAAGAGAAATGTAAAAACATCAGATCAAAAGATAAAAGAGATGGCCTATAAAACTTATATAAGACCCCAAGTAGAGTACTGTCCACCAATTTGCATCCGTGGCAAAAATATTTAATTTACAAGGTTGGACAGTCCAGAAGTCAGCTGCAAGATATGATTTACTGACTACAGCCACGATAGCAATGATAGCAGAACTAAACTGGCAAACTCTAGAACAGCGCCGAAACATCAGTGCTGTTACTTCCTTTTACAAAATCCAACAACCTTGTCTGTTGACAACCACCACCTTACACATACTAGAAACCTGACCTGCTTAAAACCCTTCTCTAGAACACAGTATCATGCCAATTCGTATTCGTTTTTTTGTACCTCATCGTCAACTTATTCATCCGGCTGAAGAACTTTAGCGTACCCGGTTTATATGCTTGACAGGACAGCCGCAGCTGACGAAAATACAATATTAAAATAGCGACATAAACGTTTGGAAACCAGAAGAAGCATTCATTCATAAAATAGTTTTCCTTTGCTGAAATATGCATTCTCATTTTTATTGATTTTATTTGTATTGTGTACTATAATTAAAGCATCATGCACATAAATTGTTACATATTACATTTCAGAGCACAAAATACCAGGGTCCGTATATTACAGACCCTGAAAATACCAACCCCAATGTATATCTTAACTATATCTGCGTTTCTTGAATGTTAAGAACAGTTTTTATTTACATAATCTTAACTTCTGACATCATTTATAAATACGTATAAGCAGGGGTCTTATTTATGATGTCTGATTTAAGTGATCTGCACAAATGGTATTTTAATTCGAAAAATGTTATCTGAGTCGTTGATTAAAGATATACATGTATGGAAGGAAAAGTATTATTGAATGAAGTCACAATATAGTCTGAAATACGACATCCGGTAAATAAGTTAATTTTCTCACATGTGATCAAATACCAGACATGTTCCGATTGTTCTTTTTATGTATTTATGTTTGCCCATATTTTTTTTTCAAGACAAATCCCGTGCATTTATATAATTAAGTTAAAAACAATGAAAATTTACCCTTTGATTTAGTTAAATGAAAACAAAATCGTCCATTCTAACCGCAAAATGTGCTTGAAAATGTACACTTGGAAATATAAAAGGACTATTGCCTGTCTGCCACTTTCTACGAAGGGTCAATTTTAAAGTGACATTATGCGCATCTTACTGCACATAGTGTATTTTTGGTGACAGTTTTATGAAAGCAATTTTTGTTTGCTGTGCATTTAAATGTGTTAAATAAATGATAATGCCGCATTAGTATTTGAAGTTGGTGCTTTAATAGATATAAAAAAATCGGACTGATAAAATGATAGTTGATTGTGTCGTTGTTGATGTTGGTAGAAATTTTGGCAGTGGAAGGGAAGCAACTCCTGCATGCAGTTGTTCTTTTCTTAAATTGACTCTCCCAGTCAAATAAGAAAAATCAATATTTGGAATGTTATTTTTTCATACTAGTTTGGTGTATTGGGTTAAAAGCTATTATTTCCTCTACGCTTTTGTACACACACCATATTCAGCTGGATTTTTACTTGAAAAAATGCGCATAATGTCACTTTAAAGTATGTGAGCCCACATATTTTTAGCTCGATTTTTCGAAGAAAAGAGGAGTTATCCCACTCGCCTCGGTGTTGGTGTCACACTTTGGTTAAGTTTTTCGTACCACCCCACTTTATTTCAAAACTGTAAGAGGTATGGCGTTGAAACTTGCCATACTTGTTTACCATCATAACCTCCATCTATAGACAAGAGTACATGACTCTGTCAAGGTTTTTGACAGAATTATGGCCCTTTTTGACTTAAAAGGTGTATTGAGCTAGGTTAAGTTTTTCGTACCACCCCAGTTTATTTCAAAACCGTTAGAGATATTGCTTTGAAACTTACCATAGTTATTTATCATCATCACGGACCTATATACACATATGTATATATGTCCGTGTCATCATTACCTCCATCAACAGACAAGAGTACACAACTATGTCCTTTTTTGACTTTTTGAAATACATTGAATATAGGAACAATCCACTTATTGACTTAACCCTTAGAGATATTGCTTTAAAACTTTGAATGCTTGTTAACATCATTATCCCCATCTGTAGGCAAGAGAAGGTACACTGTCAAGGATTTGTTTTAAAAATTAAGGCCCTTTATCCACTTAGAATCTTGGTTAAGTTTTTCGTACCAGTCCACTTTTTGACTATCCTGTTTGAGATATTACTATGAAAGTTGGAATACTTGTTTACCATCATGATCCCCAAACATAGGCAGGAGAAGGTAATTCTGTCAAGGATTTTATTTGAATTATGGCCCTTTTCGACTTAGAAACTCAGTTAAAATTTTCATTCTTGTCCACTTGTTGACTTAACCAATTGAGGTATTACTTTGAAAGTTGAAGTACTTATGTACCATCATGACACCTATCTGTAAGCATGAGAAGATAACTCTGTGAAAATGTTTCTTGATTTGTACTTCGAAATTTCTAGTAAGTCTATTGTCCCGCTCTGTCATATGCAATAGGTGACTATTATGACCCGCCTCACGGCAGTTAGTAGCTTCACGAGATATACATTGATCCTTCTTCAAATGGATATGGAACTTACCTGTATGGAATTAAATGCATTGGCCGCCGCCACTTGGCCCCCCCCCCCCTTCATACGACATTCAACCCCCACATTAGCCTTGCTTGAATGCAGTAGACAATTTCAGTGTAATTATTTTTAAAGCCAGTCGCTTTTCTACATGCAAACATGAACACCTGTGAACCTTTTGTTTCACAAACCGTTTGTAGCAGGTATAAAATTACTCTTTACTGGTCATGTTTTTTTTTTTGGATAAACATCTCTCTATCTTGCAATAGGGGCAATCCTACGATTTTTTTCCTCAAAATCTGATAAATGGTTTCAGGGAAGTAAGCTTTCTGAACTTTTATATTATACCAAACATATGTAGAATTGATCCACATCCTCTGGCTGCCATGTTTTTGACAAATCATTTTCTCCTTAAAAATCTTGGAGGTAGGCAACATTGCTACAAAGTTATTTCCAACTCTGACTAGGGTTTTACCCAACAGAAGATATCAATACACAACAAACTGCTGTAAAAAGAAACAACACAGCAACAGTTCTTTGGTTATTTTATTTCCAGATTTCCAAACTGGAAAATAACAATAAATAACATCAGAAATAGAAGAATATAGTACATGTACATCCACGAAGTTACAGGTTCAGTTAATACCAAAACAAGTATCATGGCTATTCTGACAAGCATAAATCATAATAATGTTATGACAAGTGTTTCTTTCTAAGCTTTACCACAAGTGACTGGAAGACACTCAAAATACCCTTGGTCGAAATCCCCTTGGTCCAAAAATGGCATAGTAGTCATAATCCCCTCAATGGATTTTACGTTGTAATTTCAATAAGTTAATTTTTTTTCAATCATTTGCTATAGTAAAGTAAAACTAGAGACAAATAAAACATTTTGTAAAAAATTTTCATTCAACTAATATATGCTCAATCCATTGAGAGGATTATGACCACTATGCCATTTTTGGACCAAGGGGATATTGACCAAGGGAATTTTCAAATACTCTCCAAGTGACCAAGTCTTCAGACACAAAACATGAAAGAATGAAATTCTTTATTATAAAATGAAATCTGAGCAAGTCTATACTATATCTGAGGCCCAAAGGTAGCATGTCCATTTCAAACATGGTCAATGGAATTATTTCTTGAGAGTTAATACTAACAATGTGAAAACTTACTAGCGAAAGTTGTACAATTTATCCACAACAAGAGTGGAACTCGCACAAAAATCACAATGTCTGACAAAATTACAAGTTAGCTTTGTCAAATTTTGAGCTTTTGACCCCCAAGTGGGACCTTATCTTTTGGGGTTTCATTCTAGCCTCTTGGCTGGTACTCACTGGTCATCATCAAAGCGATTTCTCTATGAAACCTAAATATGACCTTCACCTTTGAGCTACAGACCTAGGTATCTTGAGCAATATGTTGTTTCCTTAGTACCACCATTTCTGCCAAAACAAGTTAAAATAGCCCAGGGCATGACAAACTTTTTGATTTGATGTTAAAGTCTAACTGGGTATATAACCACACCCCCCCCACCCCCCCCCCCCCCCCCCCCCCAAAATAAAGGTATTAAAATTTTTTATTCCTCTTTAAAAAATTTAAAAAAAAAAAAACCCCCCCCCCCATAAAATTTTATTTTTAATTTTTTTTTTTTTATTTTTTTTTTTTTTTTTTTTTTTTTTTTTTTTTTTTTTTTTTTTTTTTTTTTTTTTTTTTTTTTTTTTTTTTTTTTTTTTTTTTTTTTTTTTTTTTTTTTTTTTTTTTTTTTTTTTTTTTTTTTTTTTTTTTTTTTTTTTTTTTTTTTTTTAAATATCAAATGTAGCTTGCAGCTCCTCAGATTTCTGTCTACACATTACAGTGGAACTTTCACAATTATCCAATACATATATTAAATTCTTCTAAATAAATTCAAAACCAACACCTTAATGTATGTATTACAGTGCAAACAGTATGGTCTATCCAACTTCAGAAGGCTGGGATGCACGAAAACGTGAACAATCCAACATGAAGCCAATTTTTTCTTAGGGGTTTAATGCCCCTTTTCAACAGTATTTCAGTTATGTTAAGGTGGATAGCAGTGTTTCATTTATGTTAAGGTAGGTAGCAGTGTTTCATTTATGTTAAGGTGGATAGCAGTGTTTAAGTTATTTTAAGGTGAATAGCTTTTCTTACCATCAATCATGGGAAGAACCGGTACTAGACCCAACCTACAGCCCAGGAGCAGTTGAATACATAAACGTTTTTTTCACATAAAATTTATCATAACTTCATTCAATCTAGAGCGGACATACAGCTTCAGTGTATCTAATCACCGGACAAAACCTAACACACACTCCAACTGTATTTTGGTCATTTTTACAGGCCGGCAGTTTACCCAACCATCTTTTCTTGGAAGAACCGGTACTAGACACAAACTGGAAATACAGATATGGATTCCAAAGATTTACCACTGCATTGTTAGCATCTAACTTTTGCACAAATGTGCTAACCCTACAAGAAAAGCTGGGACAGACCAACATGAATGCACTGTATTAGTCATTAACCTGAAAAATCAAAATTATGTACAAAACTAATTGTGAATAGATTAAGGTTCTTCTGTATGTAAGTACTTATCTGGCACTCATTAATCTTCCCTAATCTTGTTGGGTTACTCGTTGATGCAATGATGTCAACTTTGGTATTGGTTAACCAAAAGTATCACAATACCTTTCTTGACGTTTTGTAGGTTAGATACAGAATATTTATGTGTGCCAGGTAAATACTAACATACAATATAAATGCACAAAAAGAACTGCTTCCTCACATGGTAAAACATCACCATGATCGTACTCTGTAAAACATGACATATTTGTCCCTTTTACCAACCATGCCAGCTGTGTTATAAATCGTAATCCTACCCAGATGCTCTTTGATTTGATATTCCAATTTTCTCACAAAACCGTCCCCAGTTCTGATTTGCGCCATTATCATGTCCCAACCTATTTTGTGTAGCTTAAATTTTCAATCCCAGTCAATGTACCGTTTTAGTTCTGACTATCTTTCTTTTTTTTTGCCGCAGCCCCCACTCATCCCAACTACCAACTTCAAAATAAACCCCCAACTCTTCAACAATTAGAATTGTAAAGTCACCCCTCCTGTTTTTGCTTTCGAGCTTTTATAAGTCTATAATTCAAAATCGTAAAGGTTTATCTCCACACATTCTGCTTTAAGGCTTTTTAATGAGGTAGATATATGTGATATAATTGTCTTGAATTTCATCTCCCGAATTTACAAGAACTATGCTTTCATTCATCGTTAACTTAAATGAGCCAGTAGCAATGGAAGGGACAAATATGTGTACAAGTGCGCATAATCAAAACATGATCAAATGTGCAAAAGTGAACGGGTAAAATAATTGTAAGAATGGATACTACAAACAAATGACTCTTCAATGTCTGAAGATACAGAAACTATAAACATGTGGTTAAAATGTATGGAATGTTTGAAAACTAACATGTAAGACAAAGTTTGAAATGAACAATGAAACAAGCAAGTTTTTATTGTACATCTTCTAGGTCTAGACTAAATTCTGAACATCCCAGTTCAAGACGTTTCATATTAAAAACCCACATACAATGAAACTACTAAAGTTAACCATAGGATTAAAGAACCATGATCACTTAGGATGTCACATTCACTTATAGCACTTTTATAACCAAGAAAGATGTCTTACTGACTAAACTGTCTGTTACATCTACAAAAAAACATTCCTGAAATTCGTTTTTAAATTGAAGGTACATAATTATTATCTTTTTTCAAAGATTTTCTTTTACCCAAAATGATGCATCTTTTACCCATATCACACCAGTTTACCCAAATATTCATCTAATTTGTTACTACGGTTCGCAAGCACTTAAAAACACTACATAATTTTTTTTAGTAAATGGCAACATCAATAAAAATTTATGTACTGTGAGCACTTCTCTACAATAAATCTATGGTACAAGATGACAGCTACTGGTTACTAGTTTTGAACGGTGTCCAAACAGACATAAAACAATACATAAAAAATCTTTTGACGGTTATTACCACCCTGGGCATTTAACTATTTTCATTAAATATAATACTGTTTTGTTTTTGTGGATTTGTCGCTAAAATACAGCTTTTCCATTAAAGACGGGACTACTGGAAAACCATAAAACAAATTTAGCAGTAAAAATTGGTAGTTATACAAAATGAATTGAGCAAATATGACAATTTACAAATGGAAGAAATGTGAAGTCATGATTAACAAACACGTAATACAAACACCTTCTCACAATCTCACCTCCATTCTGAATGTACAAATGTATTTAAAACTCTCTTCAAACGAGAAGTGAGCTTTGAAAAAAACGGAAAAACCATCTCTTAATTGTTTATGGTTTTTATTGTATCTTAGCCATATTTATTTGCTATTTTTTATGAAAATATATAACTGGCCCCATTAAAAAATGTTAAATAACGAATACATTCCAGCAACTGTTACACATCTAAAGCTTTATCTAAAGAAATTGGGAGTTTCTGAACAACGATTTATCTGAAGAAATTTGGAGTTTCTGAACAATGATTTATCTAAAGAAATTGGGAGTTTCTGAACAATGATTTATCTGAAGAAATTGGGAGTTTCTGAACAATGATTTATCTGAAGAAATTGGGAGTTTCTGAACAATGATTTATCTGAAGAAAGTTGGAGTTTCTGAACAATGATTTATCTAAAGAAATTGGGAGTTTCTGAACAATGATTTATCTGAAGAAATTGGGAGTTTCTGAACAATGATTTATCTAAAGAAATTGGGAGTTTCTGAACAATGATTTATCTAAAGAAATTGGGAGTTTCTGAACAGTGATTTATGAAATTATCTAAAGAAATTGGGAGTTTCTGAACAATGATTTATGAAATTATCTAAAGAAATTGGGAGTTTCTGAACAATGATTTTTATCTAAAGAAATTTGAGTTTCTGAAACATGATTTATCTGAAGAAATTTGATTTTCTGTATAATGATTCTAAAGAAAAATCGAGTTTCTGTATAATGATTTGGCTTGGAAAAAAAGTTTATATTTTGTTCCATACCACAGTACAATGTTAAAAATTATGCTTTTTGGAATTTACTCGTGTTATTTGTAATTCTGTTCTAAAATATGGCAAATACTCTCAGTTTGTAAAGGCAGTAATATCAATATTTAATTGTATCTATTTTCATATACTGTAATACAGTAGAGATCATGTTTTAAGACCACCCTTCGGACCAGTAAAAAGTTTTATTAGTAAGACCTACTTACTATGAAATTGATCATCTGGTTTCGAAATATTTGGTCTTGATTAATCGAGGGCAGTCTCAATATGGGATGGAACTTTACAATACTTCATTTATTATTAAGGCATTAAGTGTTTACTGCACAGATATAACCCAAATATTTTCTTGCCAATGAAAGTTCACATTGACCAAAATTTGCAGAAAACTTTCTTCCACGAATACAGCTAAATTAAGTAATATACAAACATTAGCTGGCTGATAATAATCTTTGTAAGATGTCACATAACCAATTGTCTGAATATATGTCACATGGCTAAGTTTCAGACTCTAGAAAAAGTGAGTATTTGTCTGCCCCTTAAGGAACCCAATTCAAGTTTCTTTTAAACATAACTTTGTACCATGGCAATAATGGCATTTTTCAGCCTTGGTGTTGGAAGATTATGTAACATGAAACTTACATGTATGTCATGAAACTTACATGTATGTCATGAAACTTACATGTATGTCATAAAGGCAATTCTGTAAGAAAATGGTAAATGAAAATGTAGTATTATGACCAGAGACTGTTATACGCTTAGTATCTAACTCAGAATTTATGTAAGTGCAGCAAGGTGTAACTATGTATGTTTGGCAGTAAAATAGAAAACAATTGACACACTAACAATTTCCATTATAAATAATGCAAAAGTAGTTTATATATAATAATTAATTTTATGGACGATCAAAACCCAAGCATTCAATCATTTTGACACAAGACCCTTTATACCCGTTATATATATATCTGATTACACTGCAAATATATTAAAAAATTTGATTTCTAACATATACAATATACATGTAGTTGACTAAATATTATATTAAATCAATTACATACAACAAACACATGTTTACATACATGTACAAACAAAATGTATGCTGCATAGGTGGTGACAAAAACAATGTATATCTAAAATACAAATATTTGGAAGAATAGTGCAGAACTGATGTATCTTTCAATCAAATGAATATGGAAGATATACCATTTCTACAAATACTTCCTTATTGCAACCTCCATTACAATACAATGAATCACTGAACAGAATATGCTTTATAAACAGTAACAACCTTACATCTTCTTAACCCCAACCCGGCTAGATTTCTAAAATCAACTTGTCAAGCCTTAAATTTGGGACTATACTATTAAGTGCTGAAAGGGACAATGAAGTGAATTGCAAAAAGGTCATTAGCAGACTGTACATACAGACTGATCATAGTCTACACTGACAACAAAATAGTCTACACTGACAACAAAACAGTCTACACTGACAATAAAACAGCCTACACTGACAACAAAAAGGTCATTAAGAACACATGCAAAGCCAGGGTTAATAATTTTCTTATACTTCTTCCAACGATACAAATCCACTGGCACTCTGCGACAGGTACCCGATAAGATAGCTGGCATAAAAATGAGAACTTATGACATCGTACAATCAATTTATTAAAAATGTGCTGCTTGCATTAATTTCAAGTAACAAAACTCTCTCATCTCAAGTTTACCCTTTGTAATGCATGGATATTCAAGAATAAAAATTTGTGGAGGTACACGGCAAGCCAGTACATTTAAAGTGGTTAGCCAAGCTCATGCCATTTCAGCTGGATGTTAACATGGTAAGAGGCATACTTTTGTAGTTTATTCTACACCACTGTAAAATCCTAACTTTTGTTAGAGCTGACTGATCTAAAAGTTTTGGCTGCTGCATTTTATGAAAATCGCTTTGATAATCTATTGGACAGATTTGTGCGAGTAACCACTGCCACAGGCGCCAAAATCGCTCATTCAGTACCAATACAGTCATATTTCAAATGAAATTTTAAAAGAATTAAAGCAGCTTTGCATCAAACACCACTTAACCCCTCCCCTACCAATTTTCTACAATGGACTTTCCAATCCGTGAATATAGAATGTACCATTAACTGTTTACAAGGTTGGTCACTGTAAATAATGCCTGAATAGCCCACATAGCAGGCTGTACATGATCCACAACGGCACAAAGACTGAGAGCCATATATACTGTTAGGTTAAAACATTTCACATAAAACTAATAACAAAAATATCTGACGAATTTATTGCAGAAACTAACGTTTTGGAAACCGCTATGGAAGAGATCAACAGAATGGGACTGGAACGATTTCCTAAAACAATGACAGCTTACAAACAGGACCAGAACAACATTATTTACTTTCAGAAAGAGCAGACGGAGGTTCAATTTGTTTGGTGGTTATTCCCTAAAACCGGTAATTAACAAGCAAAGACAAATTTCAAAAACACAAATATACAGGTAAAACTGAATTACCGATAAAATCAGTTCTGTTGCTTTACTCTAAGGTTGGCGATAAGTTTAACACTCAAATAACTGCTTTTAATCAATCTTTAGGATAAATCAATCCTAGGATAAAGTGAAATGCAGAATAAAAAAAGACTGCAGAAAAAAAGGATAATTGCACATACATATACATGTATAGTATCACACATGTTTGCTACTTCCTGTCAACTATAGCTTTCGTGACAAAATTATCACTGAACTTTTATTACCCCCCCCCCCCCTCGAACTTGAACACTTCCTTTGTAGGAAAAAAAAAGATTCTCCACCAGTTGTAGCTTTTTTTTATTGAAGCATTGAAACAGGAGCAGCAAGTCAGGTGCCAGGGAAAATGGAAGTGTGCTACTAACTTAATCATAACTTCAGAGTTTATCATATCTTTTGCCACTTTAATATGTTAAGAACAACACTTTATCATTGCACACATAGTTTCTTTACTACACAGTAAGCGCTTAACTCGCATGTATTTATTTTATGATATAAGGAATTCACATCAACTCCTGAGCAAATATTCTTTGGATCTAAGCAAAATCTACAAAATGTAAGGTAAAATTCATTACACTTAATGGATAACAAAGATAAACCTGTGCAAAAAGGCTATAAACTAATTATCACCATAAAGCATTATCCGGAACACCACAGACGATAAAACTATTTAACAGATAATGGACTTCCATACATATTTCAAGTCCACTCAATTTAAATCGTTATACGGTAATCGGTATAATCTCGACTGACCCTGTGATTTCTCCTCACCTTAAACTGCCAAGAGCCCTTTCATCTACTCATTCTCATTTTAAAGCATGTACATTAAGTAAGTATAAAAAGGTCTGTTAGTATAACAGGGCTGTTTTGTAACCATAGCTAGAAAACTTTTGACTTCACGACTGCATTTTTGTTTCATTCCAACGCAGTCAATGCACACAACTACCCGGACATGATAAGTAACTCTTCGCAATAAATACAGATATAAACTCACTTATCAACGCAACGAAAACAAAATGGCGGTGTAACAGCTGTTTAAATTCGACACTTTACTAAACAATAATTGCAAATAAAAAATAATTGGCACTTTGACAGTTCACATGTAAGCACTTCTTCGTTTAAATAGAGCCCAACATTATCAGAGCTTTCAAAGCTTTTGATTATATAAAAGTATGCACATATTTGATTAGTATTTGACTATTACTGCAATATGCAAGTGTAAGTTGTATAAATAGTGCGCTGAATTACTATGAAAGTAAACTTTCCTAAAAAGTCTCAGTTAACATGAGACAGGACTAAATGCCACATAAAATATATTAAAACAGTTTGCCTCAGTAAAGTTCACCAAAATAAATATATTATTGTTGTTGTTTTTTAACCCCAAAAACCTCTGCAATAAACAGTGCTTGTTACCATTTGACAAGAGTTCAAAGGACACTAACAAGGTCAAAAAAGTTTGATTAAGAAATGTGAAAAAGTAAATAGAATAAATACATTGCATTAAAATCATTCAAATCAAAGAATCACCTATGTATTGATTAGTCACCTACCAAAACTATTTCAGTTTATTCTCCAGACATTTATATGGCGTCCATGTGACATCCAAAAACATTCCAAACAGCAATTTAATCCTTTCATAGTGACTAAAATAAACTTACAAAATAAAACAGGCTCTGAATTTAATGTGTAATTAAAATATGCAAGCACCATTTTCTGTACTAGTGACTACAACAGTAACTGTGACTAGAATTTCTCGAATATGTTTTAAGTTTAACGCTTAATTTAACAGAAATATAAATAAGTCAATATACCTGAACACTATTATATGAAAACAAGAGAGGCATTTGATGCATTCTAACTTTTCAACAAGTATACAAACTTAAACAATAAACACAGCATTAGAAAAATTCTATAACATGAAAGTTTACTGTAGCAAAAGAATAACAGCATTAAATCACTTGTCCACAAAGTATGAACAAGTAAAAATGCACTTGTTTGATTTACAGCCTTATGTAGTTTTGACTTAACTTGTTTTTCTATTTTCTTTTTATACATACAAAAAGAAGCTATTGGTGGTTCTTATATATCTGCAAATCCAGAATATAAATGTAGCACCTTCCCCAAGGCATGAGGCAGAATGTAACTTTAAAGCGACTGCACTCCAGATGGACAAGTTATGCTAAAAAAAGAAAATTTTCAATTTCAAGAAAACAATTGTCATTACTGTATCAGGGGCATTGTATTATGATAACGTGACAAGTTTTCTAACAAAAGAAACAATTAAAATGTGTTGTTTTGCTTACTTTTATTGTAGAATATATCACCCCTTGGACTAACGGGGTGGGCTCTTTGGTATATCAATATTTTTAACTCGCATCAAATCAGCTGACTCCGTAGTGTAGTAGGTTAAGCCGCTGTAAATTTTTTTTGTAAGCGCAAAGATCCGAGTTCAAAACCTGGCTCGGGTAAATTTTTTTTTCTACCTTTATTTTTAGCTCTTACACAAAGAAAATAATCTTGATGCTGACAAATTGAATATACAGTAAAAACCCATTTTGCACCCCCCCCCCTCCCCCCCCCCCCCCCCGCTAATTAGGCCCCCCCCTTTCCACCCCCCCCCCCCCCGACCAATATTTTCCAGAACGGAATTTTCCTCTATATATCTTATTGGTCGTTAACTCCAAAAAAAAAAACCCCCTTGGGGCCCCTTATTCCGTAAAACACCACTAAACGTCCCTTTTAATTAATCAAGTGCTATTTTAATCCTATAATGCGACCCCAGGAATTTTTCCCCCCATTTTTTTTTTTTTTTTTTTTTTTTTTTTTACCCCCCCCCCCCCATCTTAATGATAACATAAACAACATCTGCCCAAGTTTACAACAACTAATGACCAATTTACGACAATTGGGGGACCACTTTGAACTACCACTTTACGGCAAAGGTCAAGGATGGTGTGAAACAAACACGGAAGTGTTTGATAATTAATTGTCTTTGATTTATTTAATAATTTTGATGTGATAATCGGTGGGGGAAACTGTTAAAAATTTAATTGCATGAGCAAAACCAAGTGTGATCTGTCTGACGACAGGTGAGGTAGAAAGACAGTCGGTGAAAATTTAATGTTCAAGCATACAATCAACTCTTGTTATGCTTTAAGTGTTGATCAGAAACTTTAAGTTTTGAAGTGTTTAGGAATACATGTAAATGACATACTGAATTAATGTTGAAAGCAACATATTTCAGTAAATGGCAAACTTTTTTATGTTTGAAGTGCAAGTCAGAAATTGTTTTATTTAATGAAAAATGCTATACATTTTATTCATGAGAAGTACATGACTTTATACAGATCATTTTCTGTCTATAATTTGTAAAGACCAATTGCTACATGTACATAATGATCTTGCTATAATAAAATAAATACTATCCAGTACAAAAAGACCAAACTCAATACTGAGACCACCCCGCTAATAAGACCAGTTCCATAAAGTCCGAATGGTGGTCTTATTATAGGGGTTTTACTGTATATTGATTTTACCAAAAAATTAAAATTTCGTAAGAATTTGGAGTGCAGTCGCTTTAACAGATGCTTCTCAATTGATTACACAAGTTCAGAGTCAAAGCTCTGAAAGAATACAATTTGATTAAACCAGTCTAAACTGGAAAACAACAAAATTTTCATGAACCAGTCTTGACTGTGAAAAGAAACACAGTCTAGGTACACCAGGCACAGTAAGTATTATACCGAGATCCAGTCTAAAAACACTCTTATGACACAAGTTTGCTGGCTATATATAGATATGAGACAAGCATGTCCGTCGACATGGCAACAAGAGTTTAATCATTCAATACTGACACAGTATGGCCCATCACCAAATCATTTTAACCATAGTTAAATATCTAAAACAATATCTATAAAGCCCTATATTCTCTTTTGCTTGTATATATATCTATAACAAGTGTATAACAAACTTTCTTTTCCACTCTTTGGCAACTGATACTTTACCACGTAGCCTATGTCACCTTTTTCATCAGGAGGATGCAGTGAACGTCCACTTTTGACTGGGAGAATTAAAATCACACGTGTTTGCAACAAGACCTCTTCTCTGTGTCTCTGTGCTGTCTATACATACGCCGTGGTACTTGCTACGTAACTGCGAATCTCCCTCAATACGCTCCCATTGCTGTAATCAAATATGGCAATTTGCATTGTTACAAATCTTTAGATTATGACTTACCCGTCAAAATCCCTAAAATTGACTTAATCATCTTTAAGACTGAATAGTACTATCAAATGCTCATAGAGGGGCTCATTGAAAGTTTATTTCACGGTATTTAATTTATTCTAATTTATTTACTCTCGTTTGCAAAATAAGTTCTTACAACTTTTTGTATTCTTTTTTGTCTACTCTATTTAATCCATGCCTTGTGAAAACAGATTGTTTCACAATATACATGTAAAGTACAGTTCTTAATTTTTCTGCATCTGAACTGGCATAGGTCATAACTGATCTTTAATGGTGAATAATGAGAGGTCAATCAAATCATACAATACACATTATGGCCAAACTTTACTAACTGAATATTAATGCCCTGAGGTAGAAGCATTAAACCCCTATCTGCACTAGTAGGCTAACGTCAAGGTACGTATCTCCCCTTCTGGTGTACATTGAAAACTCCTAGTTATGATAACTTGTTTACCTAAGGATTGCACTGCTCTGAAGTTACAAACACTAAAGGTACAAGGTGTACGGTATCTCCCTTGCAATGTTGTTCAAATCAGAAATACTCCAAAGTTATATAGAAAGTACCTCAACCTTGTGTACCAGCGGAAGAGCATGCTTTTAAAAACATTTACTTTTATAAGTAACTCCCAAAGTATTAGTAGCAAGGCTGAATTAACCTAACCACAAAGGTAAATGATCCTTCATCAGAAAGCACAAAGTATGGTTGGTTACAGGGCTCAACACTTGACCACTAATGAAAGTTTAGAAAAGGGTGTCTTACAGACGAACATTTTTGTAAAACTGCCAGATGCATGGGCATCAGGATCAACAATTTTTAATTACCTGAAAATAATACAAAGTCAATAACTGATATACAATGTGCAAAACTACTGAAGGAATGTCACAAAACCACTTCATCCAGCTGCTGGCACAAGGTTTACTGTAGATGTACATAATTTGAAAAAAAAAACGTCTTCTTTATGTATTGCTAAAAATCAAACCCATAATCAGAAAATTTGATCAAAAAACAGACATTACTGCGGGATAAAATGTTCTGTGAGAGTTTTTTGGACAAGTGACAGTACCTTGATATATACCAACAGGAAAGAAAGGGCATAATTCCAAAAATTATAAAAAAAAAAAAAAAACTTGCTATTTGTGGGGTTTAACCGTTGTCATAAGAAATTTTTATCTTACTAACCGAATTCCCAAAGTATGTCTGTAATCTATTCTAAATAGGCGTGACAGAGTTTCCCTTTTTCAGAGTATTCTCCCTTTTTATCAATAAGGGACACAAAATTGCCACGGGCGACGGACGGAACCAGGGTAAGACTTATTCAAAATTCTTTATTAGAATTATACTGTCAATTTTCTTGAACCCTTAAAATGTAAGGTTGCCCACAGGAGTATCTCAATTACATTATTGAAACTCACAAAGCCCCATAGTCAAAAATGTGAACACAACCCATCGCGGTTGGTGTATTAATAATTCTATAAATTTTGGTTGTCCCTTAGTAAGGGTTCGCATCAGAAGAATTACATATTAACAAAGGCTATTTCTAGTCAAAAACAATGACCATAGTTATGCGGCATTTCTCGATAATACTAATGTTTAATGGTTGAATCATTAACATGAAAGCAGAGATGAAATTACCCCCAGTCTGTCAAAAACTGATATATCAATGTTGCAAAACACTAAAAAATAAAATTCTCCTAAAGTTCATTAAAATGTTAGTTTACCTGATTTCCTCCTGTATTATGACATTGAAACATTCCTAAAATAGCATCAGCAAAACCTCCCATAGTGTCTATACACATGGTTCCCTGTATAATACTTCCAAATGCCTGGTCCCCTTTAGCTGGTACCCTGTAAATACATAACAGCACACATTTGAACCAGGATCAATGCCAGGAAAAAACGTATCAGTTCAGAATCATCACAAAGAAATAATTCTTTTTTCACGCTGTACAAAAAGACCAGCATCAGAGTAGATGGACAAGATTGTCTGGCTCAGTGAAAACCAAAGTTAATCCTTTGCAACTGGTATGGAGCCAGACCTGACTGCACATCTGAAGTATACACCCTTCCCTTATCCATCACAGACAACCTGAGTTACAATACAACACTTTGCTATTCTTAAAGTACAATGATAACACTTATTTTCTGTTCTTTCTGTTTATAAACTATACTGTTTGAGATATTATATGGCTTATGTACAACTAAGCTCAAATATGTGTCTCTGGTAATAAAATCTAACTGTAAACATGCTTTTTATAAATGCTTAAAAAAGTCCTTTTGATATATTGCTGAACAAGCATTTTTTGTCAATACATGTTCTTTAAACTGGATATGATCACATTGTTTTCAAACAAAATTTATTAAGTCAAGCATCAACACATTTTATTATGTTTTCAACAAGCTGAGAGGAATCCATGCAGCTTACACATAGTACATGTGACAATATTAAACAGCATTTACAACAGAGAAAAAAAATACAAATTTCATGTGCACATTTTTTAAAAATCTATCATGCAATAACATTTTAGCTCTGCAACACAATTTAAATGAATATAAAGCAGAATGCTTAAGCAATGTAAATGATGTGATAGATGAACAAATCTGTCTTAAGCAGCCTGAGCTCAGGATGCAGCTTAAGTGGCCACTTAAAGAACATGGTGGCTTACTACCATTGCATTTAATAGTATTACATAAATGACAAATTCAGTAGGTTTGTAGCTACTGCTTAAAGCATTTGGCTGCTTAGTTAATATGACTGTAAGATACTTTGATAATCCTCATGGTCAGCCTACTGAACAAAATGAATGGACAGTTCAACTTCACTATGCCCCCTCCCCACCCCAACTTCATCATATGTAGTTGAACCCACCATAAAGTTTTTTGACATTATTAGATGTAGTAACACATTAAATCGTTCCAAAGAAATTATCATTTACACCTTTTTGCCACCCATCTTTTCTCAGTTTTTACTAAACTTATCCCTTTGCACCCTTTTTATCCTCATCTAATATGCAGTATTCCTTTGCACTCTCTAACAGTTCATCTATCATCACTTTTCATATTATATATTCTGGCTTTGGTAACCTTGGTACTGTTGAGCTATGGGTGAGTATAAGGAAGCTTAGAAAGGGATGAGGTAATAGTCTGGTACACAATTATACTGTGGCTAAAACAACTAACAAAACTAGTTAAAATAGAGGAAACATCAATAACATTTTCTGTGAACCAGTCTAAAATTTGAAGCTTCTGATTGGTCAGTTTTCAAAATGAGCTAACAGCCAGCCAATCAGAAGCTGAAGATGTTAGACTGGTTTTAATGTTAGCCTACTATGTTATACTGATATTAGAATTCACTATGGCTGGCATTAAAATCTTCAGTATATATATTTTTTTTTATAAAATTAGTGTACGCGAAAACTAAATTTCTTTACAATTGTCAAACTTCTAAAAGAAGTAAGTATGTGAGAAGAAACACCAGGTTCACCTGCTGACAGACAGAAAAATCAAAGACATCCAAAAAACGAAAAAGAACTTTTAAAAGAGAGATAATCCCAGAATACAGAGTTACAGTTCTTGGAAACTGCACTTCCTATTTTCCTTTATTTCTATATCAAGACGATAATAACATTTGTTACTATAGATAGTTATGGTTCTTGACTATTCCACTAGAACTATTGAATTATCTTCAATGTACAGTGAGCGAGATACTGGTAAAAAAGGGGAGTAAGAAAAAAGTTGTTTTTTTATGTTTTGCACTTCTTATTGTCATTTATATGGGTTCAACCCTTCATTGGATTTAATTGTTTCGGGCAATATATCTAAAACCTGATGGACAGATGTATGGAAAACAAATGCGAAATGATCCACTTGCTTTGCAGGCTGAAGATGACTTCTATATTCATTGCAGGGTCCTTAAAAGATTTAAAGTAACTAATACAGTGTTTATCTAAATAAACTGCTAATCAAGTGGACATTTGTTTAGTGCAATTCAGTGCTGGCTATACACACAAGACATGACTAGATGATATTTAGTTTCAAAAGCTCTTTCTTTCCAACCACTATTCATTCTGAACTAAATGTCACACCGGCATATCCATACCTAACAAGAGTGTCAAACTGTAACAAAATACGCTCGACAAAGAGGCATAACTCAGTATCAGGCAGTTCACACGTTTTGTAAAACCTGATACTATAGATTGAACTTATACAGAGCTGAGAAGGCTAATTTCATAATTTTTTGATTATTCAAGGGCCATAATTCAAAAGTTCCTTAGGTGATTTGGTTGGTTATCAAACTTGGCCATGACATTATGCCTAC
This sequence comes from Saxidomus purpurata, assembly GCA_022818135.1. NCBI lineage: Eukaryota > Metazoa > Mollusca > Bivalvia > Venerida > Veneridae > Saxidomus > Saxidomus purpurata. The sequence goes on along the minus strand of JAFMSR010000001.1, from coordinate 16,494,316 downwards.
ATATATTTTCTTCAAGTTTGGTGGAGATCGGATGAAAACTGCTTGACAAGGCTAATTTGGACAATTTTGCATAATTCAAGGGCCGCCTAAGGCATATTGAAAAGTTATCAAACTTGGCCGAGACATTATGCCCACAAATATTTCCACCAAGTTTGGTGAAGATAGTATGAGAATTGTTTGACTTAGAGAGGGAACAAGGCTAATTTAGCCAAGTTTGCATAATTCAATGGCCATAATCTGAAAGTGTCTGGGTCGATTTGGCTGATTATCGAACTTGACCAAGACATTATGCCCACAAACATGTTCAGCAATTTTGATGAAGATCGAATGAAAACTGTTTGACTTAAAGAGTGGACAAAGTGTGAACGCCACCCGCCACGGGTGTTCCCATAATACATCCCTTCCGGCGTATAAATAGGTCTTAATACAAATATTCATTGAACAAAATGTCAAACAAACGGTTAAAAGTTTCTTTGACAAACTGCTGCTATAACGGTAATGGTGGCAAGGTAAAGTCTTTTCCTTTATGCCTCAAAGGAACTTCCTCACGTAATATTTTTCAATATCTGGCTAAATGAACATATTTCTGCATTTTTATTATATTAAACTGACACTATGCGCATTTTTTTCAAGTAAAAATCCAGCTGAATATGGTGTGTGTACAAAAGCGTAGAGGAAATAATAGCTTTTAACCCAATACACCAAACTCTTCACGCTACCAGTAGAAATAATCTTTCCAAATGTTTTATTTGACTGGGAGAGTCAATTTAAGAAAAGAACAACTGCATGCAGGAGTTGCTTCCCTTCCACTGCCGAAATCTCTACCAACATCAACAACCACACAATAAACTATCATTTTATCAGTCCGATTTTTTTAAATCTAAAGCACCAACTTCAAATACTAATGCGGCATAATCATTAATTTAACACATTTAAATGAACAGCAACCAAAAATTGCATTCATAAAACTGTCACCAAAAATACCCTATGTGCAGTAAGATGCGCATAATGTCACTTTAATTGTTTTCCAAAAAAACTAAACATACCTATGTCTCCTAATAAAACTGAATTTGATCTTTAAGAATAACTTTGACCTTGAACTAGGCTAGCTGAAGCATGTATTTTGCACATTATCTCATTCTGATGAAGCTTTGTAATCACAAAATTTCAAACGTTTCAAGAGATGCTAAGCAAACATGAAATATCGGCACATGAGCTTTGGTGCTTTAAGGAGCTGGCTGGGACATGACCTATACTAACTGTCTTGATAATGTGAGCATTTCTATTAAGTTATTTAAAACTCTTGTCAGGTGGTTAACTAAAACAGAAAGAAAACAAAAACAAAAACAAAACAAGAGCTGTCCCTCACAAGTGATGAATGCCCCCGATAGAGGTGCCTCACAGTCTGTGTCCTCTCCATGTGTTCAATAAATGTGCTATGTAATTTTAAAATCCTTCCATGCATGACAGAGTAACCATGCATACAGTTTTCCATTACTTTAAACATTAAGTGTGACCTTGACCTTTGAGGTAGGGACTTGGGTCTTGCACGCGACACATCCGCTTGATGTGCTAGACATTTGTGCCAAGTTATTTTAAAATCCTTCAAAGCATGATAAAGTTATAGTCCCGACACAAATGTATGCATATATACAGGATTCCATTACCTATAAACTCTAAGTGTGACCTTGACCTTTGTGGTAGGGATGTGGGTCTTGCACGCAACACGTCATCTTGATGTGCTAGACATTTGTGCCAAATTATTTTAAAACCCTTCAATGCATGACAAAGTAACAGTCCGGACACGAATGTGTGTATATATGCATATATAGAGGAATCTATTACCTTCAAACTCTAACTATGACCTTGACCTTTGAGCTAGGGACGTGGGTCTTGGACGCGACACGTCATCTTGATGTTCTAGACATTTGTGCCAAGTTATTTTAAAATCCTTCAATGCATGACAAAGTTACAGTCCGGACACGAATGTGTGCATATATGCATATATAGAGGAATCCATTACCTTCAAACTCTAAGTATGACCTTGACCTTTGAGCTAGGGACGTGGGTCTTGCACCTGACAAGTCGTCTTGATGTGCTAGACATTTGTGCCAAGTTATTTTAAAATCCTTCAATGCATGACAAAGTTACAGTCCGGACACGAATGTGTGCATATATAGAGGATTCCATAACCTTCATACTCCAAGTGTGACCTTGACCTTTGAGGTAGGGATGTGGGTCTTGCACGCGACACATCGTTTTGATGTGCTAGACATGTGTGCCAAGTTATTTTAAAATCCTTCAATGCATGACAGAGTTACAGTCCGGACACGAATTTGTAAGTGGGGACGCACAGACGGACGGACGGTGCGATTTTAATATGCCACTCTTCGGGGGCATAAAAAAACAGCCTAAACTGACACAACTAACAAACAACATTTTTCTACCTAAAACAAAAAGGTGCTATGCTAAAGAACTATATTGTAATATATATTATATATACTAGCTTTTTGTAGGGCATTATTTACCTCACATCTTCTGGTTCTACCCCTGGTAAATTTTCACTGAACAGAAAACAGAAAATAACAATCATTTCAAACATCAACAGGAAGCTTACATATAGACTGTGTCCAAGGTTTTAAATAATTTCTCCAAGTCCAGTCTAAAATGTCTTTGGCATATGATTGGCCAGTTTTGGAATGAGGCTATCTTTAATCCAATCAGACAGCAGAAATCTGAGACTGGTGTAACAGATAGCTCATACCTAGAGAAAGTAGGTAAATATGCTTTTTATAGCTGGTTTTGGCAGAAAAGTTTCCAGATATGAGGAATTTACATTCTTAGGTGGTTTTCAATTTTTCAGATTTCAAGCAGGGTAGATAGCATAAATTAGTCAAAACAAACAAGGAAATTTTGTAACTGTTTAACTTTGGTATTGCTTTAAAATAATGCCCATGCAGAAGATAAAGTACTGATTTATTCCACTTTTAAGTAGTGGTAACAGAGGCCTGAAGATGTTTTTAAAAGGCATTAGAAATATTCAGTGAACATGATAATAAAAGAAAGGTTGCAAGTGATATTTTGCAACTTTCTTGTAAATTTGGGTTTTAACGTAATTTGAACAACATATTAGCTGATACACCTATCAACAGTTATATATTTTGCTCAGAAGGTATAATACCAAATAAAAACTTCAAGCCCCTGTGTTAGAAAACACTCACCAAAACTTCAAATACGATTTCTATAAAAATCAATTGAGCATCAAAAGGAGTATTTTTCATGAATAATTTGATAATGACTTTAATTTAAAACAGTTTCATGATAAAGAGACATTCATTTGTATGTCCCCCCAAAGTTCATGTACCAAACTGGCATAGTTGTATGTGAACATTGTGTCAGCATTGTTATTTGTGAATGTTATCTTTCAACACTGATCAAGTATTCAATCAGGTAGTTGTCTGGGTCTTGTGACATGACACTCTCGCTAGTGTTAGACATTGATGTAATATTTCAGCACAAAACCTTAAGCCCTCTTTTCAGGTGCACTTACATGACTCTTGCAATTTTGGGCTATTCTTTGCTTTGAAACTGAATTTACACTGAATAGCGTTTTTCTTGAGTTATTGTCTAGAAACCACTAGGTCTAAACACTGTCATCAACAAAACATTCTAACCCGATAATAAAAAGCAAAAGTTCTTGCCACTGAGCCTGTAAATGTTTATGTTTTATACAGTCAAACCTGACTTATCTGGCACCCCTTGGGCCCACTTGATCTTGCCAGTTAAACAGCAGTTTGCCAGGTAAAGCAGTTTTCCCATCATTAGTTTAATGAAGGACTAAAGGACTAAACCAGATAAGGCAGTTTTCTGCTAAAACCAGGTGACAGAGAAGACAGGTTTTACTGTACTAAATTATCAGAATGAACTGAAATTAACTAAAAGAATGAATAGACAACATGTACGAGAGCCAGTTTTACGAAGACAATTGTACATAAGTGCAAGACAGTAAAAAGACCAAAAATTCAAACAACAAGACAAACAAGATAATCTATTCATACCTGCAGCAAGTTCTATACTAATCTGACAAGACAGGTTAAAATATGATCATCTGTACATGACTACACAGCTTTGATAATATTCTATTTGCAATATTCATAATCTCAAAATCTGTTAAAATTGTAAATGCATAAAAAGCTCTGCTGCAATTATGTTATTTCAAGACTAGATGCCCACGTGCAACATGTCAAGCTGCCAGCTGTCAAAAGGGCCAACTCCTTACCAAGTATAGATAGGTCAAAATACACCTAAATATTGGATGTAACATGCATGTTGTACCACAGAAAAGTGGTCTCGATTTTTCTCTACGGCCAGTAATAAAAAAGTTACAATATAAGCTATTATAGTAACAACAAAGGGAAGTAATTCTAAAAACAAGGGCAGATCTGCTCTCCATGCATGAAGAAGAAATCCACCGGACAAAGATATTCTTGAATTTGACCTTTAACCTCCAAGTGTGACCTTGACCTTAGACCTAGGGACCTGGCTCTTGCGCATGACACTCCGTCTCATGGTGGTTAACATTTGTGCCAAGTAACATCAAAATCCCTCCATGCATGAAGAAGAAATGCTCCGGACAAAGTCATTCTTGAATTATTCTTGTATCTGACCTTTGCCCTCTTAGTGTGACCTTGACCTTGGAACTAGGGAACTGGTTCTTGCGCATGACACTCTGTCTTATGGTGGTGAACATTTGTACCAAGTTACATCAAAATGTCTCCATGCATGAAGAAGATATGCTCCGGACAACGTAATTCTTCAATTTGACCTTTCACCTGTAAGTGTGACCTTGACCTTAGACCTAGGGACCTGGTTCTTGCGCATGACACTCCATCTCATAATGGTGAACATTTGTGCCAAGTTATTTAAGAATCCCTTGATCCATGGATAAGTTACAGCCCAGACAAGCTAAACTCAGACGGACACACGCACGCACGGACGCATGCAGGCACATACACCGAACCGCCATTTGGACAACTATATTGAGCTTTCGCAAGCGGCTTGACAACAAAAACTATTGTACAAAAAGAATGACATTCATACGCAGCTAAGCTATAGCAGTTGGCGATTCAAGGGACACTACTCTAACTGTAATATGTGGAATTTACTTCATTCATACCTTGTTGCTTTATAAAATTAAAAATATAAAATTTTGAGTTTCCTGCCTAAATAGGAACAAAAGTTTCAGTGAAAAAATTGTATTAAACAGAACATATTATCGACTACTTAATTGGGTACAATATAAATACAGGTGATCATTTACACAGGTTTAACTGTGTAGGTTAACTGTGTAGTGTTAAACTGTGAAGTGTTTAACTGTATATTGCGGCTCTACTGTACAACAAATAAATATTTAATTGACAAATATATTACAGAATTCATTCAACAGATAACATACACCCACCATAAATATCCCAAACCTCCATATTTTGTCTACATGCCATGCTGAACCCCTTTTTCAAAGCCTTTACTAAACTACTATATTAACCCAGGTTTATACCTATACATATAAATATATACATACTTGAGTTCTGGATAGACATTCTGCAGGTACCAACTGAATGGTTTACAGCTCAAACGTTTTCTCAATGCCATCCTTTCAGATATACTGAAATCAAGAACCAGTCATTTTTAACATTTTGACAGTCTTTATATATTAGATATTGATGAAAATTTGTTGGTGTAGGAGTTGAACGCCTGTTCCAACCATATTTTTGTCATTTTAACAGGCTGGCAGTTTACCTACCCATCTTTCCTTGGAAGAATCAGTACCAGACTCCAATCCTCCATAAGAAACTGCCAACTTTCTCGCATAAAGAAACATGGTCGGTAGCAGGGCTTGAACCCACGGGCCTTAACCTATGAGAGGTTACAGTGATTTTAAGTCAGAGACTCTAAATCACTCGACCATTGAGGCAGAATATTGAAAATTTGTATGATTAATTCTGCCATAAGTAGTCATCAAAGTACACAATGCATCGGCATAGTGTGTACATCTTTGTGTAGCGAGACAGCAGCATATTCTACTGTTCATGACTGATCATTCCTGTTGGAAGTTGAAAACATTTTATGCCACATAGCACATTAATATCTGACAAAGATAACATAAAACATTTTCATTTTTTTTACAAAAGTTGTCCAACCACTTCACTCAGTTCCTGTTGAAAATGCAAAAACAGTAAAAATTCATTTGCGCAGTTTCACATCAAATTTCGAATTTGACTTTCAAGCGCTAGTTGGGTATTTTTTGTTATGAAAATTTGCTGAGAATGGCCAGAACTTCCCCTAAAATATTGTATCTTTGGAGAAAAAACACAGGGACACATCTATCAGAGCAGGCATGTTTGATAAGAGAAACAAAACTATTCATAAACTTACTCTCCATGATCAACAATTTTAGCAGACGGTACAGCAGCATAATAGAACTCCTTATACTCATCCATCCACACCTCTGCTGCACGTCTTGTATTTCTGAAATATACATGAGTTACAAAATTTTGTAACAACTATTAGAATGTTTACAAAACCTTTAATGTTTAAAGTTTTAAGCTACAGTACATGTATGCCTTTCTCAAAACTGGATTCATACTTCTGTGTGCAGGTTAGGTTGTTGTTGGGTGCTGTGTTTGATGTTGTTAAGGGATTACTTGCCCTTTTGAAAAAAAATTTAAAAAAAAAAACCAAATTATAAAAAAAAAACCCTTTTTTTTTTATATAATATCATTTTAAAACAAAATCAACATGATAATGGCTCAAGGCAATATTTATTTTTTTACTCTATGTAAAAATTAAGCATGAAATGCAGGTTTTACCTAGCAAAAACATTCCCGCTTCCACCAGGGAAGGTATATGGGTGCTGTTTTCTGAACACATGTCCAACTCTGCTGCAAGGAATTATCTCTAGAGTCCCATGACACTGCCACACACGAAAGGAAATCTCTGCAAAATAAGTATGTATGCCCTATTTGACCCCAATCACAAATTAAAGATTTATTTCTGCAGTCTAAATAACACCTGATAATCTTGAAAGAATTACTAATTTTATGTAGGGATCTACTGCAAACTGACTCTTTATTCTTCAGGGGTATTTATAATTCAAAACAGTCTTTAAGTTGGTCCTTTAAAAATTATTTTGATTGTTACTCAAAATCCAAACAAGAGGGCCAAGATGGCCCTATATCGCTCACCTTGGTACAAGTCCACTTGCCTGGTGGAAGATCACTAGACAATGTTTATATACCAAATAGGTTTTCCTATATACATCTTTGTAAAACAAATGACCCCCCCCCAGGGAAAGGCCAATTTTGATCCAGGGGTCATAATTTGAACAATCTTGATAGAGGTCCACTAGCCAATGCTACATGCCAAATATCTAAGCTCTAGGCCTTGTGGTTTCAGAGAAGATGATTTTTAAAGTTTTTCCTATATAGCCTATGCAAAAAAAGGACCACCCGCGGGGTCAATTTTGACCTGGGCGGGGGTCATAGTTTGAACAATCTTAGTAGAGGTCCACTAGACAATGCTACATGCCAAATATCTAAGCTCTAGGCCCTTGTGGTTTCAGAGAAGAAGATTTTTTAAGTTTTCCCCTATTTGTTGCCAGAGTCTGCTGAATGGAATTCTTTGAACAGTTTGATAGAGCTTCATGCAAGGTACTCCCTGCAAAGTTTCATCAATATGGCCCAGTGGTTTCAGAGGATGTCGTTTGAAGGCAATGGTGATCGACAGACAATGGACGGAGGACCTATAGCTCACCTGCACTTCCAGGTGAGCTAAAAACTATAGTGCTTCTAATGTCTTTGCTGCTTTATTCATATGCCAGTCTCATTAAAACACATACCTTTTTATGCACTATATGAATATGGAAATGTTGCAATCACTTTAATCAGCATTATTCCAATTTGGACCAAGGAGGATACCTCTATCTGTTTCTACTTTCATCTACATAACCGAGTTATTTCTAATATGCATGTATGACCATAAATTTGTATCTCAGCAGTTGTCCCTGACGACATGTTAACAACTATACATTAATTCTCTTTAAATAAATTATATGAAAGAACTTACCAAGATTTTCACCACCCCAAACGTCCATCTTCATATCATACTTCCCAAGCTCTTCAAACCAGCTCTTGTCAATTGTAAACAAGCCTCCTGCAATCATTGGTGTCCTACAACACATTGAGAAGTGCTTTCTTTATCAACTACTTCATATATCTACATTGTTATCCTGATGATGGTCTGCTTTCTTACCTTTCTCTAAACATTCACTTTGTCTTTTAAATGCAAGAACAGAGGACTCTTACTATATCAAACTCTGTTGAGTCGCTACAGAACCATGGGTTTACACATATAAACATGAAATACAGCGTAGAATGTTAAAGGTGATGTAACATGATAACTTACATGATAGGTTGTATTGGGTTAGAAGCCCTTTTATTCCTTTCCTCACTTGTCATATAATCCCACTTAAAAACCAGGTTCCAATCAAAACCTACAAAGCAAAATTATCCTTTTATATGACTTGATAAACTTGGTAAGTTCATGAAATTCAATACTTCAGACTATTGATTGATACAATGCATCTTGAAAGGTTATCATTTAACAGCTGAAAAAAATATTTCGGCAGCATACTTTCATGATCAAAACTCAATGAAATATAATATTTGATAAACTTCTGTCAATTTATTGCTGCCAGCAAGTTTCTCATGCTTTCTTGATCTATAGATAATACACATCTGGTTTCTACAGGTAACGGACAAGATGAAGCAAATAATAACAAGTCATTTCTCTTATCAGAATGCCAACCATCAACAGTGTTGGATTCAGCATTACAGGTATTTACTTAGCCTGGCGTGTTTGAGAAGCTGGTTCAAGACATTAACCCATTTCTACCTAGAATTTTACAATGGGATCTTCTGACTTCCAATTTGGGCAAATCTATTTCCTTTAAATAGGGTTGTTTTGCAGAATTGTTAATTGCTAACAACTATTTGTCGCTGCTTAAACTATCTATTTGAAAAGGTACGTCCTCTACAGAGAACATCCTTTGGAAGACTTGTGTGTGGGTAGCTGCTTTAGAGAGGAATTTATTAGGTATTTGGGAAAAATTTCAACTGTTGTTTTAAAAAAAAAATTTCTTAAAAAGGGGCCCCTCTTTGGGGTTTATAATATAATTAAATTGACACTATGCACAAATGGGTCAACAAGCTAATGGGAGTGTGTTACCTCCTTTAAGATCAGCTGATGCTCCGATGTATTCAAAGTTGTCCATGTTTATCACATCAATGATAGGACTCACCACTCTTTTTTTGTCCTGCAAGTTATCAAATGTCCATTAGTCATCAAAGCAAGTGTGTCACAATGCTACACATCATGTTTAGATATCTAAATCTTTGTATACTAAACTATTTCCTTTGAATTAACCAGCTGTGAAAAAGTTTCATTTTAAATCTGGCAAAACTTTTTAACTTGAGCTGAAATGGCATCTCCAAGACATGGACTGAACTTATGAATAGAGAGAAATTGTTAAAGTCCTTCATCATTCAGAATACAATCATGGTAAATAGCAAAACAGTTTTTCTGTCGCCATATACTATAAATTGTGTAATACTCCCAATTTCGCAACAATTCCACTATCTTCGCGATTTCCCACTTCCCTTATTCAAAAATCTCTTGAAAGACTCCTTTCACATAGATTCACTATTACAAATTTTTTTCATGTATTTAAAATTTGCAAATAAGTACGGTATGTCTGCTAACACATCGTGAAATTTTCATCATATGAAAAAGTTCTCAATTTACATTATAAAACATCTTTCACAAATCAGTTATCAACTTGTCTATCTGGTACAATTTTACCTGTTGAACTTCCAGGAGTAAGGGTTCGAGCCAGTTGGTGTTACATTCACAGTGGCTGTCTAGGAAGGTCAGAACGGGAGCTTTGGCAGCATCAGCGCCTTTAACTCGAGATCTCATCAACCCTTCACGCTTGTCATTTCGTATGATTTTGACTTTTTTCATTCTAGCCAACTCTTCACCATCTGAGGCTGAAATGGTGGACAATATGTTATTTACAAAAGTATTTATTTTAGTGCCTACTTTAAGGGCCAGCCATTTCTGACATATTAAACACCCTCTTTGTGAGCACACTAACCTATTGAATCCTATCCTTTAATGCCACACACCTGGTAGAGAGGCAACCATTTATAATTAGCTGACGGCTCGTTAACCCATCATATGGCATCTCTTCCCTACCGGGATTCGAGCTTTCAACCGCCTGCTCAAACAATACCTGTCCGTTAGACAGCCAACCTGGACTACTAGAGTTTCTCACTTTCAAATGATAGCATTACCAGTAAAAAGAGTAGTATATACAATGAAACATGGAGAAGTTTTTATTCAGTCCCTAAAAAAGACGTAGAGATAGCAATTTAAATCTTTGCATGTAAAACTCCGACCAGAACTTTCCAATATGGGGCATAAATATGTCAAAATACAAGTCAGGGAAATCAGACTTAATGGTCTAACCTTGTTTAGCTAAACTGAAGACCAAATTTTCCCAGCAAGGGTGAAAATCACCGGAAATGCCAGTCTGATATGCTATAATTAATACTTAAAAAAAGAACATACCATCGTCACTGAAGTCATCTACGAGGATAATTTCTTCTATCAAATCAGCAGGACTCTTTCTGAACACACTGTAAATACATTCAACAAGAGTTTGCATGCTTTGGCACTTTTTAGCACAATGTATAAACATTACAATAAATGCTTTCAATTAAATATCTTTAAAGAATTAAATTGAATAGCAAACTTGATTGATCTCTGTAAGTATGAAGTACACATTTATCAATAAAATATTATATATTTAAATATCCACCATCTGCATACATGGACTTTTCCTAACATATGCCCTTGCCATGCCGTTTTCATGTGATGATATTATTTGGCTTTTCCTCTTCACCTTCCTGACTAATCTTTGATCATACTTGTTAGAGGACAATGACTGTCTAAAACCATTCCTTCTAATTCCAGTGAAAATACATAATTATGCAGTTCTGGCAATGCATCTGGCAAAAACCATCCTTTCAGATGATTCTGGCAAATTTTAGATACATTTTTAGCGAGGTCTAATGATTCAGGTAAGAAGTTTGAAGGAACCATTCTGGTTTTAATAAATGTAGAACTGTAAGAAGTTTTAGCTAAAACATTAAACAACAGTTCTGTCACTGACAAATCAAGTTCTTACCTGATAATGGTTCTGAGCAACGCAGATCTTGCTTCATTGTGGAATGTGATAATAACAGATGTAGACGGCAGATCAGAAGTCCAGTGTTTTGATCGGCACCTAGAAAATGAACAAAATCCAAATACTTTCAATTGGTTATCAACCCCTTACCTAGGTGCAGATCATGACCATCCTTCACATCCATTCAGATTGATCAGGATTTAGTCTACGCTCTATTCAGTCCGTCAATTTTCAGATTTTGCAAAACAGCACAATGTACAAGTAATGGTAATGTCCAAACTGAAAACAGGGCATGCCTATTTTAGAAATTCAGCAGGGCTAGATATGCAAAAATTAATGAATATACTGATTGAGGGCCATGGGTTCGAGCCCTGCTACCGACCACGACCCTTTATGTGAGAAAGCTGGCAGTTTCTTATGCAGGACAGAGGTCTAGGACTGGTCCTTCTCAAGACGGGTAGGTCCCGCCTCCTGTTTGAATCTGTTGAGAAATGTGTTACCTCAATCAAACCCTTTGAAAATAAATAGTACTATTAAAATTTGAAGGTGGACAAGTGCGAGGTAAGCATTTATTGAGATGAACCTGTATAAGTGGTCACCTCCATTAAGCAGCCAGCACATATTAATTGGTCGCTTTTATACCAATCACCCCTATGTTATGCAATCACCTACTTCAAGTGACCAATATGATACAATGATGTTAATTACTGTGGGCCAGTGTAGGGTCTATTAAAAATGCCAATGATTTTTTTTTCTTTTTGTAGAGTTTATGCACGTTCCAACCATATCTTTGTCATTTCAACAGGCGGGCAAGTTTACCTAACCATCTTATATGTACCTGGGAAGAACCAGTACTAGAATACTATCCTCCGTAAGAACCTGCCAACTTTCTCACATAATAAGACATGGTCAGTAGCAGGGCTCAAAGCCCATGACCCTCAATCTATAACAGGTTACAGTGATTTGAAGTAAGCCACTCCAACCACTCGCTCGACCATGGAGACAAACTCAACAACCTACTTATTACCCAAAATATGTTTTCCACTGTGTGCAGAACACCAATATATTTATTTAAGAGCAACTTACTGTGGATGTCTAGTATCTGGAACATCTCTGTTAGATTTTGTGTCGTCACTTGCTCTCTGGTTGAATTTGTTACGTCCATATGGATCTTCACCAGGTTTCAAAGGTTTTTTGCCGATGTATATGTTTTCGGGATACTCCTCCCACGGAATGTCATTTTTCTCCTCATCATCCTTTGCTTCAACTCTATCATTTTTACTCTCTTCCCAACTTTTTACTTGGTTTTGCTGTACATGGCTGTGAAGAAAGTAGTTTTTTTTTATCACATGTATTTAGCTAAGCTACCTGTAACTATGTACAATGTACAAGTATCTGGTTTTAGTAGTTCAAATAACAAATTTCTGTCCTGAATACCACATTCACCAAAAGTACATGTTGCTAATATACATTTTTTTTGTACATGTAGTATAATAAACACGTATCTTATTCATTTTATTGACAATTTAAAAGGTTTTGTAAGTTTTAACTTTGAATTCATGTACCATACAAATCAATATTCATCTATACTGTTCAATGGAAAATAGAAAGACATAGCATAGCAATATGTGACTTCTATTTTCTATTGAAAAGTAGCGAATGAATACTTTAAACATATTCAGAGGAAGCTTTATTTTTCATCCAATGGTATTGAAATGTCATTTTTTTCTGTAACTTTTTCCATTGTATGCATTGTCATTACAACTAAATGTGTCTGTCTGTCTGGAGTGCTTTAGCAGGGTGCTGCACCCTGCTCTTTTTTATCTCCCTCTCCCACCCTCCTACCCTTTAGGGCCACCCTGCTCCCCTTTTGTTGTACCCCACATAACAGAACAAAATGTAGAAATCTTTTGAAATAATTGAGTAAACATTTTAGAATAAGATTCCTAGTAACTTTGGCATCATTTATTTAATTCATACAGTGTTCCCACTCTCGTAAATTATTACGTAAATCACGCAAAAAAAATAAATATCGCGCAAATAATTTTCACCACGTGCGAGATCGCGCGCGTACGAAAATCCGAGGCGAATAGGTTCAGCTGGAATCCCTCAGTATGTTCTAAAAATAGATCTGGAATTCTACTTCTAGGCCAACGGTCGGCAAACTGCTGGTGATTTACCGTTGACGTCATGAAATGTAGACGGGTTTCATTTTGAATGCCCTGGGAATTAATATGCACTTTAAAAGGGTGACCAATCTAATCCGGGCTTCGTCTGCAAAAAGGATGCAGACAAACCATTGTGTTTTTGCTTCACGGCGAATAAAATAAATGATGCCCAACAACAAAGGAAGAGTTACCATCCACAAGTACTGAAACAACTACGAGTAGTGTTAGAAGTCGGAAAAAGTACTCGAAACGGTTTTATAACAAGTGGTTGCCGCGGGTTGAAAATAACGGTCGCCGCTTGACTATCAATATTTTCACCCCCAAAAATCGGTTACCCTTATTTTGTCCAGGGGAAAAAAACCCCTGAAAAAAAAATAAATGGGAAGTTCATAGAACTATTTAAATTCTATTGATTTTCTGATTTTGAACATTTGAAGTCCCCAAACACAAAAAAAATGTCCCTGTCCCAAACTGAATGCTTCCTTGCCCCTTCATGTCTATGAGGACACCCTGCCCTTTTTATTCTCTAAATAAAGTAAATATAACACCAATTACACTTACATTTTGTTTGGTTTAGGGTATTTAGTTGGGACTACATTTATTCGTTCCTGTGGTTTGTTAATTTCATTTTGTAAGCGATGATCTGGTTGATCCATCTGTGGTTGAAAGTGAAGCTCCTTGTCATTATTCGTCACATCTGGCTCTATCTCTTGTGGCAGGAAATTCTTATGATACCTTAGTTCTTCATCATCTTCCTGTAGTTAACACAAACTAATTACGGTAATTTTGTATGGTTTGGGATGCAACTTCTATTTATCATTTCCCAGTTTCATAGTGGATTGAAAGCGTTTATTTCATGGTTTACTTTTTGGAAGAGGCTGGTCATCTTGTTACAACTAGAAAACTTGTCCGGAAACAGGATGACTAGAATTTTTTCTAGTAACCAGATAGCATATACACATATGTTAGGCTTGTCGCCCGCAAGTCAATTAACATGAAGATGCAAATGTATTGATCGCTCAGTCAGCCTGTTATTCATAGTTGGAATCTACAGAAGCTTGCTTTTATTGATGAAGAACAATATTTAATAATAGATAATATATTTCCTTTTAGGTAAGTAGATCTATCTTGCCTGAAATGAAATATTTTATCTATTATTAATTATTGTTCTTCATCAATAAAACCAAGCTTCTGTAAATTCAGACTATGAACGTGAAAAAAAACAACATTCGAATTCAATACATGAAGTTTGTGTTCTGTACGGAATTACCAGATTTTACCCTTACACGGTATTTCAACTCAGTTTTGAAAATTTCATTTGATAAAGAATAGCAGCTAGCCAAATAACCTTTTATCCTGTTTTCTCGTATTCTCAGGGGGCTAAGCATGTAAATTTGTTACCTATAAAACAGTACACATTTTAGCAACATTATTTACATGTTATTTCATACAAAAAATACTCTTCTTTCAGTAGGCGTCATCATAAATTGCATTTTTTTCCTTATGAAAATTTTGCTACAGTATCTGAGGTCGACCTCATATTCAGAAATGAGAATTCTCAGGGATTTATGTTCGAGCCCCTGGCATTGCCACATAGTAGAATCCAAAAACTTATAAATACAAAGGTGCAAAGCTTGGCATAATATGTTACAAATAACATAAAAAATAGCAATGATAGACAGCAGGAAAAAAACAATATTCATGGCACTTTTACTAACCCCACCACAATAAAATAAGTAAATTTCAGCATTTTCAGTAAAATGCCAATATTTTCATTAATTTTCAGTCAAATCACTTGAAACTTTTTAAAAAACAAGAATATGAGAAACCCTGAAAATACAAGAAACAGTGATAGCGCTCTTATGCTATATACTGATTTAGATCATCCACTTCTTTTACAGTTTATAAATATACTCCGGAGCCCACATTCCGAGTTATTCTGGTTTCCGGTGACTTTTGTTTACTTCCGGTATCTCACGAGATTAACGTCGTCATACGCCGGGCACTTTGTAAATTAATGAGAATTGAAGAACGCTAACACCAAAGACAAAAACAATAAAAATGTGAACAAAACATGTAAAACAGAGGCCATACAATGTCCACATGATGAAACATTGTGTTTTTCACTATTTCCAATTCATGTGCTTTTAAATAAGTTTATTACTTCCAAAAACCACTTTTTGCAAATTTGACACCTGCTTCATGTTTGTAAACGAGCCTTTATTGACAGGTTCCCATCGATCATTTTTCCGTATTTTAAGACAAAGTTTGACTTTTTTGTGTGGTTTTTATACTCATGCCTTATGTAAAAATTTGTGTCTTACTTTAATTTTTACACTGAAATTTCAGCCTACAAAAAAACTTAACTCCCCGTCTGTACTGACAAATGCATGGTACATCTGTGAGAAAAGCAACTAAACTGTAATGTTCTAGAAAGTATCCGTAGGGACCAGGACTGTAGGCCAGGTACATATTGATGATATCCTGTGATGCTAGTTTACTATTTTGTATTTTTTCTGCTTTAAAAAATGTTTGTTCTAAATGAACTAAAAATTTACCTCTGAAACACATAAGACAACCTATGTGTGCCCTCATTGCTGTTTTATTGGCAGTTATTGCCCTTGGTGAGCGCGCAAGTGACGTCACCGGAAACTGGAAGCCATTTTTTTTCTAAGTGCAGTTCACCAGCGTCCGACTTTCGAACAATTTTTCATGAAATACTTACGTAAATTTAATGACAATTGTTGCATTTTAAAGAAAGATAATTCATTTTTACGTGGAAAGTATTTTATTTGTGATGTGTTTCTTTTAAAATATGTTCCGGAGCCATTGTGTTCTTATCCCACCGGTACGGCGGTATCCGAGGCTACAAAGAGCAACTGATAAGCAAACAAAATAGTGCTCATTTCGTTAAATTTCTAGAAGAGTTCCCTGCCCATAATACTCGTGAAAGGTGTGAGGCAGTATGACAAGATAGATAGATTGATAGATAGTGTCATGCATTGGACCCCACCCACTTTCATGACGTGGGAAATAACATCTGTCGGTTTGGAAATATAAGAATAACTAGAAATACAAAGAATGGATCACAGTATTTAAAGATTACCGTTTCGGTTGTTGATTTTACAAAGAAGTATATGATTCCACAAATCCATACACTCCCTATTAAAAGAAGTAGTCGATGTTTTTTACGAAGCATTTTGAGTTGGCATCAGTTCGACTTCATTTTGACAGCTGTAAGTGATTGACCAATGAAACTACTCGTTACAAAATAAAACACTAACAAAACCGAAAGAATTTTAACAACAAAAAAGAAACGATAAGTACAACTATCATTATAATGTTGTATGCACAGGTACTTGACACATATATTTTTTTGACTTCTATATGCCTATTACATAATAAAATAAGATTATAACGAAAAGGCATATAGAAGTAAAAATAAAAAGTATGTGTCAAGTACCGTGGCTGTATGAGTGCATTCTGTTTTATGATTTTTCTATGATTTTGGCTTTTTATTTGTTCAATTAGATTCTATAATTAATTTGTATTGTTTTATGTCACATGTTCCAAATAAGCCATGCCATTACACAAAAAATCGTGAGTTTTGAATCAATACTAAAACAATTAAGTTAAAATCAATTCAAAACAAGAGTAGATCTACATAAAATTTATTCAGAATTTACATAAATCATTATGTAGCATATGTATAACTTTTTGTTGATTTAATAACAAACTGAAAATCATATTAAAATTTACATTTTTTACGCGCGAACCGCTAGGCGAATATTGGGTTATTACGCACACAAATTACAACAACTCGCACCAATTTTGACGGTATGCCTGCATTTAAAAGTAATCAGACCGCAACATAAGTTAGCAATATTACCTGCTTTTGCTCCATGCGTCTTAAAATTAACACAAATCAACCTTTATCAATGTATACGATTTCAGAATTAGCGGAAGAATGTGGTATTGTGCAATATCGGCCATCACTGTTCGGTGCAGTCTTACTACTACTTGTAGTTAGAAAAATAATGAGTCATCGGACTGGGTTCTGGTCACCCGCATGATTTTACTAAATATTTATACTGCAGGGACCTAGTGTTGGAATACCGTGGGAGTCCAACTCTTTTTTTTTTTTTTTCTCGTTTTGAAACGACTGTGTTAAATCAATGAAGCGTGCAGCAACAGCAATTGATTGGACTGACCGACGTTAATAATTGAAACGTCTATTCTAAATTTGGTAGCCACCGAAATTAGAGTTGGGCCTTATATATATTATTACTATGACGTATGAGCAACTGACGTTGCACGTCGTCGTATCCGTGATTACAACGTTTGTTTTGTTGACGTCATAAAAGTATAAATGAACAGTGCTAAGCCACGGTTTACTTGCAGACATAACAGTATTCAAATAAATCTCAAAATGGGTTCGTGTTTAGGTAAAATAAAACGAAACAGTGTAAGTCCATCGACAATGGAGGAAGAGATACGTAAAAGAACTCCAAAGGCATCCGTACATCGGGTGCCTGACTCAATCAACCCCGCTGACATGATCAAACGTCTCCAAGAAGGTTAGTTGTACAGATCATGAATAAAATTGTTCTGTGTAAAATTGTAAAATTTAACGACATCAGTTAAAGTGACATTATCACTATTTTTGCCAGCTGAATAGGTGTGTGTAAAGGTAGAGTAAATAATAACTTTTAACCAAAAAAAACAAACTTTTCCCCCCTACCAGTTTGAAATAATACTTTCCAAATATTCTTTCCTATTTTGAATGGGGGTCAATTTAAGAAATGCATGCAGGAGTAGCTTCCTTCCACTGCCGAGCAACCTAATAACAGGGAGATCACTGCCAAGAAGGAAGTATTATCATTTGTCTATTTTTTATTTCTAAGCACAACTTCAAAATTACTGTGGCACTTAAATTAACACTTTAAAGACGAAAAATTGCTTTTTATAAAACTGTCACCAAAAATACCTATGTGCAGTAGATGAGCATAATGTCACTTTAAGTATACGCATCTATACTATTCGTGATTAAAATTGTGTTAATGCAGAACAAGGGCTGAAGTAAGAAAAAAAGAAGAAACATTAAGTTTCATAAAATAAAGGCAAAATAAAAGAAAATATGAATCGCTGCTAAGTTAAGTGCATTTTATTGTGTTATTAAAACTTTGTTTAGTATTTATGTAAAATGTTTAGTAAAATTAGTGGATATCATTAAAATAGTTCGAGTTATCTACTTATCCGGCGTTATATTAAGTAGATATCTAGATGATTAACACGAAGGTCAGTTAACTAACGTGTAGCAGTAATATGCCACCATGTAGTATGTTATATCTGTTAGCAAAACTGATATTTTCAGCCGAAGTTCAAGAATCAAAAGTTGCAAAAGGCGGAATTTCATTTACTGTAGACCTGAGAGAGGGTGATCCCTGCAAAATACCTTCTAGATTTGCTGACCACCTTGATGGTGCTGTTAGACCCCCAGAAAGCAACCAGGAGGTAATGTTTTACATATTAGTCACAGTTTTCTTTTTAGCTTAGGTTGAAACTGACCTTGTAATTCAGCTAGATCCGTTCAGACTCTAACCCCTTCCCTCATCCCCATGTTCCCGTACAACAGAAATTGTCATTACAGATTAAATAACTAAGACAAGAAGAAGTTTGAATAATGCTAGACCACATTTGTACAAACGCCATAGTAACGTCTGGGAGAAAATATTTACCCAGTGTAGGGCTCGAACCCTCAACTTTCTGCTTGCAAGACAGACGCTGAAACCGACTGAACTAATCGGCCTCCCGATTACTGAAAAGTCTTGCACCACTGCATGCCTTTGCTTATGCGTTGTATGCACCGCAATAGCCACTGCGTCTGATTTTTCGTGTACCACATACACCCCCTTAAATATTCACCTTACCACATTTCATGTAGTAGTGGCGCATTTGCCAGTAATCTCGCTTGAATTAGAGACACCATCACCTTGCCCTTTCCATGTATTACGGTCACACTGCTTCTTAATAAATTTCTTATGTAATTTACAGGTACAATACACATCTGAAGAACGGGAAATACTTGCCGAATTACTGCGCAATGATATCTTACGTGAGAAAAGTGTTAAGGCCCGCCGAGACATACATGTATATGATGCCGCAAGACGCAGATCAGCTAAAAGTCCGTATGTATTACTAATTTATTAACATCAATACATATCACAAGTCATCTATAGGAACTTTCTGAAATTAACTGAAATTTTGCTGTATTTGAAATCATTGAATCATATGTCATTTAGATCTACTCAATAAAAAATATAAAGTAATTATTTCGCATCAATGTAACTACGACCGAAAGCCATAGATATTGTACAACACTAATGTATTAGACAGACAAAACCTTTACTTAGCTTCGTCAACCATTTGTACCTTTTCATTTCTTTTGCAGGGAATGATGGGCAACTGGAAGTGAGTTCACGTTGTGATTCTATCCTCTGCATTTATTTGTTAATTCCAAATGTCTGCGCTGTTAAAAACAATAATTTGTTTAAATAAATCAGTTGATCATCTTACTCATTACTGTAGCCAGTCTCGTTATTCCATTTAGTATAAAAACTATTATAAAAACCTCTTTTTTCCATCTCTGAACCAGTCAAACAGCAAAACAAGGATGAAAACTTCAAACACGTCGAACGATATTTACACATCTTCATGTACCATTTCTCAACTGAATTCAGAAAGTCACTCGAAACTTACTCTGGAGACAGAAATTAGTCAAGTAAACTACCATGACTACAACGCCCATTTCTTCTTTTTAAGTTAAAAGTCTTTTAGTGTAAAATTTGCAAACCGAATCAGTTATCAGAGCAGCCAAGGACGTTTCGTTGAAATGCCCTTTCGTTGAAGTCATCTCTTATGTGTAAAATGTCCCAAATTTCAAGTCATCTCTTAAATGTCCGAATATCCGTAAGTTCAAGTCATCTCTTAAATGTCGCCAAGTTCAGTGTCATCTCGTAATAAAATGCCTTAATCAGCATCTCGTAAAATGCCCTCATATTCAAGTCATATTCTAAATATCCGTATAAGTTCAAATCACCTCTAAAATATCCCCAAGATCAAGTTATCTCTTAAATGTCCCGGTCAAGATCAAGTCATCTCTTGAATGTTGTTATGTTCAAGTCATCAAGTAAAATGTCCTTAAGTTCAAGTCATCTTCTAAATGTCCTTAAGTTCAAGTCATCTTCTAAATGTCCTTAAGTTCAGGTCATCTTCATCTATTGAATGGCCTTAAAGCCAGTCATGTGTTAAGTGCCCTCTCTTAAATGTCGTTAAGTTCAAGCCATCTCTTAATTGTTCTTAAAAAAGAGACTGAATGACAGGATATGGTTGAACAATGAATAGGACCCGGTAGATCGGCTGCCAAACAAACTGGTTTTTTTCACATATAGCCACCTTTTTGGAATATGAGTAGTTTTTCTTTCATCATGTAAATTGTTTAGAAAACAAACAATAAATATCACATAATAACAAAGAACTCTTGATTGCGATCTATCTTTAAAAAACATTTAACATTAGAGATAGGGGGCCTATAACTGTAAAGTTTTCTTCCATAAATTTTCACACTTGTCAGCATTTATAAAACTCTATCAATTTTATTAAGTAAGACTTGGGCATTTTTTCTAATACCAAATAAAGAAACCACGAGGCAAAATGGTTCAAGCACCAGTGTACGCTGGTAACGCGTGTTTGAGCTTCAAGCTCGCACTCCTATCTTTTGGCTACTGGCATTTTACACAATTTGGCAAATAATCATAATCTTTGGACAAAACTGACTTGTGGTATTGCAGTAAGATAAAACAAACTTCCTAAATGTTCAAATTTTGTTAGGTACCAGTATGCATGTGAGTCATACTGGGGTCTTGGCAAGTTCACTAGCCGGGGAGAACGGTCGACCGGGACTATAAAAAATCTAAACAACAACAACATTTACTCGTTGATAAAGTCTTTCACTTGATAAGCATAAGTGAAGATATTCGTTAAGCAGTCTCAGTTTCATCGGACTGACCAAAATGTCATAAAATATGACTGAACAGTATCGTTGTCTTCATCAGAAAAACGGACCAACAAACGCATGTTTAAGTATTTTCAATGCTGGTTTATTTTTATTATTTTATTTTCGCTTTCCGAAAGACATTGTGCCATTAGGATTTTGACCAAAATTATTTGCAGAGTTTGGATCAAAAGTTCCGGAAGTGCCACCTCCATTTATGAATTTGTTGGGGTCGAAACTTCCAGTTCCTCCTGTACCTGTACCACCCGTTCCTGTACCTCCGGTTCCTGAACTTCCGCCGCCGAATCCGCTGAAATAACAAATTTATGCAATGTCTACATTTCTCACAAGTCAAATGTTACATTTTCCTTTTTACCCCTTTTCCACGTATAACCGTACGATTAATTGGATGTACAGCTCAATTATTCCAAAGTCAGGTTTGAAAGTTAGTCCCGATTTTCTTCACATCAATGTTCAATAGAATGTTTGATACATGTAGATACACAGCTATGACAAGGAAATACGAAAAAAAAGAAAAGAAAAGACAAAAACGGATGGACCGTCTAGGAAGGAAATTATATGATATACTTTAAGGCTGATAAGTGAACATTTTGATTATATAAAACATGCTCGGATAACAACCATACATGTTGCAATATTGCTGTATGGCCCTGAATGTACTCTGGTGACAAAATTATGGTGGGGGTTAGGGCATACGGGGATCACTTTCCATACTCCAGGTGTCTGTACCTCCGACAAGAGGGCAAATTAAAGTTCCAGTAAGTAGTCATCAAACGTAGTTTGTAAAATCTGAGAGAAGTAAAAACCACTATTGATGAACTTAAAAAGTAATATGTAGTAAAGTAGTCGCAGAAACATACGACGATAACGGTTGGCTATCGATCGTCGTCTCGAGCTCTAAATTTAATTCCATTATTCTGTTCTTTTATGTCGAAGCTTATAGCTTGGTAATTATTTAGAAAATGAATAGAACATAAAAGTACAAACAACTACAAGTCCTTGGATCACTTACATACTTAAATTGCACAACATTATATTAAAATGGAATAGTTCTATTATGAACAACGGTAGCGTCAAGGGATTGCGACTGCCAAGGCGATGTTGGATACTAGTAATTGGTCTACATAGCATTTTACCTGACACAGGAGATCATTAAGAATAAGAACCGGCTAATGTCTCTAATTTTACTCACCCAGTTCCACCAGTTCCGAAACCAGAACCAGACCCAAAACCACCTGAACCAAAGTTGCCGGTGTTATTGCTTCCAGTGTTCATCATGCCAAATCCAGTATTAGCACTGTTTGGGTCAAAAGTTCCAGTAGCATTATTTGTGCCTGTGCCCGTTCCCGTGGCCCCAAATCCTCCACTGCCGAAGTTTTGATTCAAAGCGTTCGGATCAACTATGAAATGAAAAACAAAAACATCGTAGAATTTATCAGATGGCCAGATCTCCTTATTTAGTAGCATTGTGTTTTACAATACCTAAAAACTTATTTTCTGCTGGATTCATACATGACTTAGCAAGCGCTACAGTGAAATATAATATGTCGAGTAATTTCTAGTAGAGCCGCAGTGGTAGCGCGTTCGCTTCAAGATCGAAAGGTCCCGGGTTCGATCCCCTCCAGAGCAATGGAGGTTGTGCAAGACACAGATATTTCCACGTTGCCTCTCTCTCTTCGAGATTGATTTCATCTGGAATAAGTCTCGAGGTTGTTTGCTTGTGTCGCAAACGAGAATAAATTAATTAATATACATTGAAAAAATAATGAAGTTAAATAAGTTTTATCCTGCCTCGTTTTGATGCTCTATGGTTACGAAAAGTCCGAACGTTTTTATCTCTACACGACTTTTCCACTGAGAAAAAAAATTGTCGCATCTGTACCTTATACCAAATTAAATGTAAATAAACTAACGAAAATGAAATATAACCGTTACATTCCGACTCTTCACTTTTTAACAAATTATTATTATTTGCTTAAAAAAATTCATCTGTCATGAACTTACCGACTTACTCAAGGACGTCAGAAACTGATGTCATTCGTGTTATGTATGCATGACTGTAGTTGAAATATCTGTTTCTTTTTAGATACGTCACGGTCTAGCATAATGGCTTAATTTTATTTTAATGATTTCAAATATAGCGTACTTTAGGGCGAGCGTTCCAATTTTTAACTGTACATGAGGAGGAAAAGCACACCGCGAGACCGATCTCACATTGGTGCTATACAATAAAAATCCTGACATCAAATGAATTAAAATATTATGACTGTTTTAATAATAAATTTTATAGTTGAGTAGATCTGGGAATCATGCTCTGTAAATGCTTGAATATGTACTTACATTGCGCCAGACAGATTGGCAGCAAAGCCAGAACTACAAGTATCGAGGCCATATTCTACCGTTAATCCGCTGCGACTGATGAACATCGACATCTGCATCACCGAAAAACATTTTATACTGGACGATATCTCCTTATCATGCAACGAAACGTTCTCAATTGGTGACTTTACTTTTTCGATAAATTATCTGCCGTCTGTCCGGCTAGCAGGTGCTCGATAACGTGTTCTCATTGGTATGCAGTAAAAGTATTTCCATAAAGCCATAGATTAAATGCATGTACAAGAAGCTATGTAGGCACATTTGAACACATCTTCGGTAACATTACAGATGCCTGTATTAAACATTTAAAGCGTTAGTCCCCATGATTGTTTTTTTATTATTAATATAACTCAAACATAACCCTCATAATTATAACATCAAACATTATACAATATATAATATCAATATTCAGGATTGAGCAATAAGCTAAACGTTGTATAGAAGCTCTTTCCTGTGATGGTTGTGGCATCTGATTGCTTCAAAATAATCGGAAGCACTAAAGTTTTCTATAATAGAAAGTATAAAGTTTAGTACAATGGTTGAGCATAGCGAAAATATATTTTATGAATTTTCTGGTTACTATTAAGGTGCCTTATGGCTGTCTGAATATGTTGACCAGAGGTGATCTCATACGGGTGCAATTTTCGGATATGAAATACCACTATTTGTATATAAATGGCATTTTTTGGTGTGACTGAGGTGGTCCTACAGATTTTGGGGGTGTAAATACTTAACGAATGTTTCAGAGCCGAGATATGCTGATAGAACTGAAATACTATACAGTTAAGTCTAGGTATGAATACGGTTAAAGTGGAATTATGCACATTTTTTTCAGGTAAATATCCAGCTGAAATAGGTGTGTGTACAAAGGGTAGAGGAAATGATAGCTTTTAACCCAATACACCAAACTCTTCCTGCTACTAGTACAAAATAACAACTTTCCAAATAATACTTTTCTTTTTTGACTGGGAGAGTCAATTTAAAAAAAAAAGAACTGCATGCTGGAATTGCTTCCCTTCCACTACACTGCCGAAATCTCTACCAACAACTATAACACAAGGGAGATCACTGCGAAGAAAGGAACTATTATTTTATTAGTCCATTTTTTCATTTCTAAAGCACAAACTTCAAATACTAATGCGGCATTATTACTAGTTTAACACATTTAAATGCACAGCAACCGAAATTTGCTTTTATAAAACTATCATCAAAAATACACTATGTGCAGTAAGATGCGCTATAATGTCAGTCACATTTAAAATATAGTGTAATTTTACTCCGTGTTTAAACAGGGTCCGTATATGTAATATACGGACCCTGGTTTAAAATACACTTTAATGGTGGATTTTGTTTGTTTGATGTTAAGGATAGTCTTGCAAGACGTAAAAGATTGGAAATTATTGTGAAAAGTAGCTCTATTTAAGCAATTTTATACAGACAATAGAAGAAACATTTATAGGGCTCAAACCTCTATGGTAAACTATTTAGTGGAGGCATACCTAAAATATGCAGGTGTTTATTTCAGTGGCACGTCGTGAAAATTGGTAATGTTTACATTTTTATCATGCAAGTAGTATGTGACATTGTGTAGGATTTCATTAGATAATCGATTATTTCTTAGTAAATTACGATGATAGAAAGGGTTCACTTTGTTGTTACTAAAGGTGATAGTATATAGAGGCAATCATGGACTGGGTGTCGTATGGTGGTTAAGTGCCGTTGTTGTTAGGCTCCAGGACACTAATTCACGCCACACACTAGCATTACGTAAGTTCACGGGTGTAACAAGGTCGGTTTGTTTTCGTTTCCTATGTCAAATCTTTTGTGCATGCTGTATAATAGCTAATATGAAAATAGGCAATATCTATATCGGGCGAAAGCATAATAGGAATTTCACTTTTAGAAATGGTACGAATTTTCAGGGGACGCAAAACGGTTCATGTAACTATAATTTTTGGTACCGAATATCCATAAAGTCATGATTCAAGGGTGGACTGCAAAAAGAAATGGTGCCTTTTTTATGGCGTCACAAGAAAGAGCATAAACCTTAAGGAATGTGCATGATTAGGATCTCTTTACATTTCAAAGTACAAACCTGTATTCAACGGAAAAGTGTTGCGTTTTTCAAAACAAAAATTGCTGACATTTAATGACGTCACAATATCTTTTGATAAATGACGTCACGTTGTAAACAAAATTTGCAGCGGAAGTTTATAGACGGTGCAGCGTTATGAGTATGATATCGTATCGTCCATGAGTCGACACTTTCCAATGTTCCATGGGTATATGACAAATCACTTATTTTATTGCTTTCAGTAAATTATTCAATCAAATACTCGTACATACGCTTACATATGGTCGGGCATCGCCCGTAACAAGTTTGATTCGACTCGCATATTAATCTACGATCTCGGTGTTTGATAGTGTCGGGAGATATTTTGTTTCTCCTTTGACACATCTCCTGATTTCCGTTTGATGAAGGTCCGTTTGCAAAAATATGTAGTCAAAGTTATCTTTAACGTAAGTACTTAGATTTTGAATTCAGACACAAATATATTTGCAAATTCGTCTGTTTACTCAGGTAGATTGTATCACATGATGAAAGTCAACACAGTCGCATGATAAGTTGAAACATTATCCGACAGCAATTTTGAAGTAGACATACAAGTAAATGGTATAAACGCCGCCGCTACCGTCACACTAACAACATGCCGTGAAAATTCCTATTATTAGGACACTAAAATTTATCATATGCAATCCTAAAACCCGCACATATCCAAAGCATATCGCTGGTTTTGTTAATTTCTGAAGAGAATCCGCTTCTCATAAAATTCATTTAGACTTCTGCTCCGAGGTGAATAATATGAAAATAGGCAAAACCTATATCGGGCGAAAGCATAACAGTAATTTATTTTTTAAAATGTTACGAATTTTCAGGGCCCAGGGGTCGCAAAAACGTTTGAAGTTACGAAAATAATGATATCGAATATCCATTGAATCATGAATCAAGGTATTGACTGCTAAAAGAAATGTTACTTTTTATGGCGTAACAGGAAGGGTATCAAACTTTAGGAATGTGTACATAAATAGAATCTCTTTATATTTCCAAAGTACAAACCTGCATTAAACGGAAATGTGTTGCATTTTTTCAAAACAAAAATGGCTGACATTTAATGACGTCACATAAATGACGTCATTTGCCAATCGGAACACCTCGGCAGAATGCTTCGTTTGATGTAGGGTAACGGAATCTACCGAGGACTTCCGATTGGTCATTTGCAGCGGAAGTTAAAAAACGGTGCATCGTTATAAGTATGTTTTCGTATCGTCCATGGGTGCGGACAAATTGAAATCTTCCATGGGTAATCGTGAATTCATTAATTTTATTGCTTTCAGTATTCAATTAAATACTCGTACATACGTTTACCTATGGTCGGGCTTCGCCCGAAGGGCGCTTCGCGCCCTTCGAGCTTTCGCCCGTATTATATATACAGTCATACTTTGTTCACTCGAATTTGAGGAGCCGACGATTTTAATTGAAGAGATATTTGTTTGTTTTTTCGAAACCTGAATGAGTCTGTTAGAGCAAAAAACCATTTAATTGTGTAACTCAGTGCTACACAAAGTTGAAATATGTAAAGTAGCCCCTCAATTTCATAAAACAGTGCTGTAAACTTTATCATATAGTTTGACTGTGCAATTTTCCTACGAATCAGCCCTAGAAATTTAGATATTTTACTACAGTTCTGACATTCTGTAGGATTTTTTTCGGCGTTCTTTGTCTATTGGAAAAGAAATGGATAATTTTCTTGAAATGTGTACTTTTACCTACATCCCTTCCCAAAATAGAATGTGTCATTATTATTTAAACCAATCTGAACATTAACACATCTGCCATCCATCCATAACTAATGCAGGACGAAGCAATTTGTATTATCACCTACACCAGCTTCCCAAACTGCACATTTACATCTCTGTCATCCATCCATTACTAATGCATCACAATTGGTCTTAAAGTAATATTGAGTTTGAAATAAATGTAAAACTGTATTACTTTAAAAACAGAATATCTGCAAGTATTATTACTTAACCTAAACGTTTAAGCTATACATTCTAGTCATCGTCGGTAAAATCAAAATATATGTATATAATCTGACTGTAGTAAAGTTGTTGTACAGTTAATGAGTGGATAGCATGGCGTTTTTTCTTCAGTGAAAGTTGAAATAAGACAAACAACAAACAAAGTTGCAGCTAGGAGGGTGTTTTAAAAGTCAATAATGGTAGACGTTTTTTTTTTCTTTTTAAGAATTAATAGCAAAACTTGCTTTCAATATATTACGTTCTTTTTATAGAAAGTAATATATAGAAAATACAAAAATATGTCCAGGGCTTGAAGTGGCCGCTATATAGCTTAGTCTCTAGATCCGGGGCTAGGGGTGCGGACGAGAACCCGAGACACTTACAAAAACTGAACAACTATAAATACGCTACTTATCATAATTTTTTGTCTAAGGGTCCTAAATATCGAAGTGCTGTTTTAGACCCGGAGAGCCTTCCTTCGTTCATCACACTGAAGAGGAAATGTTTACACGTAGTAAAATAAACTGGTAATAACGCCGTATAATACAAAACTCATTATGAAGAATGATGCTTTTTTACTTTAAAAAAATTACAGTTGTAAGAGTTTAAACGCATATATGTCCCACAAGATTTTCTGCAAAAAATAAAGAAAGCGCGCGCAAGGGACGTCACTGTAAGCAATTGTGTTGGATAACATGGCGTATGTCACTCCTTTTCTTTTTTCAGTCTACCTGGTACTTCAGTGGCAAAATCTAGAAGTCTATATCCAGGGAAAATAAGATCATATTGTGTAAGCTTGGTTCTTCAATGAATTTAAAAAGACAAAACAGAGCCGGAAAAAGCATAATCCCGACCTCGAGCTCCTATGTTTATGTCATCAGTTAGGTAACAAAGCAGGTATTGTTTTAGATGCCTGCTAGTTTCACTGAATGTGTCAATAACTTGTAAAACCTACTGAGCACAAGTGTAAACGTTTGGGTCATGGCTACATATTATTGAATACTTGTTAACAATCTCTAATTATAATTTTGTCCTTAGGTCTACGTGAAACTTTTCCAGAATTCACCCTTATAAATCTAGGTTTATTGTGAAACGGGGTCACTTGGTAGTGAAAGCAAGGTCAGGGTCAAGTAGTAAATGCTTTGAGGAAACACCAGACGCTTCAGGAATCTGTGTCAGGTCACCATGTTCAAAAGCTACATCACTTGTATAGATAAAAACCCAGAAAAAATAAATCTTTTACGGCTACATTTTGCTCTAGTTTGTCTTCAAGTTTTTCGAGCAATAAAGGACAAGTTTGGATCATTTCTTGAAGAAAATACTTTTTTATTTCAGATTGAAACAACAAATGACTAGCGAACTAACACACCTATTGAAAGGGGACTGTGATCCTGCTTATGATGAAAAAGACCTCCACTTGCAAATTCCGGACGACCTTGACCTTGATAAATTTAACCGCGGACGAATTTTCTTTAAGAGAAATGTTGGACAGTGCTTACTCGCAATGATGATGTCTCTGATAGTTGGACTAAGTATTGATAGATTTTTAAAGGTGCTTGTCTGTACTGGAATGTCATCAACGCCAGCTACATCTTTTAAACGTTACATGAGTACAGTAAATCATGTGTTGAGATGGCATTATGGGAATGTTTGGGACAGATCGTCGTCTGCGTTTAAGTCAATTTGTACGGTTAGGGAATTACACGCGCGTGCAAGAAAGTTTATGCATGGAAAAAGAAAGAGTAGTGCGGAAAGAGGTGATACTATAGCTTCGAAGAATAGTGAGTTAGAAAAAAATCATGTATATTTGTCACAGTATGAAATGGGCTTGGTGCAATCTGGATTTATTGGCATTATTGTAATGTATCCAAAACAATTTGGAATTCATTGTTCTTCCGAAGAGCTGGGCGACTACGTTTATTTCTGGCGATGGATTGGATATTTACTAGGAATTCATGACAAGTACAATATTTGTGCAGATGGTTACGCGAAAGCTAATTCAATCTGCCATACAATTGAAGACGAAGTTGTTATCCCTTCACTTGAAAATCCACCAGCACAGTTTTATCCAATGGCAGATGCTTTTGTATACGGATTTAAACAGTATCCTATGTCCACCACTAAAAGTCTAATTGCGGTAGGTTTCCGAAAGGCTCGACTGAAGTGTCCAATTACATTGTCGTTTACAGATACTGTAAGGATGTATGTTATGAGTGGATTTTTGACTTCTCTTTCCTATTTCCCACCATTTTCTTACCTTTTCAATAGAATCGTGGAGAAACTTTTTCAGTGTCACAAATTTGCTTAAAAATGTATGTGTACATGTATTTCAAAAGCGGGTAAAAGAGATTTACGGATACCGATACATTGGTTATACATTGGTTTGTTATATGCAGTGTTCTTATAATATTGTCATTCAAACTAGTATAAAACTAATTGGCTCAACGTAAAATATCTCATAAAAATAATAAGGATAGTCTTTTTACGTTGAATGTACCAATATACGACTATGCAAATTTAACGGCTTTAACTACACGAACATTACTATTAATAATTTAATACTATGTTAAGAAAAATAAAAAAAATTGTGTTTCCAAAGTGAAAGAACAGAGCAATGCGCTTCCAATGTAAAGAAACATTGCAATCCCATTTTGAAAGAAGAGAACAATGTAGTTCTAGTGTTAAGGAGCATTTAGCAAGATCATTATTTAAGCTGTTATGCATCTCGTTTGCTATCACATATACACACCTGGTTCAACTGCAGTCTGATACAACTTGAATGTTTTTAAAATCAAATTCTTTTTACATGTATTTGAAACGTATCATTTTATTTCATTTAACACAGATACTCAACTTACAAGTATATTCCAACATTTTTCAAATAAAGATGTCCCCTAAAAATGAGGCCAACAATGGGGAGGGTCATTTTCCTTATGTAATATGTATAGAAACTGTAATTAGACTTTAATCTAATCTTGTAAAATTGATAATCTTAAGGCCTTAAACCAAAACTGCAAAAAGGACACTCATCTATACGCAAAAATTTAATAGCCACTGAAATAAGGCTTGGGGCTGCTTTATTTAAACATTCTGTTTACCCAATATAATCAGCAACGGAATTTCTTTTCTTTCAATCCAGTCCCTATAGCTTCATCTTATATTATACAAATGATGTAATAGCCCTTTCCCTAAATCGCTAAGCTATATACATTGTATCCCTTCATACAATGTAAAGGTTGCCCTATTCGACGGGGTGGGGGGGGGGCAATTCAACGATTTTTCTTGTAAAGTATAGTGCTAAAACGTGCCGCCGTAGTGTTTTAGTAGAAAGTTTTAACCTTATAATGTTTTCATGAATCTTTTAGAGTGATTTTGTTCATTTTTACCTTGACTATTCGGAGAATATGGACAGCTATTACAGTCACTTGCGTCGGCGTCGGCGTTGCAGCTTTGGTTAAAGTTTTGCCTGCTAAGTACTATCATGCACATATCTCAGTAACCACTTATGCTATTGACTTGAAACTTTGTTCATGTCTTAAGGGGTGTCATACAATCAAGACAGACAACTATTGTATAAATTTAGTACAAATTATGGCCCTTGTTTGACTTTGAAAAATTTGGTCAAATGTTTGCCTGCTAGGTACTAAATTTGGTTAAAGTTTTGCCTGCTAGGTACTATCATGCACATATCTCAGTAACCGATTATGATACTGAATTGAAACTTTATTAATGTCTTTAGGAGTGTCACACAGTCAAGTCAGATTAATCTTGTATAAATATAGTACTAATAATGTGAAAATTTGGTTAAAGTTTTGCCTAGTAGGTAGTATTATGCATATATCTCAGTAACCACCTATGGTATTGACTTGAAACTTTGTAAATGTCTTAAGGGGTGTCACACAGTCAAGTCAGATACTCTTGTATAATTTTAGTACAAATTATGGCTCTTGTTTGACTTTTAAAATTTGGTTAAAGTTTTGCCTGCTAGGAACTATCATGCACATATCTCAGTAACCACATGATATTGGCTTGAACTTTGTTAATGTCTTAAGGAGTGTCACAAAGTCAAGTCAGATATCTCTATAAATTTGATACAAATTATGGCCTTTGTTTGACTTTGAAAATTTGGTTAAAGTGGAATTATGCACATTTTTTTTCAAGTGATTAAAGTCTAATTACAGTTTCTATACATATTACATAAGGAGAATGACCCTCCCTATTGTTGGCCTCATTTTTAGGGGACATCTTTATTTGAAAAATGTTGGAATATACTTGTAAGTTGAGTATCTGTGTTAAATGAAATAAAATGATACGTTTCAAATACATGTAAAAAGAATTTGATTTTAAAAACATTCAAGTTGTATCAGACTGCAGTTGAACCAGGTGTGCATATGTGATATCAAACGAGATGCATAACAGCTTAAATCATGATCTTGCTAAATGTTCCTTAAAGTGGAATTATGCGCATTATTTTTCAAGAAAAATCCAGCTGAAATAAGTCTGTGTAAAAAGGGTAGAGGAAATAACAGCTTTTAACCCAATACACCAAACTCTTTCTGCTACCAGTACGAAATAATAACTTTCCAAATATTACTTTTCTTATTTTGACTGGGAGAGTCAATTTAAAAAAAAGAACTCGCATGCAGGAGTTGCTTTCCTTCCACTACACTGCCGAAATCTCTACCAACAACAATAACACAAGGGAGATCACTGTGAAGAAAGGAACTATTATTTTATCAGTCCATTTTTCTTTATTTCAAAAGCACCAACTTCAAATACTAATGCGTCATTATCATTAGTTTTAAATGCACAGCAAGCGAAAATTGCTTTTATAAAACTATCTCCAAAAATACACTATGTGCAGTAAGATGCGCGTAATGTCACTTTAAAGTTTTGCCAGATAGGTACTATCATGCACATGTGTATCTCAGTAACCACTTATGATATTGACTTGGTACTTTCATGCACATATCGCAGTAACCACAATTAATTTACCAAAAATTAAATATATAGTGATATATTTTGACTTTTTTATTATTCAACTTTCCTAGTTTATACTTATAGTTAGCAGAATTTTGTTTTGCTATTAAACTGTAAAAGTTTTGTTTTATTAGCAAGCACCCACAATAGTCGAGCTTGCTGTCTTATGGATAGCTCTTGTTAAATCATAACAAATGTCAATGTTTTATAAGTGTGTTCAAAGTGAGATTCAATAAAATGTCCTAAGTATGTCTGTTGACCTGTCGTGTTGGTCTATCTCTGTGTTTGTCTGTGGCATCTTTACGTTTATGGAGGGTAAAGGTTACATATCCTTTGCACACCGGCATATTTTTTTACACACTCGACAGACATGCATGCGTTTTTGTAAACACTGTACATCACGTTATGGCTACTTTCGGTTTACTGCGCGTGTTGTATACGTCAGCAAATAGATTGAGCTGTAACATGAAAGTAAAATTTCCATTGGCCCACCTACAGAGGTCACGCGCAGGGGTCACCCTGTCTGCTAACCTGCGCATGGACTTCTTTTTCTCTTTTTTTCTTGCTAACGAGAGGTCAATTTCAAGCGTTCTCATAAGATGTCAATATACCTAGGTTTGAGTACGACATGTCTGCTTTATGTCTGTGAAAACATATTTGCACGCACTCAAAACACTATCCCACGGGGCCTGTAGCGAACGTTGGTAAAATGAAAATTTTCAAAGCTGTTAAAATTGTGTCCAAGGTCATTTTCAAGGTCGTCTTAAAGTGTCAGCTTTGCCTCGGACGTCTGAGTTTTCAACATTCAGGAGCTGTCGGCATAGCCTTTTAAATTCATACAGACAAAACGTGTTCCATACGGTAACTGTCACTTCTATGGAAGGCCAAACCTGTCTTAACCCGCGTATACGGTTTATTACGTTACAGGTGTTCAAAGGATATCTAGAATAACCTAACTGTTTCAGTTTTGTTACTGTTATATACTGTAATATATAGCTACATATTGACATATGTAAATGCAATTGCACATAAACAATGATTAAAACACGCTGTTTATTTCGATTCGATTTATTAGCAGCAGACCGCTGTTCTCAAATGAATGATAAACAATCTCCGAGGTTAAGAGTACTTCAGGGAATCCTGTTGTCTCCAAAATGAGGAGTGCTCATAATGGCTGACCAAGTCTGTTGTATCTACCAGAATGTGGAATAAACTTTAATTTGCCACACGTGAGCATCGTGATCAAACTCTATATTGCCGTTACTTTCAACTTCTTTTCGATTTTCTGTTCGATTTCATGAAGATTTTGGCATGACATTCAGCTTAACAGCATAAATACCAGTAATGCTCATCGAACAATGCTCTCTGAGAGTAGTGCTCACTGAATAATGTTAACTGTGAGTAGTGCTCACTGAACAATGCTCTCTGAGAGAAGTGCCCACTGAACAATGCTAACTGTGAGAAGTGCTCACTGAACAATATTAACTGTGAGTAGTGCTCACTGAACCATGTTAACTGTGAGTAGTGCTCACTGAACAATGCTCTCTGAGAGTAGTGCTCACTGAACAATGCTCTCTGAGAGAAGTGCCCACTGAACAATGCTAACTGTGAGAAGTGCTCACTGAACAATATTAACTGTGAGTAGTGCTCACTGAACCATGTTAACTGTGAGAAGTGCTCACTGAACAATGTTAACTGTGAGTAGTGCTCACTGAACAATGTTTACTGAGTAGTGCTCACTGAACAATGCTCTCTGAGAGTAATGCTCACTGAACAATGCTCCCTGTGAGTAGTGCTCACTGAACAATGCTCTCTGTGAGAAGTGCTCACTGAACAATGCTCTCTGAGAATAGTGCTCACTGAACAATGCTAACTGTGAGAAGTGCCCACTGAACAATGGTCTCTGAGAGTAGGGCTCACTGAACAATGCTAACTGTGAGAAGTGCCCACTGAACAATGCTCTCTGAGAGTAGTGCTCACTGAACAATGCTCTCTGTGAGAAGTGCTCACTGAACAATGCTCTCTGAGAGTAGTGCTCACTGAACAATATTAACTGTGAGAAGTGCCCACTGAACAATGCTCTCTGAGAGTAGTGCTCACTGAACAATGCTAACTGTGAGTAGTGCTCACTGAACAATGCTAACTGTGAGAAGTGCCCACTGAACAATGCTCTCTGAGAGTAGTGCTCACTGAACAATGCTAACTGTGAATAGTTCTCTTTGAACAATGCTCTCTGAGAGTAGTGCTCACTGAACAATGCTAACTGTGAAAAGTGCTCACCGAAAAATGCTAACTGTGAGTAGTGCACACTGGACAATGCTCTCTTAGAGTAGTGCTTACCGAACAATGCTCTCTGAGAGTAGTGTTCACCGAACCATGCTAACTGTGAATAGTGCTCACTGAATAATGCAAAATGTGAGAGTAGTGCTCACTGAACAATGCTCTCTGAGAGAAGTGCTCACTGAACAATGCTCTCTTAGAGTAGTGCTCACTGAACAATTCTAAATACGAGTAGTGCTCACCGAAAAATGCCAACTGTAAGTAGTGCTCACTGAACAGTTCTCACTGTGAATTAAGCACACTGTGAGTAGTACTCACTGTTAGTAATGCTCATGGAACAATGGTCAATGTGAGTTATGCTCACTTTACAGTGCTTACTATGAAGTAGGTGTAAATACAGAAGAAAAACAACATTATGTTCAATTGAATATGAAACATACAATGTTCCAAGAAATATTCTTTGGAAGGATGTGGTAGAAGTGTCACGCATCACCAATAGACGAAAACGGGAAACTTTCTATATGTCTTCTTTATGTGTATATGAACTTCATGTTTAGTGCTTTAAATACCAAATATTTTAATTTTATCCCACTACAATGAGTTGAACTCACTGAACAATGCTCACTGTGAGTAATGCTCACGAACAATGCTCAATGCGAGTAGAACTCACTGGACAATGCTCACTGTGAGAAGTGATCACAGTAAGTAATGCTCACTTTACAACTCACTGCTTACTGCGAGTAGTGCTCACTGAACAATATTTACTGTGAGTATAATGCTCACTGAACAATGCTCACTGTGAGTAGTGCTCATATAATTATACATGTACTGAACAACATTAACTGTGAGTAATGTTCACTGAACAATTTCATTGTGAGTAATGCTCACTGAAAAATGCTCAATTTAAATAGTACTCACTGAACAATATTCACTATGAGAAGTGTCACTATGGATATTGTTTTCACATTGATTTCCTTTATCTGGTTATCTGCACAATTTACTATTTTATCTATCGCGCTGAGTACAATACCCGTTCTAACGCATTACCGATGTTTCTGATTGGTGACATCGTTTAAATTTGCGACTATTAAATAACGTATATATAGTCGCAAAATTCGAACGGCGTTTTAATTATCGCATTTCGACACATTGTGCGTTAGAAAAGGGATAACTATTTAGTGATTCTGAAATTTGCGACCGTATATACGGTTTTATGGTCGCAAACAGTTTTAACAGCTCCGGCTAACGCCGTCGCCGTTAAAAATATTTGCGACCATTAAAAAACGTATATACAGTCGCAAATATCAAAATTACAAAACAGTTATTCCTTTATTTAATAGCTGATAGGAATTGTACACTGTGATTGGTGGGTTACCATTACGGCAAACAAATTCACTGTTTAAACTGGCAATATTTTCACTACCGAAGCAATGAGATCCTGATAAAAAAATCTACCCGCTAGTTATACGGTGTAAATCTAAATTTAACATACAGTGAGTGAGTAGTAAACATCTTGAGCATAACAACCCATCTGATCAGCCGACACAAAAAAGGATACATGTAGTTTACATCCTGAAAAACTGTACAGTATTATACTTTATGACCACTTTGCAATTCTGTATTAAACTCGATTTTCATACGCGTCCAAAATAGAACATACTTATGGCAATTCATCGAGCGCAGGAGTTTTGTTGATTGTCAATTTAAGGGTTTTCAGCTGGTCGGCAGTTCGATAGCATCACATGTACGTTAGATTTATACTTATATTCTCGTTTCCATGAATTTAGTCTGGGTCCTAATATATGCGAGATGGTTGTGCCATTGGTGAGATTGGTGCGAAGGAAGTCTGGACAAGTTGATATAAAATGTTTAAAAACTGGAACATTGCGAAAAAAAAGTTATTAATTATTACTTTTCTTTCTTCTGTTTGGAATAAATTTTCTAGGCACATAATTATCTCTCTTCAAAGGAAGAAGTAATTATGTTTCTCGTTATGACATATTGACTGATTGAACTATTACGTAATTACCATAGAATGAGGGTACAGAGACAACTTTCTTGCGGATCAGACCAGAATATCTATAACTTTTTGTCCTTCAGTT
Organism: Saxidomus purpurata; assembly: GCA_022818135.1. Taxonomy (NCBI): domain Eukaryota; kingdom Metazoa; phylum Mollusca; class Bivalvia; order Venerida; family Veneridae; genus Saxidomus; species Saxidomus purpurata. The sequence continues at coordinate 16,456,945 of JAFMSR010000001.1, read as the reverse complement.
TGTTAGAATTTAAGCCATTTGTCCGTCCGCCACCTAAGCTAAGTAACCGATTGGTGGATTTTCAATCATGAAACAAAACATGGCTGCTGGAGGGCGTGGCTGACTCTCTAGGTTTTACATTTGTATACCGATTATGTCATGTGTGAAAGAAATCTTCTCGTACACCATTGATCAGATATTGAAATTAGTTTATAAGAATCGTCCGATTGTTCAATAGATTTTAATTTGTCAAATACATGGCCTATTCGGATATATGTACTTGCAATTTCCACATTATTCCGGTGTGTATGTACAGAGGAAACATGAAATAATGCTCCATAGAAATCAACGAATGTTTTGATTATATCGAATTACAGTTTATAATGTATTAAAATGAAAAATAATTCTAATATGACAACCTCATGGGATTGAACATGTCAAGTATCTGTATTGTGGAACTCAGTTGCGCAATATATGAGTTTTCCTCATTAATTATATAATGTCTTGCCTGTGGATTAGGTCTTAATATGTTACTTAAAAGGCCTTTTTATGTTTTTGTTTAATTACTTATGTTGTTTAATATTCTTCTTCTCTTCTTGCAGGTTACTATTTTTTGACAGGTTAAAACCTACTGTAATTGATAGCTGAACGTGCACATGATTTTAAGATTAAATATTAGTATGTCTACACTATGTCTATCCGCACTAGTGCACATGATCTGGAAATGATCCACTGTACATATAGTAAACATTGCGCATCTCTTTTCTCTGTTAATGAATTATAGACTACGCGCGTCAATGTGATAACCTTTAGACAGTTAGTATAATTTTCTACAGCTCCGACATTCTTTCGGATTTTAATGCTTTGTTTTTGGCATCATTTGTTTACAACCAGTTAAAGTTTTGTCTTAGTTTTAAATGAATCAGGTGCTATGAATAAACGTGGTTTTCAAATTTTAGTTGAAAAATGAAAATAGCAGTTACAGGGGGAGGGGGGGGGGGGGGGTTAAGGTACCTGCCGATCATCCCGGAGGTTGCGTGTTCGAGCCCCACTGGTTCTTCCAGGAAGCCGACTCGAGAGTGACTCGATCATCTTTAAACAATAGTAAATGTATTGATGACATTCTGGACGCTACATGTTTAAAGTGACATTATGCGCATCTTACTGCACATAGTGTATTTTTGGTGACAGTTTTATAAAAGCAATTTTTGGTTGCTGTGCATTGAAATATGTTAAATTAATGATAATGCCGCATTAGCATTTGAAGTTGGTGCTTTAGAAATAAAAAAATCGGACTGATAACATGATAGTTGATTGTGTCGTTGTTGTTCTTGGTAGAGATTTCGGCAGTGGAAGGGAAGCAACTCCTGCATGCAGTTGTTTTTTTTTCTAAAAAGACTCTCCCAAAATAAGAAAAACAATATTTGGAAAGTTATTATTTCATACTGGTAGCGGGAAGAGTTTGTTGTATTGGGTGAAAAGCTATTATTTCCTCTACTCTTTTGTACACACACCTATTTCAGCTGGATTTTTACTTGAAAAAAAAATGCGCATAATTCCACTTTAATCTGATCTTCACGAATCTGTAATAAGTTTGATACTTGGTCTCCCGTCATTAGGTTAAAAAGATAATAGAAAAAAAACTTTTACAGGCCATATTGATTGTTCTTTTTTGTTTTTTCAAGAGTTTTGAGCGAAAAAGACCACTTTGGATCACTTTCTTTAAAAAAAAAAGGTTTATCAATTTTTTTTTTCAGATTGAGGTAAATGGCTAGTGAACTGTTAGACTTGATGAAAGGGGATTGTGATCCTGCTTATGGAAAAGGACCACCAATTGCAAATTCCGGACGATCTTGACCTTGATAAATTTAACCGCGGACGAAATTTTTTCAAAAGAAATTTTGGACAGTGCTTACTATCAATGATGTTGTCTATGATAGTAGGACTAAGTGTTGACATATTTTTAAAGGTACTTGTATGTACTGGCAGAACATCAACGCGAGCTTCATCTTTCAAACGTAACATGCGTACAATAAATCACGTGTTGAGATGGCATTATGGGAATGTTTGGGACACGTCTTCGCCAGCGTTTAAGTCAATTTGTAAAGTAAGGAAAATACACGCAGACGCAAGGAAGCTTATGCATGGCAAAGAAAAGACTGGAGCGGAGAGGTGAAAAATGCTAAAGCTTCAAACGGTAATGAGTTAGAAAATAATCATGTTTACTTGTCACAGTATGAAATGGGCTTGGTTCAATCTGGATTTATTGGCATTATTGTAATATTGGCGATGGATTGGATATTTACTAGGAATTGATGACAAGTACAATACTTGTGTAGATGGTTATGAGAAAACTAATGCAATCTGCCATGCAATATTACATGAGGTTTTTACCCCTTCACTTGAAAACCCCCCGGCAAAGTTTTATCCAATGGCAGATACGTTTGTATACGGATTTACACCGTTAATTTATCCGTTAAACTCTCCCGGAAGTCTTATTGGAGTTTTTTTCCCGAAAGACTCATCTTAAGTGTCCAGTTTCATTGTCATTTACAGATACGGTATGGATGAATCTACTTAGTGGACGTTTGACGGCTTTTCTTATTCCTGACCATTTGTTTACCTTTTCAATAGAATTGTTGAGAAACATTTCCAGTGTCACAAATTTGCTTAAAAATTATCCATTTATCTGTATTTTGCACAAATGATGTAATAACCCATTACTAAAATCACTAAACTATAATGTATCCATTTATAAATGTTGTCCTATTCGAGGGGAGGGTCCCAATTCAATGAATTTGCTCGTAAAGTATAGTTTAAAAAACTTGCCGTAGTGTTTCAGTGGGAAATTTTAATCTGATCAGTTTTTCATAAATCTTTTAGAGTGGTTTTGTACACTTTTATACCATTACATATGCAAATGCTATATAAGTGTGTGCAAAGTGAGACTCAATTAAAAGTCCTCTGTCTGTTGGCCTGTCTTGTTTGTCTGTCTGTGATCGGAGAGTACTCCAGTGAATCTTATTGCCTCCAAAGAAAAGAGTGGTCGTAATGGCTGACGAAAGTATGTTGTGTATCCTTCACTGCGGACTGTGTGGAGTGTTGGCTTGTTTGCGGGGGTAACTGTTGGGCCTGCAACTGCAATACTGGTATGAATAAAATCATAATCATTTTGAAAAAAGTATGTCCAATCGTTTGTTTGATTTCATGAAACATCTTGGAACGACATTCAAAAGATAAAGATCAATAAACATATCTTAAACTACTTCATTTTGAGATAAAACTTTGGCTCAGACAGTTTCAAATTCAAAAATGGATTTATCTTTAAAGTAAAAGGTAATGACAGCAGTAATTTTAATTCAATGAAATTAGTTTACAGCTCTATGAATATGTTTCACTGCTATAAGTCCTTTTGATTCACTGCCAGCATTGATTTTCATTCACTAGCATCAACAAATTTAGTTCACTTCTGTACGATTTTAATTCGCCGAAAATGTGCATACAGCGTTCTTTCACCTACAACATCGTCCTAAAATAACCCAATATGCACAGTTTCATCTCTGCCTGGGAATTACCGATCAAGCATTACTCAAAACATTTGACAGGACCAAAATGGCGAAAATTTACATATCTTACGCAGATAAACGGCAAAAAATAAAAAAGTTTCAAGTTACAGAGAATTAATAAAGTATCATCACGCCTTGAATGACAGATCTTTACATCCAAGACCTAAAAACAGTGTCAAGTATATAAACATTTCATTTCATAATAAAGCGTAACTTCCTGTTATTACATAAAATGGAAAATTAATTCGAATACTTGAAGTATATTCAGCCTCAAACTGAAATTGTAACACGCATTTTTTATTACGTATTTTAAAGATCACCTATAACATATTCGTAGTAGAGACTTTCTACATCACATAAGCCTCTGTTTTTTAATAGCTTCAGAACTATACGAAACATATCAAAATTTAAACATATAGAATTGGTTTAACATATGATATCCTTTATCAGGCATTGTTGCTATAAGTATTCTAAAGAACGGAAACAGAAAATAAGTATGTTGCAGTTAAGTAAAATATAGTTATTTTGCTATAAACAAAGTCCTGATATTTTAACAGAAGTGGAAACTATATCATAACAAGACATATGTCCATAAATGTTGATACAGTAGTGATAGTTGGCAACATTTAAATACATTCACAAATAGAAAATGCGATACTTGTAAGCACTTGTGTGTGACAGTTTTTTTTTCAGTACGGCGGCCATCTTGGCAGCCATCTTAGATTGTAGAGTTTCCCCGGCAGGAACTTTTTGGACTTTTGTGTTATGGATACTACAGACATTGAACTTTCAGAAAACACAAGTTTCATTTCTATATGAATTTTGTCCGTTTTAGCATATTTTGAGGCTCATAAGTCTTGACTATTAAGAGTTTAAAGGTAATGGAATCCTATATAATGTTATGCACATATTCGTTTCCACACTGTAACTTTGTTATGCAATGAAGGCTTTTGAAATAACTTGCATGAATGTCAAAAAAGTTCAGCAGATCAAGACGACGTGCTGCGTACAACTCTTGTTTGAAACGTGCATTACAAGTAAAACATTTTTCTCGCGGTCTATAACTACAGATCTAACAAGAAATACAATTTGAACATGCAAACAATGTTAAGCGTAGTAAGATGATTGTATCGTGAAAATCCGTGTAATTTCAATCCGACTATGTTTCAGTTGGAACACATTGCGTCACGAATTTCGTCAATAGCAGAGCAAAAACTAGAACTGCCAATTCCAGGGAATCATGAATGGTCGAATTGAATTCGAGATCTCAAAAAACTTGTATTGAACGAAGTCCTACTCCCGGTTGCTTTTGCAACTGTATCTCATCGAACTATTTCTTAAAACCATTGATTTTGTTAATAAAGTATTATTACAATAACGAAATCATGTAGTTCGCTTTTGTACAGGTTCACAATATGGTAGACCCAACCCTACCCAATCTTTCTTGCATTTTGGCTTTTGATAGTTTTCATATTTTTGGGAAAAGTGTAGGCACGTGCCGATAGTGCCTATAGGAAGCACGCCCTGTTAATCGATGATAAATTATAGACGAGTTCGATATGAATAACTCACGTGGCAACTGCACGTAATTTGATATGTGCAATAAAACAACCAAGGGACATTTTCTAATCTACATGCAGCAATTCTGACAGAGTGACTATATACACCATTCGGCTACCGATCTGCATGATTTGGTATTAAAGTTATATAATATTCTTGACAATGTGGTCGAAAACGAAGCTTAAAACATAGCTGATGCTTCTGAAACACACCAGAAATGAGTTCTAATGAATTGCTTCTCTAACCGACAGGCATAAATGAAAATACACTTAAAGTGATATTATGCTCATCGTACTGCACATAGTGTATTTTTGGTGACAGTTATAAAAAAGCAATTTTCGGTGGCTGTGCATTTAAATGTGTTTACTAATGATATGGCATAAGTATTTGAAGTTGGTGCTTTAGAAATAAAAAGATTGGACTAATAAAATAATAATTCCTTTCTTCGCAGTGCTCTCCCTTGTGTTATTAGTGTTGTTGCCGGTAGTGTTGCTGGTAGAAATTTCAGCAGTGGAAGGGAAGGAACTCCTGCATGCAGTTGTTTTTTCTTAAATTGACTCTCCCAGTCAAAATAGGAAAGTAATTTGGAAGTTTTTTCTAGTGGTGCGGAGGTTTGTTTATTGGGTAGCTATTATTCCCCTCTTTCCCCCTACGCTGTTTTTACTTGAAAAAATGAGCATAATTCCACTTTAAATGAACCTGTTCCATCCACAAGTTGACTAAAATTTAAAGCAACATTTGTCATAAAAATTACGATTAAGGCCATCAACCTTTAGGCGAACTCGCCGTGCGATACGGGTTCGAATCCTGCTCTATGCCTCGTAAAAAATTTAGGCTATTTGCACTGAAAGCAATGGCATTAAACCTACAGAAACACGTATTACTACATCTTACAAATTACTTATTGTTTTTAAGTTATTTCAAAGACCTTTTAAGGTACCTCTTTACGGTGAACAAACTGTTGAATTATTGTTTTTATGTTATTCCAAAGACCATTTAAGCTCTTTACGGTGTACAAACTGTGAATAAAAGCAATTTTCGGTTGCTGTGCATGTAAATGTGTTAAACTAATGATAATGCCGCATTAATATTTGAAGTTGGTGCTTTAGAAATTAAAAAAATAGAGAAATGAAATAATAATTCCTTCCTTGGCAGTGATCTCCCTTGTGTTATTAGTGTTGGTCGGCAGTGGAAGGGAAGCTACTCCTGCATGCATTTGTTTATTTCTTAAATTGATTCTCCAAGTCAAAACAGGAATAGTAATATTTGGAAAGTTATTATTTCATACTTTAAAAGTTATTATTTCCTCTACCCTTTTCACATACACCTATTTCAGCTGGCATAAAAATGTGCATTATGTCACTTTAACTTTTAGAGAGGGCACAGTTGGCCCCATATCGCTCACCTGAGTATCATTGTTTTTAAAACAAAAAAGCAGTTTCAAAGTTCATAATCAAGGTCAGCTAAAGAAATTTTAGAAATAAGTTTTCAAGTGCACAAATATTCCAAATTACATTGATGTAGCTTCCACGTCAGCCAACGTCAAAGTTGAAATATGCTTATAAAACTATCCATATATTAAATTTTTTCTTGCTGTAGCTTAAAAACAAGAATGTTGGCCAGGGTGTAATCTACAAACAAAGCTGTACAAATAGTCCAACTTTTATTGATGTACCTTCAAAAACAAAAAGTAAGTCAGTAGTTCAAAGTCAATTAAGGTCAAAGTTGGAAACTGCATGCACAGCTATCCATATACATGTACATGCAGTTCAAATTGCATTGATTTAACTTAATTTATTGGGCATTTCGAATTCTTTGGATTTTATAGTTGTACACATGTTGTACCTTGGCGCAGTGGTGAAGTGTCTGCTTTGGGGTCAGGAGGTCTTGGGTTCAATCCCACTGGATCAACATTATTTTTTTCTAATTTTTCTTATGTTAGTAATTAAATTGAACTACATGGAAATTAATGTCATTTTGCAAGATATGAGAACTGTGTTTGAATTGTCCTTATTTTCATCATGGTATTAGTTGAATATATAAAAGTTGACCATGATCATGATCATGATCAAGTTCAATATCTAAAAAGTAAACAGTAAAACATTTTCAGTTTTTGTCATGTAGCTGATATGTTGCTTATAAAAGTTCTATAATCAGTAGTGATGCCCCTACTCTGAATCATTTGCTACACTGTCATAAAAAACAACAAAACACAACCATTTCTACCCCGCCCCAATCCCTCCTTAGCATATAAATCAAAAAGATTTTTGGAAGCTGCACTTTTATGAACCGGCTTCGTTTCAGCTACAATATCTACACTGTCTACAAAATTTTAATGCCCTGATAAACTCATTTCTAGACTACCTTTATACTTAGGACCACCAGTCTAGTAGTCGGATTACCAAGTTGCCGCCGGTACTTCAAATCCTCTTCCAACAACCTAGACGCAAGAATGTGCGTTTGAGGCCTGTAACCCTCTAAAATTGTAAATATCAATTTACTTTAAACACAGTTGTTATAGCTTGGTTCCTGTATTTGAAAACCAAGGTGACGTTCATATGAAAACCAAAGTGTTATTTCAACATAAACAATGACACATATAAATCTTAAATGAGAAAACCTGAAGAAAAGAAACTTTTAACCTTAAAATTATCACTCATGTAGTTACACTTGCCTTCTGAAAGATCGGAAAATGTGGACAACGTTGGAAACTGGAAGTAACAATAGTAATGACCCGACCTTGCTACCATCATTCGAACTGGAACAAAGATGATAAAATGATAAAAGAAAACAATTGCTACTAACATCGTCTGGAAGAATTTTTCTTTGGGTTCCTCGCCCATTTCAACAATATTTCATCTATATACAGGCGGACAGTAAGCTTATTCGTCGGACCACTTCGTCCTCTTTTGCTGAAGAACTTCCTTATATAGAGTCAGGTCGAAAGCGGGATTTGAATTCATGGCCAATACCAGGGAGAGCTTTAAATGAGTGTAAGTCACCAAACATAAGCACTCTACAACGAAGGCAGGTACGTCGAAACGAAAAACGTACATTTGGATCCAAATTCTGATTGACAGATGAAACACTTCAGCTAAATTATGAATAGTGCTAAAGGGACTGGCTGCTGAAAGTCAAGTACCCGATAGGCTAATGATCGAGAGTATTAAGGTGTGTGAGCAGTACTGTTTTAAAGGCGATGCAACTGCGTGAACCACTGCTCGGCGCTAGGAACTGTGAGTAGAAGGGAAAGGTATGCGTAACTCGTAACGTTACTAATGGATCCTTACTCCTTAGGACTGTAATTATTGTATGGACTTTATTAAATAATCGGAAAATCTTGGTGAATGACTACCAAAATATTCATTTTGTTGCTACTTATTTACTTAAGGGTTATATTTGATAGAGGTAACTGAAAGACAAGGTTTCGTGGCCAAGTTCTAGGCTACATGACACTTATACACACGATGGAACGGTCAACTGCTCTGCTCGAAAGCGTTACGTAAATTGATCGTTTGTCGAATTCCTACGTCAAATTTTAAATACTTGTATGAATAAAAATAGCCACGTTTGATTCATACATTGTTTGTTATTACATTATCTCAGACATCGACATACTCTGTTGGTGTTTGATAGCCTCAGAGATATTTTGCTTCTCAATTGACCCATCCAATGACCCCGTTGTTCTTAAGGTCATTTCGCAAAAAACATGTAGATAAAGTTATCTTTTAATATCGTGAATACTTGAGTTTTCAAATGTTATGTCAGCTAGATTCTATCACATGAAACTTTACTCAGTCGAACAGGTGTAAACGTTATTTCTATCCTTTGTTTCGAAAACCTGGATTACGCTCTTTAACCAATAAACTGCTACAAAGTGATGAAACATATAAAGTAGTCCATAAGCACCGTCAGACACAGCACTCACCAATAGCTCTACTTGCAGAAGAACGAGTCCCCATCTATTAGAAAAGGCAGCAGACATGGTTCACATGTCAATTAATGATTTAATGATTTCTCAGCTCCTTGTTAATTCTTGTTTTTGAGAATAGGAACACGATCATTTAGACATGGAGTATTAAGAATTACGATTTTACCTTAAAATGCAAAGACCAGACTATAAACTAAAAGGACACAGAAGGGTGTCCGAGAAAATTAGTAATAATATATCGAAAAAAGAAAGAAGTTACTTATATTTAATATGTATTTTACTGGAACGAATGTTAGCTAAATATGCGCGTGTTGCTGTATCCATTTATTTACGCTGTTTGATTTTAGACTGGTGAAGTTAAGTGATGTACTATCGCTATACTGTGCGAGGTTGTTGTACAAGTGGTGCAAATGAAAGTTGATATAAAACGTTTAAAAACGTATAATTATTTTAGCTAATTTTCATTTGTCTGGATTCTGTTTGGAATAAACTTCCCAGGTATGTAATATCCCTCGTCAAAGGCAGGTACATAAAGGATATTTGTTTGTTTTGAGTGGATTATGGAATATATCTCACCGAGAAGTGATACAATTGTAATATTTTCACGAGCGCAAAGCGCGAGTTAAAATGTGAAAATTGTATCACTTTGAGTGAGATATATTCCATATCCACTCAAAACAAACAAATTTTCTTTTTTATTTTATGCTAACTATTAAAACAAAAGCTGAATCATGTATATGCACTACTAAAAAAAAGTAGTTCCAGCAGACCTATATCACACACACTGTGACTGATATGAAATATATATCATCACTCTATATTTCACTGATATAACACAGTATTTCATTAGTTAGCATGAAATAAATGTTTTTCTTTATTGCTAAATAATGGGTTGATGCAATTTCATGAAAAATTGTTATATGTATTACAAAAGTGTGACCCCAGGAAATGCAACGATTTTGTCCTTTAGTTTTTTTAGAAACTAAAACAATTTGTCAGCCGTCACCATAGCTAAATAGCTGAAATTGATGACGTTTCAATCATGCAACGAAACACGGCTGATAGAGGACGTGGCTTTGAAAGAAATATTGGTCAGATTTTGAAAATATTTCATAAAAATCGTCCTCCGATTGTTCAAAAGATGTTGACCCGTCAAAAACATTGCGGTTCGGTTAAAGTAATTTACATTATACTGGTATACATGTAGAACAAACATGAAAGAATTCCTCGAAGACATTAATGATGTCTAGTTTGTTTATAATTTGTGACCTTCTTTTCTTTCTTTTATTGTTCTCGTTAGAGTATGATTTCTTCTGAATTATGGCTCTTTCTGCCTTAGAATCGATGTTAGAGTTTTCGTACTAGTCCGCTTATTAACTTAACCATTTGAAATATTACTTTGAAAGTTAGAATACGTGTGTACCATGATGACACTCATCTGTAAGCAAGAGTAGAAATTCTTTGTTAAAGTCTTATGGACAATGCACTGTCATGTACATATTTCAGTAACCATTTAAAGTATTAATTTGAAAGTTGATGTAGTTTTCAGGGGTATGAAACAATTAAGTTAGATAACTCTTTTCTTAATATGTTTCTACTTATGGCCCTTGTTTGCACTTTGAAAATACATAGATTCTTGTTTTGCCGTTTTGTTTCATTGGCAAGCACTGAGAAAGTCGAACGCGCTGTCGTACAGACAGCTTTTGTTACTAATAAATGTACCTGCTGTGATTAATAGCTGCACGTGTGCACGATTTCAAGACTATACACCATTCTTGACAAAATATATGTCTTAGACTCACTATCCGCATCAGTAGTTTGGATATGATCGAGATATTTAAACATATTTGAAATAACATTTGTAGGAATTGATTTTACTTGTCTAAAACAAGTTGAAATTGGTCTTAGTTTTAAATCAATCAGCTGCTATGAATAAACGTACAGTCGAAAAAAAAGTAGCTACAGTGGCAACATCAGATCATTTTGATTGGTGTTTATTTTCATCAGAGAGGTAACAAAGCAAGCATTGTTTTAGAGTCCTACTAGTGTCACCGAAGGTGTCACTACATTGTAAAAGTTAAGTCAAGTGTAAACAGTAAGGTCATGGTCAAATCTTATGAAATATTTGTAAACACTCGCTCTAATTGGATCAACATGAAACTCTTCCAAAATCTTTGGCGGCTTATTGTGCAACTGGGTCACTAAGGTGGGAAAGCAAGGTCTATAGGTCGAACAATAGTAAATGCCTTGATAACATATTAGACACTATATGTTGGATCCGACCTTCACGAATCTGTGTCAAGTTTGAAACTAGGTCACCCGGGTTCAAGAACTACGTCAATAGAAAAACGTAAAACTTTTACAGTCTACATTTGTTTGCTCTTTTTTATGCAATTTTTGTGAGCGATAAAGGACAAGTTTGGATTACTTTCTTTAAAAGATTTTTTTTTAGATTGAGATAAAAAATGGCTAGTGAACTGACATACCTGATGTAAGGGAATTGCAATCCTGCTTACGATGAAAAAGACATACAGTTACGAATTCCAAATGACCTTGACCTTGATAAATTTATCCGTGGACGAAATTTCTTTAAGAGAAATGTTGGGCAGTGCTTAATAGCAATGATGATGTCTTTGACAGTTGGACGAAGTATTGATAGATTTTCAAAGGTGCTTGTCTGTACTGGTAGGTCATCAACCCCAGCTACGTCTTATAAACGTTACACAAATACAATAAATCACGTGTTGAGATGGCATCATGGGAATGTCTGGGACACCTCATCGCCAGCTTTTAAGTCAATTTGTACAGTAAGGAATTTACACGTGCATGCAAGAACGTTTATGTATGACAAAGCTAAATCTTTAAAGAATAGTGAGTTGTACAAAAATAATGTATATTTGTCACAGTATGACATGAGCTTGGTTCAATCTGGATTTATTGGCATTATTATAATGTATCCAGACAAATTTGGAATTCATTGTTCTTCTGAAGAGCTGGACGATAACGTTTATTTCTAGCGATGGATTGGATATTTACTAGGAATTGATGACAAGTACAATGTTTGTGAAGATGGTTACGAGAAAGCTCACGCAATCTGCCGTAGAATAGCACACGAATTAACATGATGTCAGTTGACTAACGTGTGGCAGTATAATGCAACCATATTAATATGTTAAAAGGCATTTTACCTATTTATTTGATTACTTATGTTGTTTAATATTCTTCTTCTCTTCTTACAGGTAACTATTTTATTAACAAGTGTAAACCTACTGTAATTAATAGCTGAATGTGCACCTGATATTATGTCTAGATTTTGTCTATCCGCACTAGTGATCTGGATATGATCCATCCGGGAAGTGATTTTATGATTCGTAAGTCTCTGTAAAACATATTACATGTATTAACATATTTGTAGTGTAAGGTATCTTTTCTTTGTTAATAAATTATAGATTACGCGCGTCACTGTGATAACCAGCAGTCAGTAAGTAGTTTTTCTACAGCCCTGACATTGTTTCGGATTTTGATGCTATATTTTGGCATGACTTGTTTATTATCAGTTGAAATTTTGTCTTAGTTTGAAATCAATCAGCTGCTATGAATAATTGTGGTTTTCAAATTATAGTCGAAAATATAAAAAAAGTAGTTATAGTGGGAGGGGGGGGGGGGTGTGTGATGTATCTGCCATTCATCCCGGAGGTTGCGGGTTCGAGCCTCACTGGGGGTAACGACTGTACCTCTTCATCACCCCAGTACTGTTTTTTTTTTCAGGAAGCCGACTCGAGAATGACTCGATCAGTTTCAAGCTTGCTTTACAATCGAACTAAAATAGATTAGTTTAAATAAATAAATAGTTACAGTGGCTGCATTGGATAGTTTTGATTGGTGTTTAATTTCATCAGAGAAGTGACCAATTGGGGATCGTTTTAGTCCTGCTAGTTTCACCGAAAGTGTCAACAACTTATCAGAGTTGGGTAAAGTGTAAACGTAAGGTCATGGACAAATGTTATGAAGTACATGTAACTTGTTAACACTCTTAAGTTCTTATTTTGTTTAGATTTACATGAACACATTTCTATACTCTTTGGCTCTTATAATTTATAGGTTTATTCTGGAACTGTGTCACTAAGGTGGGAAAGTAAGGTCAATAGGTCAAACAATAGTAAATGTCTTGATGACATTCTGGACGCTGCTATATGTTTGATCTAATCTTCACGAATCTGTGTCAAGTTTGAAGCTGGGTCTCCCGGGTTAAAAAACTACGTCACTAGGTTAAAAAGATAACAGAAAAAGTTCAACTTTTACAGGCAACATGTTTGCCTCTTTTTGTCTTTTCAAGATGTTTGGGCGATAAAAGACGAGTTTGGACCATTTTTTAATTTTTTTTTTCATTTTTCAGATTGATGAAAATATGGCTAGTGAACTGACAGACCTGATGAAAGGGGATTGCGATCCTGCTAACGATGAAAAAGAGCACGAGTTGCAAATTCCGGACGACCTTGACCTTGATAAATTTAACCGTGGACGGAATTTCTTCAAGAGAAATGTTGGACAGTGCTTACTAGCAATGATGATGTCTCTGATAGTTGGACTGAGTATTGACAGATTTTTACACGTGCTTGTCTGTACTGGGAGGTCATCAACGCCAGCTACATCTTTTAAACGTTACATGAGTACAATAAATCATGTGTTGAGATGGCATTATGGGAATGTTTGGGACACGTCTTCCCCAGCGTTTAAGTCAATTTGTAAAGTAAGGAAATTACACGCACACGCAAGGAAGTTTATGCATGGCAAAGAAAAGACTGAAGCGGAGGTGAAAAATGCTAAAGATTCTAAAAATAGTGAGTTAGAAAAACATCACGTTTATTTGTCACAGTATGAAATGGGCTTGGTGCAATCTGGATTTATTGGCATTATTGTAATGTATCCAAAACAATTTGGAATTCGTTGTTCTTCTGAAGAGCTGGACGATTTTGTTTATTTCTGGCGATGGATTGGATATTTACTAGGAATTGATGACAAGTACAATATTTGTGTAGATGGTTACGCGAAAGCTAATGCAATCTGCCATGCAATAGAACATGAGGTTGTTACCCCTTCACTTGAAAAGCCCCCGGTACAGTTTTATCCAATGGCAGATGCGTTTGTATACGGATTTACACCGTTAATTTATCCGTTCAACTCTACCAGAAGTCTTATTGCAGTATTTTTCCGAAAGGCTCGTCTTAAGTGTCCAGTGTCATTGTCATTTACAGATACGACAAGAATGTATGGAATGAGTGGATTTTTGACGGCTCTCTCTTATTCCCGACCATTTGCTTACCTTTTCAATAGAATTGTTGAGATTTTTTTTCAGTGTCACAAATTTGCTTAAAAGTTATCCATTTATCTGTATTCCAAAATTACGAAGTACCGAGAAACAGTGTATTATTTAAATCTAGAATTGGTCATCAAACCTAGAATCGATTTACCTCTGGGTAAAATCTCTTTATTCAACAGTTTGTCCATTCCGTGCATGGACAAACGACTTATACACTGCATAGGCAATATGAAGTATTTGCATTTGTCCATTCCGTGCATGGACAAGCTGTGCATATTTTGCATTTGTCCATGGGTGTTGCTGCTTTCCCTATATAATCTACATAATATTTCTTTGAAACCAGTAGTCCATAACCAAAAGAGTGATTGAAGAAAAATGATTTCTTCAGAAATGAGGCTCCAGTGGGGTAGGGCTACTCTTCATTTGAATAAATAAAGTTTGAAATCAATTTTATTTAAAACTAATCTTCAGATTTTTTTATATTTCACACAGATAATCAACTTATAAGTATAAACGAAAAAATTTCGAATAAAGTTGATCCCTTAAAAAAGAGGCACCAATGGGGAAGGTAATTTTCCGTATATAATCTGTATAGAAACTTAAAAAATGAAACAGTGGTCAGAGTGTTTGTAATCTTGTAAAAGGTGTAATCTTAAGGCCCTTAACCAAAAACTACAAAAGGAAATTCATCCATCCATAAGCAGGATATTCATACCAACTTAAATAAGGCCTCCATATGGGTTGCGGCTGTTCTAATTAACCACATTATAACCAGCAAAGGAACTTCTGATCCATTCCCTATATCTTCAATAGCTTCATTGTATTTTGCACAAATGATGCAGCAAACCTTTACTAAAGTTGCTAAAAATTGTATCCCTTATAAATGTTGCCCTATTCGATGGGGAGGGGGCGGGATCCCAATTCAATGAATTTGCTCGTATTAAAGTATTGTTAAAAATGTAGTGTTTCAGTGGAGAGTTTTAACCAAAGTTGAGGTTTTGTACATTTTATATCATTAATAGAATGCTTTATAAGTTTTTCAGGGAGTGGTTTTGTACATTTTATATCATTACATATGCAATGCTTTTAAGTTTTTTGATACATTAACTTACATATGCAAGCTTTATAAGTTTTTTAGAGTGGTTTTGTACATTTAATATCATTACATATGCAATGCTTTATAAGTGTGTACAAAGTGAGACTCGATTAAATGTCCTCTGTATATCTGTTGGCCTGTCTTTGTGTGTCTGTATCTGTGTTTATCAAGAATATCTTTACGTATACGGAAATCTATTGTAACCTTAACCATTTCAGTTTTGTTACTGTTATATATATAGATACACAGCCATATGTAAATACAATTGCACATAAACTATGATTAAAACATTTTAAAAGCAATTTCTCCTATCACAATTCGATTGTATTGTCCCAAAATGAATCATATACAATCTCTGAAGCGGAGAGTACTTCAGTGATTCTTATTGTCTTCAAAGAGAAGAGTGCTCGTAATGGCTGACGAAGGTCTGTTGTATATCCTACACTGCGAACTGTGTGGAGTGTTGGCTTGCTTGCGGGGGTAGTTGTCGGACCTGCGACTGCATTACTGGTATGAATAAAATCATAATCATTTACTTTCACCAACAACAATTTTCTTTTTCACCAACAACAATAACTTTAATTCACTGCTATATATAGGTTTTTATTTCATTGCAAGCAGTAATTTTAATTCAATGAAATTAGTTTACAGCTCTAAGAATATGTTTTACTGCCAGAAATCCTTTCAATTCACTGCCAGCAATGACTTTCATTCACTAGCATCAATAAATTTTATTCACTCCTGCAGGATTTTATTTTACTGAAATAAACTTACTGCTCTAAGAAGTTATTTAGTTTACTGAAATAAATATATGACTGCCAAAATATATTTCTAATCACTGTTGGCAGTCAATTACATTCCTTAGCGTCAATAAATTTAATTCACTGCTGTAGGATTTTAATTCACTGCCAGCAGTTATACGGCTCTACTGCTAGAGCTAGTATTTCACTGCCAGCAGTTATACCGTGTCTACTGCTTTACTGCCAGCACTTCTGCTGTTCCACTGTTATAACTGCTCTATTGCTAACTTCCTGTGCGTCTTCTATTGTAACATTTCCATTGTTGTTGTTGAGCAAACATAGAGACTATAGAGGGTAGAGTTCATGCAGTCTGTCGTCTGGAGAAATCCAAACCAACTTCATCGTCCAGGTAAAATGACAACAGCAAAGCAGATCTCATCTCTCAACGCAACTGACAATAACCAAGGTCGGTGATCATCTTCTTTATCGACACACATCACTGACACACAGGGCTTCAGAAGCCATCACTCGTCCATCTCTGAACCCTCCTCGTCGTCCTGTTGCAGGGAGTTACCATCCGTGAGGTTCGGAACAGCTGGTCACCGTAAACAAACAACCCGATCTAAAGCCAAAGACACCGTCATCAGTCAAGGTCACTAGAGCTATGAGGTAAAAGCCTCGTCATGATCCAGTTTCATCCCGCGACGTGAACGCTGCGGTGACCTTGGAAAGATAGAAACCAGTGGGTGTGACGGTTAGTAATTTTCTTTTTAGGTAAAAGTTGATCGATAGCTGTTAATCATTGTTTAACAAAAAGCTTTGAAAGACATACAATATACGTTCCGTTCCGATTGATGAGGATTTAAATTTAAAATAGAGATTTACGAACATTTAGGCTTGCGTTTTTAAATAATAAGAAAAATCAAGATAAATTCTTTTATCAGTTTTTATAAAGCAGATCCATTTCTATTTAGGATCTCAGTGGACTTCTCATTACATTAGTTATAAACAAATGTTGGGGTCAATATGACAACCGGATATTTACTTGAAATAGAGCACAAGGTAGATCTAGTTAGTTTTACAACAGAGGTAAGTTAAAATCCGATCTTCACCTTGATGTATATTAAATTGTGTTTATTTGTGTGTTTAAGATACTTCAATGCCTATCCCAGTTAACTGTATTCCCGAGGTGTAATAGATATACGTTGAGATGTTGAAAATACCCCAAAAAAGATGGCCATTAATAATTTTGACTATTTAGAAAATCTAAATGGATAATAAAATGTTTTGTGTAGCGTTTTGAGTATTGGACACACATTTAATAATTGCGTTTGTTTTAAAAGTTTCACTTAATAATAAACAACATCATATGTAAATACGTATGTTGTACAGTACTGTACTACCCGTTCCATGACTCAGACATAATGTGACATTTAAAGTCATTTACAACTAGTAAACATTGGTCTAAATAATAGTACATTTAAGTTGTAAAATAGAATGCAGTGTTTTGTTCTGGATAATGAAACTTGCGGAACTCTCTGCCACGCCAGACATCCAAATATCTCCGTTACCAGTATGTTTAAAGATTGTAGCTTATCTTGGTATTACTGTTGGGTCGTTTTATGCGATAATGCTGTTCAGCGTGATTCAATATAAGTTTTATTTGGCCGTGAGTTATGTAGCTTATATGTCATGCATGCAGATTACGTCAGAAACTGAATCGAAGCAAGTAAAAGATAGAACCTTGGAATATTCCATGCTACCAACAAGATGACAAAACATAAAAGAAAGCAAAGACCACACTTATTTACAAACTAATGTTGTGACATTAAATATACATGTATATCCAGAGTAGTGTACTCCTAAAGATCAGCCATAACGGACAATACGGTTCCATATCTAATAGCTGATAACATTTAACGGCGATGGGTTCTATTGACTTTAGGAGTAATAGTTAATATCACACAGTGCATGTCTTCAATTTAAAACTCTAGCATAACGACTAAGGTGCATGTGTATGTGTTGTACAATAACGAAAAAAAAACCCTTAAATATCTGTTGCAAATTCTCCTAAAATCAAGTACAAACAGTAAAGAAGTTCGTGTTTAAAAACGGAACAAGATGCGGACATTTACGAGTGTTTGTTAAGAACAAAAGTCATATATGACCGTAATTTGCTTGTATGATGCCACCCAGGCCAAATTATCAACCAATTATGTGCAATTAAATCAGCTTGACGAAACAACTACCCAAATTGAGCACAAAGTTCCGTTTGACGAGACGGTACGACCATCCGCCGAAGTGTGACTTCTTCAGTATAAAGGTTTTTAATAGTCAAAATAATTGTTAAAATAATTGCACATCAGTATGTGGAAAGTGGATTAGTATTTATTGTTAGAAGAAAAGATTCATACGTGCAATAAAAAACTCTTTAAAAAGCAGCAGAATAGTTCGGTGACCCAATTTCAAGACTCAGTACACATAAGTATCAATACTCCAGTCCACTACCAAGCAAAATAAGCAACACCCAGTACATAAACTCGCGTTAAGTTTTTATCAATATTTTGCCCCATAAATAAAGTTTGTTGATAAAATCTTGAACGCTTACGTCTGGTACATGCGCGAATAAATCGCTCGATTCAGATTATTCACATCTAAGCACATTTACGAAATAAAACGCTTGATGTAGTCGTA
Organism: Saxidomus purpurata; assembly: GCA_022818135.1. Taxonomy (NCBI): domain Eukaryota; kingdom Metazoa; phylum Mollusca; class Bivalvia; order Venerida; family Veneridae; genus Saxidomus; species Saxidomus purpurata. Next base: position 16,438,059 of record JAFMSR010000001.1, on the reverse strand, counting down.
GTTTTAAGATATCAACCTACATATTTTACACCTCGGGAATACACTGGACTGAGATAGTCAATTAACGTAGTTTCTACATTCAAAAAATTAGCAATTCGGTGAAAATTGGACTTTAACTTACATCCACCGCAAAGACTAATTACCTGTGCTCAATTTCGAGCAAAAGTTAATCCACAGTGAATATATAGTTTTGCGGACCTGTGAAAAGGACGAAGTATAATGACTCCCTCCCCATTTTTCAACAGTCTAAAACAAATACTGGGCATGATCTAACATTTGGTACAAGTAAGAGGAAATATTTAGGGCATCACCAAGTATAGTGGCGAGTTTTTTTATGCACATAGTAAATCATCAAAGCTTCAGTCCTCGGAGTGTTTAACTATATCTATTTTTAAAACTTGGCAATGAATAATTTAAATCACCCATGCGGCAACTGCACATAATTATTAATAACTTTTTTGCACGTAAATTAATATGTGCAATATAAAGCAATAGTATTACTTACTGACATTAAAGGGAGATTTACATATTTCTCTATATACTCAATCGGAACGGAACGGTTATACGGATTCAGATTTTTGTTATAACTTATTTTAGGAGTATAAATCAATGAGTTCTTTCTTTCTTAAAATTATAATGTTCACCTTTAAAGGCAGTATCACTTTAATGTATCATACTAGTAGTTTTTTGTCGACTCGAAATATGTCACTTGTGTATCCGCACCTGTCGTTATACAGGTGGTTAGTGTCGCAGAATTGAAACAATAAACTTCCCACTGATTGAAGGTTATTTGTTCGAGCCGACGATTACCTTAGACCCCGCGTGTCATTATTGATAGCTTAATGCTCATCAATTGAAGTCTGGATCGCATCCTATACCAGCAGTTTACATGTCGTCATTGCTTTGAAGGACCATTCAAATGCAAATTATAACGCTTTAGTAAGACACGAAAAGAAATGCCTCTGAATGAAACGAACCGCTTTGGTGAACTGTTCAGTGTATATTACTCAACTTAAAATTATACAGTGTGAATTTTGATATACTTCAGTAGTCATTGATAACGGACACCAACTACAAGTACATGGAATTGGACATTCTGAATATTACGAAGCTTCAAGAGTCTTGGCATGTTTTGAACTAACAGATGATTTGATTATTTTGTCTAATCAACTTTCGACTTTTCATTTGACCTTAAATATGGGAAACGTTGAATGGATATCGTGAGAATTGTGCTTCTAAAATGACATTGATTCTACCAGGACACGTGTTCTTATCAGTTAAATCAAGTCCTAAAAATGTATATAAGTGTACTTATCTTAAATTCGTATACACACTGCTCAAATGTGGATCGCTGGGCAACGAAGGTCTTTCATGACTATAAAATGATGGCAAACTATTGTCATGTCCTCCGAGCAAACTGGGCCTGTTTGCGAAGTATGCAGAAGAAGAGTAAAATCAGTGAGTATTAATACATGTATATATTTTCATCTTTTAGAGCAATTCGGTTTGTTATACTTGTCCAGTCAGTTCCATCCGAGTGTAGACATTAAAAGGAGATGAATTGGTCTTATGCAGTTTCAAAAGTCATATGGATTGTTCAAGAACTGGCTTAAATAACAACAAAAAAACCCCAACAAAACAACAGAAAAGCTGTCGTCATGTTTCGTTAATATAAATGTGCAAATGTTCTTCTAAGTAATAAAAAATTACTGTTTCTTCCAGTTTCGACAGCGGTATGTTCTATCTTCTCTTTCCCTAATGATCAACTGATGAATCCGTTTTCTTTTCAGATGTTTGCATTTCTTCTACGATCTTGATTGTCAGCTTAGTTTCCTATGGGACTCATTATGGGACACACGACGGGACAAGCAAGCACCCAGGCATCAGCCCCTTGCCATCAGCTCCAACCCACATTGAAAAAGAAAGACAGGAAACACCAACATCATTTGTCTGCTACACAAATAACGCCGACATTCTCAGCACGCGCAGACGAAATTCGAAAATATTTCCAGCTAAAGTTTCGGAGACAGATTTAGTTTTCTTGTCAATTGATAGCGATGTAAAAGAAATTTTGAATCTAGACCGTTCACCATTCCAAACCCCTTGCTTTACAATCAACGAAGGGTTTTCATACCATTGCTGTGGATATTCACCATTTTCAAAAGAAAATAAGAGGCATTTTACTCTACGCGAAACAAATTTTAGTTATATAAGGCGTGCCATACCTGATCCATATATTCGTATTGAAGACCTAGTCAATGGAAAACCGGAAATGGTTGACCTCTTGATAAAAATCAGTTTTATGACCGGAAATCAGACAAAGACTGAAATAGCTGTCCAACATCGGTGTCGCGGTGACGTCATTGTCGATTCCTACCCGGAAATACATATCAACATAGACAGACAGACTGTTGATGGAACAGTTACACAGAACGAATTCCATTGGTTTTTGTGATAAGAATGTCGTGCAAAACAGTCATTTATGCTCAGCATTCCATTTTGTATTTATGACCTTATTTTCTTACAAATAAGGTTCACTTCAGAGACTGTGATAAATCGGACTATAACTGCCAGTGGCAATATTTGGTCGGATTTTCGAGTAGGGTATCGAACCCATTGTGCGAGGTGTAAACTACGACTGTACCACTAAGGCACATTTGCAGCTAGTCCGTTGTTCTTTGAACTCCATGGTTGTAATATGCTTATGTATGTTAGGCGTGAATTGTGTTCACTAAGTATGAACTGCTTTTAGTATGCACGTTACCTGTTTTATAAAACAAAACAAAACATCTAACGAAACACCTCATTTTTCCTTCTTTAATCAATTTATCAACGCTTTATAGTATCTGCTAGCTTACTTTTAGCTATAGATGCACAAAAGCTATTATGTATTTCATTTATGAAGGCATTGGGTAGATACTTCCGTTACATGAATTTTAAAGTGATTGAGTGGTACAAATTATAAGGCAGAGAATTTTAATTTAACGTTTAAACCTCCGTGGACTTAATATGTGTTATTGCCTTGATGCTCTTTCGTTTGGAAACCATCTCTTATACTTCTCTGCCATATGAATTTATACCACTCGATAATTTTGAAATCCATATTTTATTGCTTTTAAAGATGTACATGTAAATTTTACAAGGAAAATATATACAACAAAACAATAGCAAATGGGACGGACCACAAGTTCTTAGAACATTAGTAATTGGCCCTTGCCTGTAAGTATACCTGATGTATTCATAATTGCAAGAAATGACAGCTTTCGTACATCGATAGCTAAAAAGAAGCTGACATATATTAGGAAGGGTTTATAATTCCATAAATTGTGTTTAGTATATTTCCAAAGCAACTAAGCATAATTATTTGAAACTACTTAGCAAGTAATTATTTCATGAATTATATTTGTAATGCATTTGTGTTTAAATTCCGTTTAGTAATAGATATGTGAACATATTTAGCGTATGGATCTTTACATTTCTATCTACACTGTATGCGCATGTCAATCTGTCACAGAGCATAATTATTCAAGTAGTGGGCAGAGCAAGGATTGCACAATTTAATAAAAATCTGGTGAATAAATTTTCTCAGGCCAGCTTAATAAAAAAGGTTAAAAACACTTAAAATTGTAAATGCATGTGTTGAATACTTGCATGTTACAACAATAACCGCGTTGACGCAGCCATTGCATCACTATCCGGGATCTGCTATTAGGTCCCACAAAAAGGAAGAAAAAAATGCGTGTCTCTTTGCCTAAAAATTTAAGGTCAGTCGGCGGGTCGGTCGGGGGTTTTTAATTTTCTTTTGTAGCTTTGAATTTTTGTTGTTGCTCTGAAACACTTGAAGAAAATGGTCGTTTTGATCATTTGCATTAAGAGTTTGATGTCGGCAGTAAAAGTTAACAATCGGAGCATTATGTGTAGCGAGATGTAGGCTGCTTTTGTATGTAAACAGGAATTTCAACTTCTTCACTTTTGTTCGTTTGAAAACTTTTCATTGATCCTAGCTTTTAAACTCCAGTATAGATACCATATAGGCATATACATAATGAACTAAAAATGTGGTAGGCTCTATAAATTGGTATTTGTTGTACAGTAAATGTGCATTATAGAAAGTTTACCATTTCTGTTTCAGACAAGTTGCCGCCTGTACTTCAATATTAAATATTATTTAAATATTACTTCTCATGTGTTGACGAGAAACATTGTATGCTTAAGTCGGAAACGAATAAACTTATGTTCTGTTCTGTTCTGTTCTTCAAATTACTAGCCCTGTCGGTTTCGAAACATTGCAAGGATTTCATTTAGTGAGAAGTAACTTTCTAAAATGTTAACAGTAACTGACTATGAAATACTTGCTAACTTGGCTCTGACCTAACCACATGCACCTTTGTTTAGAAGATCTTCTAGATGAAGACCGGGAAATCTTAATATTTAATGAAAATAACAGAAGAGAAGGTTTCACTGATATACTTTCACCTGTCTCTGTTCATATCAAAAACTGTGACCGAAGATAAATTATATATGACCCAGCATTGCCGCAAATATTCAGAGATGATAAAAGACATTTGCAGTACGTCACGTCTGAAATATTTTTTTTCTTGATGTTTAAGGTCCGTTTCAACGACATTTCAGGCAATTAACCCAACCATCGGACTAATGCTACACTTGCAGCCTCCGTAAGAAAAAAACAAATTTCTCACAGTGAGTCAGGTCGATTGTGGGACTCGAATCCTTGACCCTAAACCAATGGGTGTTTAGAGATGTCGGCTTAGCGCGGACCTTGACCACTCGACCACGCCTAGAACAAATACGCCTTCTGACAGGCCGGTGATAGTATGTTTATACATACACATGAACTGTCAGTGCTGGCAAAGGCAGAATTTAAACTGCTGGAAAGTATCAAACATTTGGATAGGCATATAGGAAAGGTCACGGAAGTAGACATAAAATGTACTTCCATGGATTGGTGATCTTCTATATCAAAATAACAGCCGCTAGTGCGTACGCATCACTATATATCTCTTTAAAGACATACCTTCAGAAACCTATTTTGATACGACCTTAAATAATACATAAAATGGCATTGTCTGATAAAGTCGCCTGTATGACCTTGTCACTCTTGTAATCAATTTAGGCCACCGCCAAGCGAAATAGACTTTGATCTATATACATTTTTACTACGAAAGCGGAATGGGACATAATTATAATACTAATATAATTGTTTATATACCCATCTCTTCACCAGTTCTAAAAATGAAACTCTTTGGCTCTATCAGACAGACAGACAGACAGATATACCAGTTAGTAACATTCAGAAAAGGCATTGATATCTTATTTTAATTATTTATGGGCAGTTCAAGAGATTATTTTTGTGCCTTAACGTACAAAAGAGTTTGATTAAATTTTGAAATTGAGAACTTGGTACTAACACAAAGTTAAGATTGGAAGCGCGATACCCGTCTTAGTCTCAATAGCATTTCTCGGCTATGCAAACAATTATCACAAAGCAAAAGCCAGGATAGGAACCTGTACGCCTACCAATGCAAAAGAGGCTAAATCTAAAAAAGGCGACCATTCTTAATGCACTTCATATTTAAACAGACAGACACCTAGGACAGAGCCAACTCAGTATCAGAATTGTCTAAGACTCTTGCGACAAGTTTAAAATTTGGTATGACAAGTTGGAATCTGCTATGAATAATTTGCTATTTTAACACGACCCGCAATTCTTCTAAGAGGAAAAGAATCTGCGAATCAAATACAGCCGTGGCCGTTTTCCTGTCGCATTTCGCTATAGTATACTATGGAACAGTTTTGATGCAAAAATTACATTGAGCCTTCTGACATCCCATCTTGCATTGTTACGTGTGTATTTGTCCATCTGATATTACATGTTTCTTTTTTATATGTTCTATGCTTAAAACTGGAGAAATGATTACACCTTTCTGAGAGATGAATTGTTGTATTCTACATTATTTCATATATCAGTGTTCTGTATTTGCTATTAAACTGAACTTATATTTAAAGATGATTGAGTAAACGGTCGAAATTAAGTTGAACAACCTGACTGCATTGTTTGGTTGTCATTCATACCCTCATCATAACATTCTATAAATGATACTGGATCGAAATGTATTTCTTAATAACTGCGTTTGTCATACTTGAAATGTATGATTTTAAGCGTTTTTTAACATATTAGCCAACTGCTAATATAGACCAATATAGCTACATTATACTGACATAGGCATAATATATCTAAGCTAAACAACGCATGCCAGTTGGACGAACAATACATGTCATCACGCACTGTTGAAACGTGCACACGCATTATTACACCAGATGGCGCTTTTGCATAATCATCGACAATTTTCGGCATCTACTAAATAACCCGTACTTTTAGGAGAATTATGTCTTGGGGAGATATATTGTTTTGCCATGTCTGTCTGTCCGTCCGTCCGTCCGTCTGTCTGTCTGTCTGTCTGTCTGTCTGGCAAAATAGTGTCCGCACTATATCTCCTAAACCCCTGGAAGGATTTTCATGAAACTTGGGTCAGATGTTCACCTCAACTAGACGATGTGCAGAACCCATGAACCGATCACGCCTGCTGTCATAGCTCAAGGTCAAAGGTTTGAGCCTTGTTTTTCGTGTCTGCTCCGTATCTCCTAAACCTCTCGAAGGATTTTCATTAAACTTGGGTGAGATGTTCGCATCAACTACTCGATGTGCAGAACTCATGAACTTACTGCGCCAGCTCAAGATCAAGGTCACAGTTAGAGATCAAAAGAAATTTGACTATATTTCGAGTCCACTCCATATCTCTTGAACCCCTTGTGGGATTTAAGAATAACTCAACACAAATTTTCATCATACTGACAGGTCACTGTTACTAAAAATAGAAAAATGGTTTCTGCTCAATAACTCCAGTTAGGAGTGACCAATTGCAATGAAACTTGGTGTGTATGTAGCTTACATGGAAAGGAAGGTTGGGGTTGCATCGGGGGTCAAGATCAAGGTCATTGTTACTAAAAAGTAAATTTGTTTAAAAAATATGTTGGCTATTAAAGTGTTTTAAGCCAAAAATATTTTTAAGGTCAAGGTCACTGTTACTAAAAAACATATTTAAAAAAATTATATTTTTTTGTTTTAGTGTTTAAGCAAGGTCAAGGTCACTCTTACTGAAATAGATTAATAATTTTTTTTTGTTTTTAAAGTGTTTAAAGCAAAAATAAAAAATTTAAGGTCAGGGTCACTGTTACTAAAAATAGATTTTTGTGTTATTTAAGCATGTTTCAGCATGATTATTGACAAACTGCCATGGGGGAGACATATGTTTTGTGACAAAAACAACCATCTAGGGAAAAGGCTACCGGAACGGGTCGTAGAAATCGAACTTGGTTTATATATGAAGACCTCCTCGCCTCTAAACAGTGTAAATGACGTTTTCAGAAGACGTTTCTTGTAAATGCCTGACAAATGGCGAGTTCAATACAAAGGGTCACAACCTACACTAATTTTATGTCAGATAAAACTAATTTCATGTCGCAGTTTCGAACTAGATGTTTTTTTGGTCACGAAAACATATGTCTCCCCCATGGCACCATTTTTCTTATTTTTAGTAACAGTGAACTTGACCTTGAACCAAGGTGGTTGTTACATGCACTCTGCACATCGTGTCAGTATGGTGAAGATTTGTGTTGAGCTATTCTTAAATCCTACAAGGGGTTCAAGAGATATGGAGTGGACACTGAATATAGTCATATGATCTCTAATTGTGACCTTGACCTTGAGCCGGCGCATTTTGTTAACGGGCTCTGCACATGGTGAAGTTGAGGTGAACATCTGACCCAAGTTTCATGAAAATCCTTCCAGGGGTTTAAGAGATATGGAGCGGACACTATTTTGCCGGACAGACACAGAGACTGACGAACAGACAGACATGGCAAAACAATATATCTCCTCAAGACATAATTCTCCTAAAAGTACGGGTTATTAAGTAGGTGCCGAAAATTGTCGATGATTATGCAAACGCGCCATCTGGTGTAATAATGCGAGTGCACGTTTCAATAGTGCGTGATGACATGCATTGTTCGTCCAACTGACATGCGTTGTTTAGCTTAGATATATTATGCCTATGTCAGTATAACGTAGCTATATTGGTCTATATTAGCAGTTGGCTAATATGTTTAAAGACATTAAAATCATACATTTCAAGTATGACAAACGCAGTTATTAAGAAATACATTTCGATCCAGTATCATTTATAGAATGTTATGATGAGGGTATGAATGACAGCCAAACAATGCAGTCAGGTTGTTCAACTTAATTTCGACCGTTTACTCAATCATCTTTAAATATAAGTTCAGTTTAATAGCAAATACAGAACACTGATATATGAAATAATGTAGAATACAACAATTCATCTCTCAGAAAGGTGTAATCATTTCTCCAGTTTTAAGCATAGAACATATAAAAAAGAAACATGTAATATCAGATGGACAAATACACACGTAACAATGCAAGATGGGATGTCAGAAGGCTCAATGTAATTTTTGCATCAAAACTGTTCCATAGTATACTATCATACACAGACGTTGTTCACTACATAAAATCCGATACTTTAAGTGGAATATTCTATTATAAATAACCGCTAAAAATAGGGGTGTACCACATGCCTCAGTAGCCACGTATCAATCGATAAATACAAACGTCAGGAAGTGTACTACCCGACCTTTATGAGTTGCATAAAAAAAGTAATAAAATAAATACATGTACATCTTAATGCTGTTTATCGTCCATAGTAAAGCCTTGATGTTGTTGTTTAACAAAATTCGTAACAAACGGAAATACTTCCGTGACTGTATAGAATACGATCCCACGAATCAAAACGATATTATAATCCCATTCTTACGGTGTCAATGTAAAATGAACAAATTTTAATAGATCTGTGCAGGTACGTTTCACGAGCATGGTGTGGACAGACATCCTTTTACGCAAAAAGAAGTGTTACATCGTTGAGTGTCTACAGAAATTTTCCCGAGACTTACATATACAGTTCCCCGGAATGTGATCGAATGTGTAAAAAAGTTATTCTTCTGTGTTTTTTTTGTATATCTACTCGTGTATACATTTTATAACATACATGCAATAATTCCGTGAACTTCTTGTGATTTCACCAACTTGCATGCAGCTAGTGAGTTGATATGCTTTAGAACTGTAATACTCAGTTCTAACATAATAACGAATGACACCGAAAACATTGGAACGTGACAGTACATATAGCGGTCACACTGACGACATGTACATTCGTGTTAAAAGCATTCAGTTTTGAAGCACACATAGTTTGCCGTTTTCCCGTCGTTTTATTGTAATGAAATTCGTTAAATATATTTTCTTTATCATTCATTGTATGTTTTACACCAAAACGTAAAGTAAACATATATAGTTAGTTAAAGAGTTATAACAAGGTCTGGCTCGACACGTCCCGCTCTGATGCTTTCAAATTTGATTTATGTACGCTGTCATATGATTTTTTGTATTGCGAGCTATCAGTGTTATTTCATTCACGAATTTCCATAATTTCATCATGTATAATACACGCTTATGTAAATAAAATAAACAAATTGTATAAAAGATAAAATTATCCGTCGGTCATGTCTTTCGTTTCATTTTCATGTCCAAATTTTTATTGATTTGCATTGTTGTCTGTTACTGAACACCCCAGCCCTTATAGGCTTTGAAAGTAAAAGCACAATACACATTCGAAAGCTCCGTGTTCACTGTCGGGATTGCATTACATGTAGACTGGAAAAAAACTGGGAATTTGATTTACTCATGAACAAGTAGATTTCGGCAGGCAGGTATGTTAAAGGCATTGGATTTGTCAGACGAAAACGACACTAGAATGTTTGAATCACAGATGCTTGGGGTCTGGACCTCACCCCCTTAGGCCTGACCCTCGCCCCTGCTCACTGCAGTATCTTTTAATAAATCCTACAACTGCGTGTAAGCTAACCAATTACTGTTGCAATTCCTTATTCTACTTACCTACTGATCACATGTTTATAGTGTCAATGTATATAAATATACGTATCGTACAACATGGGACAAGAATAGATTCCATACCACAAGCATCTGTGGTTCAAATAAATAACAAGTGCTGCTAAATGCGTAACGATCTAGTATTCAAATACTGATAATTTCAGAAATTTGACATTTTTTTTTCATTTTGGCAGGACATGGTCAGGACGATGTGAATAGGCCTTTTTATGAAAAAAAATATAACAATGATCACCAATGATGTAGGATGGCATATGTTACTGCATTTATAACAGTAATTTAGCAGCAAATACTGTTCGTTATATCTTGAAGCAATAAATTGTATAAACATGTACAAATATTGTCATACACATGAAGACAATTCAATATGTACTCAAAAGTGTGTTTTAACTACTTCTAGCGTAAGGTTCCGGGAACATACATGTAATGCATTTATAATAGTTTATGCACTTGCGGTAGCGATTTTAAAAGATGATATCCTTGAATCATTCACAAAGTAATGGCCCCTGCAGGAATACTACCTTCTGATGCATATATTTTCTCCAATATAAACAACATCACCACGGATTGTAGCGACTTTTTTCGTTGTTTTTTTTTCGGACCGTTAATATTACAAATACACAGGTCACACGGTAGTATAATGTTGTGCTTCATTTTCATTTTTCGGAATTCAGAAACCTTCTTGTGACCTCGTAAGTAAGCTCGAGTCTACAGTTTCAAACTATGGTGAAGAAGATTGGTTTTACGGCAAAACCTATTAATAACAATATATAATTGAGTAACACAGGTAGTTTATAGTGGTCTTGAATTGCGTGCCGTACAACCTACGCTTCAAAAATGCCATATCTCTGTTTCCTTCAAAGCTATTGACTAAATTGTCAAGCACTAGTAATTTTGAATCCACTGAATTGTTTCTTACCTTGTATGATCTACCAAAGACGCAAAGGTTGTAATTTAAGCGCATGTACTAACCACGGTAACGTACTAATGACACCCCTAATTTAAGCGGTAATTCTATAATGGATTCTTCCACTTGATGTATCGACAGATGTATCGGTTTTTTATCAGAAAGAAAGGTGTATAGACGTAGTTAAACTAATGTGAAATGCGACAGGAATATAGCCACGGCTGTAGCCACGTTTTCCACTAACAATATTCGCGATACGTGACGCACGGCTACCAATCGCACTTCGTGTTTGTAAGTTACAATAAAATGTTGCTACGCGTTGAATTTTTTTTTGGTGTATTTTTAAAAGACAATGTGTTAGAATCGAAAAAGTAAATTCCGCACTGTGATCGTGCATGTTATTAGATCACTCGCCATACCGGGCTCGTGATCTAATTACTACGCATTTGAACAGTGATTTAAGAATACACGTTAATTCAGAGCAAGGAATTATCATTTCTTAATTATGATCATTGTTAACCTTTACTTTGTTAAATTTGTATTAAGAAGCCCATAAATGCCAGTATCGCTCTACCGCCCGGCTGCTCTGGGTAAGTTTTGTGAAAATATATTGGGATTTTCTCAAGGAAAAGCTAACAGAGGTCACTGTGACCTTGACCTACTGACCCAAACAACAATAGGGATCATCTACTCAGTAAGACCAATCATACTATGACGTTTGAAAACTTTGGGTGATGTGGATCTCAATAAAAGACCAATCTCATGAAGTTTGAAGACTATTGAGCGGAAATGATTTTCAAAGTTTGAGTCACAAGCTGCAATCAACCGTCTGAGCAAGTCTTATTGAAGTCAAATGAAAATTGTGACCTGTAGCGTTATCAATGAAACGCTAACGGAAGTCACTGTACCTTGACCTTTGACCTCAAAAACAGTACGGATTGTCTAATTAGTTAGACCAATCATCCTATGAAATTTGAAGACTGTGGTTGATATAGATCTCAAAATATTGACCAGAAAATACTTTAAAAGTTCGGTTCACTGTGACCTTTGACCCACTTACCCCAAAAACAAAGGATCATCTACTGGTTTTGGGCAACCTTCTGAGCAAGTTTTCATAAAATCAAATGAAAATTGTGACCTGTAGATTGTTATCAAAGAAGTTTTTATGACACTAACGAAGTACAAAAAGGAGCATAACTCTTGTTAAATATGACCCTCACCTACACAATTTGGCAGCATCATGACCCTTTTGTCATAAGCAATACAACTGCAAAGTTTGATGAAGAAATCTTAAGAAATGGCAATTATAGCCAACGTTAAGATTTTGTGCTGGACAAAGTGATCCCTATTTATCACCTTTTCTCCGAAAGAGCGACACGTGGACCTGAGCATTTAGTTGTTAGGACCAAGTGTTACAGAAAATTTTAAAATGTAAAAATGAACTACTTCTGACCAAAATTGTATATATAAATCTGTTACGGGCCGCAAATTTGACTTACAATTTATGTATAAGTGAATACTCTGCAACTTGGGTTATATTTATATGACACAATCAAGTGTTGGTATGTATTTTATAATCAGGAATACGAGTGAATAACAGAACTGTTCTTACTTGTTCCCGTTGAATTTATTTTATTGTAAAGCACATACAAAAAATATAATCATGTAACACAAACAGGAATACATAGTTCCCACATCCTTACCCCCTTGTTCAATTGGCAGCCATTGAATGGCAAAGAAAAGCATTAATAGATTTCTCAATTATGTATATAAAATACCAAATAGTGTACCCCCACATTTCCCCCACCCCCCCCCCACTCCCCATCGCTCATAAAACGAAGTATGTAAAAGTTCTTCCCAATTAAAAGGAGCCAAAACCATCCACAAGCACACTTACTACTTCAAAAAGAAAAAATATTTTCTGCAGAATCAACATTAATTAACAAATGATTTAAGAGCATTTAAATAATTAACTAATTTCATACAGGAGAGCAAGTAAGTCTGATTTTTTTTTCATAAAAAGGAAATAAATTCTTCATGCATCCATTTTCTTGGCTTTTTTTATGATGCCAAGCATCAGTTTTAAAGCCTACATTCCACAAATATCGACAGGATAGTTCCTACTTTGTTGTTCCCTTATTCATAACCAAGTCCTGTATTATTCTCATTTTAACATGTAATTTCCATGTTACAAAGGACTTGTACACGAACACATAAAACTATCTTCCAAAAATCAACAACAGACTTGTATTATTGATATGAACACAACTAAGGATTTTCTTTTCCTCGAGGATTAATGCCCGTTTAAACGGTATTTTTGTAATGTGAAGGCGGGCACTTAACAACATTTCAGAGGACCAGAACTTCACACCTGTCGTCTGATGGACATGCAAACTTTCTCACGGCATTAACTGATTAACAATTCAGTGCTTTATCTAGAGGAGCAACAAACAAAAACATACATACTATGATCCCCTACATTCTTAAAGAAAAAAAACATACTGTATACACATATAGCTCAATTAAAGGGAAGTATGTTGTAAAAATATTTCATTAAATAAAGTTACATTTCTTGAAATAAATTGCATAAGCGATCATCTCAACTTATTTCAAAGGTTACAGCTGAAGAAAAGAGCTATGTTGACTTGCCAATTCCCCAGCCAAGCAAGGTATTGCATGAAAGGTGGGCATATGAAAAGGCCTTAATCAAATGAAAAATCACTGAACCAGAATGCAATCTCCTTTTGTTAGAGAAGCTTCCAATGCAGATTTGTTGAATTCTGGCCCGAAGTTGCTGAGAAATAGAGTGGGAAACAAACATATATGGAAAAGAAATCAAAGGGCAATAACTCCATGAGTAATATGCTGCTAATAAGCGCAAACCCTCTTGGCCTGTTAAACAGTTTACGTAGTTTCACTCAATTCCAGTCCAGTGGTGCGGATAAAAATGTGTGACAGACGGAGGTCATTACCAATCCCACCGGTGATTGGATAAACCATGAACAGTGGAACAAAAAGTTCACCAATACAGGGAACTCGTGAAAATAAGAAATACAGTCTCACACACAACAGCGCACTAACGTCATCAAGGTGCTGTGCTTTATTATGTTAAAGATAACGATTCAAAATGTAATACATGTACATGATTCTTTTTAAGATTTTGAAGGGACTGAAGGTACAGTGAAAAATAAAACATCCCTGCATACAACTTGCTTTCACTATTTTTGAAGAGGCCAAAGTTTTTCCTTGCTTAAAAAAACACTAAAATTTCATATTGTTTTTCACTTTGTTCATCATAAAAACCTATTTGCAACTTCAAATGATAAATTTCAAAGATTCTGCAAATGGTTCACAATATGGAATTACTATTGTTCTATATTCTCATCCCCCCTCAAGAAATTAAAAGGTTCTCAAAACGATGACTTAATAACCACTGATTGTCTAGATTCTGAGACTAAATAGAATAGCAACACTTATTCAAACAAAGAAAAACTCAACACCACTTCATCATTGATGTGGTATCCTATAAACATTAAATGAAAGTTCCATTATGCATTTCAAAATCCAAAAAATTTGCAGGATTCTATTAATTAACTTCATACTCACAGAAAATGCTTCATATGACAGTAAATTTTCTATTAAAGTAACAATAAACTTCCAAAATATATATATCTACTTTCAGATATAGTTATAGATTTGAACCATAGTGAATGCATACTACTTGTTTAAGAATTTGACAAAAGATGTGAAAAAACACATTTACATAAACCTTTACAGGTCAACTATCGGGAGTTGTTTTTACTGGTCATAACAACAAGAAGTATCAGTTTTTAACTGTCAAATAAGAACAAACTTGTTAGTTAATATAAGAATGGGTCAGCTGCACTGTAGTAGTACAAGAAGTTGGCCATGATACAATTCAGATAGAGCACTGTTTGCACGAACAATCATGTTGTCGCACGGAGGCTATGCCTCCTCGAAATAATGAAATTATTCCCGCAAACAGTACTCTATTATTAGTATTACATACAAAATGGCTCAGAGTGCAGTCATCTAAGAGTAAAGGGAGATGACTCAGTTGCGGTCCAAAGATTTAAATTCACCGACAGACAGTTGGATAACAATAACACTGCCAGAATATATAAACTTTGAATACTTTCAGTCTCTTCAAATCTGACTATAACATCAATATGTCAAAGTTTGTATCAAAATAACACTGTGATGATATAAACGTTAAATGTACAGATATCAACGAATTGCGATTATCCCTGCTTCTAGTAATTTTTCTATTTTTGTTGCGATCTCTGGGTTCTTCAGATGCCTGAAAAAACAACATAATTACATAAATACAGGTTTTCATATCTTTGAAATATTTTAGCAAGGAGTGTTTACCTTATCATATATAAACATTTTGGACAACCAATGGCAATACAAACCATTTTACAGTAAAAGCATGCGTAAATACATTTACAGAAGTGGAGTATTTTGAGCCTTGGCCAAGTTAAAGTTCCTGCAACCATTCAGCAATCTTATAGACCATGGTCTATCACAACTAGTCTATGTCTAGACCAGCAGGCCCAAGTTTTCTTAAAGCCAACTCTTACAGTGATTTAACACTTGAAAGTGACCGTCGTAACCTTAAGAATGAGATTTAGCACTAAATTTTACACTTAGAAAAGTGAAATATTTCCAACATTGTTACTAAAATACATTATTCTTTCATGTCAGTTTTCTATCTACTGAATATAGTGAATATCTGTGTCAAATTGGTGTAGCTAATTTCATACGTTTTCAATTTTCTTATCATCCCCCTGCCATTCTAACATCTCAGGGGCCTAGCAAGAGCAAAATTTTAGGGAGAAGTCACTTCTCCCTGAGCTGAAAATAGGGAGAAGTTTGGAGTCTACAAGGAGAAGTGAGGGAGTAGCAAGAGATTTGTTCTTTGTTTGTTTCAAAGCAAAATACACCTCAACTAAATGGTTGTGTGATAAATCAGGAGATTGGTCATTATTGTCAGACTTCATCCAGACACACGAGATGTTTAGAGACCGATTTTCATGCATTTTTATTGTTTGAACGAAACATTCAACATACATGTAACTGGATAGTAATAACATGCAGTTACATCCCCCTAGAACCCCCCCCCCCACACACACACTGTCATTCCCATCAAAGACCTATTAAGCTGTTGTTATAGGTTTCTGTTCCCATAAATGGTCAAGTTAATTTCGCTTTTGTCAAAGAAATGGGCGAAGTTTAGGTGTGAAAGGCGACTTTGTCGCCCTAGTCGCCCCCTCGCTAGGCCCCTGCATCTTGTTTTCAACATAATGCTTTATGGCCATTTTCAATGCTAAAACAACTTGAAAGTTTGAGCATTTAATTACAGACCCATACACGAAATTAGCAAAAATATCTGTTTTGTTAGGGCTAGGAGACATAACTGTGCGTGGGATAAAACTACAGACAAAGAATATTTAACAAGAGCTGTCAGTAGGACAGCGCGCTCGACTTTTTTAGTGCTTGCCAATAAAACAAAACTTTGACAGTTAAGGGCACACAAGAATTTAACTAGGAATTTCTAAGTACAAATCAAGATACTTTTCACAGAGTTATCTTCTCTTGCTTACAGATAGGTCTCATGATGGTACTAAGTACTCCAACTTTCAAAGTAATATCTCAAATGGTTAAGTCAACAAGTGGAATGAAAATTTTAACTAAGTTTCTAAGTCAAAAGGGCCATAATTCATATAAAATCCTTCACAGAATTACCTTCTCCTGCCCGTGTTTTGGGATCATGATGGTAAACAAGTATTCCAACTTTCAAAGTAATATCTGGAATGGTTTAGTCAAAAAGTGGACTGGTACGAAAAACTTAACCCAGATTCTAAGTCGATAAAGGGCCTTTAATTTTTAAAACAAATCCCTGACAGAGTTACCTTCTCTTGCTTACAGATGGGGTAATGATGTAAACAAGCATTCAAAGATTCAAAGCAATATCTCAAAGGGTTAAGGCAATAAGTGGATTTTACCCATATTCAATGTATTTTCTAAGTAAAAAAGGGGCATAATTCTGTTCAAAACCTTGACAGGTTATGTACTCTTGTCTGTTGATTAGGTCATGATGGTAAACAAGATGGTAAGTTTCAAAGCAATACCTCCAATGGTTTGGAAATAAAGTGAGGTGGTACGAAAAACTTAACCAAGCTCAATACACTTTCTAAGTCAAAAAAGGGCCATAATTCTGTCAAAAACCATGACAGAGTTATGTACTCTTGTCTGTAGATGGAGGTTATGTGGTAAACAAGTATGGTAAGTTTCAAAGCCATACCTCTAATACTTTTGAAATAAAGTGGGGTGGTACGAAAAACTTAACCAAGGTGTGACGCCAACGCCGGCCGGGCGAATAGGATGCTCCCCTTTTCATGAATGGCTAAAAACTATAGACTTAATTCATACGTACTCTTTGAGAGCATTTGGATCTTTCTGCATTTGTTCTAGAATCAGTCTCATGGCTGGATCACTTAATATTTGTTGTATTTCTGGGTTTTCCATCGCTCGTTTTCTCACCGCCTCGGGATCACTACTCTCCTGTACGAGTGAGCTTCTGTACCCTTGCTGGGCCTCCTGAAAAACAAGCAGTTTATAATTAAAACGCATTTTTCCATACTTACAGGTCAGCACGCTAGAAATAAGGTACATGTTGTTATTAACATTTTAATACATTGTAACGGCCAAGTGGTAGAAAGATGCTGGCCCATGAACTTATACGACTGTAAACTTGGTAATTCACTCGATGGAAATTTCTGTATTTGTGAGCAGACAAGACTCATTCATGAATTTTAAATTCGGACGGACGGCAGACAAATCAATAGAGCTTAAGCCTTACTGGACAATTGTTTATGACTATAAATACAGTAACTATGTACATACTGCGCAGGTTGGATCCAAATCTAAAGCTTTCTGATAGGCGGCAGTTGCTTTTGACGTCTCCTTCATCGCAGTAAATATGGTTGCTTTCCGTAAATATCCTTTAACTGAAAATATACAACAAACCTCTGGTAAGCTGACAAACACGATATGTTATTTCTAATTATATCTATGTATACTATAGGGTGAACTATTTTGTAATTTTGATATTTGCGACTGTATGTACGGTTTTTAAAGATCAAATATTTTTAGTGGCGATGGTGCTAGCCAGAGCTGTAAAAACTGTATGCGACCATTAAAACTGTATATGTTCGCAAATGTCAAAATTACTCCATAGTTAACCATATTCTAATGCACAATGGGTTTAAATGCAATAATTAAAATGCCATTCTATTTTTGTGACTATAGATACATCATTTCATAGTTGCAAATTTAAATGACGTAACCAATCATAAACGACGTTACATCGGTAGTGCGTTATATTTTATTAGAACATATTTTTTCTCCATTATGTGAACTTTAAATATTAAAATCTTTTTTCTCACTCAGTATATAACTATTAATACATTGTACAAAAGTCTGAAATGAAGTAAAACTGGTTACTCCTAACAGTAGTTTGGGAGAGTCAAAGGTTATATGATTTGGAATATGCTCCATAGCAAATGGAAACAACTTGGGGAAACTTAAATTTGAAATCATTACTACAATGACAAGAGAGCCAAAATGGCCCTATATCACTCACCTGGCTACCATTGGCTATAATACAAGGTCATCAATAGCAGCGTCAGTTTTCACCTAGGGATTCAGATTTAAAGAATCTGCACAGAAGGCCACTAGGCAATGCTACATGCTAAATATTTAGCTCAAGGTCTTGAGGTTTCAGTGAAGAAGCTTGAACAAACTTGGTAGAGGTCCAATAGGCAATGCTACATACTAAATATCTTAGCTCTATCCCTAGTGGTTTCAAGAGTAAGATTTTTAAAGTTTTTCCTATATTAGCCTACGTAAAATCAAGTGACTCCCAGGGTAAGATCAGTTTTCACACAGAGGTTGTTATTTGAACAATCTTAGCAGAGGTCCAATAGACAATGCTACATGCCAAATATCTAAGCTCTAGGTCTTTCTGTTTCTGAGACGAAGATTTTTAAAGTTTTTCCTCACGGAATGGAATTATTTGAATAACTATGAAAGAACTTCGAGCAGGGAATATCCCTGCCAAGTTTCAACAACATTTTACCCAGTGGTTACAGAGGATTGACAGGATTATGGAGAGTGCTACGCCATACTTCAGACTGCTCATGATCTACTCCAGCAGCAAAGAACCACATGCCGCCAAAAGTATTAAAGTTAATCAGTTCTTACTGAATTTAGGGTCCAGTTTTAGACATTCATCACAGTCCTTCAACGCCAAGTGAAACTCCATCAGTTTGGTATAACATGCTGCTCTGTTGCTGTACACTTTTGCATCCTCGGGGTTCCTTTTAATTGCTTCATTGTAATGTTTCAGTGCCTCAGGGTATTTCCCTACAAAAGAAAGTAGAAATCAAGTTGATAAAATCCATCAATGTTCTTCAAATGACCATATTTAAATCTAAAATCAGCCAGATTTGGTTCGAGTTTAGATAAATTTTGATTTTTCTATCCACTAAAAAGTTTTACCCGTTTTGTGCGACTTCCTGGGTAATGCCTACACTTCAGCTGAATTTGAACTCTCAACCTCAAGGTTGAACTGGCAACACCCCAACATTTACTATGACTGACCCCGTGACCTAGATTTTGACCCAAGATGACTTGTATTCTAACTCCACCTAGATTTCATCAAGGCAGTCATTCTGACAAAGTTTCATGAAGATCCAATGAAAAATGCAACCCCTACTGCTTACACAAAGTTTTTCTATGGTTTTACCGGGCTACCTTGTGTTTGACCTCAGATGACCCATATTCAAACTTGATATAGATTTTATCCAGGCAATCATACTGACCAAGTCTCATAAAGATCCAATGAAAAATGCAACCTCTACATACACAAGGTTTTTCTGTGATTTGGCCCTGTGACAATCACAATAACTCACCTTGAGCACTTTGTGCTCAGGTGAGCTAAAAAAAACATAAATTTTGAAACCTTTGTAAAACTGTACAAAAATTTCCTTTACTTCTGAAAATCTACAGTTTAGAAAGTACCAAAATTATGACAGTATCCAAAACATGTAAATACCTTTCTGAAATAAGTCATTTCCTTTGCTTTTCTCTTCTAAAGCTACATCTGGGTTTAGGTAAGCTAGTTTTTCTTTTTCTATCTTCTTTTTTTGAATCTGAAATTCATTTTTTTTTATGTATAGTGCTTTACATAATTGTATTATTGCCTGCTACTTTAGGACATGAAATTCATTATCTTGTGTTTATTTTTTATCAACTTTCTTATGACATCATAATTATCAATTTTCCTATGACATCATCTTCAAAATTTTGGTTAATTTGATACGGTCAGTTACCTTATGCTCTGACAATATGTATATACTGAATACAAGCGCCATTACTACATACATGAAGATTCAAGTCCTGCTACTCTCACAGAATTGCCTGCTTAAATACACTTACTTCAACAACTAATTTAGCTAATTCGGGATCTCTATGCTCTGTCAATGATTTATTAAGGAATTTAATTGCATTTTCTTCATCCTCTTTCTTCATGTAAGCCTTCCCAGCCCTTGCTAACGCTCTGAAAAGAGTACAACATTCATGCATAAGTTTAAAATTCAACAAAGGAGTCCCTACCATTCACCAATGTCACCAAATTCTGCAGTTGCAAAAGAAATTTAAACTAGCAACAGAACTTTTCACCTGGTAAGCCCAATATCAGCTAGAAAATTGTTTTTGAGAAAAACATATGTCTCCCCCATCCCCCGCCCTGGCTCCCTCCCCAAGTGACCTTGACCTTTGACCTACTGACCTCAAACTCAATAGGGGTCATTCCCTTACGACTTTGACCCCAAAATCAATAGGGGTCTTCCACTTGTCATGACCAATAAGCCTACCAAGTTATTTCATCCTAGGACAAATGGTTCTTCAGGTTTTAATCGGAAACCATTTTAAACAAGAGGGCAAAGATGGCCCTGTATCGCTCACCTGTATATCAATTGCCAATAATACAAGGGGTCATGATTTTAACATAATTCATAGAGGTCCACTACACAATGCTTAGTAACATTCAAAATACCTAAGCAGTGCCTGTGGGCTTTGTGGTTTTTTTAAGTTTTCCCTTTATAAGCCTATGCGAAATCAAGTGACCCCTCCCCGCACCCAAAAGGGAATAGTTAATTTTCACCCGGGGATCATGATTTAAACAATCTTGATAAAGGTCCACAAGAAAATGTTACATGCTAAATATCTAAGCGCTAGGCCTTGTGGTTTCAGAGAAGAAGATTTTTAAAGCTTTTCCTATGTAAAATTAAGTGTCACCCCGCGCTAGGTCAATTTTGACCGAGGGGTCATGATTTGAACAAACTTGGTAAAGGTTCACTAGGCAATGCTACATGCCAAATATCTCAGCTCTAGCCCTTGTGGTTTCAGAGAAGAAGATTTTTTAAGTTTTTCCTGTATAGGCCTATGTAAAATCATGTGACCCCCTTGAGGTGTCAATTTTGACCCGGGGATCATAATTTGAACAATCTTGGTAGAGGTCCATTAGCAATGCTACATGCCAAATATCTAATCCCTAGGCCTTGTGGTTTCAGAGAAGAAGATTTTTAAAGCTTTTCCTATATACATTGTAAGCCTGTGTAAAACTAAGTAACCCCCCGGGTGGGGTCAATTTTGACCTGAGGGTCATTATTTGAACAATATTAGTAGAGGTCCACTAGACAATGCTACATGCCAAATATCTAAGCTCTAGGCCCTGTGGTTTTAGAGAAAAAGATTTTTAAAGTTTTTCCTACATAAGCCTATGTAAAACTAAGTGACACCCCGGGCAAGGTCAATTTTGATCCCAGGGGCATAATTTGTAGAATCTTGGTAGAGGTGCACTAGACAATGCTACATGCCAACTATCTAAGTTCTAGGCCTTGTGGTTTCAGAGAAGAAGATTTTTAAAGTTTTTCCTATTTGTTGCCATAGCAACCAGAGTTCTGCATGGAATGGAATTCTTTGAACAACTTTGAAGAGCTTCATTCAAGGTACATCCCTGCAAAGTTTCATCAACATTGGCCAAGTTGTTTCAGAGGAGATGTCGTTTGAAGGAAATGGTGGATAGACGGACAGACGCCGGACGGAATGCGATCCTAATAGCTCACTCTGGCACTTTGTGCCAGGTGAGCTAATAAAAGTGAAACGATAAACCTAAAGGCAATAGCAAAACAATTCTAGGAAGCTGAATTAAGAGTCATCAAGTAGGAATTTTATTGAAAACTTAACCAAGGTGTGACACCAACACCATCGCGAGTAGGTTAACTCCCCAATTCTTCCAATAGTCAAGCAAAGAATGTTTGACTAGAATTTGATGCGGAATCTGACCTGAAAAACTGGTCTTAATATTATATACAATCTAAATGCTCTATTAAATATTAACAAATATTTGCAAAAAATTAACATAGTTTCCTCTATAAATGTTCATTACGACTAACAGCTATCAAAACTCAACCTGGGAAGTATTTTCCCTGCAGACAGGTTGATATGGATATGATGTGGTAGAAATAAAAACATAGCAAAGAAAAAGTAAGCATACTTAGCGATAGTTTTAAAATCTGCCCTGTTCTCCCGCCCCACATCAACCGCTTTCTCACACGTAGCTATACACTCATCGAACTTCTTCTGTTCAAAATAAACGGCTGAAAAATAACAAGTACAAACCCTGGACATCAATGTCTCTTTGCTGTAACTTTGAAGGCTGTTCCATTATCAAGTGTGCTTACTATCTTTTCAAAACCTTTAACATGAATCTATATTGTCAGACTTTAATCTCATCAAACTTTTACTCTGGCACGAGTGTTTGAGTTTAAACAGTCACTTAAACTGAGCCCGTTATGGGAAAACAGCACTTTTGCCTTTATGGTATTAAAAAAGAAGTGTTGTCAATGTAGAACACAACTAAAACTACAAGACTAAGTGTAAAACAGTGACTCAGGTTGCCTATGAAAACAAGGTAAAAAGAGCTTGGGCATATTACCTGCTTTATTGTTCAAGTAAGTCATTTCATTTGGGTCAAGCCCGATGGCCTCATCGTAGTGTTTTATTGCTTCATCAAAGTTTTTCGCTTTGTATGCTGCATTTCCCTTCTCTTTGGCAGTCACAGCCTGCAAATATTAACTAATGTACTCACTGTGCCAAAACTGAACTTTGTTATTCTAACACTTATAAGCATGCATCATAAAAGCACACAACAAGCTAAACAAAACGTACACATCAACATTTCAGTGCAAAAATATTAGTAAATGCAAGCAGTGGAAATAAATTATGTATATGTAAATACCATAAAATCTGTGCAACATAACCAAATACTTATTTTTAACTAGAAAGCACTTAGTTCTACAGTATAAGATTTACTATTCCGAAACAAAATTGACAAATCTACACAAATAAGACAACAGTTTATATCTTTAAACATTTTATACTGTGGGAAATCTTAAGAAAATTTCTGAATACAGTTCTATTGGTGTGTTTTGTTTTTTAAATAGTTGCAACATTCTGCATTAAAGATGGGAGGTTATGGTTGGATATATTATCCGACTTACTTTATGGTTTCAATTTTAAAGACAGTGCAACAAGATCATATGAAACACTTAAAAAGAATACCTAGTTAATATAGAAATGGGCCTTGAAAGACTTAGAGCAGCACTAAAAGAAAGCAAAGTGAAGTTGCTAAGCCTTTTTACATGACAGCCCAAAACTTGGGGGAAAAAGAGAATATTTTCAAACAAGAGTGCACAAAAACTGTTGCAAAATAGGCCTGGCAAAAGTTGGAAGTAGATTGAGTGGTAATCAAAGTATTTGTTTGTTAAAATTGTTTCGATTCATGTTTGGAGAAATGTTTTGTCAAATCGTAGCAATTAAAAGGTAAAATTTGGTAAAATCATTTCAGCAATTAAAGGGTCAGAACTCTAGAGTGACTGCATCTATGCAGTTTGTTATTAAACTTGGAGAGCAAACAAGGCTAATTTTATCAATTTTGGATAATTCAAGGGCCACAAGTGCCGTGGGTAAACTGAGTGGTTATCAAAGTTGGCCAAGACATCATGCCCACAAACATTTTTGACCAAGTTTGGTGAAGATCAGATGAAAACTGTTTAACTTTGAGAGGGGACAAGACTAAGTCAAGGGCTATAATCCAGACACGTCCAAGGTGATTTTGCTGGTTTTGCAGAGATCATTTTCAAGATATCATGCAAACAAACCTTTTAACCAGTTTCGGTGAAGATCGGATAAAAAATCCTCGAGATAAGAGAATGGACAATGTTTATGGCCACCACCTGGTACCCTACTAAACAGATGTTCCCATTATATGTCTAGTTTATGAACGGGCGTATAAAATGTAGAAGTTATGAGACACTGTATGCTTAAAACATTTAAAGAAGCAGCAACAGCACATTTTATTCAGACTGCACAATTTTAACGACTATAACATTCAATTACAACAAATGTACCATCGTTTTTAAAAATATATTCACAATAACAAGTCATTTATTTTCTCTAAAATACAATACTATTCTAGAAGAAAACAAAATAACAAGCATTCCCAGTGTCCTGGGCACTTAAAATTTCACTACAGAGTGTAAAGTACAATGAAAAAAATACATAGAGTTAACTTCTAATACACATTAACCTTTACAATAATGGGGGTAACTTTTGCAACACATCAAATTTTACATTTTATCACCTGTTTTTGCTCATCTGAGAGTGAACTTTGTTTGTTTTTATTTTGATCGGAGGTATGAGATGGGGTTGAGGATTGAGGCCCTGAGGTAGAGGACGGAGGCTCTGAGGCTGTTTCCCGTGATGATGACCGTTTTGGAAGATCGTCCGGATCTTCCATAGTTTGTAGATCTATGCCCAACAAAACTCCCAGACACGTGATCATTCGTGGATCGTTTATACTTCTGAAAAAAAGAAAAGAAAAGAAAGGCTTAAGGATCTGTACCCATTATGTTACCTTTATTCAATATTGTAAAGACACTTCATGCAAAATTCAAATTAAATTTCTTTACTTTAACAGTGCACTAAATATACCATAAAAAGGAAAAATTTAACAATGTTTAATATAGAGTTATTTCTGCAGCTCAGTCCTGTGTGCTATGTCAAAAATTACTCTTGTTTACATTGGTGATTTTCTTAAAACTATTTGCAGTATTACATAAGGAAATATGCCATTTAGTGACTACCTAAAATGAGTGGCAAGTATGAACAATAATCCAGATTTACGCAAGAAAAATAACCACACACTTAGTACTCTACTTCCTTGTATTGTTCAAGTAACCACAATCTCATTGTTTTGAATAGATCTGGCTTTTAACGTTACTAGTTTGGTTTAAACTTTTTTCAATATACATTGTTTCTACTTCACAAATATTGGAGGATACTGGAAAAGAGCAGTGCTACTAAGCCTCCCATCCTCCAAACCAACCACCTTCAATCAATGAAAAGTTAAGTGATTAAAAAGAGTTTCCTTAAACACATTGTAACCATGAAATTCTGGCTGCTGATTGGTTATATCACAGTCACACTTACTGCATGCTGCCACTCATCCTCATGAACTCAATTTGCTGTTTAAACATAGGATCTTTCAGGAATTCCCTCGTTTTAGGGTTGGCCTCTAACTTCTGTATCACATCTGGCTGGCCAAATGGGTTACCAATGGCAGAGCTACCACCTGGACCTGAAATTCAAAATTTTTTTTGTATTTTTTAGTCAATTTTTTTTTAGTCCCATTCTGTTGAAAATTGAAACTTACAAATTGCCTGGGCTTATCATACGCAGATAATACTGTGCTATAGAAACTATTATTATGCTGTTTACTATTGACATCAGCACCCCTATGAACAACAAATGTCATGATCCAAACTGCTTGTAGGACCAGTCCATTTTACAATTTCAGCAGGGTCAGGATTATTTGTTCTATTATTTCAGCCAGAATTACCTGTGAGATTTGACTCAGCATCTGTTAAACCTTCTTTCAGTTGTGGATTGTCTGGTTCAATCTTCAGACCTTCTTCAAAAGCTATCTTTGCCTCCTCATACCTTTTCAAGTAACAAAGAGCCGTCCCTTTTCGAGACCAACCCTGGAAATTTAAACGTGGATTATAAAAAAATAACACAGCAACTTTAACCCATTTCTTAGTCCATCTCACAATTGTATTCTGTTGCTTCTTATTTGAAATACAAGCTCAAATTTTACTACATACTTAAAAATGCCTTGTTTTCATAATTTTCTACTACTTGTATAAAATTAACTTACATCTTCATACAACAATGCTAAAAGTTTTTTAAAACTCAATTCTTTAAAGTAATTAAAATATGTGTTAGCAGTTGAAACCAATGCGAATCCATCAAACATTTTGGTGACAGTTTTTTAAAAGCAATTTTTAGTTGCTGTCCAAATCCTAAATTTTACCTAAAAATGTAATAATTAAAGGCCCATAGTACTAAGGAATGCTTAGATTCAAATATATCTTAATAACAAAAATATTTGAATGTGTTATTTTTAATGTAAAGATTTGACAGTTGGAAGGGTAGAAATTCTAAATAAATCTACAAATTCACTTACCTGTAAAGAACAAAATCAATTGTTTTTCTATGTTTTATGAAGAAAGTGAAAGAGCCTGGGTGGTCATTGTTAAAGTCATATTTGCACTGAGATTTCAACATAATACACATTTTCAACTTTTTGTCTTCCAAAAACTTTCTTGTACATTTTAACCGCAATTAATTATTTTAGTGTCTTGCACAATGCGTATGCATCTAACTTGCCTTTGAAATAATTGACACTAAATCCTACTTTACCTAAAAAGTAGTCGACCTTTAAGTTCGATTTTTTCTGTTTTTGAATGATTTATGAAGTCAAACCTTGATCCAGTCAGGTCTCATCTCAATGGCTTTCTCAGCATCTTCAATCGCTTGTGAATAGTTTCCTGCTTTTGTATGTGCAGCTGATCTATTACTATACAACACGGCATTGTTATCCAGCGACAGGGCCTCCGTGTACAGCCTCAGAGCCTCCTCGTATTTATTTTCCGACAGCGCTTTGTTGCCTTCTACCTTCAACTGCTCTGCCTACAGGGGGGTGTCAACAATACATCAATCATACAATCTAGCCCTCAACCACAAGCCTTGGGCTAGTACATTTCAATCAGTGGAATCATAAAATGCAGATAACTAAAAATCTGCCATCTTGATTATTTAAAATGTCATACATACATGTAATTATCATAAATCTAGTGATTTCCATTATTGCTGTAATCCTTTCTTCTCAAAGCTTAAATGCCAATTTCAAGAGTAAATGCCAGTTTCAAAGCTTTAAATGCCAATTTCAAGAGTAAATGCCAGTTTCAAAGCTTTAAATGCCAATTTCAAGAGTAAATGCCAGTTTCATAGCTTAAATGCCAGTTTCAAGAGTAAATGCCAGTTTCAAAGCTTAAATGCCAGTTTCAAGAATAATGCCAGTTTCAAAGCTTAAATGCCAGTTTCAAGAGTATTGATACTATCAGTAATTGGACAAGTTACTGTACCATTATTCGTAGAAAGGACCAGTACCAGACTCCCATCCTCTAAAAGAAGTTGCTAACATTCTCTCAAAGAGTCTGATATAAGCAGGGCTTGAAAACATGATTCTCATTAAGATCGATCATCCTCGGTCCATTTAGTGATACAATGATGCAAAAACTAACTGACCATAATACCAATGCAAAGAGTTTATAGTCTTGTCTTTAATAGAAACACCTCACATCTGTTCAAATCTGTTATTAACTTATACATGTAATTAAGAAATGTACTGTCAAGAATTAGTTTGTCTAAGTTGATCATTATAAAATAGATAGATATATTCCTGATTTATAGCAGACATTTGGTCATAACAGAAACTGTTGACTGGTCAAGAAAACATAAACATGTACATACATGTTACCTTGCTTTGCAAGGAAATGTGGTCATACCGTAACCGCCATACATGTCATAAATTATGCGTAGTAACTTTCAGAGCATTAGATACAAATTTTAAAAACTGATTGCTTTTATATGACAACTCTAGTATAGAAGTTGCTTTATGTACAGGCCTTGAGAAAACATAAATGACCAAATGAATATGTCCACTGAAGATGTGCACCTGGTTAGCAAAACCAAACACCTTTTACTTAAAGCTGTTCGCTCTCAGATTTTGGTAAAGAAGTAAAGTTCTTCAAACTGTATGAAAATAACATATTTTAGAACAAAATTATAGTCATATAAAAAGGTTCCAGTATAAATTCCTGCCAGGTATATCTGTAGTTTTGAAATAATACACTACCAAATAATAAAGCATTGCTAACGCTTTTGAAATTTCAACATAAACAAATATTAGTGTAGCAGTGCCGTAAAACCAGCATTTTCAATTTGGTTTTTGCAAATTCCTACTTAGATTTTTACTTATATTGTTGATTTTAGCCTTTAGTTTTATATTTATGTATTAGTATGTGATTTCTGAAAATTGTATTTTGTTAACAGCAACTGAGAGCGAGCAGATTTAATAGTAAAAGTATAGTAACTTTAGTATCATTGTGCATTTTTTAAAACTTTGTTGGAACTAGATCCTTTTACAAAATGCTGAGAAAATATCTCTGAACATTTTTAGAACAATAAACACCTAAGCATGTATGGATGTAAGCAACACTTGATAATCATGGACTGGAGTGTGTATGAAATTTATGCACTTTACAATAGCTGAACAAAGGAACATGCATCTGAAAAACTCTACAAGTCTATGGGTGCATGATAAACAAAAAGTGCAACAATAAACACACAAAGAAGTATTGTCTTTCACTGATCAATATTTTTTACAAAGTTCAGTAGGCAAACAAAAACAAATCTCATTTTATTTATCAATGTCAACCTGACATAGTTCAAAACTGTTACAATCATTCTTTGCAAATTGGTTTGAATTGTCTTAGCTGAAACAGTAAGCAACAGTGTCAGTATGCAGACATTTCTTTACAAGAATCTTGAACTTTCTTACATACCTAAATCCTCTCACATGAAATAGATATTATCAAGTATTTGTTCTTCTTTGGGTATCATAAATGTACTTGTATGTTTACATTTCCTGGTACTCGATAGGTACAATGTAAGTGCACAAACATAAGACTGCGAAACTTGTTACATGTACACTATGTTCAATTTATAGATCTTTTAATGAAATTTTCAAAGGTGCAAATTTCATAATATAATTCATTTTATTTATAGCCTGTTATGTGTTCATGCAATGTTTTCCGACCCCCCTGGAAGAGTATTATGCTTTCAGCAATCAGGTAGCAGACAACCTTCTGAGCAAGTATTGAAGCCATATGCCAATTTCAAAGCATGACTCGCCGTGCAGAACGGAGCAGCGCAGATGTCATGAAGACAAATGTTTTTATCAAACAATACCAGACAAATTCAAATACTTTCTGGATTAAATATAAAAATCTGGCATAAAACTTGTAAATTTACAGATATTCTTTAAATCTAAAGATTGATTAACCTGTAAAGTTACAGACTATGTTATCACTTCTTTCTTAAACACAACAATAAAGAATTTTCACACCATTTTAATGTTTGCACACGGGTTTGGCTTACAAACAAAGACGTTTAATGTCGGTTTCTGAACAAAATTTTGACTTTGAAAACTGAACAAGAGCTGTCCCTCACAAGTGACGAATGCCCCCGAAAGAGGTGCCTCACAGTCTGTGTCCTCTCCATGTGCTCAATAAATGTGCTATGTAATTTTAAAATCCTTCCATGCATGACAGAGTAACCATGCATACAGTTTCCATTACTTTAAACACTAAGTGTGACCTTGACCTTTGAGGTAGGGACTTGGGTCTTGCACGTGACACATCCACTTGATGTGCTAGACATTTGTGCCAAGTTATTTTAAAATCCTTCAAAGCATGATAAAGTTATAGTCCGGACACAAATGTATGCATATATACAGGATTCCATTACCTATAAACTCTAAGTGTGACCTTGACCTTTGTGGTAGGGATGTGGGTCTTGCACGTGACACGTCATCTTGATGTGCTAGACATTTGTGCCAAATTATTTTAAAATCCTTCAATGCATGACAAAGTTACAGTCCGGACACGAATGGGTGCATATATGCAATATAGAGAAATCCATTACCTTCAAACTCTAAGTGTGACCTTGACCTTTGAGCTAGGGACGTGGGTCTTGCACGCGACACGTCATGTTGATGTGCTAGACATTTGTGCCAAGTTATTTTAAAATCCTTCAATGCATGACAAAGTTACAGTCCGGACACGAATGTGTGCATATATGCATATATAGAGGAATCCATTACCTTCAAACTCTAAGTTTGACCTTGACCTTTGAGCTAGGGACGTGGGTCTTGAAGCGACACGTGTCTTGATGTGCTAGACATTTGTGCCAAGTTATTTTAAAATCCTTCAATGCATGACAAAGTTACAGTCCGGACACGAATGTGTGCATATATGCATATATAGAGGAATCCATTACCTTCAAACTCTAAGTATGAACTTGACCTTTGAGCTAGGGACGTGGGTCTTGTACGCGACACGTTGTCTTGATGTGCTAGACATTTGTGCCAAGTTATTTTAAAATCCTTCAATGCATGACAAAGTTACAGTCCGGACACGAATGTGTGCATATATAGAGGAATCCATAACCTTCATACTCCAAGTGTGACCTTGATCTTTGAGGTAGGGATGTGGGTCTTGCATGCGACACATCGTCTTGATGTGCTAGACATGTGTGCCAAGTTATTTTAAAATCCTTCAATGCATGACAGAGTTACAGTCCGGACACGAATTTGTAAGTGGGGACGCACAGACGGACGGTGCGATTTTAATATGCCACCCTATGGGAGCATAAAATTACAAGTAAGACCGTGATAGAAACTTCAATTGTTTCAAATTCAATGTTTCGGGCATATTTAACTGCTTAAAGAAGGCAGTGGCAATGTAGCGGTAAATCACACGTACTACTCCGATCCTTATCTAATATCAATAAACAAGTTAACTATTACAAATAATGTACCTTAATGAATGATGGTACAGTATATTAGAGTTTTATCGTTGGTACCGGTTTCCCATATGACCAACGCCCCCAGAAGAGTCTTAGTTATTTTAGGTTTCGGGGATAGTGCAAGATACAGAAAGCGTCCCATTCCAGAGACACCCCTGGTTCTTTATCATGCCAGGTTTTCACCCATACATGGGACCTCGCGTTTTAAGTCTTATCCGAAAGATTGTTAGTAATTTTAGTTGGTCAGCCCTGGGAATTGAACCCACAACCCCGAGATTACAAGTCTCGTGCTCTAACTATTGAGCTATCCGGCTGACTAAATAATGAATGATTATTCAAAACCAATTCTATATAGAGCCTTGTATGAAAAATAAGTACGGCTACCTAGCCTTTTGGTCTAGGTAGCTGGTCACGGCTACCTAGCCACTGCCTAAATCAAAATAATGTTATAAAACAGATCCTGCTACCTGGTCACTTCCTTCTCAAAAATACCACAAATTTTTTACTTGATTTAACATTTGTTTCCATATTATTTTACATATGTTAAAAGTTTACATGACTTAAAGTTGTTATAGTAGATTTGCGGTCACGGCTGCTGGGGGGCGGGGGTCCAAACATCAAGTGACTGTGAAGTGGGCTGAGAAACGTTTCTGAAGAACAATCTCATATTTATGTTTTTTTAGAACCCCCGCGTCAAAGCATATTTTACTGTGCTTTATAATTAGGAAGTGCACTCTTCTATCCATTCTCTTAAGCGGCAAGACTTTCATGACATGATTAACTGCACAATTACCTGTTCCTTTGTATCTGCCATGTTTTCGAAATTTCTGGAAAATGTGATAAGAGTAGCCTCCCTTCACCGGGGTTGTAAGTAAAACCTGGTCCGATCGGACCAAGTTCCGCACAGGCCATAAAAATATTTACGATTGTTAAATATTTTTATTTATCTATATCTAAGGATACTGCCATGAATCCCGTTTCAGGTATTTACGACAGGCAGTGGCTAGAGTTACGGAACCGTAACTCTAGCCTCCGAGTCTAGAGTTACGGAAGTTCCGTATCTCTAGCAAAACCCTATGAGGAAAGGCTAGAGTTACGGAAGTTTATAAAGGCTTATGTATGTTTCTTTAAATATGCATGATAATGTATTGTAAACTTAAATATTTCACCAGTAATAGTGAATAAACCGATCTGTCGGCAAATGCAGCGTCTTCATAGCCGCCATTTTGGTAAAACATAATACATTGGCGGAAATATCATTTGTTATATTCGTCTTTACTTGAGCGTTCCTTTGTAGTTGGACAATTATATCACATTTTGTGTGAAGCATGATAGAAGTTAAGTAAAATATGTTGTTGACACATGTTGTTTTTGTATTTAATTGTCTGACTACATCTAAGGCAACCACGGAAGGCACTCAGATCGTGACAAAAAAATAATTGTGATCGAAAGTACAGCGGTTAAATTAAAAATTTCCTTTTTTTGTTTACGTTTATCGTGCTCTTAGAATTCTAATATTCATCTTTTCTTTATCTTACTATTGCTTTATTAACGTTGTTTGTTAACAGAGAACACATAAATATGTGCATGAGTATACAGCATGACAGTGATAGTTCCGATATTAGCATTATATTAAGTATAACCAAAATGGCGCCTGTGAAATTGTCGTATATACAACAGATCAGTTTATTCACGATTACTGGTGAAATATTTAATTTTACAACACATTATCATGCATATATTAAAGCAATATACATACCTTTATAAACTTCCGTAACTCTAGCCTTTCCTCGTAGGGTTTTGCTAGAGATAAGGAACTTATGATTGTTAAATATTTTTATTTATCTATATCTAAGGATACTGCCATGAATCCCGTTTCAGGTATTTACGACAGGCCGACTAAATACTTCTTCTATTTGAATTTAAGACCTACTCTAATACGTGTATATTTCATTTTCTCGTATTCATATAGCATTGAAGCAATTTTAAGATTTTAGGGTTTAAACCATTACTTTCACTCTCACAAGCTAGTTGCCAAATCCTTGTGGATTGAATAGCTGGTAGCTGAAAATTTCTTTTCTTTCCACTCTCCCCTAATAATGGCCATACCGATACAGTTAATGGCTGTTAACTAGTGAAGTAATTCATGATCGAGTCGTCTGCCACAGGAGGCCGGTGCAAGACCGATTTTTCTTGCTTATCGGATCGGCATTTCCGGTGATTTTGCTCATGCTAGAAAAAACCGGTCTGGCACCCCTCCTATGCCAGACGGCTCTCGTGAATTACTTGTGACGTAACGTTATAACAATATGACATCACTTTCCCAAACATAACGTCTGAATATCGTTTGTTTTATATGATAATGCATCATTTTGATAAATTTGCATTTTAAAATCTAATTTTAATTGCAACAAAAAGATTCTATCATGAGACGTTTGGCTCAGATGGAAATATCCGTCACCGCATAACAGTTTTGCGGGAACTCGTCAGAGCCTCGTTCCTGCCAAACAGGAATACTCTATAACGTTATAGACGGTTCCTGTGCCAAAACAGTTAACCTCGGTGACGGATATTTCGAAATAGAAATAGTATTCTGACATGGGTAAAATCACTGGAAACGCCGATCCGATATATAAGACATTACCATAACAGTTTCACCACAATTGATGATTCTAATGAAACTTAATGATAAGTTTTTAGATATAGCTATAAGTTTTAGTGTTATGTTCAATCATAGTTTCGATATATCTACAGTCACGTGACAACCGTATTTTCTAAAAGTCGACCTGTTTTTTCGATTTTTGATCAAAATTGAACGCCATATCCGTGTTAAAGTTGTGAAGTAGTAGTAAGTATTTAAACTACTTCACTTAGGGTTTGTAGCCGCTAGAGTATATTATATAGGTTAACTATAATATATAAATTACTATCATCTTTCCACATATTCAAGTGTAACTGTCGTATTAGTGTATAAGCTTTCATTATTAGCACCATTTATGCATGTTATTGTTTCTTTGTATTTGTAAATAATCAGTTTGTTTCTACATGATTTTAGGGCCCATCTTTCTCATTCCAGGTATATGGTTGATGAGACCTTTGTAAATAATCATGTTTTGTTTGTATATGTGCTTTTATTTGTGTTTTATTGGTCCAGGCTCAAAGCGGTTCGACCCGGGTGTGTAAATAATCATTTGATTTGATTTGATTTGATGAGAATTTTATCAAGGTCCGTCCCAAAGAGCACGTATGTTAGCTTAAGATCGGGATGAGACCCCGGCATGTCTCCCATCATGCCTAAAAATAAAATTTTGATGCCGAAAAAAAGGAGAAATTTACCTGACTGCAATTTCCAGACAGCATCAGCTAGCTTTCCTGGTGAGATATCCGAGAACAGTCGACAGCAAGTACTCTGGTGGTAGTGATTAACTCAGGCCTCGGCCACGGCCGCATCACATACAAGGCCTACTGGTATCTCTCTGCTAAATCGTACGAACGCCCCACTACGGGTGCTTAAGGCACCGGGTGCCATTTCGCACGTTTCAGCACAGTGCCGAAATCGGGTCGGTGAACCCTCAATCGGCAATGCTGAGAAACAGTCAGTACTCAGTCTGAACCAGTGGTTACAGCCAAAACTAGTCGTCTGTACCCATCAGCCCAGCGCTGAAGCTCATCCTCAAGAGGCCCCATCTCACAGCAGGTTCTCTGGTAGTCTTCTCACGACAGAAGTTCGCTGTCTAGCAGTGACCGAGACGAGTTTCTCAAGAGACGGAGCATGCATATCTCCCACATGCTGAGAACCCCTCACGATCACTGCCGAGAGACTGGGGTGAGATAGCGACGACTGCAATCTCATCTAGGCGGCCAAAAAACACAACTAGGCTCCACCAATGTGAGTGGGCCTACTATCAAAAATAGGTTAGTAGGTCACCACTCACTCCAGAGTTCCCTTTCCTGGGTGGGCCTACTAACAAAAAAGGTTAGCAAGCTCACCACCCATTCCAGGTTTCCTGCTGCATTATGCGATCTCATGTATCCGAGCTGCCCCACACATGATGCGACTCTGTAGCATAATCAATGAGAATAGGGGTACCAGCCCCTGCCCTCAGGCTTCCCAGAGCACATGCTGTCAGTCGCTCAATCGTCCTTCTCCCCAGTTCCACTGGCTAAAGAGAAATTTAGAGTCTTGAAATACCCTGAAAGCCAATTCCGAATTATGTGATTTGTGAGTGACCCTGTCCGAACATGGCAAGAAAGGTTGTCTCCCCCAGCACAAACACTGTAAGGAGGTCTTCTGTTGTCGTGCAGACCCGCCTGTCGTCATCCCGCTGTTGGAGTGATGGTCCCTGTTACCCGGCATACGTCACCGGCACACAGGGTTCTTGTAGTGCAGAGGTGGACATCTCATCTCGGAGGTCTTCTTCTGTGGTGTGCGTTGAAACAACAAACGGCTCTTGTTAGAGTCACCCCTGTCGTTAGCTTTGCCCTTGACAGTAAATGCAGCGCTTTTCCGAAGTACAAATGGACAAAGTCCTGTTTTTGTGTTTGACCCAGTTTCCACCGAGACCCCACGCCTGCTCCGCGACGTGCACGCCACGAGGGGCAGAGAGCAGTGTAAATAATCATTTTATGCACAGGCCCTTATATAGCATGGCAGATATGCAGGTAATCCGGAGATCAAATTAGTCACCGCGATTGACCTACTTTTTGGCAACCAATCAAATTCATTCAACTTACTGGATAAAATCTTGAAATTGCAGATAAATCCTCCCCTCTTTTCGGCTTCAAAATTTACTTTTCTAGGCATGACGGGAGACATGCCGGGGTCTCCAAAACATAAGCTAAAAATTTAGCTTTTGGACGGACCTTGATAAAATCTCTTCCAAATCAAATCAGGTAATCCGGTTGATCACTACCGTCACAAAATACCTCGTGATGATGAAAAATGTCATGTGAAGGCATGGAACACTTATATTCAAACCACTTATGTTGAATTAACTTTTTGTATTTGACAACATGACAGTTAGATATTTTATAGAATTACTATAAGGGGAAGTCACTGCTTCGGGGAGTTAAACATATACTCTTCAAAGGAGGATAGAAAGATCTAGTTGCGAATGTAAACAATATGGAGGAGAAATTTAGCCTCGGTATTTCTTGCACTGTTTGTGGAGATAATTCAAACCTTAAAAGGTGCGGTATTTGCAAGTGTACCTATTATTGTTCTAGAGAACACCAGATTAAAGACTGGGCATCACATAAAGCGGTATGCCAATCACTCAAATCAAACCAGGAAGGTTCAATCAAGGACACACATTCAGACGGTATGGTTGCCAAACAGGAACAACAGCACGTACTCTTTACGGAAGATCAAGATAAAGGTAATATAAATGCGGATCAGAGAGCAAATAAATGTAATAGTATAAAGAATGAGAATATGCATAACAATGAAGATGACATTGAATTGAATAATAATAAAGGTGAAAAAGAATTTGACGATGTCATCCAATTTGATGCAAGGCCATTGAAATATGAAGAGTTTATAAGCATGTCTCCTCATGAAAGTGAACAAGAAGTTGCTAAAATTGTGGTTGACAACTTGAACGAAAAGGGTTTCTGTGTAGTAGATGGACTGTTTACAAGAAAAAATATTAAGAAAGCATTGAGAGATATTGAGAAATGCGCATCAGACAACCGGTTTAATAGCGGCAAGCTGGGCGGAGGAAGAACCAGTGGCGAACAAGACCAGCAAGTTATAAATGCTAGTATTAGAAGGGACAAGATCATGTGGCTTGAAGGTACAGAGGAAGATCTGAAAGGCATCACTACCATTGTATCTAGAATGGATTCGATTCTGTGGGAGTTCAATAAGTTTTTAGATAAAAAGTATTTTATAAATGGACGCACGAAAGTGAGTAAATAGAAATCTATGTGTTTTCTTTCTTTGAAAAGATAATACTTTACTCAAAATTCACTGTCAATAAAGTGAATATGAATTTATAGAAACTGTTGAATTGTAAAGGAATTTTAGCGTATACGTTTACTTTTAAAACAGTTGATGATTATACGTTAAAGACCTTTTTTGAAATCTTTATTACCTCTACTGTACCTCAATCATTAGATCAGTTTATTCATCTGTCATTGTTTAATCTAATTACTTTCATACCTCTAATTTCTAGAATATGAATCATATTTTGGCATTTTAATGTTGTCTAAGGTAATGTCTAAAGTTTATTTATATTATGCCTGCATTTTTGAAGGCTATGGTCGCCTGTTACCCGGGTAACGGATCATATTATAGACGGCACGTGGACAATCCGCATGGTGACGGAAGAGTTGTCACTTGTATTTTGTATCTCAATGAAGACTGGATTGTACAGGTATCGTGTACAGATAGCTTAGATGAACTTTGTAAATGTATGTTTTTCAATTACATTAACACAAGCATGCAGCATGTACCTATATGCATGAAGTTGCTTGCATTCTCTTCTTTGTTCACCATGTTTATAGATTTCATGGGAATGAACAATTTAAATTTCTGTCTTTCTAACATTTGGTGAAAGTTAATCTGATGTCATCACTTTTTTGATAAATGTACCCAAGAAAAGCAGCAATTCTAACAGTTGACCTTAATTTGCAACCAGTGTTTGAATTTAAAATGTTTAAGTACGAAATAATGTTTCAAATTTGATGTGTATGTGTGATGTTATGATTCATTCTTACTGCTTTCCTTGTGCTACTAATTCTCATTAAATCAAAGAAATACTAACTTACATTTAGTCCGCTAGAAACACGTTTCCGTGTTTTACGTCATTGTCAAAGCAAAGCAATGTTTTCGGGAATTAGGTGAGAAAGGTGGGTGTGCACAAATGTATGGTAAAACCTTAGATAACTGTTATGTGCTTTGTACACATAGTGTGTTGTACCCACATAGTGACATTCTACATAGCTCTCATGGTATTTAAAGAGCTCTGGAAAGTTGTAATGTGTTAGAAAATCTTGTGGCAGAAGAAACTTGAATGAAGTCATATTCATAATAAGATAAGTATGTATTGTTGAAATGCAATCCTTAGGATGCTAGGTAAGTAAAATTGTAATAGTTAATGAAATTGTATAAATAAACCAACCCGTTTATACAGGAATTATGCAAAAGAACATGACAAAAGCGCTTTCTATTCCAGCTGTAACCCTTCCTGTAGAACAAGTATGACTAATTATATAACTGAAATCGTTACCTTATCCATATCTTTGGATGTTTAAAAGAGGTTACCCTAAATACATCCATAGAGCTGTTTCGTCCTAAAACGATTTTACACGCTTAAAGGTGTGTTGCTAGGACAGAAATATGTATGGACCGCATATATTTTAGAAGCCGAGTAATACCAGTCGCAATATATTACAGGAGGATGGCGGGTTACTCCGTATTTTGCCAGCAGAAACAGATGGCTATGTTGATATTGCTCCAGTCGCCAATCGTCTCCTATTTTTCTGGTGTGACAGAAGAAATCCGCATGAAGTGCATCCTGCATTTAAAACAAGGTCAGCCTCAAAGTTGGACACACAGTAACAAGTCCCTTTTTATCTTTTTTAAAGATATTAAGGTGTTTTCTTGTAAAAATGACGTAAACACTCTATATTCAGTATTGCCAATATGTTTCAAAGGCTTGCAGATATTGAACGAATCCCATTTTATCGTAGAGAGGATGTGTGATGAATACACTTATACAACAATATCGTCTGTTGTGTAGATATTTATATGTTTATGAAGGGCACCAATGGTATTGAAATACCAAAAATAATTGCAGCCATTAATAAATCATTGACGTTCAGAAAAAACTAACAACACATAGGACAAAATCTTCAATTACATATTTGTGATAACACCTCGAAAATTCAAATTGCTTTTTTTGCCATCAAGATACAGGTCTACAAGGTAACATCGTTGTTTCACAAGCATTTTCTTAACACTATATACTTGTATCTAAAAGGTCTTACGAAACTGGTTTGACATCAATAGCGTTTGTACTTCAACCCCCTCGACATTATGGCTACTATCCTGATGTTGCCAACCGCCTGAACTAAATATCTTGTTCCAAATTTACTGTTAGGTATGCGATAACGGTTTGGTACATGGATGAAGATGAGCGGAAAAGGGCCAAACGAGAGTGTTTGCTTGGAGGTACATAAAACCACATTTAACTCTGACGTTGTCAAGATCGGGCGAACAGCAAAGACATTTTAAAAAGTGTTAACTTACTACTCTGATTTGATGGAAGGTGCAAATTAAGAGTCAATATCGAGTGATGTTTTGAAGATGACATTTACTTTGAAATTAGATCCAGTCCCTGGCAGTATTTGGAATTAAAATAATTTTTCGTCAATCCGGTTTTTGCAAAGGCACTATTATATTGACATCTGGCTTTATCTTATTCTTTGAGTTTAAGTTTTTTGTTTCTCTTACATTGCGCTTGAGTTTCTTTTTTGACGACATTTAAAGGAAAAAGCTATCTTTGTTTTTTATTTTCTTCGTTGTTGCAGTGACCCACATCTTACCTTTGTCAAGGAACTTTCATATCTAAGGATCATATTTACATTTTACATAGAAAGCTACATTATACACGAATAGTTTTTAATTCCATTTAGTTAGCTTAGTGTTATGATTGGAATCCTATAGATATTAATATGTTTATAGTATATGTAAAATTTCGTTGTTAATGTAAACTTTCTTTTTCATGCAATCGTGGTGCATATAGAAATGGACAAAGTTAGAGGCGAGTCGGTGTTACAAGAGCGGCAACAGAGACGGAAAGAGATGGTACGTACCAACATCAGTTGACAAAAATAAAGAAAGCAGAGTAAAAATGTTTTGTACCCT
The DNA here is from genome assembly GCA_022818135.1 of Saxidomus purpurata. Classification (NCBI taxonomy): domain Eukaryota; kingdom Metazoa; phylum Mollusca; class Bivalvia; order Venerida; family Veneridae; genus Saxidomus; species Saxidomus purpurata. The sequence continues at coordinate 16,398,078 of JAFMSR010000001.1, read as the reverse complement.
CACCCCTTTGGGTGAAAAAGCGCCAGATTAAGTTCAAATTTTACTTTTTGTGGTGAGTAATTGTGTGTAGATGTTGCTTGGATTATTTTTAAAATAGTTAATTCACTGAGTGACTTATGATTGAACAGTGTTCTTATTACTCTAAATAATGTTGCGGTTTTTTTTCATATCCGGTCGTTTATTCACGAAATACTGTTGTAAGAAAACATGTTTTTCCTTTTTTCAGTATTATTGAAAAATTACTGCGACATGTTTATAACAAAGGCATGCACTTTCCATTTTAATAGGCAAAGTTATGGATGTTTTTTGTACAATGTCGATTTCGCTTGTAACACACCTGTCTTGGTACTTGATGTGACGAGCAGTTGTGACTTGGCTTTTTAGAAGTTAATCGGGGTGTAGACGTTAAAAATGCCTTGTTGTAATACAAAAACCTTTTTATATTACAGGAGAAAATAAATCAGGAAATCGAGGACGCGGCAACAGATGCTATAGCTTCATTGTCGATGGAAGAACTAAAGGTTTTTATCTAGCCTCTACTTACTAAAATGAAATACCAAATAAACAACTAATATTCCATCCGATGCATTTGCTGAAATATGTTGAAGACGTTAATAGTATCAAAACGGCTTTAGCTCGGCTATTCGAAGAATAAGGAGGGCTATTACAGTTATTTTTGGGTCGGCATTGCAGCTTTGGTTAAAGTTTTGCATGCAATGTACTATAATACTCATATTTCAATATGTTAACCACTTTTGAGATTGATTTAAAACTTCATTAAATTCATCAGGGTGAAGGATTTAGGATACGTGATTTATTCATGTTTTAATAAGTTAGAAGGAAATATGTGTTTAAAAAAGAAAAAATAATTTTTGTGCATGACAGAAATTATGTTGATCTCTTTTCATCGTTAGTCGAGTTTTCAATTGCATATAGTATTTATTTTCAATGCTTTACTTCTCTATAATTTCTCATTAAAGAAAAATGTTAATATCTTTGTATAAAATAAATGGGTTGGGCCTGAAAGAGAAAAAAGTCATCAGGGTGTCTAACATTCAAGTTAGATAACTCTTGTTTGAAATCAATTCAATTAATGGCGCTTATTTGCAGAAAATCTTGTCAAAGTTTGTATGCAAGGTACTATCAATCATGCACACATCACAGAATACCACTTATGGGATTGATTTAAACTTCAATACAGTCTTCATGGTTATCAAACAATCCGGTTAGATAACTACTGACTGAATTTACTACAAATGTTGAAATTAGAAACTTTGGTAAAAGTTTTGCGTGCAATAGGTACTATCATGCACAAACTTCAGTAAACACTTACGGGAGTTATTTGAAACTTTGTAGTCGTATTCAGAGGTATCAAACATTTAAGTTACCATTGATAACGTTTGACTTTTTTATGATTTTAGTTTTCTAGTTTATAGCTCATCTGAGAGTCAACATAATTTTGTTTTGCTTTTTGCTGACAAGCACTGAGAATAGTCGAGCATGCTAAAATAAAATTGATAGTACTATACCTCAACTGTTCTTGTTAAAATATTTACCGAAAATGCTGCAAGTTATTTAACATACATATACCTAAATCTATGGAACGCCAAATCTACATATACTCAAATGTTTGAAGAGGTCTTTAAATAATTGGAGAGCTCTTTAATTCAATTATTGATATCAAAAATTGATTTAAACGCGCAATAAATGAATTGAAGACCTCTCCAGTTCAACTGAAGATATCAAAAATTAAGGTGTATTTCAGCTGTTTTTAAGGCTCTGTAATTGAATCGAAGAGGTCTCTAATTGATTTGAAGACCTCTGTAATTGTTTTATAGCGCGCTACAAATTAATTTATAGAGGTCTTGAATTCAATTAGAGACCTCTCTAAATCATTTGAGCGCGGTGAAATTCAATTTTAGATGTCTTGAATTCATACCAAATTTACATATACTCAATTATTTGAAGAGGTCTTCAAATATTTGGAGAGCTCTGTAAAATATTTGGAGAGGTCTATAAATCAATTTTTGATATCAAAAATTCGTTTGTAGCGCGGTTTAAATCCATTAATTTGGAGACATCTATAATTCAATTGAAGAGGTCTCCATTTAAATTGTAGACCTCTATAATTGTTTTATAGCGCGCAAGAAATGAATTAATGATATCAAAAATTGATTTTGAGAGGTCTATAATTGAATTGCACCGCGCTTCAATTGTTTTATTTGAGAGCTCTCTGTTTTAAGGCTGTACATGGATTATATTGAAGCGCGGTACAAATTAATAAGAGACCTCTCTAAATCAATTTTTGATATCATTAATTCATTTCTTGCGTGCTGTAAAACAATTATAGAGGTCTCTAATTCAATTGGAGACCTCTTCAATTGAATTATAGATGTCTCTAAATCAATGGATTTAAACCGCGCTACAAGCGAATTTTTGATGTCTTTAATTAATTTGTAGACCTCTCCAAATATTTTTCAGAGCTCTCCAAATATTTAAAGACCTCTTTTAAATACTTTAGTATATGTAGATTTGGCATGTATTAACATCGATTTCAAGATATCTAAAATTGAATTTCACCGCGCTCAAATAGATTTAGAGAGGTCTCTAACTGAATTCAAGACCTCTATAAATTAATTGTGTAGCGCGCATAAAACTAATTACAGAGGTCTTCAAATCATTAGAGACCTCTTCAATTCAATTACAGAGCTCTTAAAAACGTTGAAATACAATTTAATTTTTGATATCTTCAATTGAATTGGAGAGGTCTTCAATTCATTTATTGCGCGCTTTAAATCAATTTTTGATATCAATAATTGAATTAGAGAGCTCTCCAATTATTTAAAGACCTCTCTATTACAATTTTTGCGCGCTATAATTATTTGGAGATATCTCTAATTGAAATTGAGACCTCTAATATTATTTGAAGAGCTCTCCAAATATTTAAAGACCTCTTCGAATATTTGAGTATATGTAGATTTGGCGTTCCATATAAATCTACATAGGTGTAACACCTTAATTACTCCAAATTTATGATTATCTTGATCGTCTTCGAATTGTGGTTCTTTTGATATGGGCAGGTTATTTCTTAATTATTGAATGCAGTGTTATTATATGATACTGGAACAGTACACTTAGCAAATAATGCGTAAACCTATTTGCAGTTTCACGAATTTTTATGTTACTTTCAGCGTCATATTTGTGCCTCGAACAAAAGTGTTACATAGAAACATTTAGGTATTGGCTTCCGTTTCAAACTGAATCGAGAGAAATTGCTGTAAACGTCTTGACTATTTTGTTTCAAGTGGCTTTTTTGCTTATCAAAGGCCAATAACAGACTACAATTTGTGTGACATCTCCGGATTCAACAGCGTCAAAACCCACGATACCAATTCCGTTTCCGATTAATAGCAAATGCACGGGGCATCTGGTGATGAAGTTTGTACGGTCAACTTGTGTCGGCATTGACTTGTCCAAATATAAATTTTTAAATGTGGTTTATGTGTTTATTACATAAATTTAATTCATACAGTTATAATAATTTGTTTTATATGTTGCAGGCAATGTCGGACTTAATTGCTGGTCAGCGAGATGCCGAAGAAATTCTTGCCAGTATGGGTGTTTCACCCAATATAAGGACAAAGTTATTACACAAACTACAAAATCTTGAAACCGATTCAGAGTTAAAATGAGCTAATAATCAAAACAATGTAAAGCACTTTCTGCTTTCTGGATGTACCTTGAACAGTTTTCAGTGTGGTGCTAGTATCATTGACAAAAACTTTTGAATACAACACATGTGGTAAAATAAATAATTACATTAACATATTACAAGTGTTAATTTCCTTACATACAAGTGTAAATTTCGTTACATAGAATATCAAATTCTACCCACCGGTATTTATATATTTGAATGTTGTAGATTCTTTTTAATATGTCATGTTATTTTAATCTGTTTTGAAAACCTCAACTTCCAGCATTAAAATCATAATTTACGGGCACTGACTTCCCTATCACTGTGACCCAAGATGCATGAGATTTATACCATTAAAAGGTCCCTGAGTTCCACGTTTCATGCTGGAAATGGTCCATTAAATTCTGTGAATAATTTATTGCTACTTACCATTCCAACGACATTTATCTGTGAATACACCCGGTCGATGTGACACGTGTTCATTTCGGAAATGATCCCTTTTTTATAAAATATAGAATATTTACATAGAAATAATGCAGTTTTAAAACTATGTATTCATATAAAATTTAGACGTAGCCTCTGCAACTAATATGCACTAGTGGTCAGACCACCACGGAACATTTTGTGGCTTTTCGATTATTGAGTTCAAAGGTTTTAATATTATTACTAGTCTAAATGCCTCATTTTTATTAATATAGTTTTTTGTGTCGCCCTTTCGGAGAAAAGGCGATACATAGGGATCGCTTTGTCCGTCCGTCGGTCCGTCCGTCCGTCACACAAACTTAACGTTGGCTATAACTTTGTCATTTCTTAAGATTTCTTCATCAAACTTTACAATTGTATTGCTTATGACAATAGGGTCATGATGCCACCAAATTTTGTAGGTCAAGGTCATATTTGACAGAGTTATGCCCCTTTTTGTACTTAGATTTTGTCACGAAAACTTAACGTTGGCTATAACTTTGCCATTTCTTAAGATTTCTTCATCAAACTTTCAAATTGTATTGCTTATGACATAAGGGTCGTGATGCCGCCAAATTGTATAGGTCAAGGTCTATTTGACGAGTTATGCCCCTTTATATACTTATATTTTTGCTATAACTTTGCCATTTCTAAAGATTTCTTTTATCAAACTTTCAAATTGTATTGCTTATGTCAAAAGGATTGTGATGCCACCAAATTTTGTAGGTCAAGGTCATATTTGACCGAGTTATGCCCCTTTTTGTACTTAGATTTTGTCATGAAAACTTAACGTTGGCTATAACTTTGCCATTTCTTAAGATTTCTTCATCAAACTTTCAAATTGCATTGCTTATGACATAAGGATCATGATGCCGCCAAAGTTTGTAGGTCAAGGTCATATTTGACAGAGTTATGCCCCTTTATATACTTAGATTTTTGCTATAACTGTGCCATTCTTAAGATTTCTTTATCAAACTTTCAAATTATATTGCTTATGTCAAAAGGGTTGTGATGCCGCCAAATTTTGTAGGTCAAGGTCTTATTTGACAGAGTTATGCCCCTTTTTGTACTTTTTGTAACTTTGCTATTTCTTAAGATTTCTTCATCAGACTTTTAAATTGTATTGCTTATGACATAAGGGTCATGATGCCGCCAAAGTTTGTTGGTCAAGGTCATATTTGAGAGAGTTATGCCCCTTTTTACACTTAGATTTTGTCACAAAATTGTTGGTTATTCTGACAAAGCATAAGAGGGCGACACAAGTGTTCTACTGAAGACCCATCTAGTTTTAAAAAGCATTGATCTTATCCATTTTATTGTAGGGTTAAAGCTAAATGAATGAGTAATAATTATTTATACAAGAAACATTGACTCTATACGTTTAAAGTTTAAAACAAATCAATGGTTGCGTATTTATGATGAAATTAAAAATGCTTATGAAATACTGTTTCAATTTGTCACTTTTTTATTCCAAACTTTTGTTCGTAGGAGATTCTCTATCTAGATTGTTCTAACTATAACCGTTCATCCAAATGGTCTTGGTTTGATTTCAGAATATTGCTATAATGAAAATCTTTAAAATGAATTTCTCTGAATCCGTCTTTTCTGATATGTAAGAATCTTGAGTAGAGCACTATCTGTGATACATGTATATATGATAAGATATCCGTGGTAACATTTCACCGAGTAATACATGAATTTTATACCATGTCTTAAATTGAAATTCACGTCACACGGCAAGCTGGATGAAAGGTGTTTAGAAGTTTCAGAGGCAGGCAGGTGAGCGATTTAGAGACCACCATTACACTCTTAAATGTTATTAAAAGAAATCGATCTGTCACACAAAGTGTGTGAGAATGAGCCAAAATGAATGTCTTATGGCAATTTTCTGGTAAAAAAATCAACAGAGATGAAAGCTTGTTCGGAGTTTAACAACATAACAATGACCCCCTATAGAAACAAAGGTGGTTTTTCATCAACAGCAGAATCGGGGAAAAAGGAAGCAGTCAACATTTTTCTGGGTTCTCTGCAACGAAGCTAATGACACTCACAATTCCTCCATACAGCACCTTTAACTGCTAACCTGGAAGAAACAAAATACAGAATCATGCACATGTCAACTATCTCTTGAAAAATATCATAAAGTGTTTTGCCAAACTCATTTGCATACACGATTCATTGAATACAGTCCAACCTCTTTACAACAACACCAAAGGAAACATCAACTGCTGCATTGAAAGGTATCGCCATTTTATTGGTCGGTCAGAGGCCAAATTGTCAATTTTCAAAACATCACTGAAATTTCATTTGAAACATGTCAACGAGGAGCTGGTCAGTTTCTGACTCCCTATTAATTAAGAAAAAAACCATCTAAAAGGTGGTGATTACTCTACCGTTTTTTTTTGCTATTTACATTTGTTTGCCGGTATGCCCCTGCAAAATGCATCCTGCTCGCTGCTCACTAGTGTAAACTCATCTTCTTTCGTTCTCATGCACCGGCTTCACACAGAGCCACACAAAGCCACATATTTGTATTTCAGATTATATTTCAAAACTCATTCGAGACAGTCAAAAGAGAGATATAGCAATATCAATCACTCTCTACACAAACTGGACCCTTAACTCTCAACAGTACCCTTTCTACAGAAATTTGACCCGGCCAATTCGAAACTAGGGCGCAAAACTGGTGAATGCCTCCAAAGTAAGAGTTAAGCCATCCTGTTTAATATTTAACAATGTACCAAGTACTCTAGTGCTATATTCTCTTTCATCATTATTATCTAATTCACCATCACATTTATGACATTCTGCGCATGTCTCTCGTTTTCTTTTTCTTTTTCATCAATCATTATCTGACTGACCATCGTATTCTGGCTATGTCAACGGTAACCTAGAGGTCGAATCGTTCATTACTTATTCATTAAACAACGACGAACAGTAATAAAACGGCCATGAACTAAAGCATGTAGATTTCGATTTGCATTTAAATTCCCTCCTGAACAGGTTCATTAAAATTCCTAAACTGTTTAATTGACATGCAGTAGAAACTATTTGATAATTATTACGCAGAATATCTTTTAAACAAAGGATACATATTTTCGGTAAGATGTGAAATGTACGGTTAACGCACGTTTTGTCGTGTTATAACATCTGCAGAATCCCGAAGGATGCTTGTTGCCCGAACCCGCTAGGGCATAAATGAAATCTGGTTATAACGGCGTGTGAATCTCCCCGTTAACACACGTCTTTTTTCTCCTGTTAAAACACAGGCAAAATTGGCAAAAATAGCACATTTTATGCTAGAATAACAGTTTATTATAAGAAGAAATAGACAGTGACTGAACGGTTTCTAAATTAGTATCTTTCACACAAAACTTTAATCTTAATCCTCTTAGAACTTAGTAAAAATCTGCAAAGAGGACGTCTGGAATATGGACCTATGTCTTAATTAAGTCTATGTGAAGTGCCTACAGTTGTATTTCGTAGTTGGTTGAAGAAACACAAGCTTACACTCTTGGAAAATATTTTAAGTGAAATATGGTATGATCAATTTACCGATGTATTACTTTATATTTTTCAAGTGATCCAATCTAACAAGTGAAAAGCAGACAGTAAAAAGGCAGCAATTCAGCACATCATAGTTCACTGTATATAGCATGATAGCATGATGCAAACTTACTAAATAATGTCACTATATATTTGATGCTTTAAGCTTCTTCGAAGCAAATGCTCTAAATTATGAATTATGAACACTATCACCAACATTAAAAGCTGTTCCTATTTTATTGCCATATTATGTATGTTTGTTAAAAAAGTATAACCAAGAATTACCTTATTATGTAGGGACATGAATAGAAGACGTATGTTTTATAATATTTATTGACAATTATGTTCTTTAGACGAAAGCAAAACGTTTACCAAAGTTTTTTTTTGTGACGCTGATTACGATCAGTTAGCTACTGTTACAGATCTGACGTTTTGAAAATTTCAGAAAACTTAGCCGAAACTCGTTGAGATTTATTCAGACAGTATAAGAATCATAATTTCAACCATTATTGCATAACCAAGAAGGTAAAAGAGCCTGGGAAGTTTCAAGTTGAACTCGAACCGGTCCAGATTGGACGAGAAAACTTCATGGAAGTTGTATTACTCGGTATAAATAGCATACAAACATACCAGCTAGCCGACCATTAAAGGGACTACCAGTAATAGTGAGCTTATAGCACGTGAACTTGAAGTGAGCTTAGATGAGAGTTTTCAATAGTAGCACACTAATCAATATAACCAGTAAATTGTTTACTTAGTATATAATTGTGGAAAAAACATATTTAAAAAAGATAAAACAAACAAAATTATCCCTAAACACCATTAAACACAGCACGCACCAAACAGCCAGACATACACGCAGAAGAATGAGTCCCCCAACTGTGGGAAAATGGGCTAGACAAGGTACCAAACTTCAGCTTATATATAAACCACGTAATAAAGGGGCTTTTAGCAATTGCAAATGTAAAGAACAGCATTTAAACATATAATGTGGTCACACACAGAAGAATGAGTCGCCCAATTGTGTGAAGCGCGGTGGTAAACAAGGTACCACACTTCAGCCTATATATCAACTAGATTAAGGTAACGTATTTTCCAGGACAACATATACATAATGTGGACACACCACTTTAACATTGAACAAACACACGGCCAATTACTCGAAGTATTGGTTACTTGGGAGTTAAACCGGTTTGTAGCATACACACCTTATCCTTCTCCGGAGTATCCGAAGAGGAAATTCGGTAATTAAAGTATAGTCCAGCTGTGCTAAGTTCAAACATTAGCTAAGCTTAAAATTGAAACGAAAGAGAACAAAAACTTCTTAATACACAAAATGACTTCGCTTAAGATATAAAGACTTTTTTATTCGTGCTTTGATTGCCGATCCGTGAAAAGTGTGTTAATGGTGACTTTAAGTAGCTGATCTAGAGACTGGATACTCTTGTTTTATAGCTATCAGGGGAGTCTTAAAGCTTTTCTGCCCAACTGCTTATTCCTACAGATGTACCTAAGTACTATCGCTTCATTTATAATATTTTAATGAAACTATTAGAGGTGTAAGAAATGATAACTATGAATGGCTTATATAGACTATACATCACAGAGAAAGAAAAGTTCAATATAAATAATAAAACCTCTCTGAAACCAAAGTGCACTAGAAACTAGGTTTTTATAGACCTTACGTCCGGCGACTGGGGCGTGAAAATAGGTCTCATCATCCATTTACCTCATATGAGGAAGATGGACCTTAAAATCTTATACAGACAAAAGGGGCGTGATGACGGAGCGATGAATACTAGGCTGTTCTAGACCGCACGTCCGATGACTGAGACGTCATGACGGAGCGATTGAAGCTACATGTAGGTTGTTACAGACATCATGTCCTTTGTCTGAGGCGTGATGACGGAGCGATAAACATACCTCGGGTAACTCGAACGTCAAGGAGTTGCTAAATCAGCAACATGCTATAAACAAGTGTAGCTTGCAATATTGTATTGACTGATCCATTGTAATTTATGCTGATGTTTTTTTATTTATTTGATAGTTAAGGTAAATTGTGATTTCATTTTCAAATTAAAGCCAAAGAGATTATATCAAAATATGCAATATTTCTATCGACACTGTGTCTGATCTCACTGTGCGGATATTATTACATGTAAGATAATATTCTTCGGATTGTTTTATTTATACATCATTCAGACGTAAAGGTTTTGTAGATGCCAATATGACGGGTAACTGACCGTTTCAGGGCGTTAAACTTACATTTCCCCCTTTTTATGTGTTTGTTTTGGGTGCCGTAGCGTGTTCGTGCTATTGTTTCGGTGATGTTCCTTACGTGCTACGTTGTCAGTGATGTTCTTTACGTGCTATTGTGTCGGTGATGTTCCTTTACGTGCTATTGTGTTGGTAATGTTCTTTACGTGATATTGTGTCGGTGATGTTCTTTACGTGCTATTGTGTTGGTAATGTTCTTTACGTGATATTGTGTTGGTGATGTTCCTTTACGTGCTATTGTGTCGGTGATGTTCTTTACGTGATATTGTGTCGGTGACGTTCCGTACGTGCTATTGTGTCGGTGATGTTCTTTACGTGCTATTGTGTCGGTTATATTCTTTAAGTGCTATTGTGTCGGTGATGTTCCTTTACGTGCTATTGTGTCGGTGATGTTCTTTACGTGATATTGTGTCGGTGACGTTCCGTACGTGCTATTGTGTCGGTGATGTTCTTTACGTGCTATTGTGTCGGTTATATTCTTTAAGTGCTATTGTGTCGGTGATGCTCTTTACTTGTTGTGTTGCCTTTATATAGTTAACATTATATCTGTAGTGTGTATCTTGTCTGCCGTCCTCTCTCAAAGTTGGGATTCGTTGTTCTGTGTGAAGGTCCTTAGTACTTACATTTGTTTTGTGCTTGATGTCTATAGAAACAAAGTGCGTCATGCACTTTTGTCATAATGGCCTAGTCTCGAGTTAAATTGCAGTTTGAATAAAATATGAGCTCGTGAGCTGTTAAACTAAATTATCCGTAGAAAATCTCATAGAAATTTAATGTATTATTTATTGTAGAGATTCTTATGCAATACTGTCAACCCTTAGAGTTACAAAAGTAAAATGACAATTTATTCAACTTGAACGCAAAATGCAGTTTAGGATGTGCAAAGTTCAAGGTCAAACAACACCACAGACATTGTATTTCTATCGACTGCAATGTGCAATTCACACAAATATACATTTGTGAACATAAAATCTCTCTACAGTTGAAACATTATTTGTCTTGTCGATTTTTTTCCACAGGATAATTCGTTTATTCATTTTTCATAGTTTTTTTTACAACAAATGATATCTTCAAAAAACAAACACTTTTTCGGACAACGACTACATAAGATAACCATTATGGCCCTATATCGCTCACCTGAGTCAACAGGGGACACCTGCAACAAATTGTACCCGCATGAATTGAAGATCTGTTTTATTTAAAAAAAAACTTTGTGCATCACAGACTATGTATATCCTTAAAGTAAACAATAACAACGGATTTTTAAGAGTCTAAGTTTTTTATAACGATTTTATATGGACAACGGTCCTACCCCACTTTTGAAGGAATCGTCTTCATTTTTGCAATTTTGGTAGAAGGTCATGAGACGATAATTTAGCCAAATAAAATTAAATTATGACCAGTAATTACAGAGAAGAAGAATTTTCTTTATAGATGACATAGTGTTCAGTTGTGCCAAGTTAAATTCAACTAAATTCTGATCAGTAGTATCAGAGAAGATTTTCAAAGTTTTTCCTTTTGGTTATCATAGCAACCAGAGTTATGCATGGATCAGATGTTTTTTTAGCAATTTTGGTAGAGGTTTATATAAGAAACATCCCTGCCAAGTTTCATTAACATTCTCCAAGGTATTTCAGAGGAGATGTCGTATTTATACTTGTGTGTGTGTTTTTTTCAGTACCAAGTACCAAGGATAACACAATAAAGAGATTTCCATTGTGGTCTTTATTTTCATAAACAACATTAGTTTAGCTGCTGACTCTCCGGTCAGTAAAAGAGAAAATAGAAGTACCAAAGGTCAACATTTTTTTCCAAGTTTATACATTGATTCAGTATTTTAACTGTTCCTGTTCTTAACACATTTACTATATATTATTTGATAATAAATCGTTATTTAAAAAATCTGAACAAATTTACAACTTATCTGCGTCAGAAGTTTTGTTTAATTAAAATTTCATGAAAAGCGGGTCATTTCGAACTTTTAGTATCTGGTTTCAGTTCTTAGTTATATTGCTATCAGGGGAACCTTAAGATTGGCTGTTTTAATCACAATATACTTATTCCTATTGATGTGTTTTTAATTATCACTTCATTTTTAATATTTGATTTTAACTAACTTGAACCGTGGAGTATAGCAAACATCGGGAAGGAACATCATTATTGCCTGTTCAGCTATGTTATGGTTTGGCTCACAATTATGTGAAATGACTAATTATTTTGGTAAATATAAGCTTTTTGAGTTATGTATAGCGCATTTTAAAATCAAAGTCTTCGTCGATATTCAAAACATGACAAAAAGATTCATTGCATGACGACCGGAACTAGATTGGTACCCACATCTACATGGCCAATCTCCTTTGCAGAGTTACCGTTCCTTGCACTCACTATCATCTCTGCAACAGGCTCAATGTCAAGATTTTTGACGAAACATGATAACTGTACTTTTAATGACTTGGTGGTCACTCGTTTAAGCATACATCTTTTACACTTGTAACGGGGTCTCAATCTAAATTAGCTTACAAAAAACAAGGTATTTATTTACCAAAAAAGCTATGGACTACTTTTCGGTAGTTTTACACATTTAGATTAATACATCTGGTATCTATGTAAACAAATATGGAAGACAACATAGCCCATATAGTCAGTGCTTATGAGAAAAATCTTATACTACGAGATAAGCAGCGAGAAGCATTATTGCATTTTGGTAATGGAAAGGGTGATTTAATTGTAAATTTGCCTGTAGGTTATGGTAAAAGTGTTATATTTCACGTCTTGCCACAAATTCTGGGGAAGGACACGAAAAACCCAGTTGCATTGGTAATTTCCCCATTGAATGCCATACAGAAGGATCAGTGCAAAATCCTCAAACAACACAACATTTCATGTTGCCGTTTAGATATTCAGGCCAATGTAGAGACAGGGACATTTAAAAAGTCACGTGATGCCGAAAGTAGTCCGAGCCTATGACAGAGGTGAATGTAATGATAGCCGATAGTGTAGAGAGTGCTACATGGCGACAACGTCCAGCAACACATAATCCCCATGCTACCAATCGCGTTACCGATAACGTTATTGCAAGAACCTGAAAAATGCACAAGTTACGCCTTTGTGCGTGATCTCGCTTCAAATTGACAATATATATCTTTGTTAGCAACACTCGCACTAATTGTGATCACAGGAAGTCTTTTACGTCCGTCAACTAGAATAAAACATTAAGAAGATAGTTTGACCGACATTGCTTTCAAATTTGATTTTACCTTTGCCAAATGGAAACCGTTTATCTTACTACATGGAAGCCTAGTGACACAGATAGGCTGTCTTAACAGTACACTTAAAGACCCGTGATCGGTTTGAATTTTTCCTCGAATATGTTAATGAATTTATTGATAAAATTGTAACAGTACTGTGTTCTATTTGTCATAAAACAATGTTGACGCATGACTTTCTTTCGTATTCATGTTAACATTCACTTTTGATTTAGAAACCATCGTGTCGAATGATCTCTTTGTACAAATAACACCAGTAAGACATCTTAATTGGTAATATAAATTGCTACATCCAGATTTATCATAGGCCTCTAACAAATGTATAAGAATTAAGAAATCTCGGTTAATGGTAAATCATTATTAAGCAATCTGAAGTGGTTCTGCTGTTGTAAAACATTAATACCGTCTGTGAAATCACAATGTATATCCGTCGTGACTTGTTAAGCACATTAAAACGGTGGTAAAACAAGATATTAGTAAGACTATAAAAGAAGTATAAAGTTTCAATACCGTTTTGGAAACACCAAGTATTATTTATGATTTTGTTTTACAAAAGTCGTACAGTTCCTTATAAAGAGGTTAATTGTGGTAAATTGTATATTTTCTTTCTGCCCTATATCCCCCAACCCTTGACACGTTCTAATTTGGTATGTATTGTAAAGTTGGTTATTTTTGCGACGAAAATTTCAGGATTTGATAACTGGCAGACTTATTCGCCATTTAAATATTCATGAATGGAGAATTCTCCTTATATCAATATATAATAAATAATCTTTGGCGAAATATTTAATTAGCGACATTGAGATTTCGCAAAATTAAAGCATACCCGTCGTCGAATATTTAAAAATTGATAGAAAAACAAGTACAAAATGTAATAAGTTGGCATGTGAAATAAATATAAAGTTTCATTACCGCTTTAGAAATGCAACTATTATTAATGATTTTGATTAGAAAATTCGCATAATTCCTAACGACGAGGTAAGTTTCTAAAGGTAAAAATGTAGTTCACTTCTCTCATCTCATTTGTTTTTGTGGTGTCCAAAAATGATTTGGTTAATTTGTTAAAGGGTTTCATGAAATCTTTTTTTTAACTTACAGTGTGTGAAAAGGTATACATTCAGTTTTCAAATACAGGCGTATAATATAGCTATTTTTTGGCTTGTTTTAGTACTATCGCGTGAAACTGTGAGAGCGATATTTATTTGCGTTACTCAGGTGCCTGCTACTCGCACTAACATAAATGTATTTTCTTTGTATTAAAACAATAAAGGAATACATGTTTTGTAATTTTAATATTTGCGACTGTATATACGGTTTTAATGGTCACAAATATTTTAAACGGCGACGGTGTTAGCCGGAGCTGTTAAAACTGTTTGCGACCAATAAAACCGTTTATTATATACCTATAAATATTCAGTCAAAAATACAGCCTATATTCAACCATCAAATACGGCCTGACAGAAAAAAATTCCGTATTGTATGTACGTGCAATACAAATAGCGCGGCATAATTTGTAGAGTGCATTCAATTGGCCCACAAATGCACATGACGTTAATAACGTCGCTTTTGACTGGGTCGTTACTATTTGTTTATACGATGACGTCATTAAATTGCGTCGCACACTACGTATATTTCGCGCTAAAAGGGTTTTTCTTCAATTTTATGCTTAGTATGTATTTTAATTTGTTTATCCGCAGACAAGTGTCAAATGGTATATAATAAAAGGGTATTGTTGTATGTGATCCGTAGCCGGATTGGCCTCGTCGAGGTCGGATCAAACTCGTGCTACGCACTCGTATGATCCGACGCACGACTCGAGCAAATCCGGCATGCTGGATCACGTTACTATACTAATAACCCTATTATATACGGTCGCAAATATCAAAATCACTAAATAGTTATCCCTTTTCTAACGCACAATAATGTGTCTAAATGCGATAATTAAAACGCCGTTTGAATTTTGCGACTTTATAATTATACGTTATTTAATAGTCGCAAATTTAAACGACGTCACCAATCAAAAACGACGTTACATCGGTACTGCGTTAGAATGTCCAATATATTTGTGTTTACAAAGCAGTGTTACATATATCTATTTCATCATTAACAGAATTCATTTCTAGCAAGAAATCTTTTTGATGCATATACTTTTTAAGATCAGCAGATATATTGGATTTTGCAACAAGAAAACTGACAAATTGCTACTAAATCTCATATCGTCACCGTAATATTTAAATAATTTAAGACGTTTGATTACGACTGAAACAATTCTTCAATTTATACAGTTTTGAAAAACATCTACATAAAGTTGACACATGGGTTCTTCATTTTTTCATAGCTGTAGGAAACACAGACTTCATTCAACAGATTTTGATAGTTCTTTGGAGAAAAAGGATTTATATTTCCAAAATCTACTCATAAATTAACGCAACATTCTTGAAACTTCTATCATCAATTCTAACAGGTTTAACATTTAAAAAATGTCACAGTTTTGTCGTGTGACACATGCAGGAGAAAGAAGTTCCAGTTTTGACAGGACAGTAATGACGATTGCAGTTGCCTTGGAAAGATCAGCAAGTGTTGCTCGACCAAGCACCCAAAAACTTTACTATCACGAGAAGCCAAAAACACACAAAGACGAATTGAAAGTCGATCTGCCAGATGGATACTAGAAATATCTTCACAGATCTTGACAGAAGAACAAAAACGTCAACGTTATTCGTCAGCCCGTAAATTGCTTGAAACACAATCGAAAATATGACCTCTTTAGTAATGGGTGATAAAACTTCGGTGAATTATTATAAACTGCAAAGTAAGTTAGGAAATAATTGCAAGTGGAGAAACGATAATCGCTATTTTATATCTTAAAAGAACGCAAGTATTAAAAGGAGTATGTATGTTAATTTTTAACGAAATCCAAGTAGCGGAACTGATACAGGGTCTACGTATAAATACCTGGCGCTTTGAAAACTTGTAAGTTTTAGTGTTTACTCTAGTCCATTTGAAATTGGCAATTGTGGAGCGTTACACTACTCTGATTTACTTGGGTAAAGCATAAAAGGGATGAACTTGTTATGCGTGAGAACTTTGAAAATGTCATCAAAGAACTAGCATCGTTAAGTCCTTTGAAGGAAATCGGGTTCTTCAGATAAGATTATGAATTTACGGAGAGAATGATTGAACTGTACTCCACAACAATCTGTATGTAAGTCTATTCTTTCCAATTCACGTTCTTTCCTTATGAAAAGTATCATTAAAAACTGGTGAACTCATTTTATGCAATGTCATTTAGAAAAAATATATCGCTATATTCGTATCATGGACTTTCGATTTAAAAGCTACGTTAGGAGAACATGTTTTCTGTACAAATAATGAAGGCATCTTTCTAGATAATATAAGAGATACGATTGATTGCAAGATCCAAAGTGGTTATTGGCCTGACTACATGCAATCAGTAGACAATCTATACTTGTCACCACACAACTTAAGCAATTAAGGCAATGACTTGTTACCAATGATTGGCTAGACTTGTGAAAACTAAAGTAGTTAAATTGCTCGAAGAAATTTGAAGAAAAAAAGGTTTCTGTTGACTCTCCGACCAGTAAAAGGTAAATAGAAGTATCAAAGGTCAATATTTTTTCCAAGTTGCATTTTTTCAGAGTTTCAGATGGTCCTGTTTAAGCACATTTATGAACACTCTGAACAACTTAAGGATATAAATGCGGTATAAGATCAAGATAATGTTTCATTAGCTTTGTTTACATGTCCGTTAAAAGTGTTTCATTACTAATTCTAAGTATCTGACCCACGTACTAAAGTTTTATTTTCTGGGGAGTCTTAAATTTCTTTAATGAGTCTGCTTGTTTGAATTGTCTAAGTATATTTTTAGCACAAACTGCTTATTCTTTTTGATGTTTTTTTTTTAATTATGGCTACATTTTATATTTGAATTAAAGTGGTTCAGCCTCAAGACATACTGGTGGATTACATTGATTTATAGGAGAACGTAAAATTGACTTTGGTTGTTGACCTATGCTATGTTTTAGTATATATATAGTTTATTTAAGTCTCTTCATTGCACATCAAGTACATTGCATAAATAACATAACATAAAATACCATGCACAATGACATTCATATATGAATTATAAGAGACTGTTAAAATACATTTGTAGTCTCAATAAAAGTCAATTTAATTCATTTACCCGTATCTGACTAATATAACAATCATGTGTATCACAGTAAAATAATCTTACTTTTTCAATTGTTTACATATGTACACATAAAAGACACAATATCCCTGTTAATCCTACAGGCTGTAATGTTTTATCCCAGTTATAACAGGTAAGTATGAGAAACAAAAAGAATCTCATACTGACAAGTTCAGCCTAAAATGTGACCTACCATGAACTATCTTGTGTAGATATATAAACTGGTATACACTGTTTATCACAATAATGTTTCAGGACTAGGAGAATGCGTTCCAGTCTGTTAAAATGTACTTAAAACCATTCACAGTTAAAATACTGAGTGTGAATATGTAGGCAAATACCTCTACTTAAACTTTTACTAAAACCCTTATCAACTCATATCAGATATGAAATGACCTGATTAGCAAGGAATTTATGCTGTATGCTAAAAGTACATACATGTATAGGACTATATATACATTTAACATGTATATTTATAAAATATCAAACATTACATGCATACATAACATATAGACATGCAACTTCACTTAAAACTAAGACACAATAAAATACCGAACCTACTTATATACAAAGTCACTTCTTCTAAGAATAAGAAAGCAGGTTTTGGCTGTAAATCGAACAAACTCTTTACTGGTAAGGATATGTATGAATTGTTCGGAACCAGAGTAATGATAAAAATCGGAGTTTATATGTTTAACTTTACTAAAAAGCTCATTACGTAGGTCATCATATAACGGACATTCCATAATAACATGTTTCTCACTTTCAATTTTATTTTGACAAAATGGACATAGCCTTTCATTAATTTCTAGTCTTTCGTATCTGCCAGTTTCAATACGTATTGGCAACACCTATTCGAAATTTTGCCAAAGCTGATCTATGTGAACATGACATAATACTTTTACAATATTGTTCTGTCTCAAAATTGGTTTTAAAAAGTTTATATGTACGCAACTTGTTCTTGCCTCTTTTACTTGTGCCAAATTCAGCATTTATATCATTCATCCACTTATCAACAAATAAATTCATACAAGATTTAGAGACTTCATCAGTGATACTCTTCTTTGACATTGATAGTACTTGTTGACATAACTCTTCGCAATGAATATCTCTAAATTTTTTGAAGACTCTGAAGCACCAATTTCTACATTTATTACCACTTGGCGAATAGCAATAGCTGAAAATTCTACGATTCACTCTTGATATTTGCATATTGCAAACTCTGTACCAGTAATTTGAGAGTACAATCATCTATCTCACTGGAGTGGGTCGCCATCCCATCTCGCCTAGAACAGCAGCAGATGGAGCAAATTTTAGCACATAATTATATGAAATGACAAAATATAATAAAACGACTTTTCCAAGCAGGCCACTGTCTCAGCGTTTGTTTGTGATGTCATAATCGCTCAAACAAATGTTAAGAAACCATTTTGAAAGCTATTAGAAAGGCCACTTTCGACATGATGAAGGTTAACAAGGCACGTTAACGTGTGTACAGTACATGTTAAAATCATATTCGAAAAATAAAAAAAAATAAAAAAAAACAGCACCGTATTAGCAACGATCAATTATTTATGATCAGCAGAAGTTTTTTACGTCTGAAATCCATGACAAACATAGTTTGACAATTTTGAACAGGATATCTGTTAATAAGGAAATTGCGCGTGACAATAATTTCGCGATTTGATAATTCACTGACTTATTGGCGAATTAATGGAATTTGGCGAAATACTTAAAAAACGAAAAGGAGAATACGCAAAAAAAAAAAAAAACGAAAATTAAATTTACAGTAATACGTTGTAGCATTACTAAATGGGAACTGTCTATGTTACTAAATGGTATTATAGTGACACAGAAAGGTCAGAAACAGTGCTCACAGTCTTGATAAATAGTACACTTAATCACTCAGGAAGAATTAGAAATCTCGGTTAATGGGAAATCATTATTGTTTCGCTGATGTAAAATATTGATACCGTCTGTGAAACTGTATCCGCCATCGACTTGCTAAACATATTAGCAAAACAAGGTATTTGTAAGTCTATAAAAGAAGTATAAAGTATCAGTGCCGTTTTAGAAACAAAAGTATTATTAATGATTTTGATTTGAGAATTCGCACAGTTTCTAACGGAAAGGTAAATTTCCATTGGATAGTTCAGTAAATAACTCGTCAATGAAGAGATCAGACACATAAGCACTTTATCAAAACTTGTGCATGCTATTCTTACTATTTTACTTATCAAAGCACCGTAAGCACTGATGACCTTGGGTGTAGATGGCGGGGTGGACAAGAAGGTAACCAATAAATGAAGACACATACATAAGTGGAAATGTTAAAGTTTGCCAGTGAAATGTTTGAAAATTTGAAAGTTTCACTGCAACCATTACATAAAGTCGCCTTTTTCTCTTTTTTATTATTGTGTTTGAAGATTAATTTTGTTAACTTGTAACAAGGTTTTACGGAATATTTTTGAAAATACTCACCAACTTATTGTGTGTAAAGGTATAATCCAGTTTTTAAATACGGGCCTTTATTTGAGCTATAATGCTCAAGCTTTGATGTATATGTAATTTCTTTGGTGAGGAGGGGCGGTGGTGCAATAATGTAAAATCACACTTTGTATAGAAACACAGTCCAGTATTAAACGGTCTTAAATTAATGAATTTCATCATGCACGCTATTCAATCCTAGAAAACACTGTTTTAAGAATTCTTTTTATTCATGCATATGTAATTTCCAATGTCAGAAAATATTGTACATGTCAGCACAAATACTGACATGTTGTAACTAATTCTCATACTGCAACCATGATAACTACATATTTTAAATGATTCCGAGTTTCTTCAATAAATTGTTAGTTTCTACATTAATTTTAAACATTTCCTCCTTTCTCATAACTGTGAGAATAAAAAAGTGACAAAACCTGTTTACTGATAAGGAATAAGAGGAAACAAAAGGTATTAAAATTGTACTATGAATTTCTAAAACCAACCCATGAATTAATGCTACAGTTTTAACTACTACTATCTTAAGTATCAGTTAGTGTTCACGAAAACAAATTGGTGAGGCTAGACAAATTTGTTGTAGTAAATGTATCAAAATGAACATTAACCTACTTACTGTTTGAAATTATTATTCTGTAAATCAGCAATATTCCCCTATTTTCTGACTCTGTATATTAATTAATTCTACTTTTTTATTCACTCAGGTTAAAGTGCAGCCAAAACTGCGCTGTGATTGGACAAAACATAATTCCAAACACTAAAGGCTTTTGATGAAAGATTAATTTAAAACATATTTTTACACAATTTTGCTTTGTGACACACGCAGGAAAAAGAAGTATCACATTGCCATAGTGACGCAAAAACATCCAGAGAGTGAAGGATTTACAACCGGGAGACACTCAAAATCCCCTTGGTCGAAATCCCCTTGGTCCAAAACGGCATAGTAATCATAATCACCTCAATGGATTTTGCATTGTAATTTCAATAATTTTTTGTTTCAATCATTCGCGAAAGTAAAGTAAAACTAGAGACAAATAAAACATAAGTAAAATATTTCATTCAGTATATGCTTTTCCACTTGTAAAATCCAATGAGGAGATTATGACTACTATGCCATTTTTGGACCAAGGGGATTTCGACCAATGGGATTTTGACGTACACTCTGGAATCATGGTCCGACAAAAACAGAACAGGGTGGATCGCTAGATCTTGAATATGAAGGTCTTGATTGTGTATGCCAGTTGGATACCTAAAACTCTTCAAACGTTTTGACAGAAGACCGAAAAGTATGAACATTATGCGACAGCCCGCACTTTGCTTTAAACACAATGCTATATAAGACCTATGTGTATAAGCTAATTGAGTAATGGGTGATAAAACATGGCTGCATTATTACAAACAGCACAAAAACAAGTCACGAAATAATTACATCGCTATTTTATCGCTTAAAATATCGCAAGTATTAAACAAATTTTGCACGTATGTTTTACCCATGGTGATTCAATATATTTACTGATAGGATAGTGATAGAACTGTTTTCTATTTACTCTAAAACAATGTTGACCTATGCCGTTTAGTCGTATTTAAGTCGTTTCTTCACGAAAAAGAGATGCCCGAACGCGTTCCTTACAAATTTTTTTCAATTTCATTGAAAGAAATACTGCGCTATATTTCTAACATGTACTGACCGATTAAAAAAGGAACGTTAAGAATGTTTCTGGTAAGAATGAAGGTCAGTCAAGTTTGCCGGTAAGACATCTTTCTTGGTAAATAAAAGACCATCCAAAGTACTCGTGGAACTTTAAAGAAAAGCATAAAGCACTGTTTTATACTCACTATAACGACAATCATATTAACTAAAATATATAAATATGTAATTATATTTTATTCTTGGTTTTTAATCTTCCGAAAATCGTTTGCGACTACAGTATCCTATTAGTCAATTGATGAACTGTTTGCAAAGTTTATTTTTCAGTTTGTCTGCAAATAATGCTAATAAGGAAAATAGCTCAATATAAATTATACCATACATGATTTTTCAAAGAATTTACTATTTTAAAACCATTTTTAATTGACCATGATGTATTTTGGCCAATTCAAAGGGTACAAAATGTAATATTACTTAAATTAACTTTAAAATCTGCACCTCTTTGATGTAATGTGTCTTGTTTACAGCAATACATAAAATTAAATGATTTCTTGTTTCAGCCCACTTTTTTGTTCTCATCCGCTATTAACATAATCTATCCAGCATAAGTAGCTTCCTACTTGAATGACCTTCAGGGTAGCCATCCTGAGCGCTTAATCCAGGCAATAAACACTTCTTTAAAATTAGCTTAACCCACGTACTTTCAGATGATCTTTCGGATTTGTACAGATAAACTACTACGTTAATCATGAATTTATATTGAAAGATAAAACAACAGAATAATAATGAACTCTCCCATAATGATAATAAAAAGATTGCTTACAGTTCATGTAACAAGGTGGCTGATTTTAAAAGCTAACTGGGTATATAAGGGTTACATGAATAGGACTATTCATGCCCATTTCTTCACGTTGCTAAAGTGCAATGAAGGAAGCTAGAAAGTACACTTCAACCTAATTACATTGTTTATTCTGACACCCGATTGAATATTTGATAAAGGTTTAGAAACAAGTATTGAAGGATAACAAACCACTTACAGTAATGTAGCAGTTTTCTGATTATGTGACTTGCTGACCTTTATATGATTTTGCTGCAAACGTATGACTCTTATAGCTGGATCAGTTCTCTTTAGTGCCCTGAGTCGATATATTACGGTGAACAAGTCAACCCATTTGCACTTCTTATATTTCTGATGTTTTCCTGATCCTCTAA
Organism: Saxidomus purpurata; assembly: GCA_022818135.1. Taxonomy (NCBI): domain Eukaryota; kingdom Metazoa; phylum Mollusca; class Bivalvia; order Venerida; family Veneridae; genus Saxidomus; species Saxidomus purpurata. The sequence goes on along the minus strand of JAFMSR010000001.1, from coordinate 16,375,261 downwards.
CGACTATTCTAACCTCTGAGGTCGTTCTGTACATATTACATCTCCTGGATCGGATTGCCTTTCTTTAATTACAGTTTGTTGTCATTGTTGCAAGGTCATTTCTCTGTCTGCCAATTCATCGAATCTTGTCAGACGCATTTGAAGGTAGCAATAATTCTCTCGTGTTCGATTGGGTTTCCTATTTCATCGCTTTCAATTATAGTTATTCATATAAAACTCGGGCTTTATGAACGGATTTATGTGGAAATCGGTCTCTAAATGACGTTATAGGACTGTTGTCATTGATTGCGTGAACAATTGTAGTCGTAACAATTTAATGACACGTCAGAGGTATAATTCGTTTCTATGAATGGTTCTGTGTTTTTTCTTACCTTTTCAACACGAGATGCTGTATGTACAAGACTTTTAAAAAATACTTCTGTTAGACTGAAGTATTATTAAAAATAGGTTTTGATGGTACTTGCATCATATTTCATGTGCAGAATATGCGCAATCAATTGATGGGGTATCTTACAATGGCAGTAAAGACATCATTTTACTCATTTTATAACCACCTCTTATAGATAATATTGTTTGACGAAAGCCACTGAAACAACATCATAAAATTTTGTTGAAGCTTTGATATGTGTGCGCCATGAATGATAATACTGATATTATATCCAATGTATGAAAAAAAGACTACAAAATGTGAATGCAGAAAATACACTATTGCATTTGCAAAGAAAGTTCAAATACGTTCTAGATGGAGCGGAATGCAAATCTTACAAGATGTTAGTGATAGAACTTTGTTGAAATCAGGTACACATTTATGTTTTATTTACTATGTTAAGGAAGTAATTTATGAAATGTCTTTTGAATTGCTCTTTTTTTGTGGAATAAGATTTCAGTGAAGGTCTATCATTAACTTATATGGCAACAGATGCCAAGGCTAACACACATTTCTATACGAACAGCAATATCACATAGTAAAGAACGGTGCATTATCAAATTACAACTACATGTATTAACGAAGTGTGCATCCATTACCAGAAACAGAAAATAATAAGAATTTATCATTTGACGTTATAAGTTTAAAAACCAAGTACTACTTGATTCCATTTTAGGTAACTGACCGTTTCGAGTCTGTAACCGTTAGTTTAAAATTTGGTTATAATTGCTGTATACATTGCTGCGACACAACTAAGGGAGAAGAGGGAAGGTGTGTGGTCAGAGAAAGTGACGAAAGCAGCAGTGAATTCATTTGAACACGTTTAGAAAAGATGATGTTATTTCTTCGTTTTGATACATAGCTGTACCATCGTGTCTCAAAAAGGGTACACTAAACGAAAGTATGAACATTTCATTTAATTTGCACAAAAGCACATTTTCATCCGCTCGTTGTTGTTTATCACCCTAAAAAAATGCTTCCAAGACCGTACAATTTTCTGCGACTTTGGTATATGTATATCAGGATTGAGACAAAACAGACTGTAATTGTATTTTCTGAAGCAGACTGTGCAGAGCGATTGCTGTCGACTGTACCGCAGGTTATCAGGATTACTTTTCCTTTAAAGTAGGCGGTTGCATCCTCTAGGTCATCCCGAAGAAGTAATGTTTAGTACCAATAACACCTTCGTAATCGCTCTTTCGATGGCAACTACCGTTTATATCCATAGGCTTCCGTTCTTCCTTGTCGTATAGACCTTCATAGGTGCCAGGTTCAGCTGCACCGTAGAGCAATAGACACAGACCATTCCCGTTCATCGTACATCCATGTTCTGCACAACTGAATCCTTTTGACGAGACCCATTATTTTCTTCTATAATAATAATAATAATAATAATAATAATAATAATAATAATAATAATAATAATAATAATAATAATAATAATAATAATATCTTTATTTAAAGAAGGTTTACACATAAAGCAATGTTCAAAACATACTAAACTTATTTACAATGTTGCCTTCTAGAAAAGAAACAAAAGAGGCAAAGAAAATAGTAAATGAAACAACAATATACAATTACGATCCCGACAAACACTCGTCATTACCCCGATAAGTGAAATTATAATTATCAATCATACAGAACACATAATTTATCTAAACGTAGTACATGTGGAATTTATATTCTTGAAATGCTAGATAATTGCTGCTGTTTTTGTAAAAGGAAGTTCTTGTATTTGTATTTGAAAGATGATATTGAAGAGATATTTCTGATTTCAAGAGGTATTTTATTCCAAATATCAATACTGGTGTAACTGAATGAATTTTTCATATACATGTAATTTGATCTAGGTTTGTGATGTCTTAAGTCATTTCTTTCCGATGAACGGAGTCAACAGTTGTCGAAACTCAGTGAACTCCGGTAGCTAGCTGGTGTTGGCATTTAAATATAAGTAAACCTGTGTGGTAGGCTCATCTATTTTCGAATTTTAACCTTTTAAGTTTATTAAACATATCTGATAGTCTTTAATGGTCTATTTAATATAATTCTGGCAGCCCTTTTTTTATTTTATTTAGGTCTGATTTTGGGTTCATAGTATTGCCCTAGACGGTACAACAGTTGTCGAAGCACGGTACTAAATATGCATTATAAAATGTATTTTTCATTTCATCTGACAAGTAATAGATAATACGTTTCAACAGAGATATTTTGGAGTTTAATTTATTACACACTTGAGATATTTGGAATGTCCATGAAAGTGTGTTGTCAATTAATACACCTAGTAATTTATACACCTCAACGATTTCAATGGCAACATTTTCTATTGATAAACGTAACTCACGAGTATGTTTTAGCTTGTATTTTGTAGTCATCAACATGCATTTAGATTTGCACGGGTGCAGTGACATATTATTTAATTTACACCAGCTATCGACTTCGTTCAAGTTGTCTTGAAGTACGTTTTCAATATTGTTTATGCTATAATCAGATTTGTGGACTGTAGAGGTCAATGTTTATTGAATTTGAAGAAAGGACTATATCATTTATGTAGACCAGAAATGGTATAATTTCAATTTATGTAACAAGATCTGATGATCGACAAGGTCAAATGCTTTTCGTAAATCTAGGAAAACTGCACCTACATATTTACCAGAGTCGATATCTTTTAGCCAGGTGTCAACTATTCGAGTTAGTGCAGTGTGACAGGAGTGTTGTTGGCGGAATCCGGATTGAGTTTGAAGTAAAATGTTGGTGTTTTTGAAAAATGTATGTAATTGTATGTAAAATGTATCTTTTGTTAAAATTAAAGCTGATGGGACAATATTGATCTACTGAGGGTTTGGCCGCAACCAACACGTGGCTAGATGTAGTGGTTACTTCTATGCTGGTTGGGCAGAATTTTAACAATACGATAATTATTAGTATATTTCCATTTTATATGTATCGGACCTTATCAGCACACATAAAACCACAAATTAATTGTGGTGTTTTCTCAATATTCATGATTGTATGTGCAAAGCAGTCCTGTTATTGTACTTATTTAACAACTTGCTATGAAATCTTAGGTGGTAACTAGAACCCTTCTGTAGGTCAGTATTGAGATTAAAACCCACAGAATACATCACACCAAGACCGGCAACGTGATTCCCGTACACACCTTAACACAGCTAGAACTGAAGCCGATATACCCAAAGGAAACTGAATTATGTCTATATACAAATGTATTTTGAAATCAAAAGGAATTGGCTTGCTGTTATAAATTGTTATCGAACTTTTTGTCTATCAACAAATTCTCTTTGCAATAACGGTTCTTAACCCTTTCTGTAAATATTGCAAGAATGGGATGCATTTAACTGAATAATTATGCTGCCTGGATGGAGCTGATTCACTAACAAGATAAAACCCCATGATTTCATCAACGTTTTCTCTGATAAGTGTAGATATGGCTTCATTTCTCTAATTGCCCCTGAGGCTTCTTGACAAGTGTCTTCTTGGAAACATCGTTATGGTAATAATCAAGAATAAAAATATTCTAAGGCATAATCTTAATTCAGTCATTTCTAAAGTCAATATGTGCATGTTGATTGTTTGTAAATGTGTTAATGGTTCGCCGTCCTTGTTCAAGGTATATACGGTACCACCTGTTATATTATCATGTCGGCACATCTTAATGAGGAAGTAACATTCTATGAAAAAGTTTAAGAATTTAACCTACTTGATTTGTTTATGGTCCATCCCACACAACATTGATCAGATACGTCTACTAGTATGTCCATTTGTTTCCGTTCTCTTTATTTGTTTGTTTTGAGTGGATGTAAAATGCATCCCAACGGATTTTTTGTTTTACTACTTTTGCATTTTGAAAATATTAAAATTGTATCACTTTACGTTGAAATATATTCCATATCTTGTCAGAACACTTAAATATCTTCTATATAAGCACAAGCTGCATAACTAAAGATACCTATCACCTGTTAACGAGCGTGTGAGAAATCTCTACATACTTATCAAAAGATGCATGTTCTGTGTCTTTATAAAATGTGTAAACAATTACTTTCCATAGTTTGATTTGTTTTACCAACAACATTTTGCTTATCTGTTTGCATCAGGGGCTACCTCTGAGTGGATGACTTTTGCCAGTACCTTCTGCATAATCGTCGGCATTATGATCGTCACATAGAGGATCCTTTAGAGGTCGTCTTAGGGTAAATGCGTCTACGTATTAAGATCAATGAAATATTTATTATTTATTTACTGAACTTTTAAAAGACATGTATAGATTACTTAATGATACTTAAGTTTTCGCCATTTTCGGCTCTTCACACGTTCTTCCCATATTGTTATTTACATTTCCCTCAAGTTATTAGCTAAAGTTGTTGTTTATCAATAAATTAAAAGATACGGAAAGTAAAGGCGTCAACTTGAGCAATGGTTTAAGAATTCGTTCCCTCGACAGGAAGCAGTTTTGCGGTTAATAAGAAAGATTATCCACTAACTAACCAGCTTTAAGATTTAGTCTTTTATGGTTACTCTAGAATAGTAATATTGAAAACTTAAAATAACATGCATCCTGTCAGAAAAGGGGTTGGTGGACCTGGGCCAATATCTTGACGTTTCATTTCGTTCTGTAAGTCAAATGTAAATGATTTTTTTTCTGACTTGAGTTCTATACATGTCCATTGTATGGGCTTTTGCACTTAGCATCCTCATCTCTCAGTATGCCGATCAGAGTTTGCCTTTGAGCTGTATTCACAATGGTTCTGAATGCTAACGTTAAGGTGTATGTTTTCGAACAATAAAACTCTATTTAGTGCTTGTTTTTGCGGGCATGCCATGGGTCATCCAAAACACCTTTCTCATTTGAAGTTCAACTATTGCCTAGACAAACATGTAGCTTTCCGGCCACGGTGATTCTGTCACTTTGAACGGTCAATCCAGTGTTAACAAGGCTCTTGAAATTTATAACCGATTTCCTCTTCTAATTCTTGGGCCAGACAACTTTTACATGCACAAATTTTTCAATTGGTTTTCCATTAGCTGTTATCTACTTGTAAATCTAAACAAGGCGTGCTAGTGAATTATCGATATCTAAACCGTGTATATAAACACTGAGATAAGTAAATATGACTTATTGTGGCGGTCCAGTCCAGGTGGGGGAAACATTGGAAAAATTATATTATCGCGTTTTGTCGTCTGCTGATCGCGTTCAACATGTAATTATAGAAACTGAAAACCTAAGAGCTTTAAAGGCCATAACGGGTCGCGGAAGAAATTGTTTATGTGAAGTAAATCTGACAGACAAAGGTATTAGGTAAATAAAGACGCTTTTATCACGAGTGACTTTTCATTCAGATCTGCTATATCTAAAAACACATTGAAAGCGTTTTCAAGCTATCGGATAATCAAAAGTGGCGCAAAAATAATCCTGTAAGATAACAGAAAGATAAAAACCGGATTCAGAGCCCAGACTTCCGGAATTTTGGAAGTAATTCAAGTAAGTTATTACATACATTTTTTTAAATTGTGGTACAGTATATAAAGACTGTGTGTTACTATATATTTTGCATAGTTTTTCATTACCTATACGAACGCTTGATTTTCTTTTAAATTTTCCTTCTTTTAGTGAAAGCGAACATTTTAATTGTAACAGTATTGTTTCTATTTTATTAACTAAAATGTGTTATGTAATCATGTATATTGCATAAAAGTATTAAATGTAACCGTTAATCGACATTGGGTTTCAGTTTCGGTTTTAATTTCAAAATATTGAAATTACGACATTGTTTGTTATCTAAAGGATTGGTTAATGTATATATACAGGGGTATTATCTTTATTCAGTTTTAATTTTGACGTCCTATTGGTTGTAACAAACAGGCTGTTTATTAAAAAGGGATTATTGGACTATGTCATAATGTATTTTATAGTTTATTTTAATCGTTAATTGATACCGTGTTATGGTATAACTGTTTTTCACTGTTGGTACTTACTGATATATTGGTTGCAACAAACTATTGCTACCTGACAGAGAAGGACTTACTGGAATATGCCATAATGAAAAAAAAATGGTTCTGTTCTGTTCTTTTTATATCTGCTAAATGTCCCAGTTTCGCTTTAAACACTCCTGTAAAGATAGAATAATGATGAAACTTTGTAAAATTTACTATAAAACAATGTTGGGGTATACATTTCTTTAATACATCTCACGCTTTTTGGGGTATACATTTCTTTAATACATCTCACGCTTTTCCGAGGAAAGCCTTGACAGAAAGCGTTTTTTATTTTTGCAAAATCGTTTGAAAAATACTGCTCTCTTATACAATGTACTTTTAAGCATGTACTTTTGATTTAAACAGCAACGTTAGGAATGTTTTCCGTATTTTCGTGGTTATGTTAAAGAGCTACAGAAAACTCCGTTTATAACGAACTCCTCGGGACCATTTAATTTTTTTCGTTATATCCAGAGTTTGTTATAACCATATAACATTTTCATATAAAATAAATAAAGAAACTAAACGAGGGCAGATAAAATTTGTTCCTTATATCCGGAGTTTCGCTATATACGGAGTCGTTATATACGGAGTCTATTGTACAAGTAATTGTACATCCAAAGCAATCATGTGACATTTAGTCGTAAATTGATGCTTTGATTGGTGAATTTGATATACCTTTTTCATAACTAAACACAACATAATCTTTATTGCATACAACTTCATACAAAGGTTTTTGTCACTGTTGATACCTTTTTTTACAAATGTTATGTTCGAACCATATGACCCTAATAAAAGTGAACCGTCTTTGCATTGATTCGCCACCAAAACTAAATCTGTGTGTCTGTAAATATTTTGACCGGGTGATGCGGAAAAATTAATTTTTGGGTTAATCCGATTCTATTGTGTTACTTATATTGCTTCTTTTCAATAGCCGAACGATATACATATTTGAGGATTAATGCATTTTAAAATTTCAATAAATATTGTCTGCTGTCTTAATACCTTTAATTCAAATCCATTCGTTTGAATTGAGCGCCACAGTTTACGTGAAAATCGGGCTGGAGCTAATTAAAAAAGTTGGGGTTTCGTGTTTTTGTAACTTGAGTCTTTGTCCATTTTCTTGATTGAAAATAGAATTGTATTAATCTATAGCTGATAAATCATTTCGAAAGTATGGCAGTATGAAATGTAGTGGTTCAATAAAGACTTCGTGGTGGCAAAGCGCTGCAAATGTTCTCCATTAATCATCAACGCCATTGATAAACATATAATTCAGTACTTTTATGTCCTCTTGTGTTGTTTTTTTTATAAATCATCTTTAAGTTTGTTTGTTATCAGTGGAGTACCTGACTAGATAAATGAACTATGTGTTGACAGTGAAACGTTGGGACACTAAAGGGCCCTGTATAACGGTCGTTAAAAGGTGGCAGCATGCATTGATTTTAAATACCATAACATCCGGCATTTAAACATTTTTTTGTATGAAGAGATAGTTGGCTTACCACGCCTAACCGTTTTGAGTGGTTGTGGCAAAAGAATTATAAGTTAACAACGTTTAGTAGCGCGTTCGCCTTAGGATCGAAGGGCCCCGGGTTCGATCCTTACCATCGCCATGTCGGTAGTGTCCTTAGGCAAGACATAAATAATTCCACATTGCCTCTCTCTGATCGAGGTTGATTCAGTCTGGAATGAGTCTCGAGAGCGATTAATATAAGTTGTAAGAACTTGTTTCGCAATCGAGAATAAATAAATTAGTATAAACAAAAAAATAAATAAACGTTTAGTGAGTTACGTGTTGCATAATAAGCTTATTCGGAAACAACGATAACTGCTGAGGAGATCGAATAAGTTACACCTTGTTTACTTTGGTTTAACTATAGTTGCGAGATCGATTCGATGCCTTGAAACAGGATCCGCCCTGAAGGTTTATTATTGTTGGTTTATAAATAGAATACTTCTTTGAGTCTGTGGATTAGTGAGCGTCCATTCGCGGACTGTACAGTCATGTTATGGTCTCCGTCCGTCCGCCCGTCCACCAGTCCGTCTAGCCGTAACATTTCGTGTCCGCTCCAAGTCTCCTGCTGAACCGTTTAAAAAGGATTTTTTTTATAAAACTATGTCAAATGTTCTCCTAACTGAGAAGACTCGCATAACACATGTAACAACTTCACATCGCCCCAAAGTCAATACCACGACCAAAGGTTCGAATCTTGCATTTCTTTTCGGCTTAATATCTTCATGCAACGCTCTCAAGGATTTTCATGTTACTTTGGTCAAATTTTAACTCAACTAGACGATGTAGAGAACCCATGTTCAAACATCACTGACTCAAGTTTAATTTCCCATTTTAGAGTCATTAGTATTTCGTGTCCACTCAAAGTCTCCTCAACCCCATAAATGATTTCCAAGAACCTAGACAACTTCCAGAACTGATCTTTTAATCGCACCTGCTCAAGGTCAAGGTTACACATAAAGGTCATTTGTTTTTCGTGTCCTCTTCATATCTACTTAATTAATCTCTCGAAGGATCTTTGTTAAACTTTGTTCATATGTTCAACTGATCGAGACGATGTGCAGAAGCCATCTTCAAACCTCACTGAGTTATTGTCACACGTAGGAGTCAAAGATCACGATACTATATCTCCTTTGGGCGACTTTTAAGAAATATTTGTTAAATGTATATCTCATCGAAAACTTGCAGAACTGCAGAACCCATGTTCTAACTGCACCGGCTCAATATCAACGTTGCACTTCTGGGTCAAAGGTTACTCCTTCAACATAACTTCATGTGACAGAGGATATGGCTGTCTTTCAGACTGACTTGTTCACACAACGAACGAATAGCGTTTCTACCCGGACCCAATCTTCTTCATAAGCAAAAACAACAATTTCAAACCCATTTTCCTAACATTTTTCAACGCTATTTCCACAATAAAAGAATATCTTTGCTGCGGAAAGCCAAAACAATTTAATGAGATCACGGTGCCGACATAGCCATATATTTCAGCGCCGTCTTTTTATCCTCTTCGAAAGCTTTATTTTTTGCCTGATTATCATACAACCAAAACGTTTTGAAAACTGCTTTTTTCATTGACTTCTAAACTGTAAAATGTCATTATTTTTAATCGAAAATGGCAGAAAGACAACGGGAAGATATATATATATGTCAACATTTATTCCTCTTGTAAATAATATCTTTCGAAAGAAATTTTAGATCTAATATTATCTAATCACCTTATATTTTACGCTCGACCCATCTGTCAATAAGAGAAAAAAATGCTGCGTGACGTTCCGAAACAGTGCCGCCGGGACCAGCTTTTTATGAATGAAATAATAGCCGCTCATATTACCCTAATTAAAATAACACTTACACCTGTTTTTACGCTAGACACCGTAAACTTATGGTAATAAAGTATAATTTAAGAACTAGTTAACTTTTTGTATAGTGATTATCTAGATCTTATGTTAACAATAAAGTCAGTCGAAATTGAAAAGTTGTCTCTTGTCACGTAATGTTTTTTTTACTAATGAGGAACATAATTAAAAAAGTTGCTGTTTATGTATACCGGTGTTTTTTGAATTACACTTGCTTCGTATTCATATTATCACTGTTTTGTTTACCTATTCTTTTGACTAGATCGTATAGTATTTTAGAGTTTTATCGTTGGTACCGGATAATCCATAATGGCCTCTGCCCCGCGAGAAGATGTTAATTTAGAGTTCTGGGGATGGTGAAAGATATAGAAAGAGCCCCGGATCTAGAGACATCCCCTGGTACTTTTACATTCCCGATCTTTACACGTAACGTTGGATTTAGGTCTCACCCGAAATACCAATTGTAATGTTATAGTCGTGGATTACATGCGGGGAACCAAACCTCTGATCCCTGGTTTACTAGTCCAGCACATTACCACTTGAACGCGGATCCGCTCCTATGGTTGGATGATAGACTTGATAAGTTGTATAACGCATAAACTAAGCTGGTGTGGGCGTTAACCTAGCGACACTATCCAATATGGTTATCACACAAGATCCGGATATATCAGAACAAAGCAAAATAACATAATAATATATGGAAATTCTATCATATCGTTGACAATGCATATGATAATTTTATTTAGCAGTTCAATATTTCTAGGTACAAGTAATTGGATGCTTCCAATTGCCTGTGTATTTATTGGTATTGCGAAAGCTTATTCCACAATAGTCTCGTCAGACAAAACAGCGTATCAATTAAAACCATTTGGGGGAGAATCAATTATTCATTCGGAACAATCTATTGTTGCCGAATCTACCTCCGGTATATTACAAGCTCAGGTTTTCCCGAGGGTGAAATTAAGGCGGCCTAGTACACGATGTAAACATTTGAAATATTGATGAATGTAGGTATAAATGCCAATTTAATCTTTTTAACCAAATATAAAATAAAAGATAAAATAGCAATAATATTATATCTCCCAGTATCACGGGTACCGTGATGGGGTCTGATTTTAAAGTTGTTGTTGTCCCTAGTTTGAACTTTAAAAGTCGTCAGTGTGCAAAATGACGTCATGGAAATGTCCTTTGGCGAAGTTTCGTGCATGGAACGGTTAACTGCACCCGTAAATTTAAGTTAAATAATTTGCTGTGTTGAAGTTTTTAGACGAGAAGCTGAAGAGGTAGATCGGTAAATCATTCTACGAAGAAAGAACGAGAGAACGAAAGAAAGAAAGAAAGAACGAAAGAAAGAAAGCAGATTGTTGTTCGACCTGTCTGCTACTGCATATATCATCTCTAAGGATTATAGGATTTGCCCGGGTTGTATATTGTTTCTCCTTCGGCCCATCCTTTTTGGAAAAGTCATCTTTTTCTATGACAGTTAACAGTTTTAGGCCTTCAGGTTGACCAACTTGACCACGGATAACTTTTTTTTACCAAAATGATCCGTTCTAACATGCTACTAGCAGATAAATAGTTAGCAAATTGCAATGGCGATTAAGTTGATTTATGATGTATAAGTTGACCATGCAGATGTTACGGAATGTTGCTGCAATGAAGGCAATACATATTATGATATTCTACATGTCTTGTTGCGCACGCGCTTGCAAAACCATGTTACGCATAGCAACTATCATACAGCCAAATAATAGATGCAAAATAAAATGCAATTACAATTTAAAATGTAAACATACCCAAAGATGTAAAATAAGAAACCAACGTGGATCTCTTTTTTAGCAACTATTATGGACTGCAATAACTGCGTTATAAATTATAACAAGGTTTAATTTGATATGACTTTCTATGCAGAGGTGGGCGTATTGTGATAGAACTACATGCTAGCCTATTACTTTTCCTTGTAAGATAATTTTAGGAGTCTTTGAAAATAATAATGCTCATTCTGTACCACTTAATTTGTTGGACCCCTTCAAACAGAATATAATGATTGAAATATGAGACGCCACATCTGTCATAATCTAGGTGCATGATCTAGCACTCCTGAGGTAATTACTAACTAATAAGTTAGTTGGAGAACACAAATGGAACTGACCACACGCGTAGGTACATGAATGTGAAAGATATATGCAACTGATTCTCTTTATTAAACAAATTTGTGCCTAGCTTAAAAGCAGACGACACATACCATGCCGTCTTCGTTACCTTTTTGCATCTTAAATCTGGAGATCACCCCTATTTAAAGAATTGACTTGCCCAAATTGGAAATCAGAAGATCCCATTGTAAGAAAATCTGGTTCATAAGAACAGATGTGACAGTCATAAATCAAATCACAGTGACTCCGCACAGAAAATCTCCAAAAGCCGCAATTTTTTTTAAATATATTAGTATCATAACTTGGTCTTATTTTTCGATAAACGATATGTCACTCAGTTTATGCTTTCTCAATTGAAATAATTATGTCTAAATTGACAACATACTCCGAGCTCTACAATTCGGATATTCTCGTTTATATCAATTACAAACGATAAGGTTTGTTAAAGGTTTGTTAAATTCCTTGTCAATTGATTATTGGCAATGGGAAAGAAAAGGAAAAATGCATTAATTATATATCAAATGACGCAAATCCATTAAATGCGCAGAACTTTACTCTGGGAGTACTCATTACCGCAGTTCAAGGCTTTCTTCCAACTGTTTACTTGCTTCAAAGCAGTACCGCAGTATAGTTTCCGTATATTGTTTTCAAATAAACGCTTTTTTACTTACTTACTTTGATGTTAGGAATCCGATCCGAATTTCATTACAATTATCCCCAAGGATCACAATTACTTCGGTTCAAAATTTTACCGATGGCAAGCTTTTACGGCCTGTTAAAGTATACGTTAGAAACTGATCTGGACAAGTTCAATACCATTACATGTATGCACACTACAATTGTAGGATTAGAATGAAACGAAAATACGACTCCATTTTTGTTTCTTAATCTTCAGGTTATCGGGTTACGTTTTCTTCCTTCTATAAGGATGTCATGTATTGATGTCATTTCGATAAAACAAGAGGCGCAAAAGGGCCAGTATCGTTCTTCTGCACTGACTGCACTGTTTTGAGTAAGTTTTGTGAAAATCTTTTGTAGTGTTATCAAGAAAAAGCTATCTGAGGTCACTGTGACATAGACCTTCACCCACTGACCCTCAAATCATTAGGGATTATCTCCAGGTTGCATGCAACCTTCTGAGCAAGTTTTCATGAAAGTCAAATGCAAATTGTTACCTGTAGAATGTTATCAAGGAAATGTTAACAGAGATCACTGAAACCTTGACCATAAACCTACGGACCCCAAAAACAGCACGGCTCATCCAAATTATCCTATAAAGTTTGAAGTCTGTGGTTCATATAGATCTCAATATATTGAGTGGAAAAGATTTTAAAATTTCGGGTCACTGTGACCTTGACCTTTGACCTCCTTATTCCAAAAACAACGGGGATCATCTACAAGTTTAACTCCACATTCTGAGCAAGTTTGATGAAAGTTAAGTGAAAATTGTAATCTGTAGAGATTAATCAAGGAAAATCTTACAGAGGTCACCGTGACCTTTGACCCACTCATTTACATGTTGCAGGGAACCTTCTCACTGGTTTGATGAAAGTGTATCAAATCTGTGACCTGTAAAGTGTTATGAAGGAAACGCTATTGGGGGTTTACTGTGACATTGACCTTTGACCCACTGACCCCAAAAACAATAGTGATTATCAACAGGTTGTAGGGATCCTTATCAGCAAGTTTCATGAATGTCAAATGAAAAGTGTGACGTGTAAAACATTATCAAGGAAAAGTCTTCAGACAGACGACTACCATGGCATAAGCTCTGCTGGACTTCGTCCAGTAGAGCTTACAAAAAGAAGAGACACAATTGTTACAGCTAAAAGCTTGTACGAGTACGATTTAATAAAATGAAATACATGTAATGCTAAAATGATTAATATTACAATAAATAGTTATTTGCATAATTTGCGCGCTAAGACACCCGTTCGTCTCTTGGCGTGCCGGTATGGCCCATTTGGTAAAAAATATGCAATTTATGACCTGGCACAATGTAACAGGTAATGTTTTCAAATCACATTACATGTAATACAATAACTTGTCCAAATGACAAAAAATTTTAGACGGCTCGGATGGTCGCCAGTTTAATCTAAGCTGGTATTCGCAGATTTTGTCTGGGAATTATATTACAGGTCAGTCAGCTAATAGCCTCTTGACCAAATACAGTCATACATCTCTGACCTCGGAGAACAAAAGCGTACATCTATTATTTATTTCTTCTAAATTGGCACTCAGTCAGAAACTAGTAAAATTTGTAGAGCTCAAGCACCTTAGCAATGCCTTTATAGCACTTTTGTTTTCATAAGCTGCAATTATGATAGGAAATTCAAAACAAAACGAAAATGCTTTCTTCTCTTGCTTTTGGATTGGTCATAAACAGTAAGTGGATAATTGTACATAATTAATAATGAAGCGAATTGTAAACCTCGTGTAAAAATGCACAGCACGACCGTTGATAAAAGAAAATCGTAATTCTACATACAACGGTAATGCAAGACAGGATTTATGCGACTTACAAAGTAAACATAAATATTTATGTACTACATAATATTGTAGTTTGTCCCTGTTAAGCAATCATTCGATTATATTTGAGAATGCCACATTTACAATTTATAAGCAGATATTTTATTGATTTTATTCTTTATATTTTTTCTTTACTCTTTGTATTTTGCTTTAGTTTGTCTTTGAGACTCTATATCACAGACTTGTCTATAGTTACGGTGAACCACATTTTCAACAACAAAGTTGATTTCATTCTTTGCTGTTAAAAGCACCCATTAATCGAAAACGAGGCTAGATTTCCGCCCTGAAGCGATTGCTACGGAAATGACGCAGAAATACGAAAAAGATATTAAAAAGTAGTACGCTAGCCTCTTGAAGAACTCCGTTGACACTTGGATTCCTACGTGTATATAGATCGGTGTTTTAACTGTGTTTGGACATAAGTTACCTGAACAGACATTAACTTAAGACGAAATTCAAAATGCAATTTGTATGCCAATGTTTTGCAACGAACATGTAAAAATACATGACGCCATACCATTACGCTGTGACACAGGAAAAAAGACGGTAAAATAAAACAATTACACAATTATATAAATTAATCGAATGGGATCTCAGATCCAAATAATAATAAGTCACTCAACGATATCACAGAGTTCCAGAGCTTTTAGTTTGATTGAACATGGTCTTGTTATATTTATACATGTACTGTCATTCCATAAAATATATGGTCGTAAAACGAACCGGGTTTTACCATCTATGTCCTAAGAACGTATTTTTACTGCTATGAGAACGGTATTTCATGTAAACTTGTTCTTTGTAATTGACCACTACAATAGTGCATTCAATTCTGTGAGTATTCTAAATTTACAAAGAAATTAACCAGCCTTACTGATGTTTCGAAACAATTCTCAGATCTTAATCAAATAATAAAAGTTGAACGATACAATTAAAAGGTAAAAACTCTCTTCGGTAGTACGTTTTCGCATCGAAAAAGTCCTTGAGCCCTAACAAAATATTTAGTATTGTGTCTTCGCGAAAAACAAGGAATAATTCAGCGATTACTGGCAAATTATACTGCTGTTTCTGATGATGAACATTGATGTTGCTTTCCTAACAAGATTGTTATCATCGAATTGGTTACACTCAAACATCTAATGAATCTATGATGGCGTAGCCTTTATGTACTTTCAGCACTTTGATATGTTTACGGTCTGAACGACCAGCTTTCCCAAAGGACACATGGGGGCCTTGCATTGTCTGAAAATTTAATAATTAATTTTATGGTTTACTGTAACCTGCGTGGGCAATGGTTACCAGTAGCAACGTATAGAATTGTGGGTATATATATTATTCATATAAGTCTGGTAATTTTGAGACATTATACGGACATTGTCCATTATTGTCCGGAGCATAACTCTAAAAGTGCTGGAGGAAATTCCTTCAAAATGCATAAATAAGAGAGGACACTCGAGGGAAGTGCAGTGCAGTGCAGTGCAGTGCAGTGCAGTGCTCAAGAATCATAAGCCTATTTTGCCTTATTGTTTTTAATTATTGCCCTTTATTGATATATCTTGTCCGGGGCATAGCTACAAAACTATTAAAGAGCATTTCTTGAAACTTCATCAAGTGAGAGAGCACAATCAGGGTATGTGCAGTGTTCAAGAACCATAACTCTACGTTGCCTTTTTTAATTAACCACTTTATTACTTTTTCTTGCCTGGAACATAACTCTAAATGTCAGGAAGAAATTTGTTTCAGTTGGGGAAGGACAGTGTCCAAGAAACATAATCCTTTATTGCCTTAATGTTTATTTTCTCCCTTATCTTGTTCGGGACATGTCTGTATTAAAAAGTATAAAAGAGAATTACTTGAAATTTCAGGAAGTGACCGAGCACAATAAGAGAAGGCACAATCACTCTACTTTGCCTCATTTGTTTAATTATCCCTCTTTGTTACATTCGAAAACTAAGAACCATATTAAAGCGTCACTATTTCTGGGGCATTCGTCACTTGCAAGTGACAGCTCTTGTTTCTTTCATTATTTTCATGATTTAGTGATTTCATTATAAGGTCGTTTTGTCTGCCATACTACCACAGACGTCAGGCAATTGGTAAAAAAGAATATATTTATTCTGTTTTATTTAGTCTCTTTACTTTCAAAATAGATTTATCCCTTAATTAAATATAGTATTCCCTTTTAATAAATATGTATTTCGGTCTGGTACTTCTGTACGCTTTCCTTGTATGTCCCGGACCTGACCCCGTCTGTACATTATTTGTCTTGACAAACATTTGACTTATTGAAATGTCCATATATAATCTGTTTGATTATCTTTTATGGGTAACATTTCATATTCAATTTCACTCTCAAATGTTTAATATATCTCGGTAAATGTACATTTAAATCAACATTATATTCTTTAATAATGAAAATCTTTCTGATGACGTACTTAATCGATAATAGTAATATTATATTACATCGGAGTAATAATATTTTGTCTTGAATGAAAATGTCATAATGATTTTTGTTATTAAAATAGGGCGAGGTTAACTTCTTTTATATAAATCATATTGAATAATAGTACATGTACTTTTATCGCAGATTGATTAAGTGTTCGTGTATGTCTATGCAGTTTTAGAGTTTCTGTATATACAGCTAATGGGGTGTAACCCATTTTCCATAGTCTCTAACGACCTAATGTTAACATGTCCTGAAATATGGCTTCGTCTTCGCATATATCAAGCCTAGTACACTTACCTTAAACAGACTTAATTTCCACTTCAATATGGTCATAAGCCAGTGAGTTTATATTAAGTGAACCGAAATTGCTTCATTTGCCGTAAAACCGTGTGTAGTCTTTGTCACTGGAGTTTAGAATTTCGTCTTTTCGCCGGTAAGATTTGTTGCCTTTTTGTCGGGTTTATTTCTTTGCCGGGTTTTGTTGTTTTTGGTAGGTTGTTACTGTTTTAAGCGGATTGTGTTTATATTGTATTTAGTTGCCTTGACATATGTGAAAATGGTTGTACGTTTTTCTTTAATTGTAAAGGAAATAGGAAAATAATCTAATAAATCTGTAAAAGCCATAAAATTCATGTTTTTAAATGGACAAACATAAAAAATTATCTAAAATAGTTTTATCAAAGTAACTCAAGTTCCGTACGAAATGTTGATGCCTATTTTCTTTATGAGTATAGCTACGTGTGCATGAGTCTTGCATAATCATTCTTACTATTTATATGTTTATTTGTTTTGTTTTTATGTCAGAAAGGCAGGTGTGAAATCTAAAATCTATATAATAAATTATGAAATAAACTCGAAGAATTGAATTCGAGCCAGAACAATGTCTAATTCTGATTTCTCGACGTCTCGTTGTGTCTATTGTAATTTTAAAGGTCAGTGAACACGGTAGATGTATTTTACTTTAGATATAATTATGTCTTACCAGCGAAAATGTCCGTTATCTGTACAAGGTACAGAGTGCAAAGTGTAAACGGAACTTATGGAGCATAATACCTACGTAAAATACATTTGTAATGAATAATTTAAATTACATTTTGCTACTTGAACAAAGATATCTTGGATCAGTTTCATGACTCTTGGGACATTTACTGAAATGTTAAGTTATAAGGTTTTAGTTTTATAAACAACAACTATATTAACACAGTCTTACTGATACATGCCACTTGGCGGTAATAAAAAAAAAGGTTGATGAATATCTAAAAATACGCGTCTTTTCGTGACCTGGCGAGAATGTATATATAATGTTTCACTTGCCTATTTTACCCGTATTTGGTGCAATTTGGCTGCGTCCATCTAGAACCTGGAGGCACAAGTAAACAAAGTTTCTTTTTTCAAATTCCGACTACGTGCTCCCGTTTGCTAGTATTTTTTACCTATGAAAAAAAACTAGTACAGTATAATTTTTTGTCTGTGTTCCCCTAAGATACATTTTTCAGGTGTCCAGTATCAATAAAGGTTCATGCGGTAACCGTGCTACTGTCCGTTGCAGTAAACACTGCAAAGGGAGGTAATCAGCAAGGATGAAATTGAAAGAGACAAGATAAAAGAGTTTTCAAAATAGAACTGTTCTTTCCGAGTAAAAATTTCACGTGACTACGATGCAAAAACCTTTAACCTAATTCTGTCATCTACCTGGAAAAAGACGCTACATTGATGTATATCTTGACATAATGGTCGTCTGCTGCAAATTAAGTAAAATTAATGAGAAAGTATAGTCACGCATGCCACATGTCACAAATGCTACACTAACAGCTAAATTAACTGTTATAAAATTCACTTACTTAATCGGGACCTGATTAAACAGATTTCTTTTGTATGTCTGACATGCTATTAATGTCAAAACACCATCCCAACATATACCGCTTCTACCATACTTTACAGATTTGCTAATGCAGTTTAGACCTCCACTGGTGATTTTAATTGCTTAACCATTTTATTCTTGGTAATTATTTCAATCAATTACTAATTTATAGGAATAGATTTTTGATGAATCAGCGTCGTTTTGTTTCTTGATTTTGTGAATTAGAAAAAGATCCGGTGACTTGGTAAAAATGTCCCGCCCGCGTCTTTCGCCATTGAAGAGCTACTGAATGGCAAGTTTCTCTGTAGCAGTTTAACATATTTGCTCCTGGAGAACTTTAAGTTATTGTTATTACGTTTGTAACCGTACACTGTTTCTTTAAATTGCTACTTTAAAGCCCTGCGCAATCACCTCGATTAACGTTGTACTTCAATTTTCCTCGACGCCATTTTACTGCAACAGGCGGTGTCTTATTTCCATTGCACTTCCTGTTTACATTGTGACTTCCGGAACACGTTATGTTGTGTATTGTCAGTATTATTTTATCGTCGTTGTCATGCATTTCTACATGAAAATTGCATTGCCCAAATATATATCATTGCGTGACGTTTGAAATATGAAAACTTGTAAATTTATAAACAGTTTCAATACTCAATGAAAAATGACCCCATTCATATTACAGAACTGTTAATTCATAGGAAATCCATTAATAGTTCGATTAAATGAATTGTTTCATTTAATTAATACAGACAGTTAAATTTTGATAAATAGCTTCAAATTGCAGATTGTTTGAGGCGGTGGGAGTTACGTAGTTATGAATGTGTTTCTGTGATAATTTGATTATAATGAAATGGGTCTGCGTGTTCAATGGGAGATAAGAACTTTATGCAGTGCTAGCCGGAGCATACGCCTAAGTCACAGGTTGACAATTCGATCCCCGTCAAAAATGAAATCTGTCTACCTGTTTTTTTCTTTAGGGTTAACGCTGGTTTTAAACGATTTCATTTATGAAAAGGCAGACAGATTACCTAACCATCGTTCAGCGGTAGACTCCCTCCATAAGAAACCATACAACTTTCTCACATTTAAAATCAGTCCAGTAGCGGGGCTCGAACTCAAAAGCCTCAATCAATTTAGTGGTAACAAGTCAGCGATCATAACCATTGGATCACTGAAACGGTTAGCTATGTAGAAAAGGACTTTTCCCGGTTGCATATTGTTTCAAACTACGTCAATCGCACTCACAGATCTCATTGGTCACCACGATTGACCTACTTTTTTGCAACCAATCAAATAATTCTTGGCTGATACTGACTGGAAATTGCAGTTAACTCAGAAAACAAGCTGATATAAATGCTATCATCAAAGCTCATTGTATCAGAAATTCATGACAAACACAATTTTAACATTATTCAGTAAAAGGATTTATTCCAAAACCAAATCTATGCTACAAAATATTATGGATGTGTGATAACCGACTTCTTAATCAAAACAAACATTTAAAATTTTCGATATCAAATTTGTCACATGAAATGAAAATAAGCCATTAAAACGTTGTTACAGATGGGTATTTATTATTGCAACATCGGTATTCATTGAAATATGAAAACAAACCCATCACTAAACCTTATCGTACTGCCTCACTCCCCGTGTGACTGAAAAACCTTCAACGGACATCTAGCACTTAAATCCATGTCAAATCTTAAGTACTCTATATATATAGTTTCAATCAATCTCTATCGGTATAAAATACACTTATCTTAAAACTCGACGATGTTTAATCACGATGTAAATCTCTTAAAAGCTCTTCAAGACATTTGAAAGTGTAAATCACGTGAAGTGAGCGTAAAGTGCATAGAAATTAAACAGAAACTGTTATAAATCATGTAATTCTTTGTTACATATGCGCAAATTACTCTTATGTTAAATTACGCTTAACTTTTGAAGTTTCATTGTAAAATAGGCACTGGAACGTAGTTTGTTTATTCTATGTACTTAAAGATAATGACATTTAACGCAGTGACAAAGCGAAACTGTAATTCAACATTAGTTTGACATCCTATTCTATTCTCTCTCTCTTCTTTTTTTGATGGACTTAAATCTTTACATAATAACGACTTCACCTGCACACATTTTGACATGGTTTTCACGTGTTTTCATCAAAATTGTTTAGTTGAAAAATTTTCCTACATTCAGTAATATTGTTAAGTAGAAGAGCGTTTGCCTGCAAACGTTTGTCTTTATTTTCACGTGCTTTCATGAATATTGCTATTTTTGTCTGCAAAGATAATGTCATGATTTTCACGTGAATTTAGTAGAAATTAATAGCAGTATTTGCATAAGCTAAACGAAACTACTAGTTTGTGACAGGAATCGATGATTATTTCGTTTGAAATATTCCCTGATGTTGGTAAACAAACCCTGATTATTTGTTTGTTTAGATCAGACTTTTTTCCTTATCAGGTTTTCCGACTGAAGAAATAAACATAATTTCGTCAACATCATCTTAGGATTAGGTATCAGTGAAGTTTTAGTCTTTTTCGTCTTAAGACATCAAAAAAGACACATTATTTTGACGACTTAATTGAAATTGAAGCATTTGGGTCGTCTTCCGGACGCATCTTAAGTGAGTTCTTACTTGATTTACAAGTCACTGTTTGTGTATGGTTACATCATCGTTACAAACTTTGCTTGTTGAAGAGTTAATAAAGCTTGAACATTATGCAATGTACTTTGTCCATTCTAATCATATTCATAAGGAAATTGTTCATTTTAAGGAAAATTTTAAGATTTAACTTAAGATGTTACTGGAATATGAGCCCTGCTAGAGGTCAAATTTAAAGGAAATAACTCAATATTCATGAAAATTTTCGCTGCAGTCGAGCAAATTTAACTTTATACATGTATAAACTAAACGAGTCGGTACACAAGGTCATCAATAGACTTATTAAAACACATATTTATACAGTTGAAAGATATTGCCAACGGTGTCTCCAAACGGAACCTACGGCACGATAACATTTCAACTGAATGATCGTGAATTCCACTAAAACCCAATATCTTGTAACAGTCCTATACTTTCGTCTGAGCCTTAGAGGTTGATCTTGAATTTGAGGAGCTCGTACTTCAATGTTGGGTTTTTTGACCCCACGCAGTTTAAAACCATGCATGCAAATTAGGTAGATTAAAGCTCAAATGAAAGCAGTGACATCGGCATGAATTGTTAATTAAATATCACGTAAGATAAGAGGGCGTTTTTGACTGATCGATGTGTTTTTTAGGTCTTAATATTATAAGCAAACATGAATCTTTATGGATTTTGTCTAAAGTAATATATACACATTGCGCTGCAACGGTATCCAAATGGATTACTCATCTATTATTCTGCTTTTTTTTATTTTTTCATCAGTCACATGTATATCGACGTTTAGTTCTTCTCTTTTCCGGCCCTGTTTGTTGACTTTGGCATCAACATGCACTTTTAGATTTCTGCACAGTGTTACTAAAGGACTCTTGAAGCTAAAGTGCGTGGAGTGACTGAATGGACGAGAGGTGCATCCACTACCTAGGGGGGAAATGATTTTAAAGTTTTCTAGTACATGTACTATTTTCTATGGTTAAGAGGTAATAAATTATCAATAATAAAACAATTACTATTAAAAATTCTTTTCAATTTTATTATCTGCCCAAGTGATTGAAAAATATTTATCTTATGTAATAAACAGTGTTTACTCTGGAACTGAGTATTGTGATCTAGTTTTACGTTTACTTAAAGTACTTATCTCAGATCTATATTTAGACAGAATAACTACATTGTATGTACTGGTAAATTTTGAGACTTACTTCTGTAACTGTTAAAGGCCCATTATCACTTACGCTACTCATACAATGTATACTAGCATAGAATAGTCAATATAACAACTGTGTTTATTTACATTTATTCTTAACTAAAAAGTGTTAAGGCCATTTCACATATGTACACCGAACCGAATCCGATTTGATACTGAACTCTGTTCGTTTTGGATTTGGCGTGTACTTTCACATATACACCTAATTTTGACCCGAATCTGTGGTTGAAATTCTGTATTATTTCAATGTTATAAAGGAAAAAGGGTCATCATGAGTGAGCTCCGTTTATAACGAACTCATTGGGACCACTTAAATTTGTTCTTTATATCCGCAGTTTGTTATATGCACATTACATTTTCATATAAGATAAATAAATTAAAAAAACTGGGCAGAGAAAATGTGTTCCTTATATAGGAAAATCGTTATATCCGGATTCGTAATATACGGAGTTTACTGTGTGTAGATTATATATATGCTGTTCATCCATGCTTTTTACACTTTATAGTAGTCGGTTCTATGTTGTCCCTTACAACACATGATCTTTATACTCTGTTGAAACCTTGCCCCATTTGAATTGTCTTTCTTAAACCTCCT
This sequence comes from Saxidomus purpurata, assembly GCA_022818135.1. Lineage (NCBI taxonomy): Eukaryota > Metazoa > Mollusca > Bivalvia > Venerida > Veneridae > Saxidomus > Saxidomus purpurata. The sequence continues at coordinate 16,352,039 of JAFMSR010000001.1, read as the reverse complement.
AAACAACCTTTTCTAGTTTGTCATAAGGTCAACCTTTAAGAGATTCTGGATTTTGTGTTTACGTTCAGCTAAGAATAGCATAATGCAGTGACCGAATCCTAAAAGATAAGAAATCGAATTCGTGCATGTTTTCGTTTCGTTTCAGTTCGGATTCGGTTTCAGTCACGGTGTATGTGAAATGCCCTGTTGGTTGCAATGTGTTCTAATTTCTTCGGTTCGGTTTCGGTGTACATGTATATGTGAAATGGCCTTTACGAAAAAGTAGTATCACTGAAAAAATCATATGACTGCGCTGTATATATAGCATGTACGTTCGATTTGAAAAGCAACGTAAGGAATGTTTTTCGTACAAATAATGGGCAATTTCGCACGTAAGGAATCTTTCTCGATAATATAAGTGCTCCTGGGACTTTAAAGTATATTTGTATGAAAACATGAAAATTTACCGGTATATCTTTATAGTTCATCAGTAAAACGCGATTATGGTGCTAACCTTATTAAGAAAGAAGTATAGTTCAGCAACATTTAATGAATCGTGACTTACACGATCTACTCGGCAGTTACCGCTGTTTGCCAATAACGCTGCTCACTAGACAATATTGATCTATACCAAACAAATTTGCAGTTTTGCCTTTGTGCGTTTAAATCTAACCATAAAAAACGAATTCAATTCTCTACCAATGGTATAAATCACGAAGTTTTACCCTCAATTTAGCTAATGAATACTTTACATAGCTAATTCAATCATTAGAATTCAAGTACCATACATAATACCGATTAATTCGATCGGTAATTACTGTTAAATCATCATTCAGGATAATATTCTGTTGAAATAGTTAGAGTTTCAAACCATTCAATTTTACAGATTTGATGATAAAACAGTTTAAATGTCTGAAAAAATCTTTAAAAGTGATCTATTAGGCTTGTCATTGAGGTAATTACGCAATGTATAAACGATTCCAACCGATAATGTACTTAGTATATCCGATAATGTTATTACTGCTTTTAAAATGTCAAAACGAGGATTAAATATATAGGCTCTGCACTTTATGATTTCATACTATATAGAATCGTAAATTGCATTAAACAAATAAATAATGTTATTATCTTTCTACGCCGTGCTTATACATTTTAACCCTCTTATGTCTAGATACACGAAGAATTAAAGGTCGGAAAAATAGTGACTTGCTGATTTTTTTAGTATTCGTGTATTTTGGTCGAAAACAGGAAGACTCGGAGGGTCGAGAAATTGCTGAATTATTGCCAGTATCGTCGTGGTTTCGCCTTTAAACCTTTCATCCGACAAATAAAGGACGAAAAAAACCCACTTCCTCCGTCAAATTCGTTATAAATGTTTCATCCAAAGTTCACGTCTTCGTTGAAGTTAAAATCGCGTTTTAAAACCAAGCCAAAAAAAAACAACAAATATCAGCTGCCTTTCGTGTTTGGGACGAAGACACGAACACAGGCAACATTTGTTAAGCGCCTGCAGCATTTAGATTGTTTAAAGTCCCGACCAGCCCTGGGATATAACTGTTTAGAAAGTATTATCTGCCTCTGTTTCAAATACATTTATGTTAAAAAGTATTCTTCATTAATCTACTTTTTTTCCGTGATCATTGAAAAAATTAAAAACCGAACAGAGCTACCATTGGCTTCACTACAACTTCCGTTCCTTTAATAAAAATGTAATTGATACGATAAAATGAGTTTTATTGATAATTTCCTTTAATTACTGACTCATCAATCTCTAGTGAAGCTTGCATTTCTTCAGTGCATAACTCCGCTAAGTAAATATTTTATTATAATGATTAGAAAATAATTAACTTCTTCAATGTCACAGATTTTGACATTTTCATATGGTATTTGACTTAGGACTTTTCAAAATGAAGCTACGATAGATTAACTTTACATTGTTTTTTTGCATTCTCTGCGATTGTATTTCCTGGTTTTGCTATTATAAATGTATATTCTTGAACTTTATAATATCTTATAAGATTCCAAAGTGATATAATCTAAAACTTCTACTTAAATTGTGTCTCGTCAAAATGGATACCAAAATTATAAATATTTTCGAATCGCATCTAAAACTACGATAAGGCTTCTATTGCATTAATCTGTATTTACTTTTACGATGGCCTACGACCTAAGGGTGTCGTATCAACGCACTACCGACACGTGATCCTGCTATTCAGTCGTTCCCTGTTTAAAATATACCTATCAGCACGTATTCCGTTACTTATATCTTAGACGTGCTATTTTTCTTACATAAAAGTTTTATTATGGCGGTAAATCGGTTCTTTATTTCTTTGATGTGTTATTGATCTCACTGATCAGTATTGATTAGGTGAGGGTTTTTTAGTGAAAAGACCAATGCTGACAATGTGGTAGGTAGTATATACTGCAGAAGGGTCATAACCATATTACGTTCACGGAAAAGGACTAGGTAATGAAATATTCTAAGACATTATAAATTAACTATGAATTTACAAGATCAAAGGAGGTAATATGAAGTAATATAATTTTATTCGTTAATAAGTGCTGTTCACTTTATATATGGAAAACGGAAAACTCATAAAACTTGAATACTCTTCACCAGGAGGGCGTACAAGAAGGGTTTGCTTTTATTATTTTAGTGGAGGTAAAAAATGAAAACGTAGGAAGAAAATGATGCTTTAAAACTTCTATAATTAACTCTGTCTGACTGAAAACCACTGTTTAATTTTTTTTGGGGTGGGGGGTGGGGGGGGGGGGTGGGGGGTATATATTCCAATGCAAAATATACACGTGAATTTGCGCAATTATCACCGAAACACGTAATAGTTTTGTTACGCTGAATTCGAATCTTGCGCGTGATGACGGGAAGAAAGTGACGAAAGCAATGTGCGAAGTGACGATGGCGATACGTAAACTCATGAGAAAACAACGAGTATCGTCATCGTGAATGTGCGCATCGCCATCGTTTCATCGCGTTATCATCCCCACTATCTTAGAGAGAGGGAAATTTCCTGACCAGATTTCGTACTTTTTCCATAATAATGTGAAATTGGCGAACACGGATGAAAATGGACCTGACTAACTTACGAACATCTAGATCAGGCAGAGCTTTTATTGTATATATTTAATTTTTTATTGTTGGATTTACGTATTTTAATCGAATTGATTAAGTGGCACTTATAGTTACCCGAATAAAATGCGTGGGCGTCATTAAGAGATTATCTCTTAAGATATCTCCTAAATCACATAATGACTGATCTTGTATATCCGTAAACAAGATGAAGAATTTAACTGAGCCACGCTGTGCGAGAACCAGAAATGTTAAGAGCTGTGAAAATAAATGAGCGCAGATCAGCCTTAGTTCATACTGCAAAATTACTACAGTAATAAAAAGATCAGCTGTTGTAATGCGTTCGACTAGATATAAGGGCACTGGGTTCGATCTCCACCAGTGCAATGGTGGCAATATGTGTGCTTCGGCGGGCCAGTATCTCTCTCTTCGAGGCTGATTCCAGATTGCGTTAGTTCCGAGAGCGATTAATCTAACGATTGTTCGAATTCGATATGCAACGTGTAAACTATGTTTAAGTATAAATGAATTTAAAATATGAATTTCGAAGAACAAATATATGGCTATAGCCTTAGTTCATATGATATAGCCTCAATCCATATCATAAAGACGTTGATAAATTTTGACTATAGATCAGCAAGATTCAATCATATGTGCTCTTTTATTTTATCGAAATACATACAGCGATAAATGCCAAGGAGATCGTATAACGAACATACCTCATTTACCGTTGCTGATCTATAACTGACATTTTACAGTGAACTCCGTATAAAACGAACCGGATAGAACGACTCCCGATATAGCGAAAATCCGGATAGAAGGAACACACTTTCTGGGCCCGATTATTTTTATTTGTTTATTCAATATGAAAATGCTATTCGGATAGATATTGCAACATCTCGTACTCCGGATATAAGGAACAAATTTAAATGGTCACAAACTCGAAGTTCGTCATAAACGGAGTTTACTATATTTTCATTGGCGGAGCTTCAATTTAAACTTAATTAAATATATCCGGTTACGGAGGTGTCTTTCAGCCACAGGCGTTACCAATTTTGGCTATTTTTCAACATTTAATCCCAAATCTGGACATTTCAATAAATTAAAATGACCAAATCTTTAAATTCCATTTCAGATCTCTATCAAATAATTGAAAGCCCGTCTAATCTGTCAATAAAGTACACAATTAATCCCTATTAAACGTATTGTACATTATTTCATATTATTCATTCGTACAAACTTTCTTTATATAATCAATCGGTACCCGAATATACCAATACGTGTTTTAGTTTACAATACTGAATCGATTCCTATATCATACCAGTGCAAGTTTCATACGGATACGCTGTTATGTAAGTTATATGTAGATGTGTTGTACTTAATTGTGCATCCTTTAGGTGATTTGGACAATTGCAGGATTTAGTATTTTAAGGTATTTGATTTCTCTCTGCTTTTTTACAGTATGCAATAAGATTGTACAACTGTTCATGCACGTATATGATACAAATACAAATGTACTATACAGATAAAAATATCATTGAATTAATTTGTTCATGGAATTTTTATTAAACGGAAAAAGGAAATATAAATAATCTAAAACTAAATCACAGAAACGCTATCAACGACGAGGGAAGCCGAATGTCTCAGGTTTTGATAATTTTCATGCATTTAGAGAATGTGTTCTGTTTCGCTAAATGCTTTAGATGTTTCCGGTAAATTATGGATATTTTTGGTATCTGAAATAAGAAGTTTTGATAACGAATATTTATGTATTTAGTACAATGGAAACACTTTCTGGTTATTAATTCTTCAGAATAAGGGTTGCCGTTTTTGCTAAGCTATTTTAAAATTCTTATTTAGCCCGATGTTCAAAGGACAAAAAAAATGAAGATATAGTTTGATATACTGAGGAAAGTACATGTACATGTAATAAGATTTTGTTTTTGTTGAGATCAAACGGTTTTAAAGTATGGATTAAGTATGAAGTGGGCTATTTCGCGGGGTTAAACGCTGTTCCTTTCTTCAAGCCAAAACAGTCTCGATTTTGACCCGCTTTTACGACTCCCGGCATGTTTTCATTTAATTATTTTCGATTAAAAATTTTATTAGTTTGTCTGGCGAACCTTTTGTACCTTTGAAAGGTTTGCTGTTGTATTAAACGGTCATTCACTTACAGTTTTAACCTATACCCTTTTGATGACAAGTGGTTTTACCTTTGCGACTAGTGCGGATCATCATTGAGTCAGTAGCTTTTAAGTGAGCAACCTTCCGAACAATTAATGGTATTGTCTAAACTGAATGATAGACAGGTATTTTTTTTAGAAATTTAGCAGTTTGACGTATCGTATCGCATCGTATATTAGGGCTTTATCGTTGTTACCGGTTTCCAAATATGACCAACGCCCCCAGAAGAAGTTAGTTATTTTAGGTTTCGGAGGATAATGCAAGAAACAGAAAGCGTCCCGGTTCAAGGGACACCTCTGGTTCTTATATATGCCAGGTGTATAGCACCCATACATGGAACCTCGGTTATAGTTTCATCCGAAAGACTGTTAGTAATTTTAGTTTGTCAGCCCCGGGAATCAACCGCTACCCCGAGATTACAAGTCTCGTGCTCTACCGGCTGACTCAGTTTAACGTCTTAGGAATGTAGGTCAGTCCCAACCGCAGACCAGTCGTTGATTGGTTAATTATTCAAATCTCGTCACGCAATTCTGAATTAGGTTTCTGAAGCAAACGTGCGAGGATCGCTTAAAGTTTCGTTCGAAACAATTTCTTGAATTATTAATGTAACTGACTTATCAGGAAATATCTCGACAGTTTTACTTACGCGGGTTAAACTAAATAATCTTCCCTTTGTTTTATATCGATGAATACAGGTCAGCCGCGCAGCTTCAATTGATTTTGAAGTCTATAGTTTATCGCTAGATATGTCTTGATTTGGCTGGCATCAAACTGCCGGCTACCATATTTATTGAAAGACTGATCGGCATTAAGTGCAAGAAAATTATCGCCCAGTTTTCAAAGCGAGTTTATGGCTTTGCGCATGTAAGTCATGACTGGCTTCAAAGAGAAGAAGTTCTAAAATAGACGCAGACTGTAGCTTTTGCTATTAAATAGAGGACGGACGAAACCAAATATATATGCTTTCAGTCATAAGACGGAGTTTCCTAGTACATGTTGGGAGAATTTACGCGTTCGCGAGCGTTGGCTTGACGGCTTTTGGCCTTCTTTAGTGATTTAAAAGCCTTCTTTGGTTTTGAATCGGCCTTCTTTGGTGTCTTGGCCTTTTTGGTGTGTTTTTTTATACTTTCCCGGAAATCATATAAAGAAATCGAACATGTATATATTTTTAGTAGAGAATGTATATTTTGTCTTTATTTTCACATCTCCGATCGTAAGATAAACTGGAAAAAGATAAAAACGCAAAACTATTGGTATGTGAAAGTATTATTTCCATTGCATCGGTTATGAAACTATTAATTATTGCTTTTATATAATTTCAGAGTATTCCGGAATAAGCTAGACGGTCGTATTTAGAGTCAGCAAAGACCACCTGTTATTGTGGCACCACGTTGTCGTGTCCAGCCGGCAATACACGGACAAACACTGTGACAAGTGGAAAATCAGGAGTAAGGAAGTTGGAACAATTGTGAGCAGTCCCATGTGGGCTTTCTTACAATAGACTTACGGCTGCCCTGTTAACTCGCGGTAGTTTTTTATATACTCGTCTAGATATATGTGAGGACACTATCACTGAATATAGGACTTGTATTGTTTACATACGTGATCTCGCGGCAGTATTTAAGTGCTTTTCTCGGTAAAATTCAACCGGAATATAAACCTGAAGTAGAAAAAATAGTCGGTACCTCAATTGTCACTGTGGAATAATTATTGGCTCTGTAATGCGCTCCGTACTCTAATTGTTTGGGACATGCTAAAGATTCCGACGGAGTCATGCCTCCTGGACTAATCGGCTCGGAACTGTCGGCCACACCACCACACTATTTACAGTCAGCAATGGAGGAGTCATCACTATTTCCGCCGATTTCAAGAAAAAGTGCCATATCTCTTGGAAGTGAGACCGATCCGAGCGAATATTGTAATCCACGTGACCGGAAGTCACAAACACGCGGTAGTATGCCAGTGTCTCTTTCTAGTACACCTTTAAAATTTCCCACTATTGATCGTGCCAATTCTACAAGCATTGCTAGTTTGCCTGGTTCCCGTTCCACGAGGCATCGGTCAATATCAAGGGATCTGCGATCGTCATATTGCCGGTCACCAAGTTGCCCTTCAAATTTGAATATACGAAGGGATTTTAGTAATGACGCACACGTTTTTAACAGGCGGGAAAATTCAAATGATATCGAAATGAATGAGTCGTCTGGGAGGGAAGACAAAGTGAGTTTATTGCCGAGTATATTTTCAAAAGACCCTAGTCCGCGTGTTGACAAATCCAAATCTCGTCGAGAAAAAACGAAGGATAAATCAAACACTCTTTCAATCAGGAGGACAGAATCCTTCATGCATCCAGTTCACCAGGTTTCCGAGCAGACCTTGCCACACACGAGCCGAGAAATTGAACAACGTCAAGGCCAGGCAGCGGCACTTCTTTTACCTATTCGCAATACCACACAGACAAATAAAAAGAAAAAGAAACGTCGCGCGCGCATGTCGTCTGATTCAGATGCCGAAACAATAGAAAACTCGCCGAGGAACTTTGACCTAGAGACTAACAAACCGCGCATGCGCTATAACCGAAATAATGAAGACGCGCTTGATGTTATCGCGAAGGAAAATGAACTTTACGAAGATGAAATGGACACTCCAAGAGCAATAGAAATAAACTCCTCCAGAAAAGTGAAACAGTGGATAAACAACAACAAGCATTCACACTCAGAGAGTGAAATTAAGGCTTAATGTAAGATGAAAAGATTTCAACTTAAAGTTGTTGAAAAATCTTTCAGTGCCGTCTGCATTTTCAATCGTTTGTCACACAAATGGTTTGTATTTGAGACTTGTACTTGTAAGTGAAACTATTTTCATGGTAAGTTGGTGCTAGTGGATGTTGGAAAATGTTAACCTTGACAAAGGAATACTGTGGAAAAAAAAACAGGACAGCAACAGAAAAATACTTGGTGTATAGATGTTAAAATCGTTGCGATGTATCGTGGGTGATATTTGCTATATCATGTGTTTTTTGCCAATTTTCGTTTTGTCGTCTGCAATATATACGTTTCTTATTTTTTGATAAGTCATTGTGCACAATTACGAAAACGACAGTTTCGGTCGTATGTGACAATTAAAACAGTCTGTCTGGAAGACTGGCGATGTTGACAAAAGAAATCAATAAAGCATAATACAGTTCAACAACAGCAAAGCAGGCGTGACTTACACGTTCTTCTCCACATTTATGGTTATATCCTAATAAGCTTAAAGTGCAGAAACGATTCGCTTAATTCCATCCATCAATTATTAATCAAATCAATTATAGGTCAACAATATCTTCCATGGAACGAGAACTAGAAAAGTAACGCGTGTGTGGGTACATATAAATAAAAGTACTTTTTTCTATCCAAGGTATCAAACGTTAGATGAAGAGCCTATTTATGGAAGTTATCGACGAGCGAAACATGTGCAGACCTTTACAAAAAAATTATAATGTGAATTAACTCGCACATGCAAATTTTGTTGGACATACAAATGTAAAAATTACAAGTACCAATTTCATAGGAGCCGAAACAGTGTGTATGTCATTTCCTTTTGTATTTTGTTGTCACGAAATTTCAATTTACACACTGCACTGACATGAGTGCTTTAGAAGGTCAGTAAAGCGACTGCATTTATTTTGTGCGCGTGCGACAGATTTCTGGAAAGGAACTCTAATATCTGTGCTTGGTTTACATATGGAATTATACCATCAGGGTGTCGTTAGAAATACAATCAAACCCGTGTATAAATAGTGTCCTCAACTAAACAACTGTCTTTTAGTTGCCTCCTCTCATGAATCTCTCCACTGGCTGCATGAGACAGGTTTGACTATACTGTAAAAATTTAGTTCATTTCACTCTATCGGTGTCATATTTTAATAACTTCACACCGCAAGTCACAAAACACAAAAAAACGTGTACATGTATATGCATCTAACAAGTGGTCACAAACACGCCTTCGCACAGAACAATCCTTATTTGCATGGCGCCATATTGCAGTTTGCAAATGATCTGTATTTGTGCTGATTTGTCATAGTCAATAAAGTAGGCGCTGTATTATGATAAAGATAATTATGGTATTTCGAAATACAATGATTTCAGATATCAGGAGAAAAGTATTTACAGTATGCTGGAACATCAGTAACATTTATCCGTACGCGCCGTAAATCCCAACCGAGACTCCACTCTGTGGTTCTTCCGCAAGCTTTCATCAATATTTTTATCACACAGCATGGTTCATAAATTGTATGCTTGTCGCATGTACTTTTATAATTTTTAATAATTATTTTGACCTATATTTCACTTTCAGACGACCCTAAGTATAGGAACAAAATTGGCAATAGTGTTTAACAACCTTTTGACACCCTTTTACATGTAACAACCTTTTGCATTAGTGATTATAGGCTTTTAGTATTATACAGATCCTTGCAAACCTTCTTGGCTTCTGTCCAGACAAAAAATTGCTGAAAAGTTTCGCTTAGAAATCTACGTATGTTGTCCTTTTTTCTTTGGCACCGTTGCAGAAATTTGCTAAATTTAGCATACAGGATTATCAAGATCTGCATGCATGCTCCGCTCTTACCGGCTGAAACAATATGTGATATGCAGATGAAAAAATGTTGTTTCATAGAAATGTGAGATCCAAGAAGTGTATTTTCTTCCGAAACACCTTAGACAGGCTGGACACTTTTCCCGGGCGGGCCTCTTTTCCCGTTAAGGAGAAGTTGCAAAAAGGGGGTAATACAAAAACAATATAATGGTACTGTATATGCATATCTATAGATTTAGAAACCTTCTGTCTATGAAAGTGTCATACGGTCCTATTTGGGCATAAACTGTTTTGACAATGTATACCAGCAGTAAGTTATAAATGTAAATTTTCAGATATTTATCATTGAAAATGACACTTAAAAAAAACGCAGAGTATCCGAAGTGTTTGAAATGATACCGTGAAATATAGTGATGAAAAGTACCTTTACACAAAATTTGCTTTTCTCTTGTTGTTGTATTGCCCTGCTAGGGGTACATGTAAAGGTTTACCCTGATCGAGGCAATTCCTCCCGGTCGGGAGAAGTGTCCAGCATGTTGAGATGGGCCAACAGGGTATGACCGACTTTCCTCACTGTTTAAACAGTATTGTAGTTTACAAGACAATCAACCATTTATAGTATAATTACGATATACATTGCACTACTTATTGCGTGAAATAGGATTAAATTAAGCATATTTCAACAGGAATTAAGTCAAGGAGTGTTGCTGACTCAAAACCTTTCATTTCGTGGTATTTTAGTTTCGTCATAAAAAGTTTAGAAAAGTAAAACATTTTTAAACATTTGACGGCTGTTTCTGGAAAGGAATCAGCAGTGTCACACGGAAAGGTGCTCGGCCTTTTCCGGAAAAATCCGAACTCTGTTACGCTTTTTAATGTAATCTTATGTTCACAAGTTTGGTGTATGATTTTCATTTTTTAAGCATATTAGATATTAAAATTTTCATTTTAACCTTTAAGAAAAACGTATTTCAAACAATTTGAACTGTTTGAACATTTCTAAGTATTTCAAATTCTGGAAACATATCAAATTAGATTGAGTGAATAATCAAATAATTCTTTAAAATCTTTATAATTTGCTGAAACCTTTCTTTTATCATATGCCGTGAGCATTGTTATATACATGTAAATGCCGTATTTTTATAGTCACTATTCAGTGTTAAGTGTTTGCAAGGAGTGATCATTTTTAAACCATATTTAAAATATAGTATTATACGAATTGTTGAGTGCAATTTCTATTTTGTTCGTTCAATTATAATCTGTATAATTTATACATTCTACATAAAATGCGGAGCTGTTCTTTTGGGTAATTAAGAAGTATTTCGGTGATATAACTGTAATTCTTGTTTATCATTGCATGTAAATATCTGAATTATCATTCAATGATAATGCGTTCATATTTATCACACTGTAATTATTTGCAATAGATACCGTCTATTGTGATATTCATGCGTTAATGAATAGTAATCATTTAATTTAATAAATTGTTACACATAATACATTCTTGACTGTTTATTTATTCATAAAACTACTACCAGGAGACATGTATGGTGTTCTATAAGAAACGTACAGACCAACTTCCGCAATCCCCTACAACACGTTCTACAACCTAATTCACTGAATGGAAGATTTAAGTGAGTTGCAAATTATCTCCCTTTATAGAGGAAGTCCAAGATAACAAAATTGCCAGTAGAGTCCTACCAGTTGGAATCCTCTGACTTTATCGTTGTTTCTCATAGAACCATAACAGTTACTCTGTGTAAATTACATAGTATGAGCCTAGTTGTAGTTCAGCCAACACGTAAACACTGTCGTATTAAGGACGATAGTTGGTCGCACCATACCATACAAAATACCTTGTCGTATATTCCTCATGGGTAAAAAGTATCTTATGAGCGTCATAGGCAGGACAGTCCTTGAAGACCGTTTGCCAGACTCAAGACTGCTATACATGCTAGGAATATCTGAGGAAAAAGAAACATTAGTGTACCAAAATGATACTAGTATTTAATTGTCATTGAGAAATATCAAAAAGCATCATACAACTAGTTGAAGGTTCCAGTGAAGACTTTCATTAGACAGATCCTCGTGATGTCCTTATCGCACGGCTATAAGTCGTGCCGAAGATTGGGGATGCGGTGACGAACCTTGCGAGTGCTAATAACAGCTGACTTAAAGTGGAATTCGACTTTTTTATAAGAGACCTTTTTCTAAAAATACATCGGTAAGTCCAACAAATAAATTTGAAATAATATCAGGCATTTGACGTAGCAGAAGTATATATTTATGAGATGCTCTCACTAGCTCCCAGTGAACTGTTGAAAGGGACACAATGATCATAGACTGTCAACATGAGTGATTTGCTTAGTTACTTCCCCTATATAAATTTGCTTTGACTGCTCATTTGTTGCTGCACAAAATGAATTATTCTTTCGCCAGTAACTTTCAACTAAAATTGTTTTAGAGATAGTACTTAGTGAGCATTATTCGGTGTCGGTACATTACTCACAGAAAAAATACTTCTAGATTTTTTTTCATTGAGCATTGTTCACCACTCACTGAGCATTGTTCACTAAACGATGCGTAGTGAATATTGATTGAACAGTACTAAGTCAGCATTGTTCACTGAACAGCGCTCAGTGAGTTATATTCAGTGGGCATTGTTCAGTGTATTCTGTTCATGAGCACAAGTCAGTGAGTATTGTTAATTAAGAACTTTTCAATGAGCGCTACAAAGTGAGCATTATTCACTGAACAGTACTCAGTGAGTTTTGTTTTGTGGGCATTCAGTAAGTAGTTCTCAGTGAGTTTTGTTGAATATTGGTAATAAACTGCTCACTTAACAGTACTCAGTGAATTTTGTTCAGTGTGTGCTGTTCAATGACTTCTTTTCAGTGAGTAATGTTCAGTGGTTACCAATCAGAAAGTACTGTTCAGTGAGTACTGTTCAGAGACTTTAACTCAGTGAGTACTGTTCAATGACCTCTACACAGTGAGTTCTGTTCAGTGGGATAAGTACACCACAGTGAGCATTATAATTATACTGATCATTATTCACTTCGACATCACTCATTGACTTTTGTTGAAAGAACACTACCCAGTAAGTTGCGTTCGGTTAATACTACTAAGTAAGTGGAATGGATTAATTTTCGAACTTAAATTTGATAATGAGTTTTTAGCGTTATTTTCTTTTTGATGTTTCATTTTTTCACATCTTTTTTAAACACAGAACAGAAAACAAAAAAGAGAAATACTAGTCTCCAACTAGAAAAATGGTTAATGGGACAAAGGAAAAAGGCTGTACTTCAATAAATGCATTTTCTCAACAGAATTTCAGTTATTTACATTGAAGAAGTTAATTGTGCCAAGTGTCTTATAAGGGTTTTGCTTTCTTCAACACCTCTAATTTTTAAAATTTGGACAGTGAAAAGAAAGATTTTTGTCATTTACATAATGAAATAAAATACTTTTGAATACATTGAAAAGTAGAGAACCAAGTATGGGTCCCTGAGGAAAACCTAAAATCATATTTATCAAATTAATTTCTATACAAAACAGAATTTATCGCTGTAACCGTATACCTAAACTGCTGTAATTTCACTAACGTTCAGTGTCACAGTTAACAATTTTGAACCTCGACTAGATCTATACTTCAAGGTAATTAAACTTCCCTGGACCAATTCTGGTAAAAAAAAGCTGGAGAGTTTTTTTATTAAAGTCGGTCGAAAACCTTAAGTTTTATTTTCTATACTGCATGGCTTAAAATAGTACACTATAATAAACAACAAAGAACCACATTATATTGTAAATTTCAGTTTAATTATTTATCATGTACATGAGATACAAGCCACCCACAAATTTTTACCTTTCAATAACAATCATACATTGTGTAGTGTACACTTTATTTTTAAAATATAGATCGATACAGTATACTCTAGCAGAGTCCTAGAACAGGGTCCTTTCCTGCACGCATCGTCTTTCCAACTTTACTCCATTCTGGAGCATGCGGCATCTGGTCAAGATGAATGTCTCCAACGACCAGCACATCTACTATAATTGCTGCCCAGTTTCCATGGCGCCGGGACCAAAGTTTCCCACCTCGATATTCAAATAATGGATTATTGTGAAGGTCAATTTCCTTACACGTGTCATTGCACCACGTGACCATTGGATGAGATGCACGAATTATAAGTAAGCGGACATATTGCTTGTTACCATAGTGATGTACACATTCGAAGAATAACTTTGGATCCTCCAGGACTTCGTCAACCGCCTACAACAAAGAATAATAAAGAAATATAGCTGCACGTATGTTTAATTTAATTTTGTGGACAGACGACACCTTTCAGGAAGTACTGAATGCTTCATTCTTTATCTCAAAGAGTACGTCAAAGATATTTGTATTTGTTTGAATGTTTGATGCTGATTGTATATCATGGGGGTGTCGGTCAATCCTGCTGATGTCAAACGTTTTGAAAAATGAGAAAAATTTGCAAGGTGTTTATTAATATAATAATAATAATAATAATAATAATAATAATAAAATTCTTTATTTAAAGAAGGTAACTCAATAAGTCTGAGGACTTATCTTCCTCGAGGCCTTCCTATAAACATTGCATTCTAATACAAAAACAGTTAAACATACAGAATCATGAACACTAAAACACATACATGCAGTTATGAGCAATTACACCTGAGTTACATTAATGAGAAATAATACTGAATTACAGTAATGAGCAAAAGTATTGAAATAACAGAGATCAGTTACCGATTAAGAAGATACTGTCTGTACTTGATACGAAAGGAAGCAAGAGTAGATGCGTTTCTAATATCAGAAGGAATGTAATTCCATACTACCATACCAGAATGTTGAAAAGTTAGTTTAGTATATTTCGATTTGAATATTGGGTGCCGAATATCTTTTTTATTTCTAGACCTGAGGCTATAGTTAGTCTGTATGTTATCGTAAGATAATAAATTACGCTGTATTGCGGTGTAAAATTGTTAATCGTTTTGTATACTAAAATACCGGTGTGAATTTAATTTTTCGGGAAAAGATAGCCAATTTAATTCTTTCAAAAGTGGGTAAGAAGAAGCATCAAATTTCTTATCAAGAATCATCGCTAGATTCGGTTTCGAAGTAAGGACCATATTTAAAAGCCTGAGCTTATTTGACCAGAGACTGCTTAGGTCGAACAGATAACGAACTGATAGTATTATGGAAGCCTTGGAGGGCCACTTTTGAGTTTCGACTTACGGGTGTTTTTGACTTTTAAGTTATGACTTTCAACTTTTGACTTTTGACTTATGACTGCTACTTTCAGACACTTTTAAGAGGAATGGTACTGCATAAAAGCATAATGATCTGCTGTGACAATATAAACTGGGATTCGAACCTGTATTAAGGTTTTAAAATGATGTTTGCGTAACATGTAAACTTGTTTGCTGTAAATAAATGAACTAAGTTACTTTTTGTCTTTGTCATTTATTTTAGTATCAATGAGCCGTGACGGCGCGTCAGGAGGCGACCTTGGGAGCCTCCGCAGTGAGCGGCGACGCAACTCTCGGCTCGGGAGGCCTTGTGGGTGTCCTCTTTCTTTTAATAATAATAATAATAATAATAATAATAATAATAATAATAATCTCTTTATTTATAGAAGCTAGCTCATTAAGCATAATGTACATAAAGCAACATATTTCTTATCTACCATGAGACCTTCTTTTTAACAATGATAATATAAATTAATCTTTTTGAAATTTACATCATTATAAAGAGGAAAAATAATATTAATTTGTCTGACCGAAGCAAAAACGATTAATTACACGGTTTTTGATTTAATAGGATTAAACCGAAATCTCCCTTCTTTGTTTAATGTGTAAAAGCCGCGTCTAATCGATTATCGGGAAAACATGAAAGTTCCATATGAGAATTTTCTTTAAGCGGGGGGTTGGGGGATTTGCCCCCAGGCGTCAAGCCAACTATGAAGGAACTGTAAAAAAAAAATAAATGAATTTTTTTTTGTTGCTATGGTAACATTTAAAAAAAATACTTTTTATGTTTTTATGTATCTATATGTTAATATCACAAGGTATACCGAAGGAAATTAAAGTGCTGTAATATGTATAAGTATATTGTTATATTGTTGGGTCCTCGGTAGCAGGTTCCTAGTATTACCTGAACCTGCCGCTGGAGGTCCTCAGTGAGGACCGTGTATAGGGTTAGGGTTAGGGTTAGGATTAGGGTTTCTTTTTTCATAAGTGATAAGTAATAAGTCAAAAGTCAAAAGTCAAAAGTGATAAGTAATAAGTAATAAGTCAAAAGTCAAAAGTGATAAGTAATAAGTCAAAAGTCAAAAGTAATAAGTCATAAATCATAAGTAATAAGTCAAAAGTCAAAACAAAAAGCGTGTTAAAACACGTTTTATTTTGTTACTATTGACACAAATGATGTAACTTTTATATACATATAATTGATTTTATTAAAATCTTTTTAAATAGAAATTGTATTTATTGAGTGTTGACGTGTTTATATTGTTTTAATAAAAACCCAAAGAGGCAATACAGTAGTTCTAGTCATAAGTCAAAAGTACGGCGTACAAAAGTCATGTCAAAAGTAAAAAAACACCCGCAAGTCGAAACTCAAAAGTGGCCCTCCAAGGCTTCCATAAAATAGTAGTGACAAAAAAAATTGCTTTTCTTAGTTTTTATTTCTGTTAGAGCTAAATTACTTCCGCATATCAACTTTTATTCAGAAAATAAACACAATACAAGGAATCGAATACATGTTTAAGTAGGACAGGGTATTTGCAATAAAAGATTGATTTAAGTCCTCATATTTCACAATAACAATAAAAATCACGTGACTTACATGGAATCTTGCCAGATGAAACAATAGTTATTTTATGGGTTTATAACCGACGTATGATATCGGACCACACGTATTGATTAACACTTAAAAATATATAACAGCTCATTGTAAAGACATCATCTTAATTAACATACGCCAGCTACGGCGTTCCATAGATAACTGCCCATGGACTATTTGATTTCACATAAGTTTCATTGATTAATAAAATAATTAAAATACATATCTCTTAAAATATTGTATATTTTAATGTTATCTCTCGCGGTTTTATTCTAACAAATAACGGTAAATACGTTTACTCTCACAATTGTTCAGAAACTGTTCTGCTGCATCATTCCTTTTTGATTTGTCAATATTTTAGTAGATTTACCGGAAAACCCGGACAATTAACAAAAAAAGAAATGATTTAAAAAATGATTTAAAAGAAGGAAATTATTTCATATTTTTTTTTAAAGCACACTTGCCTCAAAGGTGTTTTCCTGGGTTTCAGTATCAGCAGGTATTTCATCATTTCCATCTTCTTGTACATTTTTCTTCAAATACGATATTATGTCATCGGTCTTAAAGATCATCCTTTGTGACCCATAAGGTGATTTTCTCGGCAGGTCGTCGTCGTCGGATATACTAAACCAGGTCCCCGTCAACTCTTCATTTCTTGCTAACGGGGCGTATGACGGAATATCCGTTTTCCAACCAAGAATAGCACCCTCACTCATAATGCCTCTTCTTGCCTTAATGCACGTGCAATGGTCGAAAAACAGAACTTCGCGTTCTTCGTTAGGTCCAACCCTTTTCTTTATTTTATCCCAAAATTCGTTTAGTTTTTCTTTGCCCAGGAAAGGACGAGAACGATTACTTCGTATCGCCATCATCAGCACTCATAACAGTTTTAAATATTGCACAACAAGTATGATCTAAAATTAAAGTATTGTTTTGTAAAAAGATATATTGACTTTGGTTTTCCGGTATGATTTGGAGTTATTTTTGTGTATAAATGATATCAGCCTTTGAAATATATACCTACACATACGTATATTATATATTGGCGAGGTTACAGAATTTTTGTTTAAAGATAAAATCGTAGTACCTTTAACGAATGCCGTGGTACAGCTTATGTGAAATATTTCATAACAAATATTTAATAATTTTCTTCCGCATTTGGTGGTGTATGTATGATGTATGTATACAGGAAACTCCGGATATAACGAACTCGGCACCACCTAAATATCTTCCCTATATCCAGACTATGCTATATTCACATCATGTATAGCATTTCATAAAAGTTCAAGTAGGAAAATATCAGGCCACTGAAATTTGTTCCTTATATCCAGAATTTCGCTATATCCGGAGTCGTTATATACGGAGTTAAATGTATAAAATTTGAGACAAAACAATTAATTACCGGTTTTTGTTAATTAAAGTTAAAGAATTTTTTTTATGGCATTGCTGTCAATCCGTACGATCTCATAAGCATGAAAGATCAGATACTAGCTTCCCGTTTGACAGGTGGTCTTTATTCGCATGACTTTCTACCATATATAGACAATACTTCACAGTTTTCTCTTTGCTGGACTTCATTTACAAGATGACGAGTAGGAAGTTAGCCACGTAGCCCCGTTTTGTTCTGGGAAAATAGCCCCGTAACACCTACATTCCCCGCAGCGTCGTGTAGTTAGCCTCGTGACACCTAGTTTCCCCGCAGCCCCGTGAAGTTAGTCCCATAGCACCTAGTTTCCCCGCAACCCCGCGAAGTTAGCCCACTGACACCTAGTTTCCCCGCAGCCTCGTGTAGTTAGCCCACTGACACCTAGTCTCTCCGCAGTGCCGTAGAGTTAGCACCGTAACACCTAGTTTCCCTGCAGCCCCGTGAAGTTAGTCCCATATCACCTAGTTTCCCCGCAGCCTCGTGTACTTAGCCCACTGACACCTAATTTCCCCGCAGTTCCGTAGAGTTAGCACAGTAACACCTAGTTTCCCCGCAGCCCCGTGAAGTTAGTCCCATATCACCTAGTTTCCCCGCAGCCCCTAGTACTTAGCCGACTGACACCTAGTTTCCCCGCAGTTCCGTAGAGTAAGCACCGTAACACCTAGTTTCCCCGCGGCCCCGTGAAGTTAGTCCCATAGCACCTAGTTTCCCCGCAGCCCCGTGAAGTTAGCACACTGACACATAGTTTCCCCGCGGCCCCGTGAAGTTAGCCCACTTACATCTAGTTTCCTCAGCACGACTTCACGAGGCTGCGGGGAAACTAGGTGCTAGGTGGCTAACTTCACGAGGTTGTTGGCTAAACGGGGATGTAGGGGCTAACTTCCTACTCATACAGGAAGGCCTTTATTCGGATGTACTCTGTAACACAGACTAGATTAATCCAGTAACAACTCACAACACTTATAATCTCTTTTAATACATGCTTGTTTTAATACAAGAAATTCTACAAGAAATTCTGAAAGGTATTAGGGTTAATTAAAGACTTTTAAATTAACAGTAAACAATTTTATCAGCAATAAAATTTATTACACCATTCACTCTTGCTGCTACTTTGATATCATTTGTGTTTATTTTGGCATCGGTTTATATGATCAACATTTTATACCAGTAGATTTATTTGAAAATACATTTCTGAAAAATGTCTAACACAACAACTAAATTTCGATATTGATAATTTGCAGCCAGCAGACATTAATTACGACCTTATGAAGTTTCAACATTTCTCCATTTGCAGCAAATTTCTCTTCAGTTCCCTTTGTTCTTCTATCAGTTGAACGAACGACAACTCTATTTTATCTAGGTGTATCAACTGGGAATTCCCCCAACTGTATTTTGTGTAATACATGTAGGTCAAATTTTGCATAAGACACATTCGCTGTGCATTATGTTAAACATATAACTAAAAAACAATCAGACGTTTGTCTTTTTAAAGATAACCATATGAGATTGTTCAGTTGCCGTTTATACAACGTATCATGTTGCAATGCCGATTGCTTTACCAGCACACACCGAGTTCTGGGTCAACTCCCGAACGCCGCATAGTACTCACTTTGTCCCATTCGGGTCGCTTTGACAACTTCGTAATATCAATGTCCCCTACAATAAGAACATTGACTACAACGTCAGTCTGGCCGTGTGGACCACCTCTTCTGTGAGTCCAGATTCGTCCATCGTCATACTGAAGGAATGGATTGTCCATTAGATTAATCTCTTTACACATTTCTTCGCACCATATCACCAGTGGATCAGCCGCGCGGACCAGAAGCAGTCTTACATACTGCGTGTTTCCGTAATAATACGCACATTCAAAGAACAGATGTGGATCAGTCAAAACTATCTCCTCTTCTGGTGGAGGTAGTTTATGTTTTAAGTAACATTCTTTTTGCCTCTTGTTGATCGGTTTCTCCTTCTTCTTTCTAGCGGGTTTTTTCTTTGCTCTCCGAGCTTTAGGTTTACCACCTTCATCGTCACTTCCGGAAGCGTCCCAGCGATTCTCATGATCGTAAACTTCCGGTTCCTTCTCTTCCGTACTCAGGTATGTCATTAAATCGTCAACTCCAATCAGCAATCTTTGTGTTCCGTAAGGCGACTTGTTTGGCAAATCTATCGAAGACAATGCAAACCATATTCCTGATAAGCCTTTGTAACTTGCCAGAGGAGCTGAGGCCGGAAGGTCCGAGTAAAATCCAACTACAACGCTATTCTCAACAATGTCCGATTTGGCTTTAATGGATGTACAATGATAAAAGTAAACTATTTCCTCCTTCTTGTTTCGTTTAACTGTCTTTAGCAATGCTTCCCAATATTCTTCAAGCATGTCTTTACTTGTACCGGGTACTCCCCATTCCTTACGATCACTATGATCAGCCATCTTGAAATATTTCTGCTATACGTCTGTTGACATTTTATAATTTATTTTATCAAAGCACTGAAACCGAAAGAAGGGATAACCGTTTTCTTGAAATACCCGGTTGTTGACACAGTGTTGATAAAAACATTTACAATGTACAAATGTATATTACTTTCCCCATATTGTAGCTGTCCAGTGGTGTATTTTAATCCCTTTAGATAATTACGTTACCATCATGCTTATATTAATTATACGTTGTAACTTGCTGTTCTACTGTTTTGTTAAAATATTTTTCTTAATCACTTGCTTGTTACAAGCCATGATTATGAATAATCTTGAAACTTGAAACTTGTACCCGCCTTGGTTTAAATTGAATAGTTTAAATCGAATAAAATAAAAAGCGATGTGTTCTTGACTGATAATTATGTATATGTCTGTTTTACATCTATAAATATATCTAACACGCATTATTTTATTTTCAGATATGTAACAAATGTATATTATAAATAACACTTATACATATAGGAGTACTAAGGTTTCTGTCATATTAAAACAGCTACAGTTATATATAACACCCTGCTCATTTCCCCCGTTTTTATTTGTCTTACTTCTTCTAAATGTGTAAATAATATATAACCATGCTTTATTGAAATATTGTAATATAGGCTACTTGTATTGCAAGTAGGTAATGTTTCACCGACCACATACAATCGGACGGGCTGTATGTTCGTCTTTCCGTCCATTCCGTCTTTGTGTCCAAGCTGTAACTTTCATATACATGGAGTAGTTTTCAAACGTCAAATGGATTGAGTATAATAAAATTGCCGTGTAATGCAAGTCCCCAACCGAATATAACGGGATGAGATGAAGATATGGCTAAAGTTTCATGAAAATCCTTGTAGAAGTTTGGGAGATATAGTCACATGTATTGACCACAAGAGTGACCTTGATATTTTCATCATGACCTGATTCACAGTTGCCCGAAGTATGATGAAAATAGTTAAAAGAGTTACGGAGATATAGTCTGGTAACCTTTAAGTGTAACCTTGACCTTGAGCCAAGCTTGGCTGAGAAACGGACTGTTGACATTATCTCCATTAGTCGCAGTTTCCGGTGAAAATAATGAATTTCTCCAAAATGATGTACTAAAACATAAAATATATTTAGTAATGGCTAGACTCAGCAATACAAATATAATGTTGTCGAGCTTGGCTTTTACGGCACCTTTACATTATATGATTATATTGGAATTTCAATAGCGTTTGTATAACACTTTATAATTTGGTAGCGTATGATGTCAAAAATAGGAATTTATACCGGAACCTTTTTATTTGATGATTCGTTCTAAAATATGTCAAATTCAGACTGTTCGGAGAATCTTATTCTTTCACCAAAGTTTGAGTGCGAGCAGCCATAAAGGTCAAGCTACCAACGGGCCCTTTCGTAAGACAATGAAAGGAATCAGTCATTGGACCGCCCTCGCCATACAGTTGCAAAGGCACGATGGATATTTGAGTATGGATGTGGAAAAAGACACTACGGACCGCGCTTCCCATCTATGAAAACCAGTTAGTCATGTTACTAACTTGTGTAAAACGACCATAGCAGTTTTTTTCAGTCTAAGTTATTCGATTACAATTTGCATTAAGGGACTTGAATCGTGTAAACACAGAGAAAGCATTTACCTCGATATTGTCTTAACTGTTTTGCCCAACCTAAAGCTTAGCGACAATTAAACCCACAGATTGATGTGTTAGTTATCATTCCAGTTTTTTTAACTCTTCAGATATACCGTACACACAATTCATACGGGCTCAGGCCAACACGAATGCCCTCGGACAAATAACAGGGCCAATATCAAATCACTTATTTAATAACATTATTATCATGAAATCGCATTGACTCTGATTTTGACTCTGATTTTGGTTTTTCTCTTGAAGCGGACATTTATTCATAGATGCATGCATTTATTTGGTGTTGTGACCCAAAATGAAATTTCAATGAACAGGCTTCATCATAATATTATATGTGTATATTTCCTTCAAACGGTTGTTTTAAGTGATTTTGTGTATTTTTATCCAAGTTGCCTCCTGCAAAAGCATTCATCTGGCGAATATCAAACAGTTTTGGGATGCTTTGCTCTTACTTAGTTTATAACAAAAAGACGCAATTGAATTTTCATGAGATTTATTAGATTTAACAGATTATAGATTAGATATTTTGTATAACTGTCGATTGTCCGTTTTCGATTCTTGGTCAAACATCAGTTTCACTCTTAATGTCATTAACAACGTTTTTTAGTTTCCAGCGTCTTCCTCGGCCTGTGCAAAAGCAGCCACACATACAGTTTTCACTGATTCCAGGACAGCTTCAATGGACTTTTTTGACTTTCCTTCTTTTTCCTGAAACAGTGAATAAAGTTTATATGACGCAGGTTGATCTAGATCAAACATAGCAAAAGACAATCGTTCATATTTGAAATCTAAGACATTTGAACTGTAAAAATACCTTTACAGCGAGACTGAAGCGTTGGACCTAGATGGGAGATCTGCTACAATTTTATTAGTTTATTTGGATGTAGTGTAGATATAATTCTGTCTCTTTTTATTAAAAGTCATGTCAAGATATTTTTTTTATCATTTATTAGGGGAGCTAAACGTGTATTTTCCATGCCAGTAAGCACCCCAGATATAACTGTTTCCTCTCCTTGGAGGTCCATGGACTAAAGGGATAATATGAGAGAGCAGAACCTCGCAGATAAGAATATTGTACTGCACTTTCGTTTATAAAACTTATGCCTGCACACCCGTTTGGTTATAAACAATTGCTAGACAGGTATTTATAACGTTTGGAATATTTGTGAAGTATTACAAAATGAGGTGTAAATCTAAAAAACTTTAAATAATGCAGAATAAACTGTTTTTGTATTTTGATTAATAAAAAACCCGGACTCTTGTAGCCCGTTCAAGCATGAACCGCTTAAACAAATTAATATGTCCATTGAGCTCGTGTATCGAGTTGGCGTATGTAAGCTCACATAAACACCGTCAGTTCTGTGTCACAAACTACATGTAACAGTTGGCACCTACTTACCTCATTCTCCGCCATCTCTGCAAGTCTCTCGCAAACTTTTATAAGAACTTCGGCATCACTGGGTTTCTTCTTATCGCCGTCCATACTCTGTTTCAACAAAAGAAAGCAATTCGAATATAGATTTCGTGGGAGATATCTTGGAAGGGAATTTGAAATCTACCATTGAATGCATTAATTAGCTCCCTCTGTTGAAATATGTCTAAGCTAAAAAGACTGTCGTGTTATACATATCATTCTAGTTCGCAAACTCAACTTAAAATAAGAAAATATTATTGCACACATCAACACAAATTAGGCCTACACCCCTTTAAAATGGCTCCTTGAGAAACTGGATAATCCAGAGGCCCGTATAAATTAACGAACACAATGAAAAAGACTTCGATATAGCAAAATTAACGAATCCATGCATAAGCCGGAAAAATAAAGCGTACACTCGTGTTTCAGTAAATTTGTATAAAATGAAATGTTTTTTTTTCTTTTAAGATACGTCTCGCAGTATCATGGGTTAGTGTTTGGGATGAACTAACCAATGCAGATCTATTGTTTGTCACCTTAACCAAAAAAAGCAGATTTACATATTCCAGACAAAATGATGAAAGTTATCTAGTACATACCATTGACCTCTCCATTGGCGGGGGACCAGATGGTCTTGGTCCATTCCCTCCAGATGGTCTTGGTTCCTCATTCCTTAGATTTTCATCACCTTTACGTCCTTTTCCGTCTGTATCACCGCCTCCCATTCCACTTTTCCCGTCTTGATCATTTCTGTCGCCTGTCTATAGTGAGTGCATTCAATATTATATATTAAGACAGACTAGATTATCTGTGTATTACCATTATATGCGTAGTGTTTATTACAAAGTTTGAATTTAGCAAATTAATAACAAATTCGCATATAATGTTAGTCTTACATGTTCAGAAACGACTGAAACATTCTCTGCTAATCAATTGGCAGTAATTGAGAAAAAGACATTACCTCGCGTTTCGGTGATTTTGATGGCGGAGGTCCGCTTGGTCTTGGTGTCTGAAGGTGAAAACATTTACTGAAATTTATTTTCAATCCCAGCAAGGTGTGATCATCCTTTAAAATGATATGTGCTTGAATGACGTAGTGATCAGGTTCATGTGCATTCAGCATGATGGACTGACGTGAGTATAAGTACGATCCTTGTCGATATAAAAAGTGAAGTAAATATTTTAACATATGCTATGGCAATAATTGTACTGAGAATGTTCAGTTTATAATTGTTCAGTTTATAAGGGTTTACACTTAAATCGCCTTATATCTCTACCATAGCTATGGAAGTTACGCTATCAGGACCACGTGATAAGACCTACCTCGATATTAGAACCAAACATTTCAGAACAAAATGGTCAATTTCATAGCTGAACATTCTTGTTTATTAGACCATTTCAATGGTCCGGAGGGCGGTCTTATTACTTGAAAAATGAAAAATTGTAAGTTATGGTATGCAGTTCACCAGAGCATTTACTCTGAACCAGGAATGTAGTTTCGACATTTAGCCGTTCAAGATATTGTTCAAAGTGCGACTTTTTTATAACTAATCATAAGTCTTATTTCTAAGTGAACTATAATTTAACAATTATAGTTTTCACATACATGTATATATTTTCACGTAAAAAAAAACAGTCTCACAGTATTTGAAAGTACCACCAAACTGACGGGCGAAAATGGGACATGATGACACAGACAGGTCGTCAAACATACTAGTAATTCCTACCTCCATGCCTTCTATTTCGTCAAAAAGTGTTTCACAAATTGGTGCCAATTGTCCGAAAACATCTTCCCACGACCTCTTTGTATCATCTTCAGCTGCATCTTCGGCCAGTTTCAGACATAACTTAACGAGACCTCCGATAGGATTCGGCCCCTTCTTGCCTTGCCCCTTATCCCGATCTCCACCATCCTTTCCCTGCAACAACACAAAACCATTAATTCTCAAATAAATTTGAACCAGATTCATGCCGAATTCGACAGTGATAAAGAATTACTGAGTTCCTCTTACTGCCACCCGAATACCTAAACTATATAAAGTTTCCAAGGTCTCACTGCCGCGTACTGCCAGCCTTGATTGAATTCCCTTTAATAAAAAATACGACCCGTGCTACTGTTCAACCACCATTACAATTTTGTTCGGCTTAGAATGACCAGACAGAAGTAAAATTACCACACGCATACAAAAGTAAAACACATCATTATGATACAGTATGTTAAATACGTAAGAGTAAGGGGATCTGGGGCCATATTTCAGTGAAGTTTTAAGATTTTTTTAGTCCCAGCTGTAAGATCACTTTAGATAAATTTACTGATAGGATAATGATAGAACCGTGTTCTATTCACTCTAAAACAACTTTCGTATTCAAACACGTTGAAAATCTTTTTATAGTTTATAACAATAACGTTATCATACCTAAATAAAACTTTCAGAGAAATCTGAAAAATAAAACTTTAGTAAAATATTTTAGAAATTATTAAATATGCTTCTGGAATGCGACCGCTGAAGTAGTTGTGTCTACAGGAGTTTTAAAGTTATAAAGAATTTCTTACCATGGACCTTGCGCTTGCCAAGGCAACGAGGCACGCAACTAAAAGGAACAGTTTCATCTGCAAGAAATATACAGCTCAAGTTGCAAAAAAACAAAACATAATATAATGAGCAAGAATCTCTAGTGCAAGAGAATATTGCGGGTTAAAGATATTTAAAACAAAGTTGAATCTTTAATTAAACTCATTAAATCGTTTATTTGCAATTTTCGTTCATTGTACACATACAAGTAAATGATTAAATATGGTGTGTCAAAGTAGCACGTTGTTCACGTCAACACAGTCAATTTGAAATAGCACAATATGTCCAGTCGTATAAAATAGTTCACAAGGATATCATCCAATGTCCGGCTAGCTCAGTGGTTCGAGTGCTGGCTTCCCACCGCTGCCGCCCGGGTACGATACCTGGAGTCGGCACCTGGGATGGTTATGCGGTCACCAAGCCGGAAAAGGTGGTTTGCACCGGGTACTCCGGTTTCCTCCACCGTAAAAGGCCACAACAACGCGACCATCTGTGCCAACGAGCGTGATCTAGCATAAGTTGTGTAACTTGTATTACAACTGTTGTAAAATAAATAAAGTTTAAAAAATAAAAGACAGACAGCTTTGAAATTAAAGAATAAATTGTCTGCAAATAAGATGTTCGTTAAATTGATATGCACAACACACCTTTATGTCCAAGACATGTATGTTGCTACTATGTGAAAAGGGCCGTTTATATATGTAGCCGTTATTACGCTTCATAAATTCAATTGTCATGAAATCACGACAGTATACAACTGACCAATAAATATCAATTGTCAAATTATCACGGTGCACAAATATTTTATCTCAAAATATTTAATGTTTAAATTGCTAATTAACAACAATTACTTAAAGTATATATAGAAAAGAGTACTATGCTTACTTAGTCGGGGTTATGGCACGATCATATACTAATATTTACCAAAGTAAAGTCTTTTCGCTTTTAAAAAGAAATGGATTCCTTTGAATCCATTATAAAAACATTTTAAAACTTAATATTTACTTTAAGTTTTTACAAAGGCTAATAACTTAATAGAGTTAAAGACCCGTTCCTTGTACCTATATTTTGACGTGTAAGTTAAGGTCGGATTAGTTTTGACACCCCCGTGCTCTTCTAAAGAGGGGGGGGGGGCGGGGGGTAGTGCAAGATACAGAACGCGTCCCGGTCCAGAGACACCCCTGATTTTTTAACATGCCCGGTGTAAAGCACTGATACATCGGACCTCGAATTTAGGTTTCATCCGAAATGTTGTTATGTTTGTGGATTAGCACTTAAACCACTGGACCACTGATCCGCTCCTGAATATATATAAAATACGGTACCAAGAAACTGTGCACTTGTGTAATAATCCTGTCTTAATGTTTCATCATGTTACCTTGGCCTGCCGGTTTACTAAGAATCTCTATTGTTTCCAAAGAAAACAAAAAATTGTCAAAAAAGGTCCATGGTAGGTAATTACTGTTTAAAAAATGCCAATGTCAGACGCCAGATATAATGATGCAACATAGCAAAGTTGCACCTACATCTTCAAGAAGCCTTGTACATCTTGTGAATGGTAGTAAACTGAAACGAAAATTAAACTAGTGATTTATCATTATGACAAAGAATAGTAAAGATATCGAGTCATGACAATCTGAAACGCAACAAAAATTGGCTAAAGGTTACCATATTCAAACTCGACCTTTATTTAATTAAGGCCTTCAGTCCAAGTTTTTGAAGAGACAATCCAAATGCTTAAATATTGGGTACACTAGTTTTGTATGAGTTGACCCCTTGACTTATTTTGTTAACTCATGATATTATATTCAAAATCGTTCTAAACTGTAGTAACGAAAATCTTCTAAACATTTCATATTGTACCATTATATATACGGATAACCAAGTAACTTGATAAGTTGTCAGTAAATCCAGGTATCTCAACTTTTCAGTCATGCTGGCCGACTAAAATGTCGGTTTATTAAAAAGTCAATATTTTATCCATAATGAAAAAATAAATAAAGGTCTTATGTATAATACATGTGAAAGCAAAGGCCATAATCCAGGCAAAGTTATCATAATGCAAAACCTAAACAATATTCAACACTACCTATCTTAAGCTTAAGTATGGACGTTACAAAATTGCTAACCGTACAACGGAAACGAAGGACTAACGTATATTAAATAATTTAGTTCAAAATTATAGCGCAAACGTTTAGTTGAAGGATCCTTTGAGCATGATGCACTTTGCACATTAAAGCGTATTTGTCTATAATATTACATTTTGAAGTTAAACGCAAGGCCCATCGAAAACTGTCAAAAGTGTCAAGAAACCGCTGAAACCCAACGAAAATATGATCTACTCGAAAGAGAACTTCTAAAGGTTATCCGAAAGTTTGGTTAAACTCGCCTTTATTTAATGTAAGGCAGTTGCATACAGAAAAGTTTCATTGTGAAAGAAACAAAGTGCAAAATGCAACCTAAAATGCCAAATAAAACCCCACAATTTTGTATGCGCCAGTTCACCCCTTGACCTAGTTCTTCAGCCCAAGTTTGGATCCATCCATTCAAAATCGATGTAGGATTGCATCAGAAGAAAATCTTTACGCCTGACCAAATACCTAAATGTAATAACCATGAATTTACCATAAAACCAGTTAAAAAACGCAACCTCTATTGTATAAACATGGATTTTCTAAGATTTGACCCCGTGACTTAGTTTTTGACCCTAGATTACCCATATGCCTACTCAATCTAGAATTCATCAAGAAAGTCATTGTGACAAAGTTTCACGAAGATCCAATGAATGAAAAAAGCAACCAATATTGGAAACAAAAGGTTTTTTTATGATTTGACCCCCTGACCTAGTTTTTGACCCAATATGATCCATATTCAAACTCGACCTAGATTATATCAAGGCAGTTATTCTGACTAAGTTTCATGAAGATCTTATGAAAAATGCAACCCCTATTGCATACAGGTATTTCTATGATTTGACCCCATGACCTTGTTTGTGACCCAAGATGACCCACATTCGAACTAGATTTTATCAAGACAATCATTCTGATCAAGTTTCATGAGGATCCGATAAAAACTGCTCTATTGCCTACACAAGGTTTTTCTATGATTTGACACTGTAACCTACTTTTTGACCCTTATTCAAACTCGACCTAGATTTCATCAAAACAGTCATTGTGACCAATTTTTACGAATATCCAATGAAAAATGCAACACAAGGGATTTCTATTATTTGACACTGTAACCTATTTTTGACCCAGATAACCCATATTTGAACTCGATCTAGATATTAAGGCAATCATACTAACCAATTTTCATGAAGATCCAATGAATAATACAACCTCTATATTGCGTACACAAGATTTTTCTATGATTTGATCGTGTGACCTAGTCTTTAACCCCAGATGACCCATATTAAAATTAAACCTAGATTTCATCAGGGCAGTTATACGAACACAGTTTTATGAAGATCCAGTGAAAAATGCAGATTCTGGTTTTATGAAGATCCAGTGAAAAATGATTCTATGCTATCTATAAGGCTATCAAAGTAACTCACCTTGAGCACTTCATGAAACGGAAACACTTTCACCAAACTAAGACTGAAAAGTTAAACAAGAGGGAGAAGATGGCTCTATATCGCTCACCTGGCAACCATTGGTTCAAATACAAAGTCATCAATAGCAGATAGGGTAAATTTCGACCTGGAAGGATGATTTAAACATTCTTTGAAGATGTCAATTTGGCATTGATACATGCCAAATATCTAAGTTATATGCCTTGTGGTTTCAGAAATAAAGATTTGTTTTTCCTTTCTGTTGCCATGGCAAATGGAATGGAATTATTTGAACAACCATGAAAGGGCTTCATGCAAGGAACATCCTTGCCAATTATCATTGGCCTAGAGGTTTCAGAGGCGATGTCGTTTTAAGGAAAATGTTAACGGACATATGACATACAGCTTACGACGGACGCCGGATTGAATGCAGTCATAATAGTTCACTCTGGTACTTTGTGCCATGTGACCCATTGACGATTTAGCAATAATTGTCTCTAAAAAGTAAAATGACCCTGCCCTGGTTATAAATTACACAAGCTTTACCTGTTTTATTTGATTCCTTGTATTCCTATAATACGTTGTTGTGAATATAATCGTCTGAATTGCCTTCACTTTACAAATATTCTACTTCAGGGAATTCATCGGTTCCAACTTCCACCGCTACTCTTGTTTTTTAAGTCAAAGGAATTTAATCTTCAGCAAAGTTTCTGGTGAAATATTTATCGAAAACATGGCAGCGATTTCTCCACAGGGTTGCCTAGGTTGTTGAAACATACTGGGGTTACGAATCCATATTAGTGTGCATTAACGTCATGAGTCGACGACTTGAGTTTTAGGTCCACTGCTTAGTCAGTGTATACATTTTTGTGAATATAAATCACTTTACAAAGTCTCCCGACATAACTGAGCTACTTCAGGTAGAAACGTCCATCAGATAACTGGGTATCCAGCGTGACTGTCCGCTACCTATCTGTTTTAAGTCAGTGTAAGGAATTAAGTCATAATCAGCAAAGTAGGTAGAAAATGTCAGGCATACCCTTGTCGTGATGAAAATTATAGCTTTATCGAGAAAACTGGCAAGTCAGTGTGAAAATGTCCAGCGATAACTGGCTATCAGTGTAGAAATGTTCAGGGCTCTGAGCTAGTAGTACAGAGTCCAGGGTAGCCAGGTTGTCGGTGATGAAATATTACTGAGCTAAATCAGTGGAAAACTGGCGTCAGTGTAGAAATTCGGGCATAACTGAGCAGTCAGTTACGAAAATGTCCAGCACATAATTGTGGCATTTAAAAATGTCGGCATAACCAGGGTCATGATGAATACTGACTAAAGTGAAGAAAATATGAGCTAAGCAAGTGTAGAATTATCAGGGCATAATTGAGCTAAATCAGTGAAGAAATAATTGAGCTAAATCAGTGAAAAAATGTCAAGGGCATAATTGAGCTAAGTCGTGTGGAAAATGTACAGGTCATAACCAGTAAATCAGTGAAGAAAATGCCAAGGGCATGTCTGGGCTAAATCAGTGAAGAAAATAATCGAGCTAAATCTGTGAAGAAAATAATTGAGCTAAATCAGTGAAGAAAATCAAAATCTTTATTCATTCAACAAGTTAATTCAAATGACAACTTTAAAACAATAAATAACAAAATCACAGACATTCTAAAGTGTATAATAATACAAAATATCATTTAAGTGCTAGATATTTCTCCAGCACATCATCCTTTTAGTCTACTTTGATCTCTTACCCTCCTGATGCAGATACTTCTATCTCTATAGACCAATGCAGATGAAACTGCTCAACCAGGCAATCTGAACACAGTCTTGCAATATTCACTTATTCAATATAACTGAAATTAATAGTTTATGTCATGAGCACGAGGCTCAGATCGAAATATCCGTCACCTAGGGAAACTGTTTTGGAGGGAACGAGGCTCTGTTCGAAAACATTTCGAGGCGTCGAATATTTCATTCTGAACCAAATTTTTCATGATAGAAACATTTTCTTGCATACTGTCTTGCACTTTTAAAAGGATTTCTAAATGCAAACTTATCGAAATAATGCTTTATTATATAAAAACAAATTATATTCAAATGCTTTGGGGAAGTGACATCACACTGTTTATAACGTTGCATCACAAGTAATTTACAAGAGTCATATTACATGGGGGGTGCAAGACGAGATTTTTCAGCACTGCTATAAACTGCAGATATCCCGATCTGGTATGCAAGAATAGTTTACAACATGCACAGTAATGACACCTAAACAGTTCTGCTGACATTTGTCAAATTCATTTAAGACACTAACAGTTTAACAAAGGTTAGGGGGATAGATAAATAATTCACAAAAGCTAAATCAGTCCCATATAAGCATGATCTTTTTTAGTGCGTGATTCAAAGGTTAACTGACATATAACATTATTTATAGAGATCATATCAGGTTCAACCATTTGGCATAAAAAAAATATGTTTGTTTCAGGTTTCCCTACCTACCCTATTTTTTTGCCCGAATCATAGAACATTTTTTGCGTATTAATATTTTAATAGCATAAATTCATTAATTTTAAAAATCTATGTTGAATTTGGTTAGTTTGAGAATAAAAAAAAAAGAAAAAAAGAAAAAATTTCCCTACCTACCTACCCTATTTTTTGGGGGCATGAAACCTGAAACAAACGTACTTTTTCTTAGGCCTTAACAATGAAATATACAGTGGCCTTTGCGTAGATTCTAAAATTGTTAGAATGTAAAGAAATCCATGTTAAATCAATTGAAAATTTCACAAAAACACTGACCTTACAGTAATATTTCTGGCTGCAGTTTCTATGGAAAAACAAGCCTTTTTTTCGATATATAAAAAGTGGTGTTCTGTACTTGTGACTAGTACGCATCGAGACGAGCATGATGCTATCACTGATGCTGACAAAGTCAAACTGGAAACTTGACCTTCCACAGAGTGACCTCAAAATCAAAAGGGACAAAGCCACTTTCCCTAGCAACTTTAATGCAAAATTCTACTTCTATATGGTTCCGGAGTTAATGTCTAGATAACATTTTAATATAAAGGTCACTGTGACTTTGACCTCTGACTGAATAATGAAGAATTTTGACGAATGGTTATGGAGGAACTGTCCCAAAACCATTCGGTGTATAAAGCAATGGATCGACAAGTTGACCAACCAACATTAGCAAAAACAATATACATTCATCTTTTGAAGAAGGTGGCTAATAATGCATCACATGTGTTTTATACAATATACATGTATTTTTATTCTGCTAAAGTTAAACTAAGGTCAAGTACTCTACAAGTATAATTATGATCCATTTTATTGATCAGTATTGTTTGGCTATTACTCCCCTGATCATGTCTTTCTTGCTTTTCGTTTCGACAAGATACATGAACAAGAGCTGTCCATAAGACAGCAAGCTCGACTATTGTGGGTGTTTGCTAATAAAAAAAGCTTTTATCAGTATAATAGCAAAACAAAATTCTGCTAACTATTAAGTATAAACTAGGAAAGTCTTGAATCATAAAAAAGTCAAATTCTATGCATTACATTTTAATCTTGGTAAATTACATTGTTTATTCCAAAATATACCCTTAAACACTATTGCTAAGTTTGACCTATACGACCTTAGTGGTAGGGATCTGTGCAGAAGTACCTTTGCAAAACTTAACCAGATTTTCAAAGTCAACGCTTAATTTGCACAATTTAAACAGTTATGTCCTCAGTTATTTTACACCCCTTAACTCAAAGCAGTAATAACGTTATAGTCTGGACATGTGCATGTAGTGCATATATACAGGATTACCATTACAAATCAAACGGGCCTAAGTTTGATAAATCTTGACCTTATCTGGTACTGGACTGTTGAGGACATCTACGCTTCACGTCCATGTCTATGATGTGCTGAGACATTTGTGCAGACAAATTATTTTAAAATTCCTTCAAGGCATGACCAAAGTTTCAAAGTCAAACAAGGGCCATAATTTGTACTAAATTTATACGGTTATATGAATGAGGAACCCTCATTACCTTCAAGTCAATATCTAAGTTATATGTCCTTGACCTTCGAGCTAGGGCAAAACTGGGTCTGTAACCAAACGTAGTCAAAGATGGGCCTATTCATATTTATACAAGTACTGACTTATTTTAAAATCCTTCAATGCATTGACAAAGTTACAAGTATCAGGAGTGGTTACGAATATGTGCATATATGTTATACCTAGCAGGCAAACCTTTACCATTTTCAAACTCAAACTATGGCCATTTTGTACTTTATGAGTTATGGGACTTGATGTTTGACACCCCTAGCGACTTAACGAGTTTAGTCAATATCTTAAGTGGTTACTGAAATATGTGCATGATAGTACCTAGGGCTTATTTTAACAAATTTTCAACTTCAAACAAGGGCCATAATTTGTATTAAATTTACAGGAGTTTCTGACTGAATTGTATGCACTAAAGACATGAAAAGTTTCCAGTAACTTTCATATGGTTACTGAGTATGTACCTGATAGTACCTTTGAGGCAAAACTTTAACCGGATTTGGTCAAAGTATACACGGGCACATTTTTGATGTACTAAATTTATGCAAGAGTTATTTTAAATTCCTTCAATGCACTAAGACATGAACAAAGTTTCAAGTAAATTCATAAGTGGTTACTGAGATATGTGCATGATAGTACTTAGCACGGAAAACTAACCAGAGCAGACGGTCAGACGGACAGAGGTAGTGACTGTAATAGCTCTCCATATTCTCTGAATAGTCAGGCTAAAAAAGGAGAAATGAATGTTTATGATGTATATAGTAAATCATAACTTTACATGCATAATCTGTAATTATTAAAGACATGGTTATTTTTCTTGCATTTCTCTTGATACGTTATTCATTTATCTTTATTGAATGCATACTGATATTTGTAACCGCTGTGTCCATTATGCTATTATGTATAGATATATAAAATGTTTATGTGTATAGGCTGGAGGTATGAATCATAAACGATTTGATTTGATTTGTTCTGCTGTCTTCTGTCTCTCTCTTTATCAGAGGGACTGGTTTCTATATTAATGCTGCACTTTCTGTTTCAGCTTCACAGCCTGCTTAAGTTTCCACAAGTTCGGTTTGCTCTGATGCTGAAAGAAACAAGAAAATAAATGTAAATGTAAATTGTAAATATCAAGACCTTTTTCTGATAAATGACCAAGTTTTATAAAAATCGAGTGAAAAATGCAGCCTTCATTGCATACACAAGGTTTTTCTATGATATGACCTGGTGACTTAGTTTTTGAACAAAGAAGACCAATTTTCTAACTTGACCTAGATTTTACCAAGACACTCATTCTGACAAAGTTTTACAAAAATCCCATGAAAAATGCAGTCTCTATAACATCCACAAGGTTTTTCTATGATTTGACCTGGTGATCTAGTTTTTGACCCTAGATTACCCATATTTAAACTCAACCTATATTTCATTAAGAAACTCACCCTGACCAAGTTTCATGAAGACAAAGTGACAATGCATCTTTATTGCATCTACAAGGTTAAGTGTGAACGGACAGACGACGGACACCAGGCAATCACAACAGCTCAGGTGAGCTAACAAAACATGACTGTAACAAGAGCTGTCCAGAAGACAGAGAAGCTTGACTATTAGAGTTTCTGACTCACAAATGATAGCATTACCAGTGTGAAGAGTAGCTGCTTTCCACAGGTTAATACAATGAAACATGAAGACCTGTATGATGTCTTTATCCAATACCTTTAAAGTCTAATGACAGTGAGCAGAATGGCTCGGACATAATTTGAAGTAATAAGCAAGCTAAAATAAAGAACGTCATGTTGCAACCTGTTCCCATTGTAGGTTTGGAGGTGTATCAGGAGAAACATTTCTAACCTTCGAATGTGATAAGGACTGGAGTTTGTCCATATGGAACAGCGGCATCACTGAGGGTCGACCATGGGCACACTGGAACGGCAAGTCACATCTGGACAGATCTTTGATTAACCTTGCACATTCATCTGCTGATAGTCTGTCTCCAAACTTGATGGCGCCTGAAAAAAGTTGCAGAATGTTAGTTCATATTCTCTATTGATACAATACATGGACTGCTTCACAAAAATATGTGAGATTCTGTTGATAAACTGGCATTTGGTTTACTAATATTGAATATAATCATGATCAAAATATAGTCTAAATATTTAACTACTTTATTGCAAAAACACAACGAAATTTAAAGGAGAATGTCTCATGTGTAAATCCTTTAATTAATTTATTTCAGACTGTCGCAACATGTATATTAATTTAAAGGAAGTATGGTATGCAGTACTACTCATCATTTTAAATTTTTAATCCATTAAGGTGATCAATAACATACATGAAAACTTATAACAGAAAGATTTATTCTATGTTTCCCAGTGAATTATGTAGTTTTCTCAGTGAAATAAAAGTGATAATCCAGTTTTGAAACAGTGGATTACCATTTTTATTTTTCAGTTTTTGCAATCTTTAACCCTCGCTTAACATCAAAAAGTATACTGAGCGTAATTTATGATGAAAATCATGCGACGATGACGTCATTTAAATGACATCATTTGTGCTATTTTTCTGATGACTTTTCCCGCGATTTTCGTAATTTTACAGAAACAAACTCAATAAAAGTAGAGTTTTAACCATAAAATAAACAGAAAAATTGTTGGTATCAGTGTAATATCACGTTAATTTCACTCGTGAACACCAAAAGTTGTTATTTTCACTCGTGGCGGCGCCACTCATAAAAATATCACTTTTGGTGCCCACTCGGTGAAATCATAATGTGACCTTACACAGAAACCAACAATTATCCTCTATTTATTCTGATCCCATTTATCTCATAAATAAATTCATAAAAAAGTTGACAACAGTTTTAAATAAAGTTTATAATACTAAAACACGACATTTCGACTCCTTGTAAATGCTCGAGCTATCCGAGTTCTCGAGTTATCCGAACCATGGAAATTTTAAAGTTATTGCATAGGCAAAAGATAGCTATGAAACAGCTTTGAAACAAAGAAAAGGCACTTTCTTTCAGTCTGACCCTCTTTAACTTCCATGATGGCATTGTATTTAAACTCAAGATCTTCGCCTCCCAACTTGCATTTCTTCCTGTTTTAGTTTTCTACTCGCCCGCCATCTAGCTCTCTATCCCCCTGAGATCGGGTTCTTAGCAGATGTTTATTTCTACAAAATTCGTGTTTTTTCTAAATTCTAGAAAGAATATGCAGTTTTGGTTTTCTCTCAAGCTTTATCATCAAATGTCTACCCAGACTCAAAATGTCCATCTTCTCATCATTAAGTTCTCGTAATTATTCCCAAAACCCGCAACGTTTTATTTTCTCCTTTCCTTCTTATTCAATAAAAGTAACAGTGATTGTAATTCACATGATTTAAGACGCATTTAAATGTGCGAATAACTTTTAGCCACTGGGCGGCCGATAATCGATAATCGAACATCATTAACAATAAAAGTTTTTCCCATGACGTGTCAAAATAATGATGCACCATCGAGTTATCCGGGGTTCTCGAGTTATCGATGCTCGAGTTATCAATAGTATTTTCTGGTTAAACATATAGGCAAAATTGTCGGGACCAACAGGATTGCTTGAGTTATCCGGGGTTCTCGAGTTATCGATGCTCGAGTTAACGAAGTTTTACTGTACAAAGACATTTCCTCCTTGCAATCAAGCCATGAGTTGAATGTACTACTGAAATTTCCATTCTGGGAGCATGTAACATTAATTTAGTTGTCAATTATGGATTCAATTTAGCTGAACAGTTTGCATTGTAACATATAGACTGAAAGGTAGCACATAACTGGTATATTTCTTCTTTCCAAAAATGGGAATTGTAAATACCAGTATGGGAAACACTCCGCAATAACAACTATGAAACAACTCACTATGACAACTTGCTCTGAAATCTTCAACTTATGTGACAACATACAACTCATAGAAAATGACTCTCATAGAAAATAGCAAATTGAAGACTCAGATCAACCTACCATGACAAGCCAGTGAACATAGCACTTTATGTATAGTCTGTGGTAAAATACCATGTGATACCTGTGTTGACATAAACACCTGAAATAAACAAACATAAAACCAATCAAAATACTGCCAATAATATACAAAATTGATGTTAATTTTCATACACATTAGATCAACTACAGTCTTTAAACTCAAAACCTTAACACTACCTACAACAACTTTCAATGTTATCCAATCACAAACAGTCTCTTGACTGACAAAATAAACTTGAAAATTTTCTAAATTTTCTTTCAAACTGAAGACTGGGGGGGTTTGAATAAGACATTATTACTGGAAACTTCTTCATATATGGAAAAAAAATCTAACAAATGTCAAAAGACAGGACTTAAAGCCTTCATCATGCTACCCATTGTGTACAATAAAATCAAACTCCAATATTATATTAGACAAACTTCACCATTTAGATTGTTTTAGCATGGCGCTTGGAGAACCCAAAACTAAGGCTTGATGTTGTTATTTAATCTAAATGTAACGTACAAGTTATTTAACCACTTTTCAGGACGAGAATGAAATTCAATATCCTACTTTACTTACAGCTATATGTTCTCTTATCAAGACCTGAAAAGTAAGAATGATATTGCTATAATTATGTAGATGTTTTCTAAATATATCCTTTTTACTAATTTCTTTTCTCTATTCTGCACAATACAAAATCCTGTCAGACCTTAAGTACAGTTATACCATATCATATATCAAATTAAGAGAACGCCATGTGCTATTTTACATGTTATAAACTAGTAAGAAAAGAAGCATCCTTTTTAACACAATACTGATATTCAAGAGGTTTTAAAGCCTAATATGAAGTGATTCTGAGCTTATATCTCATGGAGCAAAAGTCCAAATATTGCCTGCACTCACCTGTACTGTATTCCAGTATATCTTATTATTCTTCTCTTTGTCAATCAAACAAGCAGGAATAGAACTGATCAGAACTGTTGTTGGTGTGTCCTGTCTCAGTGCGATACCTAAAACATATAGCATACTCATTTACTCTTCTGCATTTTCTAAATACATCTATGGTAGATCAATACTGCTTTCAGAACCTTCCCTAAATCATGAGAACTCTCTGGCCACAAACTTTGCTTTCTGGACAGAAATGTATGTTACCTACTTCAATTTAATTCTTTTTTAGCATTTTTCTGATTCTGTCACTATAGCAACACTGACAATAGCAAATGGAGACTTTACAAATGTACCTTAAATCCAGACTATTTTCTAGTTTACTCTACCAGATACACGTATTTAAACATGTATTTGACCAGTCCAAACCACATCAGCCTTATATATCAAAGTTACACGATCATGATGTACACACATTACTGCTTAGTGACTTTCATTGAGCACCACTATGGAATGGTAAACAGTACTGTCTACATTGAAAGATGGACAACTCCATTTTAGAAATTTAGGATGAGGCATAAAGCATTCTGTCATACTTCTACTATAATATTGAGATGTTACATCATGTCCATGCTCTATATACACTGCTACCAAAAAATGGCAAACAACTTAAAATTTCTTAAATCCATTCTTTTAGTTCACATTTTATAGTCTTTGTAGTTGTCTGTTTTGTTACTGCATGTCTCTAAACTGACATTGTATTACTAAGAATGTTATAAATGTACCAAGTTTCAGGTATCCATCTTCAAAGGACAATATTGTCCTAACTTCATTTTCAGCAAAGGTCATCAAATGTGGCGGATCAACAATAAAGGGAGCTAACTCTCCACCTTTAATACCATGCTGAAATGCATCTGAAAAATAGAAAATAGATCAACATATCAAAAAGTAAACAAATAAATTTGGTGTTTCAAGAGTGTTTCCAAAAACAAGAAAACTCTTAAAATCTTGAGATTTCCTCGTAGATTTCTAGGCTGTGGCTAGGAAGAAAAGGCCAGCTCAGCCAGATTTAGGGGGAATTTTTTTTCATTCAACCTTGTAAATAAGGCAACCCTGAATGACAACATTAAAATTGTAGAATATCAAGCATACACAGATATTCAAGCATTTCATACAAAACATTCATAAATTCTGCATTTCAACAAATGCATGTACAAGTTTCAACTGTAAAATGACGACTTCTTAAAACTGCATTTTATCGTCTGAATTTGTCAGATTTGCAACACAATTAGTAATTGTAAAAGTTGAAATGGGACGATGCAATTGGCAGTTAAGTAACTGATTGTAATATTGAATTACCTTCAGTAAGTATCTCCAATCTGATTCTTTCATGCGCAGCATGTTGATCTATCAGCACCATCATCGTGTG
Organism: Saxidomus purpurata; assembly: GCA_022818135.1. NCBI lineage: Eukaryota > Metazoa > Mollusca > Bivalvia > Venerida > Veneridae > Saxidomus > Saxidomus purpurata. The sequence continues at coordinate 16,311,925 of JAFMSR010000001.1, read as the reverse complement.
ATCTGTAAAACATCAATTAAAACTTCAGTAACTAATTAGTAATAATCGATTTTAACTACAATGTAAATTATTAAACCATTGTAAAAGCGATGCATGTATCCATAAACTGTTTTTGTACAGTGCAGTAACTTTTACCACTTGCTCTTTCAGAAGAGATTTCTGAACTTACAGCAGCCTAGTAAGTTGATTTTAAATGACTTTATTACAAGCCTAACAGCAGATTTACCTTCTTCTCTGTTGTATCAAATTTGACAAGCTCTTTCAATTATGTAATTTATCAAGGGGCCATAACTCTGCATAATATCAGTTGGATCAAAAAGAAGACAACAATACTCTGTGTCTCAAAGCAGCATACCAATTATAAACAGAAATCAATAAAGTTTAATCAGGTTGTTTTCAAAAAAATGTTTAAAGATGATTAGATAAACTACTGCAGGCAAAAACATCTCCCAAAGGGATAATGGCAATGTACCTGTACAAGCAATCACTTTACCCTTAAGCACTGACTTGTTCTAGACAGCTAGTATCGAATTCCAAACAGACATTTAGATAATACATGTAAATACACTTGTTTTAAGCAATCACATACAGTCCAACCTCCCCAAACCACACCTCCCTACAGCAACAACCTCTTTAAAAAGACACACCTTTTCTATCCTGTTGCGTCTCTTATATTAGGAATCAACCTCTCCCGAACAACACCTCTCTAAAACACATTTCTGTGTTCCTAAGGGTGTAAGCTCCCGAGAGGTTGCACTGTACTTCAAAATGACCACTTTTGATTATTCTCAAAACTGACTGCTTATTACAGGTTCTGCAGCAGTAAGTTCTTGCGAAAAAAAATTATACAGAAATTATATGTAATGTACAAGATTACACATATAAATGTTACCTGTTTCTGTACTCTGCTCTTCTGTGTTGATCAAACATGCTATGAATTTCTTGTCTAACTGGCCAAGTACCTGCAATTTAATTATAAAATGTCTGTTAAACCAATACATATGCAAGACGTAAAATTTCAGATATCGCCAAATTCCATGGACGGTTGTCTTCTCAATGTATAAAATTGTAAAAGAAAAAAAATACTTGTATATTAACTATATTTGTTTTGCACCATGACAATCATAAAACAAGGAGTTGTTTGTATAAAATAAACATCTTGGTGATCAAAGTAAATCAGAGAACAATTTAAAGGCCACTGTGATCTCGATCTTTGATGGGTGATCTCAAAACCAATATGGTCACCCACTTGTCCTATGCAAACTCTACCCAAGGTATGATGAGTGTGCAGCAACTGAATATAGAATAGTCATCTGGGAAGTTTTATTAATACAAGAGTCACTGTGACCTTAGTACTTGATGAAGTGACCTAAAATTCAATTACAGTCATAGCACAGGGGAGAGTTTGAAAACTTCACTCCAAGCCATTTATAAGTCATCATCTGGAAACTGTTTTGTCAACAGACTCAAATATCAACATCAGCAAAACAATATACATGTATCCCTCCTTCTAAAGGGGAACATAAAACCTGTTTCCAATTATGTTCCCTTAACGAATTCAAAATTTGCTATCCCAAACATATGGGTTCACAAAACAGCCATTTTATTAATACCAAGATAATTTAAAGTAAATCATTGTTTTCCAAAACATTATAGAATACCCCCGTTACATCTAGATCTATTACAAATGCACAACAGAAAGTTTTGTAAACCAACCTTTACTGACTTCAATGACTCTTTCGAGAATCTGCAAGCATGAAGTCTCTTGACCACATCTGAAGGCTTCCTCGACTGTAGAATATCTGATGGAACAGTGACATCAGCCTAAAAATATTGTTAACATGGGGTTCTGTTGACTTACTGACAAGCATTACACTCAAACGTATTTGTTTAACATGGCTTTAAATGCAATTGTTTGAAAAGCAATTTTAATAGTTTCCTTTAAAGTGACTTATGCATCTTAGCACATAGTGTATTTTTAGTGACTTTTATAAATGCAATTTTTGGTTGCTGTGCTTTAAATGTGTTAAATTAACGCTTATGCCGCATTAGTATTTGAAATTGGTGCTTTAGATATAAAAATCGGACTGATAAAATGATAGTTGATGGTGCCGTTGTTGATGTTGGTAGAGATTTCAGCATGGAAGGGGCACTCCTGCATGCAGATGTTCTTTTCTTAAATTGACTCTCCCAGTCAAATAAGAAAATCAATTTTGGCGTTTTTTTCAACTGGTAGCAGGAAGGTTTGGTGTATTGGGTAAAGCTATTATTTCCTCTACGCTTTTGTACACACCCAGGGCATTTCAGCTGATTGTTCTTGAAAAACATAATGTCACTTTAATAAGAAATAATTATTTTGACAAAATGAATGTTCAGTGGTTGATTGCCAATATTGTTAGTTTTAGATAAAAATACAGGTCTTAATTAAGAAGCAAATGTTTTACTTCATCACCTTAAGTTGTATTGTAAACTGGCCATTACACAGAGGTTTGAATGTACATACTTACATCTAATCTCTTGTACCACATATCCAAATTATCAAGTGCATTCACATCTGGAAAAAAAATGCCCATGTTACAAAAGTTTTTACTATAATGAAAATTTCAGACTTCTACCAGACTTATTTTCAATATTTGTTCATTTTTTTTATAGACTTCTACCTTTGTTTCAATATCTTAATCCTTAAACCAAATTCAGGGCTTCCACTAAGTTTCAAATTAAGGAAGTCCTGACTCCAAGGCAACTGGATTTGGAAGTCCCTGTGAAAATTTTATGGAGTCCCCAGTACGCGAACCTATTGGACAGCGTGGGACGTCATCATTTCATCATCATCAATCACCATCATCATCATCATCAAATACCTTACTTAATGTTAAAAAATGAACATGAAGAACCTGTCTGTAAAATAAACTTTCATTTTGACCAAAGATCTGAATTATTCAATGCATAAGATAACAGTTTAAGTACTTCATACAAACATTTACAAAGCAACATTATCATTATAATTTTTATTGTAGTTTTTTGGCCATATTCCTCTCCAAAATTAATATATATTTTTCACCATTTTTTACAAAAATCCCTCAAAAAGTCAAAATGTTGAAACAAATCTGTACTTTATTTAAGAGTTGGCCAAAACTGTTTAAAAACGTAAGTTTTCATAAATTCAAACGCTTCAGAATTATTTCTTTCAACTATTTGATACCTTACATATGAAGTAGTCGGCCGAATATCGCCGATTTTTCGTTTGTCACATATTTTCGCGACTCCGATTTTTGTTATTTTTCAACGAAAACGGTGTTCAAAGGATTTAAAAGAATGATATTGGCAAAAGATAATGTCATTAACATCTTGATAGATTTTTTCTTTTATTACATTTTACACTGTATATTTTATTCATTTTCTAAAAATTTCCTCCGAAAAGGCCCCGCCACCTTTCCCTCAGACTGAAAAAAACACTGTTTGATACACATCTTTTCAACCTTAAAGTGTTTGGGTTTTTGGGGGGATTCTGTGCTTTCAGTCTTCTCATTACCTTTCGTTTGTTAGATTCGGCCGGCGCCGAAACGACGAAATGAAGCAAAGTACGTTGAACCATATCAGCAGACAAGCACAATTTGACAAATTTTTTCAATCCATTTTAGACCAAAACTTGCATTTACTCATTTACTTGAACACCTGCATTACCGACGAGACATTAAAATCAAATTTAAAATCGCCGATTCACAGTTTTGAAAGGACGTCCATTTTCGGCAATAGAGTAGACCAAATACGCTAGATGTTGGGAATTTCAAACAACGCCGTGTCATATTAATTGTTTACCTTGCCGGTAATTGAAGTAAAATCATGCCGTCACAAGATGTTGTTAATTGGCCCTAATTATCGCATCATTTCAAAATAACCTGACAAACACGGCTCTGTCAATCTAGCCCACGATAATTGCTGGGGCGGGTTTACGTCGTCCCAGAGCGAATCGAATACTGCCGATTGTGAGCGCATAGCGTGACTAATTACGCGTGGGCGGTCCCGAATTGAGAAAATGTTTCTTTTATTTTGTTTGGACCTATGGGTCGGCGTTTTGTCGTCCTCGGAAATTTAAGGAAGTCAAGCGTACGCCGGGGTCTTGTGTATGGCGTACTGGTCCAATTTTATGGCGTATCGCCACCCTTAGGAAATTTAAACTCCACGTTAAACAAATTCAGACCAAACCAATTTAAAATATTGCTTACCTTGCACATTAAAGGTTCCATTGTCTCCATTAGCTTTCATGATATCATCTCCATCTCCTATTGTACATGTGCTGTTTTCATTTTCAACTCCTACTTGGCAATCATTGCCATCAACAGTTTGCTCATTGTGTTCCGGAGAAACAGGTCTGTCTGAATTTATTTCATCTCTCAAGTTAAATGAGCTTTCAGAAATATCCCAAGGAGAATCTGTCCACAAGATTTCATCATTTGTGTCCTCTACTTTTCCATAACTAGCACAGTCCAATTTTTCTCCATTCACATCAACAACACCAGCAAGATTATCACCTTTTTCAGTACAGGTTCTTGAGCTACTTTCAACTTTTTCTCTCATACCAATATTGCAATCTGAACAATTGCCAGGACTATCAATAATTTCCGTTCTATCACCACCATTTACTGCTACCTCACTTGCAACAGTTTCTGTATTCATACTACAAGGTGTCTGACTGAAGAGATCAGCAAAACTGAAGCCTTTTCTCCCTGATCCTTCATTCTGAGTGGCTGTTTCCATTTCCATAGATTCAGTGTAGGAATCATCTACTTTCTGTGAAGGAGTCTTTAACAGTTGAGTCAATGTAACAGATTCATTTTCTGTACCTTCTAACACAATTTTTTCTACTGTACATGGCACGGTTTTCTTCTCATGAATTTCACTGATGTCCTTACTGCTGTCCTCTTTGCTATCAGAGATAAAGTTATGGCATATTGTCTTGTTTTGTTCCATGTCCATGTTAGAAACATTTGCAGGAATTACCTCACGCTTTTCCTCTTCCATATGATCTGATTTTGATGCATTTTCAGTATTTTCAATATCTTTATCAGGATTGAAACCAGTAGAACCGGGGGTATTCATAAGAAGCTCTGTCTGTAACTTTGGAGTGAAGCCCAATGATTCTGGTGTCCTAGTGTTTGCTTCTTCAGCATTCATCCTTGCAGTCTTGTCATTTTCTATGAACTCTGGGCTCAATCTTGGGCTAAATGCTTGAGTACTTTCGACATATTTGTCAGTTTCATTCACACTTGATTCATTTTTCATGTCTGTTGTCGTTTTATCCGTTTGGCCATTATTTGTGACATAGTTGTGTTTCTCATTTACTATTTCTGTATCAAATTGTATTTCACAGCTTTCTACTGTATCAGTATCAATCTTGACTTCTTCACTGACAACACCTTTGGTAATATCATCATTCCTATCACAGCTATACATATCACTGACATTTTGTAAAATATTGTCTTTGGGACTTTCATCTATTTCATCACAGATCATTTTATTGCACACACTATCTTTATCACAGACATCTGGTTTGAATTCTAACTCTGTTGTAAGCTCTGCAGGACCTAGAGGTCTTGCTGTATACTTAAAATGCTTTCCATATCCACATAAATCTTCAGATTCATGAATTTGTCTCTTTCTGTTATACCTTGACCTCTGTATGGCAAATTCATCACTAGATTCCATCTTACCTTCAAAGTGATTATTACCTGTATCAAAGAATTGTTTATTTTCTGCTGACCTATTTTCATTCACATCAGACTCTTGTGTATCTCTCAAGCCATTTACATTCTCACTAATGTCATAACATGGGAAAAACTTGAACTCTCCATCATTTTCTTTAGATGAGTTGCCTTTTTCATATATATTTCTTCTGGTCAGACTGTGTTCATTTTCAGCTGAGGAGTATGTCATTTTGCTTCTTTCTTCATCTCTCAATCTACTCTCATTGCAAGCATTAAGTGACACACCAGTCATTGTCTTGAAGTTATCTTCAGGTTGCTCTGCACTATTTCTGTTTTTATTTTCTTCATCGTCTTTAATAACCTTATATGTACAACTTTCAGACAACAAATTTCCAGAGAATCTGTCTTTAGTTTCTATATTTTGTCCATGTTCAACATATCTGTTCATGCTAAGGTCTTCTTCATTATTTGAGTCAAGGTTGTTGTTTGTCTCCCCAGCTCCAGTTTCAATTTTCCTCCTGAATCTCTGCAAGGAACTAAACCATGTCCTGCTATTTGGCTTAGATGTAGATGGCATTATTTTGTCTAGTTTCTTCAAACTGTCATCAATATTTATGCTCTTAGTTTGCCTTCCAGTAAATTTACCAATAGATTGTCTGTATCTAGAAAGACTACATTGAGACACATTTCCAGTGGTTTTCTCTGAACCATCACCATTATCCGCAACTGACTGTTTCACAACATCTAGAACATGGGAAGTTTTATTTGCATTGTCACCTTTGGGAATGTGTTTAATGGTTTTTGATTTGTCTGAATCTCTCGTAAAAGAATCATCTGAACTAGTGGTAGGATCATCTGAGGTAGAATAATCTGAGATAGAGGCATTGTCTGATTTTGTTATTTCTGCAGCTTCGCTATCTTCTGTATCTGTTTCTACTTGTACTTTCCTATTTCCTAATCCAATGGCATCTTTATTGACTTTTATCCTCATGTCTGCTGGTGTTTTAAACATATTCTCTTCTTCTGGCTGTTTTTGTGTTCTAAAAACAGGTTTGGTACTGGTACAATTTCTACCATCTGGTGTTTGAAACACAGTTGCTGTATTTTTCTGCACAGGCAGTCTTTTGACAGTCTTAGAAACTAAAACATCTTTCATTGTATCAGTAGAAATCACTGGCACATTTTGCTCGTCAGTTTCTTCTGCTATTTTACTACCACAGCTTTCAGCTTCATCAGTTTTAATAGCAATGTTTTCTGCACTAAGAAAGGATTTTGTTACTTCTTCTATGCAAGCAAGGATACTATCCCAATCTTTAAATTCCACCATGGTCTTTGCTGGCTCAAAAGTAATATCATATTCTGAGACTGGACACTTCACTTCAAGTATATATATAGGATACACTTCTGAAAACTTTGGCGGACTCACAAAAACACTTTGTTTGTTGAACGGAATCTGTGGAGTACCTGAGGAAATTCTAGGTTTGGGCTTCAAAGCAGGAAGACTCAACAGCATTTTTTTCAATGATTTGTGGATTTTGGATTTCTTTACCAAACGACCATTTACATACACAAACTGAAGATTTTTCCTTTGGTGGCCTTCTCTACCAATGTAGCCTTGTACGCTGAAAACTTGTTTGGAACCCCTGACCTCTGCTAACATATCTGATTTTGCTGAGCCATAAAGCTGACCAAACGTGGAGTTGATACTACTGCATTTCTTGGTTGATAGAATCACCTGTCCAGTTGAATCATTACGGAGACTGAAAGATATACCTGACCTTATCAATGCTATGCCCTCAAGCATTTCTTTCATTCTCTCCATCTCATAATTTTTATTCATGGATTTCTGACGAACCGGGAAGTTCGTAAAAAGTTCATGGATGGTAATAGTTGTTCCAACACTTGGACGGACTATCGTAGACTCTGCAACTTTCAAACTTTTGCCATTCTGAAATATCTTACAGTATGTTTTATTACTCAGTCTTGAGCGAGTTGTTATTTCTAATATGCCGCAGGAATCTCTGATACTTGCCAGGGCTTCACCACGATATCCAAAATGACACAAATCGTCAAGGTCTGCCAATGCATGACATTTACTTGTGCAAAACCTGTGAATGAAAACATTGTCAATTTAACTGATAATTTATCACTCTCAAAGTTTTCTTACAAGTATGTTAAAAATTACCACTTTTTCTTGTCACCACATCAATGTTGATCATCAAGCAAGTGTCAGTTTTTCAGGACTGCACAATTAGTGACTTTTAAAATGAAAGCTAACATTAATCTAAACTTCAAAAGACTGGTTTTCCAAGACATCAATGCCTGGAGCATTTTTCCCTTTAAACTTCTTCCATTCTTCTTCTAAGCAATGTTAAAGAACTTTACACTTTACATTTGCCTGAGTATTGACCATTATGATTAAAGTTTAAAAGTATTTCCATCAGATTTGTTGACTTGACATATGTATATAGCCATAGTTACAGTTCACTGCATGTACACCTCAATATTTGACACAAAGAATACACAACACTGTTTTACTAAAACATATACCTATTTCCCAGAACATCCAGCTGATCACGAGGCACCCCTGATCCATTGTCAACCACCTGTATCTTGAAGCATGTCAGATCCACCCTCACAGCCACACATGTTGCTCCAGCATCCAGGGAGTTCAACACCAGCTCCTCAATACATTGCGTCACACTTGTAATGGCAACACCAGATCTCAAGTAACACCTAACATCTGTTGGTAGTGGCTCAATTTTCATAGTTTACTGATAATTACAGCCTCATCTTTTCATCTGATATAAACAGAAATATTAATTTAAATATATACTCTTTTGAACGTAGTCCGACAGACAAGTCTTGAGGAATTTTATGGCAACACCACTTTAAAAATGGTTGAGTAATCACTGCAGGGATTTGCTATTAACTACATTTTTTTTACCATTATGGGCCAGTGTCCAGACAAGTACTGGTAGGTAACAACCAAATTTAAAATAAGTTCATCATTTAATACTATATCCTTATTTGAAAGGCTAAACCATAGCAAGACTACTGTATTTTTCTGATGTGGACTTGCAAAGATTTTAAAATAAAATAATTACCGGTACCGCTGCGGCACAAAATTCATCAGTTGGAAATAGCGGGAATTGATTGATATTTTCTACAGGGTATGGTCCTTTTACCAACCCAAATAAAGCCCTAACCATAATCTAACAAGAAATGTTTGTAAAACATGTATGCCCCCCTGACGGCAGCCAATTAGCCAATTCTGTTGAAGGTAACTGTCAATCTGAAAATCGATAAGGGTCATCTACTGGTCATTAAACTAGCCTAAAGTGTTCTCTAGTTATTGAGATGACAAGTTTTTAGAGTTTAAGTTCTCTGTGAGCTTGATGACCTCAAAATTTATACAAGCCATCTTCTGGTCATGATCTATTTATCTACAAAGTTTGAGTATACTAGGCCAATGCATTCTCCAGTTAATTATCAGACAAGTATTTGCTGCTGAATGTTACAGTGCCCTTTACCTTTGACCTGCTGACCTCAAAACCTTAATTAATAGGGGTCATCCACTGGTCATGACCTTCCTTCATACAAAGTTTTTTCAGGACTTACTAGGACACTAGGCCAGAGCTGTCTCATGTAATTGACTGGACAAGTTTTTTCTGTTGAAGGTCAACTTAAATTGACCTTCGACCTGTTAGTTCACCTCAAAATCAATAGGGGTCATCATCTTCTCATAACAAACCAACCAAAAAAGTTTGAATCTAGGCTAAAGCATTCTTTAATTTTTGATCGGACAAGTTTTCATCTGTTGAAGGTCAATGTGACCTTGAAATCAAAAGGGGTCCATTACTTACCATAATCAACCACCTACTATAAGTTTGAACCACTTATCTAGTTATTGAACGGACAAGGTTTCATCTACCAACAGACCTTTGACCCTAGTGAATATTATCACTACCTGACAACTACTCAATATAAACCTGGAAAAAATAAATTTAATATTAAATGTATTGCAGATTTATTAACATAAATTATGCCGCTTCATGCTTAGAATTATTAGGAAGTTAGGATTATATTTGCCGTGGTCTAGATTTTTAGCTACAGCAACAACAAACACGACATGGAAACCCCCAACCCCGATAGTATCTTTAAATGTCCTTAAAATATATGTATGGCAAGGATTAAATCTTAGTTTTACTAATTTATTTTAGCTGATGGTGGTTTTAATTTTATCGACATTTTCATCATATAATCGAAATCCAAGGCAGACCATTTTACATACGGACTTTTAGTTATCTGCGCTTTTACAGAGGCTGGATAGCGCCTAGCAAAAAATATACGCTATGCCCCGTTGAGTATACAATTATTTGGACTAATGGATAGAATGCTAACTTTGTTAGTGCTGAAGTTGTATTAGCTAATATTAACTCTGCAGACAAATTGATAATTCTAGACGTAAACAAATAAAATTTGGCAATTTTTTATCTACACATATTCATCTGTTCATTCTACATCACGAAACAAACTAAAATCGGGTCGAAACCTTTCCGAACGATCGCACAACTCATATCTTGCCTGTCTGTTACGAAATGAAATGTGACATCGTAGTTTATTTTCACTAATATACAAAACACATAGTAAAATGTCAATGTAAACTATACTATGTTTAACTAGTTCTTACTCCGCCAGGTACGAAATTTTGTTTGTTGTTAATTTGGTTGATAAAAACGCTGGGTAAGCACAATATTTCGTGCTGTATTTTTAACACGTTGCTATAATTCCTTACGTTATCTTTAGGTATGATTCCACTAAATATTTTTCAGTACTAAGTTTACACAAGGTCTTTCAAACAGTATACTATTTGAAAGACATTGAGTATTTCACCGGAATACCCCAATAAATCCGAAAGACTACTCTAGTCACACAAAAAATGTCAATTTATATACATTATGTCTTACTTTATATCCAAAAATTGCGCCAGTATGACATCACCCTTATCGCCTATCGGACTTTTATTATTTTATGTATTTTTATTTCGCAATGCAGTATGTTTAGACAGCCATTAGCACATATAGGGCACCTTAACATTTTTTCAGAAACTTCAAATAATATCGTATCATCGATTTTCATTATAGAAAACTTTAGTGCTTCAAATCATATTTGACTACTCAGACGCCACAGCCATGGTCCGCAAGTTCCGATGATTACAGAAAATGACTGGTTCCAAGTAACACCGATTTAGCGGATTCTTACAGCTACCATTTTCAAAACTCCTCATAGCCTTTACATTTGAGAAGGGGTTTTTGCCAATCAAATCACTTAAATGAGTTTGATAAATTACGCCAAACATTTGCTGACAAAAATTATCCTTAAGTACTAGATAAGGTCCATAAACTTATGCCTTAAGAATCATTAAATGAGAAAAACCTGCAAGATATTGAGGCCTTCAGTTCCACCAGTCATTCAAAGAAGGATTTAATGCTTAGGCGCTCTAGGATCTTTCTTACCAGACCATCTGATGAAACAAAACTGTGAGCACAGCTTGGATTGTGTCGAGTTATTAGTTGTCTCTGTGACTTGGGCTGGTGCGTGTTTTGACGAATAGTGTATGCATAGCACCAGATGGACAGCGTTGAAATTTGCAATTTTGAAAGATTCGTCTCACCCTATTGCAAGACATTTAATTTAAACTAATGTCGCGTAAATGTGTTGTGATTTTTGTAATTACCATGCAGTATTAAAGTCGAATTCTACACATTTTTGCAAGTAAAAATCCAGCTGAAAAAGGTGTGTGTACAAAAAGGTGGGAAATAATAGCTTTTAACCCAATAACCAAACTCTTCCCGCTAGTCGAAATTTTGCTTTCCAAATATTACTTCTTATTTGACTGGGAGTATCTTTTAAAAAAATGCGGGTTGTATTCCTTCCATTGCAGATCTCTACCAACAACAACAACAGGGAGAGGCTTTCCTCGTTTTTTTATTTTTAAGGCACCAACTTCAAAAAAAGGCGGCTATCATTAATTTAACACTTTATTGCACAGCACCGAAAATTGCTTTTAAAAACTGTCACCAAAATACCTTTGTGCAGTAAGATGCGCATAATGTCAATTAAAAAATACGGGTTCTGTTTGTATTACAGATTCTGTGAGCTCTCGTATCTTTGTTTTGGGAACAGTTATAGTATTCACCGTTTGTTTTGATGTATTAATTAATACCAAATAATATAGTAAAATAAGCCATTTCATGGAGCATGGGGACAAAGACTCGTAACTGGTCAGCAGATGGAGACACTGACTAACAAACTAACTGCAAATCTTAGGACAAAAATGTTTGTGACTTAAATTTCCCACCCAAACTACGAAACGATGGTTACAGTTTCCAACAAATAATGCTGTTTCTTCTCAAAAATGACTCTTGAATATAACACAATTTTACTGGAGACACGTCGTTTTGCACACCATGTACTCAATCGTAATGTCAATTAGAAATATCCAGTAATACCTTAAGTTTGCAAAAGTACGGCATATGTCTCTAGTTTGGTTGTTCAAAATCTCAACATCATAATTTATTCAGGGACCTTCGCAGAGCGCATAGAACAGCGGAGACATGTAATGTATGCGATATGTGGTGTAATTTATTTTGATATAAATGGAGCGAATAGCGATTATATCATACTTTAAAGTGTGCATGTGGCTACCTGTAGAATTAATAATCCATGTAAGTTTCGATGTCATGGTAACTTCGTTCAATCTGCAAAGTAAACCTTCTATACTAGATGACTATTTAAAGTCCCAGGATCACTTAAATTGAATTTACTGATATAGTAAAATAGATTTACTGATAGAAGATTGATAGAACCATGTTCATTTCACTCTAAAACATTGTTGACATATGCCTTTCTTTCGTAGTCAAGTCGTTTCTTCACGAAAAAGAGTTGCCAGAAAGACTTTCTTAATGTTTTGCATTGCACAGATACTGCTCTATATTCTAACATGTACTAATCGATTTAAAAACCAAAGTAAGGAATGTTTTAGGTACAAATAAAAGTCATTTCCGTCATTAAGACATCCTTGGGAAAATAAGAGCTACTTGTAATTGTGCTCTTGGGGCTTTAAATCAATTTTATTAAGATGCAACGAGCTTACATAAAATACCGAAAGGAAAAAAAAAACAAAAAAACAACAAAACACATTAGCCAAACCAGGCAGTGAAATATTTGAGTCATGATATTTAAAGTTTACTCATGCAAATTAATTTTAACTGAAATCAAAATTGAACATTTGTTGCTTTATAAAATCGAAATAGCAAAATGTCTCAACGGGTCTGCATCATCGGTGCTGGACCATGCGGAATGTCGACACTTATCAGCTTCGCTAAAATGAAAAATATGCCGACCGTTGCTTGTTACGAAAAACAAAGTACATGGGGAGGACAGTGGAACTTTACGTGGAAGACTGGTAAATGTTTCAACCATTGTTTATAAAATGTTACTCTTTTTATTGACATTACTAACTCGTTATTATTTTATAAACCAGAAACTTCATTTGTATATTGTTAATAGTAACGTCTATTCCGACATGTCAATACTATTTTAGTTGTACAGATTACGTATACAGTTTGAGTTATATTTTATTGTACAAGTTATATATGCATGTGTACACTGAACCGTTTTTCTAAACGTCCACTTAAAATCCAGTTATAAGAAAAGTATTGTGTGGAATGACTTAAAATTCAGAACTCCAGAGTTATATGACATTTTACTGTCACGGTTGACCGCACGAGACGATGACTACGATTTACGACTTTTAACACTAGGATCACGTGAATCGTAAATTTAGCGCTAAATTTTATTTAAATGCAATAAACGTAGAATGTCCAACTCGAAAAACAAAAGAGATTGCAAAAATGACCCCTGAATAGCGGGCTAGAGCCGTCTGCATTATTGGTGGTGGGACCTCGCGTCGGCAGGTATGACTGATTTTGTAAATTAATTTATCAATTTTGACAGAATGTGAGAACTAATATTAAATATTATCATATATTGAATATGTTTTATTGTTACATTTAAATCAAACATGATGTGGACGTTTAGAAATTCTGTTCAGTGTATTTTCATTCTGTCGAAATTGATAAATTAATTTACAAAATCAGTAAATCGAGGTAATGCCAACGGCTCTAGCCCGCTATTCAGTGGTCATTCTTGCAATTTCTTGTTTTCCGAGTTGGGCATTCTACGTTTATTGCATTGAAATAACATTTAGCGCTAAATTCACGATACACGTGATCCGCGTGCCAAAAGTCGTAAATCGTAGTCATCGTCTCATGCGGTCAACCGTGACAGTTTAATGTCATGTTTTTGGTAAAACTCGATAAAGCCATGTCAACCCTGCAGTTGTAAATTTTAGTCCTACCAAACTTTTAAATAAATGGACGTTTAGAAAAACGGTTCAGTGTAGAAAGGCATTACTGCAAAGTAAGTATAACTTTAAGTTATCACAACATCAGAAACGGCCTTCTCCAAAAGACGCCAGATTGTACAGCTGTATCGCTTATACTTCTTTGTAAAAATATATTTAATCAACTGATTTTTCAGTATTCCAGTGAAAAAAGTTAGAAAACATTTTAAAGAAAAAAGTATACACAAACAAGTTGAAGAAAGCAAAACGCTGAAAATGTTTTACTGCCTACCGTGACCAAACAAGCACCCCGCTAAATGGGAACGCCGTACCTGACCCTCCAGACTGCTGTACATCTAACACGTTTACAGGGACAATAACATTGTTTATGTATCCTTAAAGCATGTAGTATTCTCTATAAATTTATGAATACCAAACGGCAGCTTAAAAGTACTTCGAGAATTGAAAGGTCGTCCCTGATTATTGGTCAACGAAAAATATGGTGTAATAACATCAAATAAAGAAGCCACGAGGCAAAGCTTTTAGCTGGCATTTTACACAATTTGACTAAATAATCATACTTTTTGGACAAAATTGACTGGGTATTGCAAATTCGGTTAGGTTTCGATATGCATGGGAGTCATACCTGGGTCGTGGGAGGTTCATCACGGTCGGCCGGGACTATAAACAATCTAAACAACAACATCAAAATGTAGTGACCAGCATTTATACATTGCACCAAATGACAAAAAATGTAACATGTCAATCAACTTTAAGATTTATTTACAGAGTTGTTAAAGGTGATTCAGTGCTCTGAAATTTCTTGAATAGTTAACGAGATATCTACGTTGCGCTCTATTTCATGACTGACCGTTTGAGTTAAAGCATTCACATTGACCTTGAAACCTTTGAAGCGGCCGAAACAATGTTAGGTGTATTTGAAAGTGAAAAGAACACTACATCTGTTTTCAACGTGTTAAATTTAACTCAACATTGTTTGCCCAGTGAGAGAAGTAAGATCATTGTTAAGGATTGTCTCCATAGAAATTGAATGATTTGAAGACACGGATAATGAACTATCATCTGCAAATAGACGTGTCATGCTCAGAAGAGGCTCGGATATATCGTTCACATAGACTAGAAAGAGGTGGGGACCGAGGACCGAGCCTTGTGGTACACCTGCTTGGAGCCGCTTGTCCTGAGTGAAAGTTGAGCCTACAAATACCCATTAACTCAGGTCAGAAAGATAACTAGACATCCACCTAAAGACATTCGCAGAAACCCAGGTGCTGACTAAGTTTGAATAAGAGCCCTTTATGCATCACTCTGTCGGAGGCTTTGGATATATCGCAAAAACATACATTTTGACATTTTGTCATCATCAGATTTACAGATTTGGTTGTAAATTTCAATAAGCTGGTATATTATTGAGTGACCTTGAAGAAATCCCGACCGATTTTTGGAAATTAACTTATTATTAACATTAAAATATTTGTACAAGTACTCGCTGTATTTAAATACGACGCGTTCCATTACTTTCCCGATACAACTAATTACTGAAATGGTCGTACATTGAGAAGGTATGTCTTTATCGCCTTTACATACAGACTTCGGTGTTTCCTTTAACATGCGATGACTTATTTCGCCTGAACCACTTGGTTTGTGCGCAATTAAATTTGATAGAACGTCTGTAATATTTTGTTCAGTCACATGTATGATCTTACAGACACGAGTCAATTTTGGGTACACCATTTGGAAGTTAAGTGATAGTGTCGTCAATTGAGGATATGGAAATAAAATAGTCGTTAAGTACATATGCCTTTTCATGATTGCTAACTGAATACGTATTGTCTACACAGCGGTCGGATGATTTCGCTTTTTAATGAGTTTTCCTTCATTAATTCCTTTACTAATGTCCAATATCAACGAGGGTTTGAAGAACTTAAACCGTGTAATGAAAGTTATATTGAGTTGTAAAATTGCTCCCTAGCATGTTTCAAATTAATAATACCAGTTTCTTTTCTTTCTTGAGGAATTTAAATCCGATCCGCTCCCTTAGTCTGCAGCCAGAGTTAATGGCTATACGTCGTTGATGTTGACGTTTACGAGAAGCTTGCCTAATTTCAGTTCTATGCAAAGATTTATCGCAACATTCTGAAAAATAAAAACTCATTTAGTGGGGATGGCAACGAGTACTCGGTCCTTCTTCCGATCGAGTACTCTAGTACTCGGAAAACTATCATTCATATACTCGACATATTATAGATCAATGAACTATCTTTGACTTTGTTTTGAACAGTTTGAAATACTTCCAGGTAGACACTATTTCGCCGGAGGCATATTTCAAATTTGATTTATAATTTCACAGACAAGTGTACATATTACTGAGATATTTTGAAAAGAGACTTTGAAAGACCACTTAGTTCTATTAAGATGTATACGATTTAGGAAAAATGAGTTACTTTTTTGTGCTGAGTCGTAATAATTATCTTTTCTCCGCACATATGTTTAACTACCGGCATAATTAGCTTATTAAGTTATTAAGACTTCTTATTAAGACTTCAAACCCGATATCATCTGTTTTGTCTAGATCATAAGCGGCATAGAATCATAGCAATAACTGCATGTCAATCTGTCAACTCGTATATTGCATGTACTTAGCGGATTAAAAAATAGAATTTTCGCACATCACCTGGTGTGTTTGGATAACGATCACGAAGTAGAATAATAACAAGTTAAGACTGTTAAGTGGAGGAATACATTTAACGTTTTTCTAACCGAGTACTCGGACGTTCGATCGAGTAACCTGTTTACCGGGTACTTGTTGCAATTCCGACTTTTGGACTAAAACTAATGAAAAAAGCAAGCCAAAAGCATCCCTGGAATAGACCCATGACACCGGTCCTCTTCTGATGTGTTCAGATTTCACAGATAGGCGGTCGAGAATATGGAGAATGAGCAATTTGCGCCTGTGTATAGCTGAATATGATCATTTCCGCGTGGGTTCAGTTATTGTATGGGCGGGCATCATCAGCCAGGGAAAGACTGACCTGTTTATCATTAAAAACAACACACTTATGGCTGTAAGGTAAGTAAATGAAATTCTGGATGATTGTGCTCGCCCATAGCGTTCACATGGACTGGTCCGCTCGTTCCCCAGATCTTTATCTGATACAGGACATGCTCCAGGTAGCCATATCAGCCCAACCTGTTCAGTCAACAACGACCAGGCAACTCAGACAAGCACTACTCAAGGAATGGGCACACAGCAGAATGAAGTCAGAATATCAGGCAGTTTATGTAAGCAGAGGACTTGTTAAAAACAAGTGCATCGGCATTAAACATACATTCTACTTCAGTTGAGTTGATCAAACAGCTGTACGGCGGATAACAAACTGAGATTTTCTTCGAAACTGGCAGGAAATGTTTGCACATAACCTCAAGCTATTGTGTTTCCTGTTTGTCTGAAACTGGCAGCCATCTTGGTCGCCATCTTGGGTTTTGTTGCCATCACAAAAATAAGAAAATTGTTCCCGGTGGTTTCGAAACCCACAAACCTTCCTGGACATTTTGATTGTATGATACTTTTTGTTATACCAGGGTGACCCCTCTCGCCTCAAAAATGCCTAAAAGTTAATCTACGAAGTACTTTAGAAGTAAATTAATGTAAAGTTTATTTGCGGCTGTTTTTTTAGGTCTAGACTAGAATGGGGAACCGGTCCACTCTAGCATGTACAAGAACATGTGGTGCAATGGCAATTGGGAAGTTCATGAGTATCCCGACTACAGGTTCGACAAGCACTTCGGAAAACCAACACCTTCATTTCCATCCCGCGTGGTGTGGCGAGATTATCTTGAGGGTATAGTAGTCACGGTGGGGAATCACGTGATCAAAATAATCTCTAAACAAAAGTAGATCTCAGAAAAAAGTTAGAAAATAATAAAAGCAGTTTAGCTGTAAATGTAAAATGTAGCCTATCTTATGGCAATATAAAAGTATTATAGAACTACACAGGTCTCAATCATAGTCACCTTCCGACTGTGCTGAACACTTCGAGAAACTGACATAATCTATTGTTGAAGTGTTCAACACAATTAAAAGGTGACTGTGCTTGAGACCTGTGTAGTTATATAATACTCTTATGTTACCATAAGGAAGACTACATTTATAATTTACAACTAAACGACTTTCATTATTTCTAACATTTTTCATAGATGTACTTTTGTTTAGAGGTTATTTTGATCATGTGATTCCCCACCGTGGTAGTCACATTTGGTAATCTAAAGAACTACCTACGGTTGAAAAGTTAACGAATAAGTGCATGTGCAGATGTGACATTCGCTATAAAAAGAACAAAAACAAGAGACGAGGATAGGTTTTGAATGTCTTTTTAAAACCTTTACTGTGAGGTAGTTCAATGGAATGCCGGGCAAAATATATGTAATTGTATTTATGTGTATTAAAGCTCCTGATATTAAACAGTTAAAGTTTTTAATATTTGAATATTATATACTATGTGAAACGTCAATGAAAATACACATACACTTCTTTAGTAGAAAACGATTAAATTTCCTTTAATATAGTCATACGTAATGTTCTCTTATACCCGACCGCGACTATATAATTGGGATGTTCTGGTAAAGAGGCCAACGTATTTCTTCGTGAATAAAAATCATTCTACTGTAGCTTCATATACATGTACATTGATTTAAGCAAATATCACCCGAAATTGTCGTCTTAGCTTAAATGGTGATAATGAATTTAAATTGTCATTTGCAATATCTTTTCAAAACTAAATTTTTTTATCGTGTGTCCACTATTTCAGGTCGTTATACGAAAGGGGCCCCTTGTAACCTTAAGGAGTATATAAAGTTCAACACGGCTGTTCGACTTGTAAAATACTCAGACGAAAAAGACGAATTTACCGTCTCTGTAAACGACTATTATACCGGAAGTACGCAAGAGGAGATATTTTCACATGCTGTTGTCGCAACGGGTATTTTCCATACACCGAACCTCCCAGAATTCCCAGGCATGAATGAGTTCAAAGGTCGCATTTTACATTCGCACGATTTTCGCGATGCTAGAGAGTTTACCGGGCAAAATGTATTGATTGTGGGAGCTGGTTACACCGGCGAAGATATCGTGTTGCAGTGCATCAAATTTGACGCAAAGCGCATCATTCTAGCATACAAAACAAGGCCGAAAGGAGCTACATGTATAATGCCCAAAGGTGTAGAAGAAAGACCAATGGTGGTGCGTTTTGACCTCAAAAAAGCATACTTCAAGGATGGGTCTTCTGCAGAAATAGACGCTGTGATTTTGTCAACCGGATACAGGAATTATTTCCCGTTTTTAGAAGACAGATTCAGGATCCCAGAAGAAACGCATCCTTACCCAAAAGGACTCTACAAAGCTTCACTGTTTCACAAGGCAGGGAACAATCGGCTGTTCTACGTAGGGACCATAGAAACGTTTTATACCATAACATTTTTTGAAGTCATTGCTAACTGGACTTGCAAGTAAGACTTTCTTTGCCTCTACCTCTCTGTCTGTGCCTCTTTCTCGTTCGGTCCGCGTCCGTGGTCGCGTTGTTAGAGTCGATGGCATGAAATCACCGTTACCTCTCATAGAATGTGGGTCATAAGTTTGTCATATAATAGCTCTGTGTACTTGCTGCGTCTCTCAGCTAAATTTCCAATTTTTTACGAGTTTGTTAGACAATAACCACTTTCTTCTGTATTTCTCCATTGTTTCGCCACAAAATAGATTACTGTTAACTCCGGTTCCAGAAAACATGTTCCTTAAATCCGGAATGACGGTGTATAAGGAGACATTTTATACAAAGTTTACTATATTGCAAATCGTGTATGCGTTTTTATCAACACACAAATAAGTTTATTGTTACACCATGTAAATTATCTAAATGAATTTAATTAGGGTCGTAAATAGCAAAAAACGTGCACTGTGTAGTGCGGATAAGTGCTTTATATATTTATACTAAACAATGGTCTTGATTGCAGATTCATCACGGGTCAGCTGACGGACAAGCCAAAGTCACCGGAAGAGATGGAAGCTGACTCTAGTGAATGGCATGCACTCGCAAACGCATTAGCAAGCGAACGGGATGTAGTCCTGTTCCAAATAGCTTTAATGGACCATCTGGCAGACATCGGAGGATTCACAAAAGATATTTTAAAGAGCAAGGAAGCTATGTTGGAATGGATTAAACTCCGAGAAGAAAGTCTTGGCCTGGCCAATTACAGAGACCACTGCTACCGAAGCGTGTACACGGGAGTGGTTTCACCAAAACAGAAACCGTTCATGCAGAACTACGATGACAGTCTTGAAGAGTATCTCCAATCTACATGAATTACACAGTACTGGCCGCTGCACGATCGAAACGCAGATACTACGCTTCTGTATAAGGTTTAAAATAAGCTTTCAAAATTGAATTCATGTTGATTCTATGCCGTATAAATGTACTATATAAACAGCAGTAAAAGAAGCTTGGCTAAAAACGTTCTACGCGGCATTTATCGTGTTCCAAAAACCTTAAATGCAGACATGATTCGTTGTATGTACTTTGTTTATTCATATGTTCATTTGCTGTTCAATCCTCAACACAGAGCTGCCTAAAATTGATAGGAAATTCGCTAAATTATAGATTACCACCATTCATAGTCCATGTGTATTTTCGTAGACAAACGTGCACAATAAGTGTAAGTGACCTCTACTGGACTTAATACTAACGTTTTTTTCCCATAAGAGCCTGTCTTACGACAACTAAAGCATTATCAATAAACTGTAAATTATAAATTGAACTGATTAGGACCTTCATCGCTGGCACTTAAACTGGAAGGCTGAAAAACAAGGGCTGGGCTTGGATAGGCTCGTGGACTGGGTCCAACTGGACCAAATGTGTTGGACACTCTGAAATTTAAGGTCACGGCTTCCTCAAAGATTTACGTCCATTGAACACATTATTATGTTTGGAAAAGAGATAAACTGCTAGATGTAAGGATTGCCGTTTTAATGTGTTATGAATTTTCATCAACAGGTGTGTTAACCTTCAACGTGATGTTATTGTTCGTAGTCACCATCTCAGTTATAAGAAAGGCACTAAGCAGTAAATACATATTTTTAAAAAGTTATACCAGGAACTAAAATCTATTAATCTTTATAGAAGTCTTTTTTTAGGCCCCCATAGGGGTAATCCCGTTTATTATCCCCGTCATAGGCGTGATAGGGGTCGGGGAACTTCCCCTACCATCTTTACTTTATAGAAGTCTTATTTCGGCGGCAGTAGTGGCAATATACTCAAAGTTGAAAATCAACCAATTATGTAAGGTTTGTTATCATCTTTATCTCTATAAAGAAGAAATGACTTATTTTTTGGTGCTGTCTCAGTATCTTGGTTGAATTTTAATATCGTGCTAAATTTGAAAATTTCAAACGGCAAAAGAGGAGTTTGCTTTTCATGTAATGTATGTAAAATCTTATTCGAGTACTTGCAGTTCATTTAAGATACATTTTTTAAAGCTGCTCGCTTCAAGTTACCGTAGATATTTTTTAAATTGACATACTTATACAGAAATATAAAACAAAATGCTAGAATCAAAAGAAAAGCAAAAATCTAGGTAGGAATTTGCAGAAATCGATTGAAAATGTCGGTTACACGGCACCGCTAAACTATATGTTTATATATTGGAAATAATAAATGAATAATAAATTTGGTAGCGTATTTATTTGAAATTTAGAGATATTCGTGGCAGGAATTTTTACATAACTATATGTTCTAAAATACGTGTTTTACATACCGTTTCAATAACTTTATATTTTTACCAAAATCTGAGAGCAAACAGCTTTAAACCTGGTGTTAAATTAAATAATTTCAAAACATAAACAATAGAATATTTGCAAGGACATGTATAATTATTGAACCTAAAAGTTTAAGCTATACGTTCCAGTCATCATCGGTAAATTCGGCGCTTTTAAATATGTTGCAGTACCGTAAACATTCAATAGTTGTTGAACAATTAAAGGGACATTCCCTATAACTGATGTCGACTAAATAACCCCCAATACATAAATAATAGAATCTTTTGAAGTAACTAACTTAAAAGTTTCAGCTATGCATTCCCAGTCATTATTGATAAAATCAGCGGTTTAAAATATACTGCAGTACCGTAAACCATTTAATAATATATGTAGAGTTGTTGTATAATTAATGGGTGGAAACATAGGACCCCACAAAAACTTACATTTAAATTTGACCGTAAGTAATACACAAATACAAAACGTAACTGTGCATAAAATTCTGGGTGTTTATTTGCAAAATACTTTGTCTTGGAATGTACACCTTGCAAAAATCTGCTCCAAAATAAATTCCAAAATTGCCCTTCTTAAACGAATTTCTAATTATTTAACTGATGATATGAAAATCATGTTTTACAACGCATACATTTTATCAACTATGGACTATTGTTGTACAATATGGGGGACAGGAAAAAAGTGTATAAATACTGTTTCCAAGCTACAAGCAAGAGTAGCAAGACTGATAAAAGGTAAATCTTCTCGTACGTGCAGCACACAGTTACTTAACGAATTACATTGGCTTTCTTTCGAAGATAGATGTTTCTATCATACAGCTGTACTTGTATATAAAGCTAAGTATAGCCTTGCGCCAGATTATATACCTGACTTGTTAAACTTTTCCAGCAATAATATGTATAGTCTTCGGTCTGCCACCAACAACAATATCGAAATACCTAAACAACGCACTATTTACATGCAAAATTCTTTTACAAATATTTGTGCACATACTTGGAACAATAGACCTGATAAATATTCGTTTTTGTCAATCTCTGAATTCATTTAAAAATCTTTGAAAAAGCATTTATCGATGAAATGAAAAAACAAAAACAAACAATTATAGAACCGTATACTAGAATACAATGTGTGTATTGTATAAAGTAAGGTGTGGAATATATACATGTACAGTCAAACCTTTAAACGAATGTCACTCGCTGGAGGAATCAAAGCGGTCATGACTTGTTTCGTTTTTTATAGTAATAGAACATTATTTTTCTATTTTCCTTAAGTGTTCTTTGTTCAGTGAATGATTGTCTAAATGTGATACAACTGTTTTTGTTCATGGATGAATGTTTAAATATGTGTGTCATACGTTAATTTATTATTTAGGATTTTTTTTAGAGAAGGCCATGTTTTAACTAAGGTATGTTAATGTTCTTTTGATATATCTTTACATGTTACCTTCGATAAATAAAGAATTTTTATTATTATTATTATTATTATTATTATTATTATTATTATTATTTATTACAGAAGGCCTCTATATTAATTAATTGTGGTAAAATGAGGCATTTTTAGCCATAGGTTCTTCTTTGAAATTGTATTTATTTATCATTTTACGTTCATTAAACACATGATCTATGCTTCGATAATATAATCTGCTAGGTATAGAGAGTACCTCTTTAATGGGTGTACAGAAGGTCTCTATGTTGATTATTTGAGGTAAAATGAGGTTTGTTCGTTAAAGTTAAATCATCAGCTGTTAGTTTTAAATCGTTCTACTTACCCAGCAAATGTTTATAATTATAGCAAATAATTCTTAATTACTGATTTTAACAGTAATTTACGGCTGTTTAAATTGTAAGTTTTAACGTATGCATCTAGACTAACCAAACATTGTTTTAATCTAAAACGGGTTAATATGTTTTCGTATTTCATTAGGAAGTCACGAAAAGTAAAGATGATGGCTTTACATATCCATCTTTGCGTTCGCTTAAAATTTATGACGGTTTTGTATGTATATAAAAGTGTCCATAAAAAGTATGTTTCCACTGAACATATTCCCTGCTGAGAAATATCCGGACAAATATCTCTATGTTCACTATACCTTTACAAAAATCAATGGGCTGAAACTCAATAAATATCATCTGAGCAAAAGATACCGAGGATATGCACAGATAGGTTTGGTACCGATCACTCATTTAAAGTGCCATTGATTTCTGGCCTATTATTACTGAGAAATAGCACAGAAACAATTTGCTGCCAAAAAAATCAAAGGGCCGTTACTCAATGTAATATGTTCCTTGCGCAACATGCCGGCGATATCCACAAATAGGCTTGGTATTGATTATATCCTTGAACTCATTGATTTCCATCCTTCGGTTACTGAGAAATAGCGCGGACAAGTACTTATCACTGATTTCTCTGGGACTTGGAACTAATCGCTCCTGTACAGTTTCATTTGTATCTGACCCGTGGATGCCGAGCAATAGCACGGACAAAATGTGCACGGACGTCCGGACGGATGTATTACTGTACATGCCCAGTTGAGTACAGCTTAGCATTGTTAGGTTGTTTCAGTTCATTCCGTCATTATGGGGTTAAAAACGGTATTGTGGGGTTAAATAATTCTTTTGTGGGGTTAAAAAAGATCAAAGAAAGATCAAAGGGATAACCTCACAAAGTTCGTCTTGTGAGTACATCCGTCCGACAAGGTGACTCCAGTATGTCACCCTTAAACTTCGTTTACGGGGGTAGAAATATCTACACGTTAAGTCAAAATATACATCTTACATCGAAGCAACCAGTGTAGTGATTTTATAAAAGTTATTTGTGTCTTGCACATCCTTCCTGTATAACAATGTCTTTTTTCTTTATTATGAAATCACCAAACATTGGGGTTGAAAATCGTTGCGGACAACATCATAATACAACACGTCCAGTAATTGTTTTAATTTACCGAAACTGACAGTTATTAGGGAAACCAAATTCCCCGATCTAAAGATAATACAGACAAAATCATAGATAGATAGATTTATTTCGGTATCACAGTGCATACAATGGTTACAAACATGTTGTATTCATAAAATATTAGATAATTAAATAAAATACAAGCATGAGTATTAACCATGTCATGCAACGCAGTACCAAGGATAGCACAAAAAAGAGAGTGATCCCTTATTTCCATTGTGGTCCTTGTTACTGGCGGCATGACATAGAGAGACATGAATTATAGAATATCACAGATTTAAGCAAGCACATACTATAAAATATATTAAATGACTTGGTGGAGAACTAATTATGGAATATCACAGATATTAAAAATGACCTGGCTTAGAACTAATTTTGAATATCACAGATATTAAGCACATATTAATAATTAATAACATGAGGAGATTAAAAAATTTATGCAAGTAAAAATTTATCACAAGTTCATAATAAAAAATAATGAAAAAGCACCATTTCTGACTCGCGTTTTAGGATGAAGAATGGTCAAGATAAGTGGAATGCATTTAAAAAAAATATACACATGATACCGATTACTTAAATAAAAAGATTATAAAACTTGACTTAAAATTTGTTTTTTTACAGCAACCTTAAACATATGGGGCTGTGAAATACTAGTTATTGAAGATGGTAACCCATTCCATAGTTTACAACCAACATAAGCAAAGGATTTTTTACCGAAACCTTTGACTTTTGGGATTGCGAAAGACCCTTTTTCACGAAACTTAGTATTGTGACTGTGGATTTCCTTGGTGGGAATGAAATGTTCACCCATATAATCAGGGGATGTGCCTGCTACAATTTAAAAGACTTGAGTCAGAATAATTTGATCGACTCGTTTGGACACAGGTAACCAGTTTAAAGATTTAAATTGTTCATGACCAATATGAGATCTTGGGTCCAAATTCAGGACAAACCTTATCAACTTATTTTGAGTTACCTGTAACTTATTCATCCACATCTTATTTAAACCATAATACCAAAAGGAACAGGCATAGTCAAAATGACACTGAATAAGCGACATAACCAACAATTTTTGGCCTGGGGACTGAAAGTCCCCTAGGCCTAAGTTAGCATACCACATTTCAAACACTGCAGACAATTTAACTGTGCTATGTGCGAATAACAACTGTAAACATGCGCTATGCGAAAGTAGTGCAAGACAGACCAGATCAATTTTTTGTTTGAATGTCGCATATGATAAGAACATATTACAAATAAAAAGAGATTGCAGAAAGGTATATAGCTTAAGGGTTGCATTACACATTTTTTTTTGTTTTAGAAATTAATGCGCTATTAGCTGATTACGGAAGATAAGCATATGCATATCACGGAAAAGTACGGATATTTACGGAAATTTACGGAAACGCACGGAGCTCGATATAAGAGTTTTTAGTTTGATTTTCAAATTTATTTCATTGACAACTTTGTTATTTACGAACGATTACATACATATTTACCTAAAAATAAATTTCTCTAAAAAAAGATATAATTTACGTACATTCCCGAGAAGGAACTCACGTGATCAAAATCACCCGCCATTTATCGAGGACGCTGCATGTCAAGGCCCAGTGAACGGTTTCACCGATTACAACTACAAGGTAACCCAGAATCATTTTTGGTTTTCTCTGTTTTACACATTGTACAGTTCTGTATTTATATTTCATTGCTGGTATTGCTTTGTTTATTTCTGTTTCAATGTCTTGTCCTTGGTACACAATAATTTTCGTTCCACATCATCAGATCATATCGCTTGACAAAGTTGTACAAAGCGCAGATCGAAATCTTTTTATTGGTTTAAACAATTTATAATGTTGACGACGAGATTACTTTTCATTTAACGTACGTTTTATAATAAAACAAACTTCCCTGCCACCCATATATTTGTGAATCATTCATTCTGTGTCATATATTGAATTACGTCCTCTGCACATTTCGACCCGCGCTTAAGGTAAAGTTCAGCGCAAAACACGTCGGTCAAAAGTTGTTTTTTGGGGAGGAGTTAACCTATAGCCCCCAGGCCTTCAGCGGTCTCAGCGCTTTGATTTAGTATGTTGCGTGAGATATTCACGTTTCCTATATAGAAATTTTAACCTTGTGTTGGCCTTTTTAATGACTGAGGAAGCCATTGAATCACAAGATAAATTTTGATCCAGTTTGGCACCATGATAATTAACTGATGAGGTTTGCTCAATGACCTGGCCATTACAGGATACATTTAAATTTGGATTTAACCTAAGTTTAGGCTTGGAGCCGAAAAGAATAGACTTGGTTTTACCTAAATGTAATGACAACTTTTATCAATGAGCCATTTGCTAACAATCTCCATATCCTCGTTTAAAGCATGTTCAACCTCGGATCTATTTTTACCAGCAACCATAATACCAGAATCATCTGCATAGAGTAAAAGTTTATTTTTAACAACAGCTGACATATCATTTACATAGATTAAAAACAAAAGAGGTCCTAAGATCGAGCCTTGGGGAACACCACAAGAAATATTGGAGTAAGAGGAAAAAGTTCCTGAAACATCAACCAGTTGCTGTCGTTCCGTAAGGTACAACTTGAACTACCTTAAGACGTCGGTACCAAGACCTAAAGCTTCCATCTTCATTAGAAGTATACTGTGGTCTACAGTATCAAATGCCTTTTGAAGATCCAAAAGGATCATACCGACAAGATTGCCTTGATCCATTTGAAATCTAATAAAATCTGACAAATGAACAAGACATGTATCAGTTGAGAAACCTCGTCTAAAACCAGACTGAAACTTATATAATAAATCATTGTTACTAAGATACCCTTCAACCTGATCATACACTACTTTTTCATAAATCTTAGAGATAATACTAAGGATAGACACTGGGCGATAGTTGCCAACGTCTGTTTTATCCTTCTTTTTATAAAGGGGAACAACTCGGGCTGACTTTAGGTCATCAGGAACAACACCTTGTATCAAGGATAGATTAATAACATGGGTAAGGGGACCAGCTATAATGGGAGCGCTGTCCCTGACAAAACGAGAAGGTATACCGTCTAAACCAGTGGCCTTTTTAGCACTTAAATTGTTCAAATATTTTAAAAATTTGTTTTCAGAAACAATACTAAAAGAAAAACTATCAGGTAGAACTCCTTTAGGTGAATAAAAACTTTGAACAAAATTTTTCCCAAATTTATAAACCGGTGTAGGGAGTTTCTCTACAAGTTTTGATGCAACATTTACATAAAAATTATTAAATTTTTCAGCAACATTTAATTTATCAAAAGAAATTTCATTATTAATTTTGAGACCAATATTAATACATAAAGAATTATTATCATTCTTCTTAGAAGGCAATCCAAGATTTTTAAGCGTTTTCCATAATGATTTTGAATCACATTTATTTTCTTCAAGAACATCTGTAAAATATTTTTTCTTTGCAGCATGAATCATACAATCAGTACTGTTTTTCAATTGTTTGAAATGATCATAGTTCTCATCAGATTTATCTTTTTTAAACAAATGAAAAGCTTTATTTCTTTCAATGATAGATTTAAGAATGTCTGGTGTAATCCACGGCTCTTTGCGTAATTTGGTGTTTATTACATAAACACTACAAATGACATAAAAGTTCTATATCGCCAAAAGGAAATAAAATTTCAATTTTAGATAAACTTCCAATTTGAAATAATTTTAGTTTGAAACATTTAATGATAATGCGTTCTAACTTTTTAGTGTATTTGAAAGTAAATGTAAAAATCCTGTATTGATACCGCCCTTGAAAACAATAATAAATGCTCTTATTATCGAACCTCCAGTTTCATTATCGAACCTCCAGTTTCATTATCGAATCTCCAGTTTCATTATCGAATCTCCAGTTTCATTATGAAATTGACCATGTTTAAGGTGGTGTTGATATCTGCCAGTCTCAATAGCGGAACTATATGTTTTTCTAGAACTGTCTAACACATTATCGAAATCATTCGCACACATGATACATCAAGATAATGCACATGCATTATTCATTCGAATGTTATAATTATGCCAAATTGTTTCTGTCAGCCACCATCAGCTGTAAATGTTTCATGCAATAAAGTCGAAGTTCTGGATGAAAAAAACACAACCACATTTCACATGTAGATCAATCAAACGTTGATGTTAAAATACTCAATATTTCCGCGCGCAAGTCCAACATATATTCTAGGATTAAAACTGTTACATGCGTTAAAGTGACATTATGCTCATTTACTGCACATAGTGTATTTTTGGTGACAGTTTTATAAAAGCAATTTTCGGTTGCTGTGCATTTAAATTTTTTAAACTAATCATGATGCCGCATTAGCATTTGAAGTTGGTGCTTTAGAAATAAAAAAATTGGACAAATAAAATAATAGTCCCTTCCTTCGCAGTGATCTCCCTTGTGTTGTTGTAGTTGTTGGTAGAGAGATTTCGGCAGTGGAAGGGAAGCAACTCCTGCATGCAGTCTTTTTTTAAATTGACTCTCCCAGTCAAAATAGGAAAAGAAATATTTGGAAAGTTATTATTTCGTACTGGTAGCAGGAAGAGGTTGGTGTATTTGGTTAAAAGCTATTATTTCCTCTTCCCTTTTTACACACACGTATTTCAGCTGGATATTTTCTTGAAAAAAAAATGTGCATAATTCCACTTTGAGTTCTGAAAACACAAAAAATACAGCAAATTGCTTTAATCAGCAGTTATGATAAAATTAGCAAATGCTTATACATATAATAATTTATATTAAATATTAACTTTTGTACATTAATAGTATGAGTTCTTTAAATTTAAAGATTAATATTCCACCATATTCGAATATTAAAGCTGCTCGCTCTCAAGTTTTGGTGAATAAACAAGGTTCTTCCTACTGTCTGAAATTAACATATCAAGCAAAAGTTCCAGTATAAATTTTTGTAAATTATTTCAGATTTTTGAAATCATACGCAACCAAAATTTATAAAACGTTACGAAGACTTTGACGACATTCCAATTAAACATTTACAGCGGTGCCGTAAAACAAAGTCCAGCAACATTTTAAACAGATTTTCGCAAATTGCTGTGCGGATTTTTACATGTGTTGTTGATTCTAGCCATTTCTTTTACATTTTATGTTTTAGGATATCATCTAGGAGGAATTTTTTTCACAGGAAACTGAGAACGAGCAGCTTTAATAAAGAGGACAGTTTCTGTGAAACAATAATAAGTTTAACTTTATTAACTCTACATCATTATTGTAATCGCGTCTAAATGCCGCTGCCGGGATTTGAACTCACGACTTACGGGTTAGAAGTCCGACGCCCCAGCCTTACACCCCGACGCAATGTTTGATTTAAAATGGAATGATGAGATTCGAGATAAAAGGCTAAACACATGTAATAATTTATTACAACTACAACTAAAGCAGAACCCACTTAACAGGACTGGATCAGCACTGCAGTGTTCTGCGCTGCTGGTTCGGTTGTTTTTGATGATAGAAGTTCACAAACGTGTTCGTCTTCTAGGAAATTGACGGCTTCACACTCGTATGTAATCAAACACATATAGCCACACTCTGTCCTTGTTCTTCTTGTCAGTGTTTTGATGGCTACCCCTTTGCCTTTTTGTCCTTGTCTAACTGTGTAATCTTGTCAGGATTTGAAAAAAAAAACTAAAAAATTTACTGTATGAAATAGAAATTACCAAATTAATGGAAAATTAAAAGTATCATCTCTCTTGTTTTATTTTATTAGGAATTTACTTCAAGTTGTGACCGTTAAAATTTTAGAAGCTGCAAGAGATAATGTACGAGGCAACTTCTATCAAACTTCTCTATAGGTTTTTGCATTTCATAAAAAGTTGCACCTTATGTTTATTAATTGTACTATTTTCATTGATCTTTTATTAAACTAAATATTATTTTACATTTTTACATTAATTATCATTATTATATTTGTTATAATTGTTATATTAATTAGAATGTTTGCGTAAATTGCTACATTTCCTGAAAGATGATTTAACTCCTCTTTATTTTGTAAAATATCATACAGTCGTTTTGAAATATAAGTCAATCAGTAGGTCCTCCAAATAACTTTTCATGTAATGGTTGAGAAATACATTATTTTCCCCTTTGTGCTTTCTTTCAAAACACTACATGAATATATATAAATGCTATAGTTTGAAATCTGAGGACAGCGGAAATAATATATTAAAATTGAGATATCTTTTATGATTAAGTTGTTGGTTTATCAATAAAAAAGTCGAGAACTTACTTGTATCAATATACCGGTATAGACGTCCAAATACCTGAACCTCGCAAAGGGTAAGATAATCAACAACGGTAGAGCGTCTTGTAATTCGAACCCATTTGCCGGCAGTTAGTTTTTTCAACTGAAACGTGTATATTGAATCAATGGTGCCCTCATGATATCCCTGTAAGGTGTAACTTGCTTCTGTTTTGCCGATAAGAAGCTCTACGTCCCGGAGCCTTTCACCTTAAATGTATGCCAGTTCAATAACTTACTTACATTTCATAAAGTTATATTTATTACGATGGTAATACTGTGCCTTTATCAACATTATGACGATTTAAAATAAACATCATTCTATGAAAATGACAATATTATTCTATGAAAATGGCAATATTATTCTATGAAAATGGCAATATTATTCTATGAAAATGGCAATATTATTCTATGAAAATGGCAATATTTACACTTATAATTTTATATCATATACATATTCTTCTATATGAGTATATAACTAATTTCTTTAAAAATCTTTACACAATTCTATAAAAAGGTCACGATTATGCGTGTTTTAATATATTTATTTCGATTTTAATAGCAGTATATATTGTGAATTTAATTTCAGATGCAAAAATATTATGTTCAGTTCTGTTCTGTATTTCTGTAAAGACCGCAAACTGTTGTTTTTTTCTAATAACTGAAGATAATTGTTGTCACACGAGTACAGACTTCCCAAAAGTATTTCAGTTATTTACGGACGGACGGTCAGTTTACCAATGGGTGGCGCGGTGGTAAACGCTCTGGACTACCAATTCGGAGGTTGCCGGTTCGAATTCATCCCGGTCAGGGCACTGGAAATTTCAGAAACGCTTTTCAGTGTTTCTCACCCATCTAGAGATGATTTGGTTAGAAACCCAGAGGAAGTCTAACGTGTATCGGTGCCACACACCGGCCATTTAAAAGAACCAAGGGGTCTATTCGTAAAAGAGCTAAGGTCGATCTGGTACCCGGATTCTCTTAAATCTGCATTTGTCTCTCTTCAACCTAGGCCTGCGCCTGTAAGAAGTCTTGGCAAGTTCACCCAGGGAGATAATCCAGGGTCGGCGGGACTATAAACAATCGAAGGGGAAAAAAGGGTCAGTTTACCAAACTCGATCCTGTGAAAGGTCAGTAACATACACACAGGAAGACATAGATCTGAACAACGAAACAAGTCCGGACATTTTAAGACATCATCATTATCTTTTTAAATACTAATTTACAAAGTGATTAAATCCTCTCCAAAAAGCAAGTTTCACTGTAAACTGTCCTGATCACAATATTCGAAACCACAATTTTAAACATAATTACAACAATATACTCACTACAACAATATACTCACTACAACAACAATATACTCACTACAACAACAATATACTCAGTTACTAACAACAACAATATACTCACTACAACAATATACTCACTACAACAACAATATACTCAGTTACTAACTACAACAATATACTCACTACAGCAATATACTTACTACAACAATATACTCACTACAACAATATACTCACTACAGGAATATACTCAATACAGCAATATACTCACTACAACAATATACTCACTACAGCAATATACTCACTACAGCAATATACTCACTACAACAATATACTCACTACAACAATATACAACATACCTACAACAATATACTCACTACAACAATATACTCACTACAACAATATACTCACTACAGCAATATACTCACTACAGCAATATACTCACTACAACAAATACTCTACACAATATACTCACTAACAACAATATACTCACTACAACAATATACTCACTAGATATACTACAACAATATACTCACTACAACAATATACTCACTACAACAATATACTCACTACAACAATATACTCACTACAACAATATACTCACTACAACAATATACTCACTACAACAATATACTCTCACTACAACTACTACTACAACTACTCACTACCTATACTTACTAACATCTACTCACTACAACAATATACTCACTACAACAACAATATACTCACTACAACAATATACTCAATACACAACAACAATATACTCACTACAGCAATCAACTCGGTTGTAAACGGTCACATGATCAATATAGTATGTCAGACCTAAATCTACCTCCCAAAACCGATCTGTACCGGTTGTCGTATGGGTGCATGGCCATTGACTATTATCCTGTGATAATTTCCCATCTACAGCTTTATCTGCCGTCGAACCGTATGTATCTGTCTGATACGCCATCTTTCCGAGAGCAATATTCTCAAGATGTCCTCCTTTCAAAACAAAGTTGTAAACAAAAGTATACAAGACCATACGGAAGTGCAAGGCTGTAGCTGTTGGGGCTTTTTGCATCGAAAATGTACCAAGTAACTAACGACATACAGTAAACTCTGTTTATAACAAACTCATTTCGACTGTTTAATTTTTTCCTTTATATCCAGAGTTTGTTATACCTACATAACAATTTTATATAAAGTAAAGAAATGAAACAAAACTCGGACAGAGAAAATGTGTTCTCTATATCCGGATTTTCGTTTTATCCGATATCCCTTACAGAAATAATTGGCCTCTCACTACCAATAGCATCTAGCAAGCTACCAAGCTGCTACCAGTAGCCGCTAGCTAGCTGCTATTGGTGGTTTTTTCGTTAGCAAATTAGTTTTCCTACTACTAGTAGCGGCTAGCTGCTACTTTTTCCAGCTAGCTAGCTGCTACCTATTACCTGCTACTAGTAGCAGCTAGCTGCTACCGTTCCTGCTACCTAGCTGCTATTGGTAGTTTTTCGTATGCAAATTAGATTTCTTGCTACTAGTAGCCGCTACCTAGCTGCTACGTTTTTCTGCTACTGAGCTGCTACCTATGGAATTCGTGCAGCTTATTTGGTAGTTGTCATCAAATCATGGCCTATTAAACTACTGAAATCTGTGTCAAATAAATTAAATCAAAGCACTCGGAATACTGTAAGAAATGACCATGAAATGTTGGTTAAAATCTTACCCTTTAACTGAACATGAAAAAAATCTTTCATTTTTATAACTGCATTTAATTTTTTTTTCTTTTTGAGTATGTACCGGGTAAATATTTTCGTAAGCCTAGAATACATAGTTACAGTACTAGTATACTGCTGGCTCAAAATGTGATTTACAAATTTTTTCTTGAATTCTAAACAAGCGCGAGCGACGCCATGAAAAAACAAATGCCATTAAAATCAGTTAATCAATTAGAAAGATATTTTAGAACCAAAATTTGAAAATCGCTAATTCCAAGATTCCAACTTTACCTATCACTAGGGTAAACATTATAGGGAAGTATCATGAGATTAGACCACAAGTGTACCTCCCAACCCCCCCCCGCCACAGTGTTCAAAACTGAAAAGGTTGACCTAAGTATCATGACCAAGTTTCATGAAGATTGGGGAAAAATGTGACCTCTAGAGTGTCCAAAAGGAAATTGTCTATAGTCAGAATTATCGCTATGATGAATCGGCTTGCTTCACCATGATCACATGGTCAGGAAAAGCCTCGGAAATATTACATAATTTCGATCATATATAGCATCAGGGAGATGAATTGTTGATAGAGTCAGTTTACTATAGTACCCTTATTATTTATTTGATAAAACAAACACAATGTATATACTCACATCAAAAGTGTCCATATCCTGTGTTTACGTTTCACGTTGTTATTTCAAGGGCGCCGCCATTTTAATTTTCTCGCTCAACTTTGACGTCACTTTTCTTGATTACGTCATTAATACCATAAGACATGAAAATGCTTGTCGCTACCTTCTGGCTATGCTAGCAGGTTCAAGGGGTCGGACGTAAACGATGTATCTCGGGGCTTTAAGCGAGAATTTGATGTAGTTCTGGTCAAAATGGCGGAAATTTAATTTTTTTGGGGGGAGACGGATAAGAAAATTGGAAGGAAATGTTTGTTTTTAATTTGATCGAACTGTTATCATGCCCTTTGTATAGCCCATGTAATATATGAAATCGTCACACCGATTTGGATCGTGGACCTAAAAATAAAAAAGTTATTGAAGGGATAAATTGGTCGGCAGTGTTTATGTTTGGATTTTCCGCCGTTTTCTCCTACGTTTGGACGGTTCAGACCGCTTTACTCGAGCTTATTTTGAATGCATTTCGTATAAACATGATGCGATCCATTGTTATGTAATGTGTGCACGTTTCCAATACGAATTATCGCCGATTTTTTAAACTTTAAACCGATTTCGATGTATCTCGGGTCGTTTTAAGACGATTTGATATATCACCGGGTTCCAAAAACAACTGTAAACGGTAAACATGTGTAAATTGTGTCAAAAATGAATTTTTGAATCATACAACATTCAACCCTAAATTTCAGCTGCCACAATGCCTGTAACTAAGGGATTTCTGTTAAAAAATGTACGAATAGATACAAAGATTAGCTTCATATAGATCTATTAATTTTGTTTCATTCAGCATTACATGTTGACAGCATATGTTTGTTGATTCAGTTTAATACCATTCGATTTTGTGATATTTAATTCCATGGTCGATGAAACACCTAGTGTGGCAGCAGCAGCAGCCGCACTGGTTCGCAATTTTCACTGGACATCATCCATGCTGTCCGTTGGTTTACCGTTTACAGCTGCTTTTGGAACCCGGTGATACATCAAATCGTCTTAAAACGACCCGAGATACATCGAAATCGGTTTAAAGTTTAAAAAATCGGCGATAATTCGTAATTGGAAACCTGCTCACATTACGTAACATATGGATCGAATCATGTTTATACGAAATGCATTCAAATCCCCCAAGCTCAACTAAAAGCGGTCTGAACCACCACAAACGTAGGAGAAAACGGCGGAAAATCCAAACAGAAAGTCTACCGACCAATTTATCCCTTCATTAATTTTTTACTTTTGGTCCACGATCCAAAACCGGGTGTGACGATTTCATATATTACATGGGGATAATGGTTGATAGGCAGTTGATAAGTACCCATTATATTAAAAACAACACAATTTACTCACCAATTTCCTTATCCGTCTCCCCAAAAAAACATTACATTTCCGCCATTTTGACCAGAACTACATCAAATTCTCGCTTAAAGCCCCGAGATACATCGTTTACGTCCGACCCCCTGAGGTTCCTGCTACCGATAGCGGATGGTCGCTACTAGTAGCAGCTAGGTAGCAGGTACAATACATAGCAGATACTCGCTACCACCTGCTACCTTCCTGCTACTAGTTCTTGCTATCAAAAATAGTAGCGACTAGGTAGCAGCTAGCTAGCGGCTAGCAAGCTGCTACCTTTCTGTTTCTATAAGGGATATGTCGTTATATACGGAGTTTATTGTATTTCAAAAGACTAAGTACATTGTTTAACATTGTATATGCAATGTACATTATTGCTACAGAAACGGTAATTATGCATTCATTGTAGATTCAATATAAAACATTTGTTCTAGCATGGCTCATTCTGTTAAATAAAGGATGGTATCCATTGTAACAGTTGTTAAATCTGCAATATATCCTACGTTTTGAGTCTTGACGCAAGAGCCATTACGACGACATACTTATAAATATCCTCGTAAAATAAAGCACCTTCAACTTGCAGTTTTATCTTTGTGGCCTGGGATATTTAGTCATGTCAGAGTCGAAATTATATCCTTTAAGTATTTTGCATCCTCTAATAAAAAACTCTTTGTCCTTCAACTGGTGTGTTATAAACCACTCAGGTCTACGACATTCGTGTTATGTTATTGTGCATCTCAGGTGAGAATCGTGCTTTATTAGATGATAAACTCCCCTAAATTGTTTTATATTTTTTTACCCTAACACGGGTATTATGTTTTAAATAAACTGACATGGATATTCTGATTGTTTATGATCTGAACTGACTGCAACGGTGATCAAAGCAATGAAACAATTGAAAGACTGTCGGCGGTTTAAGTTCCCTCATGGTTTCAAATTCACATATTATTTTTCTAAAAACCGTAAACATCTAAGCTTACTATAGAGTATATATTAAACAAAACTTTTAATTCACCACCATCCTTTTTCATTCTTTATTTGATTATCATGGCTTGATTTTATTTTATGAAGACACTTGGCAGATACTTCCTTTCCATGAATTTCAAAATGATCGGGTGGTACGAATTATACGGCAATGAATTTTAACTTTAACGTTCGTAGAGTGCCTTGATGCTCATCCATGGGAAACCCCCTCTTACAGTTTTCTTCCATTTGGAATTTATACCACTCAATCATTTTAAAATTCATGTAACGGATTATCTATATAACCAATCTCCATAAAGACATGACAGTTTTCGTGCATCGATATCTAAAATAAAGCTGGCAGATATTGAATGGGTTAATAATTAAATAAAGAAGGGAAAAGGCAGGTGGTGTTAGAATATTTTGTTCATTACTCAAACTCATAGATTAAATTATGCCAGCACTTCTTCATGTCAGTGACCAAATAACATTGCGGACGTAATTCCTTATGCATATTCATTACCCATGAGCTGGAGTGGCGCTAGTGTTTTGTTACATATCAAATGCCGGCGGTCTTTGTCTAATTATAAAACTAAAACAGGAAGGTCATGGTGGTGCTGTATCATACACCCGAGAAACATTGCTTTCATAGATCAATTTCAAAGTCAACTGATTCCCGTCGTAGGCGATGCCAATTTACGCCATGGGGGTCTGAACAATCTTGGATGTGATCTACTAGACCATGCGACAAGCCAAATAATTGTGGTTTCAGACAAAAAGATGTGTGTAGAAAAAAAGCACATATGTAAAAATCAAATCACCCCCCCCCCCCTCCACCCCCCACCAACTTTGACCCAAGGCATATGATTTGAGCAATCTTGGTACAGTGCTAAGTGCTAAGCTAAATGTCTAAGCTATGGGCCTTGTGGTTTGAAACAAGACATAAATTAAAGATTTCAAGATATCAAGTGAGCCCTGAGCATCATGCCAATACTACTATCTTCAGTTAATTAATAACATTGTTTTATGACCGCTTCATGACAAACTGAAGTTATTAATACATATATATAAATATCTCGAAACACCGACTTACCGCATAAAAAAATGTGTCCAAGGCACAGTGTCAAAATAATGACGATCGACATCTTCCGTAGAGTTGGTATAAAACGAGAGAAGCCCCTATCTTGTCATACTGCCTCACACCTCTCACGAGAATATGGGCAGGGTATTATTCTACCATTGATAACTGAAAATAAACTTGAAGAAAATAATTTATCAGTTAAGTTTGTTCCAAACAGTGCCGTTGACAGAATATTCCTGTCTGCCCATCTGTGAGGGATACTTAATTTCCTCTTAAAACTTACTAGTAATTTGAAAATCATTTTATGTGCAAACTTCTAAATAATTCAAAAGTAAAACTACGTTGATGATCACTTGAAAAGACTTCAATTAGTACGCGTTCATATAGAACTTTTACTGTTGCCAATAATCGACGTATCTGTACTTTGTTCACGTTTCCCAACGTTTTATTGATCAAAATATTTGCTTAAGGTGAAATGCAAGGCGCATGTTATTTTATATTGTCTATAAATTTAAAATTAAAAGCGCGGTGAGGGAAAACTCGAGGAATAACATGAAATAGCGTGCTGTGCAAAAAGTGACGTCAGTGGCAATGTTTGAAGCATAACAGCATAGAAACCGTAAGAGATATCAAAACAAAGAAATCGGATATCCATCAGAAATAGCTTCAACTATGCACAGAGTAAATTTCATGAGAAAATTCGAACAAAATATTTGAGGCGCATTTCACCTTAATATGGGATATACATCGTATAAGTCTCTACAAGTATGTTAAACGTGTATAGCGATCTACGCATTTTATATGTTTTTACCTAAAAATAAATTTCTTAAAAAAAGATAAACGGTTTCACCGATTAGACGGTAACCAAGAATCATTTTTGGTTTTCCCTGTTATACACATTGTACAGTACTGTATTTATATTTCATTGCTGGTATTGCTTTGTTTATTTCTGTTTCAAGGTATTGTCCTTAGTACACAATAATTTTCAATCACTCAGATCAGATCGTTTGATATAAAGAAATTTGATTCTATGCATATGCATGGTTCTGATACACATTGCTGTTAATTGAAATGAATTAGTTCGGCGATAGAAACAGGCCTCAAAAGTTTCATCAAAACCAGAAATATGTTGATCTATAAGTGGAGTATAAAACTAAAAGCAGCAATCAATTACGTTTCTTTTCATTGTAGTCAAAGATCGTTACGCATGTTTTAAAATGATCATTTTAGTTTATTTACAATATATTTATTTACATTGCTCGTCCCATAACTCACTGGCTGTTGCAGATTGCTTGTTCAGTTTTCGTCGATATTTGCTTCATATATTCACTTTTAAAGAATATTAACTATGACTTTACCAGCGGGAAACATGGTACGTGTATGGTACGAGCATCTCAGGGAAACAAATCGAGGCAAGGCCTTTTATTCTACTTGTTGCGTTCGGGTATTGTTACTAGTCTTGTCGGTTGCACATGTCTTGAAACGTATATTGACTATCGGAAATTTGGTTTCTTAGCTTATTTATGCAGAGAACAATCAGATAACATAGCTCTGAAAGTAAAGCTCAAACAGTTTCAGTTTTCCCATAACTACCCTCTAACAAACTATGGATTCATTCCCGATGTTACAAATATTCTTGTAAAAAACAATATGTATGATCATTTAAAAGTGTTCATAATTTATGGAACAGTATTTCAAACTCGCTTAACTCGAAATTCCGTTCAAGTCGAAGAAATTATGAAGTTCCGTCAATTTTTCCTTCTTTATTTGTGTGCTTCAGCTCCTTTTAAGGCAACATTTGACTAAACGAGACTTCGGATATGTCAAAGGGTCAAAAGGTCAAAGCGTACATCCTCACGATATTTTTGCGTGACAGCGTCCATTTAACCTATTGAGTGTTTAATGGATGTCGAAGCTCAGAGGGATACTGACACGAATATGCCATTTTCCACAGCAACAAAACGCTATTACGCGACAAAAGAACCGTTCAAGCGTGCAGACGTTAAGGTGAAATGCGCCTTAAACGCGCAACACCATAGAAACTGTAAGAGATATCAAAACAATGAAATCGGATTTCCATCAGAAATATCTTCAACTATGCACAGTGTAAATTTAATGAGAAAAATTCGAACAAAATATCTGAGGCGCATTTCACCCTCAAGACAATAGAATATGAATGTGAGATATGAGGGTCCAGAGAGACCGGTGTATGATTTCACAGTAGAGGTCTTAATAGACTAGCTTTTGTTTTCATAATCAGCTACTGCATAGCCACATTAACAGTAGGTAAAAGTTGATAAATTATGGTGTACATGTTTAAAGTGACATTATGCGCATTTTTTTTCAAGTAAACATCCAGCTGAAAATGGTGTGTGTACAAAAGTGTAGAGGAAATAATAACTTTTAACTCAATACACCAAAACTCTTCCCGCTACCAGTATGAAAAAATAACTTTCAAAATATTGATTTTCTTATTTGACTGGGAGAGTCAATTTAAGAAAAGAACAACTGCATGCAGGAGTTGCTTCCCTTCCACTGCCGAAATCTCTACCAACATCAACAACGACACATTCAACTATCATTTTATCAGTCCGATTTTTTATATCTAAAGCACCAACTTCAAATACTAATGCGGCATAATCATTAATTTAACACATTTAAATGCACAGCAACCAAAAATTGCTTTTATAAAACTGTCACCAAAATACACTTTGTGCAGTAATATGCGTATAATGTCACTTTAAAAAGGTTAAAAACTTCTTATTAAAAAAAAGATAAAAATGAAGAAAGAGTTTATCTATGCTTTTCAAAAGCATCCATGCACATTTATCATATATGGTGGTTAGTATATTGTCCATACCATAAAGATGTGTATTTTCTCATTCAAAGTGTTGAGTTATGTAAAGTTTGCTATGCAAATAAATTTTTCAAGTTAGCTTAAGTCTGAGAAAATTGCATTTTCTTTTATATCTTTCCTAGGCATTTAATTTTGATAATACATTTCAACTTTCGCATACACTTAACCGATTTAGAAACGCAAAGATTTCCCCTGTTGAACATTTTTATTTGAATGACGCTATTGTTTTTATTTCATTGTAGTCATTTTTTGCGATGAATTATTGAAACTTTTACAAGAATTCAATTTTAGATTGTTTTTGTTGTGTATGGAATTTGAATAAATTTGAAACACGATGACACTGTTAAAATAAATATTTTGCCACTTTTGCGTTTTTAAACAGGTTAAGTGTAATTCTCTAAAGTAAGAATAAGTTTTCT
This sequence comes from Saxidomus purpurata, assembly GCA_022818135.1. NCBI lineage: Eukaryota > Metazoa > Mollusca > Bivalvia > Venerida > Veneridae > Saxidomus > Saxidomus purpurata. The sequence continues at coordinate 16,270,394 of JAFMSR010000001.1, read as the reverse complement.
GCATATAAAATGTGTTCAAGGTATCAAACATTGCTAAATATGCCTATAACACATGTTAAATATTGAAGTAAATGTTGTTGTTTTTTGATATAAAAAAAAACATTTTCATCGTTGGGTAATTAACTAATTTCTTAAGAAGGAAAACAAAAACACAATAGGAATTAAGCAATAAACCAATTATTTCTAAATGTCAATAAATTTAACGGTATGTCTATTGGACTAAATGTCCAGTCTAAGACCTAATCTGGCAGTATCTTATCTGATAAGGGGTCATACAACAATTAAGGGATTAGACCTCCTGCGGTTTAGAGGGGACTTATGAAGGAGATTTTAATTGTCTTTAACGCCCTTTTTCAAAATTTGTCACTACTATGTCCAAGAGGGATGTCCAGCTGAGAACCACCACTTTTGAGAAGATGTTTCCTGCTTCACGCTGAGACACCTTATTTGAGTGACAAGCGTTCAAAGCTGAGCTCTTGTGATTGGCCTTCCGTCTGTCTAAACTTTCATTGTGGATTCTCTAGAGTCAATATCTAAAGTCGATTCCTCATGAAAAGTTTAGTAAAAAAGTCAAAACTTGGTCACATGGGGTCAAAAACTATGCCATCAGGTCAAAAATACTATAGAAAACCCTTTGGAACACCCTACACTCCACTTTTTGTACCAAATCATGTTTGTCTTGATGATTACTAGGGATAGTTTAGAACTTGGTCAGTGAGGTCAAAACTAGGTCAGCCGGTCAGATGTCTTTTAGGTCAAGTACGAATCTGGGTCACGTGGGTTCAAAACGGTGTCTTGACAGTCTGGCTCGTGGTTCATGTTTTGGTCGAGACTATACGCTTACCTGATTTGATATTGTGGAGTCAAAAACTAGGTCATCAGGTCAATTGTAAACATCATAAAATCAACATTTTGCACAAAATTATCTTGAAAATTAGTCAAAATGGTTGTCTTGATGCACTTTAGTCAAGTTCAAACTTGGTTTCCATGGATCAAAAATTATGTCATCAGATAATATACATGTAATAGAAAACCTGTTGAAAACTCTTGAAGCCACAGTTTGCACTATTTATCCTAAAATTTGGTCAGAATGTTTATCTTGATGATTTCAAGATCAAATTTGAAACTGGGTTGCGTGGAGTCAATAGGTAGGCCACAGGACAAATAAAAAAAACTTATCAAAACACACACACATTTTAACCGAATCACTTTGTCGGTTGTCTAGGACACCAAGTCAAAATCATAAAAGGACCTAGTAAAAACACAAGGTCAGATGATCCTATTGCAGTCCGGCTCAGGGATTGGCTGAAAATGTACAGGGAAACCCGTAAGATTAAATGAGACATTACCTGATTGGTAGAAAAGGTTGTGTTTACAAATGGAAACTACATATCTGAAAAATAAAATGCAATGTCTTGTGCACGCGAATGAATATTTTAGGACTGGTTATCATGATAAATAACACTGAAATCGTCATATAAATAGGTGTACATATGCGGTTTAGACCCCTAAATATCACCTGACTGAGTGGGGCGGTTGTCTCCCTTGCCAAATTGTAAAAACATGGGTTGGTTAAGCACATATAAAAACAGTATTTTCTGGTGTCAGAGAAACTAATCTGTTCGAAAAAAGAAATTTCATTGATCAACACTCTATAGGTGGGTATGATACAGGGTCACCTTTTGACTAGATTTATAATCTAAGTCAATGGGGAAAACAATAGGAGTATCTGACCACAACAGGATTTGACAATAAGTTATCTTGAAAATTGGTCAGATTATCTGTTTTGATGAAATTTAGTTCTAGATCGAAACTGGGCATCATGTGGTCAAACATAGGACTCATCAGGTTGATCGATCCTGACCTTTTGACATAGTTTGATTTAGTTTGATTTGACTTTTGATTTAGTTTCGAAACTACAATAAATGTTGCAAGCATATTACAAATTCGTCTCCGGTTGACCTTGATCATACAATTTAACCAACTATCTTGTTTTTTGAGCAAAAGTAATCTTGTTAACTATATATTGCAATCATGGCCATCTTGGTTCATACATTAAATCGTTATTTTGGTTTAAACAATATTTATTTTGATCAATTGTCAGATGTATAAATTTACAATGTAGACGTAATACATTAGAATACATATATAAACGTACCGAAATAAATAGCAGCGAAGTGTAAATGTTAATCATACAGATAAGAGGCGGAAGCTTTCAAAGCTTATAGAAAAAGTCAGAGCATTATGATACATGATGGTCATTTGAAGGAAAATATCACTTGAAATTTATAACATTCCGGTAAACGGTCTTTTAGTTACTTTTAATATATAAAAATCATATTGCAGATAAAGTATTATAATGACGATCTACAATTTCACTTCCTCGTTAATAGTTCAAATAACGGTAGCACAATGTATGTACATACTATTTCATTCTTATCTTATTGCAGATAAAATATTATAATGATCTACAATTTAACTTCCTCGTTAAAAGTTCAAATCGTGGTAACCAATATATCTATATATACATTATATTTCATTCTTGGAATTTCTCAAATATGAGAGCTTTTCATCATACAGGCATCCTAGTATACAAACCATAGACACATTTGCTGTAGTTGAATCAAAGCGCAGCTTGTGGAAAGTGTCTTTTAATTCGTCCACACGTTTAGAAATATTTGCACTTTATTGCCAGTATCTGGTTATATGTCGGCATGTTATCGTTATCGAACGAGAACAAAACCGACATACGTAAGACTTAGGATCTAGAACAACTAAGTACATAATTTTCGGAAAAGACATCTTCAGGTAATGCTTTAAAACCCGTCAATATCACAAGCTTTATTGTGTATGTATTTTAGAGTTTTATCGATGGTACCGGGTAATCTATATGGCTAACGCCCACTAAAGAGTTCAGTTATTTTAGGTTTCGGGTGATAGTGCAAGATACAGAACGCGTCCCATTCCAGAAACACCGTCTGGTGGTGTACAGCACCGATACATCGGACCTCGGTTTTAAGGTTTCATCCGAAAGACCATTAGTTATGTTAGTGGAGGAGCGGGGGTTGAACCTGCGATCCATGGATTACAAGTCCAGCGCGTTAACCACTGTACCACTGATCCACTTCCTAAATGTGGAGTCATATTGAGGTCGGACCTGACTGTATCCTCTCATTTGCTCCCCATCTAGCCAGGTCTAGCAAGATGGACGAGAGTGTGAAATGATAATGAACCTGTGCCACTTGGGCCAGTGGGAAAGCGATCTGGAGTGGGACGGGCTACATGTACTTGGACGTAGCATAGAACAGGACGATGTACTAGGGCGAGAAGGGGTTGGTACCGGGACGGGGCTGGGTTGGGATGGGACCAATTGCTAGGCTGAACAGGGACTAGGAGCACTGGGACGGCAACACGGCGGGACGGGGACCGGAATGGATGCACTGGGACAGGATAGAGGCGCGGGTTGTGCAGGAAATGGTGGGAACGGGACCAGATAAGTGCTAAAGGCTTCTATGTAAATCGCTTGTCAAAAGTTTCACTTAAATGTATGGTCTCATCCACATCAGTCAGAGGAATTCGTTAAGGACGCGGACGTGGCGGGACGGGGATGGGAACGGAATATTGGTTACTTGGTAGTTGATTTTTTGACGTATGAAAAAAAAAGAAAAACACTTGGCAATGCATGAATTTATTTAAATTTACATTGTTCTGTAATGGTTTCCGTAATGCGATGTAGATGTAATCCTTCTTTAGTTAATTTAATAACGACAAATTCAGTTTGTTATGTAGTAAATTACTAAATTTCTAGTCTGATAGTTAATTTGAACGATGAAATAAACAAAAGTGACAATATTAAGTTCTCCTAACAAAATAATTTACAAAGTGGTTTTATTTTCATCAAGTAGCAGATGTGCTACTTGTTTCGATACAATGTATCAAGCTTATCCGACAATACTTGGACCATGGTGGTTGCCTTGAAAATTGTTGTAGTACTGTCCGATCATCGTGAGCGTCGAAGAATTGCTGTGTAACAGACTCGCATCCGGATTAACCCAGCTTGATTTCAGTCTTCTAGCTGAAAACCACGAATATCTGAAACAAAAAACATGTTCCATCTATAATTTCAGGAATAGACCATTAAATTAAATTAAGATAATATAAGAAAACAAAATAGATTTGCTGTAAAATTCTTATTCTAAACGAGTGCTTTGGTTTGCGGAATGTCATTACTGCTCTGAGAGCTTAAAAAACGTTGAAACGTTCGTTACATATGTTGCATTGTATTAACCTGTAGACGAAATTTGCAGCCTCTAGCTGAGGAAGTAGGGTTTGCATCAGATGCAATTGTTGATGCACGTCAGTTGACTGAGGACACGCGAACTCTGTCAGCCATATTTTCTTGTGGTATTTATGATGTAACTTCTGCAGGTATGACATGATCACGTGTGCATCGCAGCTGTACTTATGGGCGGCAATATAATCTATCCGACAACCCTGACACAGGCGAAGAAACTCGTCAAACCAAGGAAAATTTTCACCTGCAGTACACGGACTGACTAATGGTAAGCCGTGAGAGTGTTTTTCAATCTCCGGCCATGCGTCTGCAGCTTGCTGTGGGGTCATATTTGCTTGGTCAGCGTGATCCGGCTCGTTGAAACCCAGAATGTATCTAGCAGCGCTTGAGATATTGAGGTGTGTATGACTGTTGTACTTCTTCACCATTGGTATGTACATTGGCAGTGTTTGGTCCGTGCCAGGTGGACATACGTCTGATACCTTTCTATGAAACAACGATAAATCCATGTGCCAGTCATACCTTTAGAATGTAAAAAGAAAAAGTTTACACTTAATCGTTCCAAGAAATAATTTTAAGAAACTATTCAAACAAATATGTTTCGTAGCTGTCCATATGTATACTAAACCAAATTGAATATCATTTCGAAATTTAAGCTTCACTATATTTAAAAGATGTTACTTGTTATCAGGATTCAGTACTAGGAAAAGGGAACCATGGTCGAGCGCCAAAGGAGGTTTATGCATAAGTCGGCAAATTTTGGAGATATAAAAACAAGAAAGATTACGCGATATACTAGTAGCTCAGCAATGAATAAAAACAAATGTCAAGTACAACCAACGATATAAACCTTTGTTACAAAACCTCATGCAGTTTCTTGCGAAGAAAACTGATCTTACTTTGTTAAGTAATGTTTTATGGAAGGTACAGGTTCGAATACTTGATTTTAGATTGAAAATTTATACCAGTTAATTATAAAATTTGAGGCATAAAGCCGAACGATTATTGGTGATTTGAGTATCACATAAACATATATATATATATAACTCCCCCATATAAAAGTGAAATAAGTTGTGACTCTTGTGTTACAAGCATTTATCGTATTACAGTTTTCATAATTATGTCTGGCAAAAATCCGGTCAAGAAAGGGATGATATACGATGATCCACTTACCACCATGACATGTTATTTAGAGCTTTAAAGTCGTCACATTTCAATCCTCCGGCCCATGCCGCAACACCTTTCTTGCGGGATCCATACGCAGGAATGACAAGCAAAAACAAGCTGACAGAAAATGCTAAACAAACTTTTTCTAAGGTAACCATCTTGTTAATTCTACGTGTCACCCTTCGGCTTGCTTATCTCTGACTGACTAATACAAAATGTATAATATTCTGAATATGCATACAGTTCACTGTAGACGGTCAATTTTACAGCTCATTCGTATGGCAAGCCACTTTACTATTAAAATCAAAGCACTTTGTTTATCTTTTGAAGTTATAACTGGCTGATATTGGAGTGAGGGACATACTTTTTACAGTTCGTATTGCTAGTTGCTCTATAATTGTAGAACGAGTTATGTTTACACGGTCGCTGATATGTAAACGCGAGCTGTATGCACTGGCGGATCAATCGATTAAGTGTACATGACTGCCTGATGGCGTAGTAAGTAGTATATCATGAATTTTGCCTCCGTTAGTATTACAATAATTTACAGCATCAACACGTATATACGGCAACGAAATTGGCTATTATCCACTTTTTAAGCCGAGATCGCAAACACGGTCCCAACGCGTTTCAGCAAAAGTCGACCTACTTTGCAGGCGAAAGGGGAAACCTATGACTGTTCAAACTGTAAGGGGCAAACGATTAGTCGTTTCAAAAATTGCCTTACAAAAACAAAGAGTCACGTGATTCCTTGTTGAAACAGTGCATACAACTTCAAACGATTGCAGAAAGGTCCGTAACTTACGGGCTCCAGTATACATTTTTTTCACGGACTCTGTTTTAGAAATTACTACGCTGTTAGCAAATTACAGAAGATAATCATATGAATATCACGGATATTTACGGAACGTACAAGTTTGTAATTTGATTTTCAAATTTCTAATATTAACATTTACGGGTCGTACCGACTATACCTCGAACGAGGATGGTGGACCTAATAAGCACAATTACAAACAAAAGACATCTTTCTTATTGACGAACGGATACATATGTATTTACATGAAAATAAATTTCTTTAAAAAAAGATATAATCTGCTTGTCAAGTTGGAGCTGAGGAGTAGGCCTAGGGAACGGTTTCACCGATTAGAAGGTAACCAAGAATTATTTTTGGTTTTCCGTGTTATACACATTGTACAGTACTGTTTTTTATCCTTTTTATTGCTGGTATTACTTTGTTTATTTCTATTTCAAGGTATTGTCCTTAGTACACAATTATTTTCGATCCACATCATCAGATAAGATCGCTTGAAGTTGAACAAAGCGCAGATCGAATTAATTTGATTGGTCTCTCAAACAATTTATAATGTTGTCCATGTGATAATTTTTTATTAAAGAACGTTTTATAATTAAACAAACTTCCCTGCCATCCATATATTACATGTATGTATTACTCTTTCATTCTGTGTCGTATATTGATTTTCGTCCTCTGCACATTTCGACCCGCGCTTTAGGTAAGGTTCAGCGAAAATCACGAAGGTCAAAAGTTGTTTTAAGGGGAGGTAATCTATAGCCTCCTGGCCTTCAGCGTTCACAGCGCTTTGATTATACCTCGGTGACCGCTCCTTGTTAAAGGCAACAGACTGTGACTATGTGAGAAACTGGACAGGTAACAAAACAACTCATTTTCCGCAGGTCAACATTGTTTTGTAACTTCATAGTCTGTACTTCCTTTAAAGATTGATCAATCTTATTCGTATATATATTCTGAGTACCCCAAAAGTAAAAGTTTGATTCATGGTAAATACGGTGAAAAGAAAAGTGAAACACTTTTATGTTATAGTTTGTGAAACACCGATGAACATCATACAACCGTGATTCACCGGGGTTTGGTTGTAATATGTCAAATATTTTGTATAAAATGTTTAGTTTAAACAGGCTGTCCGGATTTAATCAAGACAAATATTCAATTCAATTTATTTATTTAAAGTCCATTCAAAATTTACAAACTTTAAATTACATTGATGCACGATTACAGAAGTGTTTGGTTCAGCCCGACTTTTAAATACACGTGTATGAATGGTTTTGTTATCGAGTTAGGGCCCCGGAGAATGGAAAGCAACCTAGCTCCACTCACTAGATTCATCAGTGTCAATTCTTTTCATGTTTAAATATCCATATTTAGACAAGGACTCTCCTCTATCATAAAGATCACAGTCATAAAGTATATATATTATATTTCTGTCTCATCACTGTAATAATAATAATAATAATAATAATAAAATCTTTATTTATAGAAGGTAAAACACATTAAGTAAACGTACAAAACATTTGACTTATTTACAATGTGGCCTTCTGAAAAGAAATAACATTTATACAATAAACGATTGAATGAATGAATGAATGATTGAATGAGTGAGTGAATGAATGAACGCACGCACGCACGCACGAACGAATGAATGAACGAATTCTTAGAGAAAAAATAATGCAGCATGAATTAGTGAATGAATGAATGAACATTTTCTAAAGCAATATTAACTATAGCAGACGTACCCGACAAACACTCATTGATTGAGAAAAAGCAGTTCAATTGAAACATTTCAAAATGTATACACATTCTTTACTTCAACATACATGGCCGTATAACTGAACATTGGTAATTTTTTGTTAACTTTAAAAACAACAGAAACATTCATACGAAAATTCTATAATTTAATTTTATAATTTAATTCAAGATAAATCATATATGTAACAAGTGACTTCTGTAGTATTGATAAGAATGCCCTATGATTTAAACAATTGATTTATTTTAGAAGAAAATGAGGACCAGTTCCTAACGTGACCTAGAATTTTGACCATGTTTTGTGTTCATCTTGAACAAAATGAGACTTTTCTTTTAATATCTCTAAAACTGTTCAAGTTATAGCCAATTTGACCAATTTTAAACACGATCTTCATTTAGACAACCTTTAGGTCATGCTTTACGTTCGTCAGATAAAACATTCTAAATATGGTTCTTATTGTTTGATATAAATTATCTCTTAGACCCTAGCTGATCCAATTCCTAATATTGAGTCAAATAATATAAATTGACTAGTGATTTGTGAATATAAAGGATATTATCCCGAAAAGAACATTGAGTGAAATGGGTTAAGAAAATAGTACCAATTTGTAAAGGGAACTGATGCGAATATATGAAAGTCCCAAGATCACTTTGAATTTACTGATGTAGTAGAATTGATTAACTACTATGATAAGTATAGAACCATGTTCTGTTCACTCTAAAACAACGTTACAATATTAAGTAATTATTTAGTATCTGCTCAGCATTAAGACAGGAAAGTAGTTTTTTTAGAATGATCTTTGTCCAGCAATACAGTTGGCCATCTTATCCTATTTCGTTTCGGCAAATCCATGAAAGTATGGTCACCAATCTCAGATAATTGTTTCATACCAACCGTGCACCACATAAAAGGTTAGATGCGACGAATTATATAGTATGCCCTTTCATTGTAAATACCATTTTAATACATTATGAATACTTTTTATACATTTCTTGCTTTACATTTAAAGATTTTGAAATTATGATTTTAATTAACATGTAAAATTTATTTTGTTCTCAAATATTGTTTGTATGTATGCTCGTCTATAGGGGGAAATAAAGAATATCTATCTATCTTTCTTATTGTTTAAATAAACTGCTGCACTAAATTTGTAACATGTCCTCAATCGGTTTAAAAAGCAATGTTTTGAATGTTTAAAATAAAGGTTATTTCTGCAGTTAAGACATCATTCTTGGTGAAATAAGAGCTACAATGTACTTGTAATTGTGCTCCTGGGACTTTGATAAAAATGAATCTTCCTCCTTACACAAAAGAGCAGGTAAAGGAAAACTGATAGGTTGCCGCTTTACATATCTGATAGCTTCTTTAGATTGTTTATTCAACCATAAAATACAGGGAGGCATTTATTATTTCTTAAATAAAATCATTTTTTTAAGTAAAATCGCCTTTTATTAATTGTATTCAGTTTAATAGTATTGAAAGGCATGTATAAATGGACGCATTATCTCTCAAAATTGGTCAGCAAACCAACACCGCGGTCAAAAGTTCAAAATTTACAAAATTGAAGGACTATGACGAGGAGATCTTACGCGGAAACGCTGAAGTGTCATTTCTATAAACATATCATTTAAAATAAATTAAATAAGTATTTATATTTTATTAGGGTCCTTTTAAGGCAAAATTAATTTGTATACTGATCGCAGAGAAACGCAAATAAGGAGGTAATTTCTAGAAGGAAATTAAAAACCCAATTCCGAACCTTCTTTAGAATGCAAAGCCTAATCGCTTATTATCTACCTACTCATTTTAGCTATTAGATATCGTTATTCAGACGTTTTGTATCAGACAAAGATATTGGTGTAAAATTTAAAACATTTGCTAAAACAGACCTTCATGTTACACAAATATCTGAAAATTTTCCAATGTCACCTTGACTTATCAGACAATAATCAACAACAGAGCACCCTTGTGTTCTAACATATGTATAGTCATTTGTAACATAATTTCGACCAATTAAAATGCAGTAGTAACAATCAGTCAAACAGTCAAGCAGAACTGAATCATATTCGTTTGCCACATTATCAATCACATTTCTATTCGGCAAGGTATCTACTCCTTCAATATAGCCAAACTTTGCTACACAGCTGTTAAGATCGCCGCAAATAAAAGTTTATCCGAAGTTCTGGTACTCATACATAGATCTTCTAGACAACAAAGAACTATAGAACATGAATGTATTAACTTGTCTTGTTGAAAACATTGGGGGAAGGTAGCAAACACATACAAAGACATTTTATCCATCAGACTTCTGTTTTAAGGTAGTGGATGTGTAATGAGTACTTCCTGTTTAAGGATCATTTGGAATACTTTGGATTTTATAGCTGTACCTATTTTGTACTGTGGCGCAGTGGTTAGAGCGTCTGCTTTGAGATCAAGAGGTCCTGAGTTCAATCCCCCAAGCAGCCAAAACTTTTTTTCATTATTTTTCCTTTTTTAGTTATCAAATTGAATAACACGAAAAATTAAGCCATTTTACAAGATTTGAAAACTGTATCTTAATTTTCCTTGATTTTATCAAGCTGTACATATACTTGAAAATACAAAAATTGACCGTGCTCATTTTTAAAAGTTGAATATCTCAAAAAGTAGACGGTAAAACATTTTAATTTTTTCTTATATTTCAATTCATATACTACTTATAAAAGTGTTATAATCAATAGTGATGGCCCTACTCCGAATCTTTTGCTACAGTCGTGTATATGTACATGTGTGATATGTCTCATGGCAAAATTAGGCAAATTGTATACCCTAGTTTTTGGCATTATTGCACATTTTTTGTTACACATGTTAAGCTTGTAGAATTATAATTCATGTTTTGTAATTCTGCATTGCTTGCAGTACTTTTTGAACCTGGAAGTTTTTAAAAATGTAAATAGATACTTGCAAACACACCTATTTTAACTTTTTATGGTACTTTTTAATATGGTCAGTATTTTTCAAGTGTGGGTAGGGTAACAAAAAATGGAATTAATTTGTAATTAAACGGTGAAATGTCTTTAAATTTTGCACACTAGTCAGTTAACAGATGTAGATCATATAAATATTAAATTTAATGTGTTTTGTAATAGTGTCCATTAGACCCCCACTACCTTAATTGTAACCACAAAATTAAATTAAATTAAACTAATTCTATAAAATCCTTGCAGACTGAGACCTCAGATGTGTCAAATAGATAGTGTTTTACTAAAACACATAAACATACCCATCGACTCGCATCTTGCGTTTACATGAAGATTTTCCTATTATTCCCTAACCATGTATATCCAGAAACATTTATAAATTCATTATCTCTAAAGTGACTTTCTCCAATGAAATTCTCTAATTTACATCAAAATTAAAATGCTTTATAACATATTCTCTAAATGCACGGTGGGGAATCACATGATCAAAATAATCTCTAAACAAAAGTAAATATATGAAAAATGTTAGAAAGTGATAAAAGCCGTTTAGTTGTGAATATATGAAGTAGCCTATCTTATGACAACATTAACGCATTCTACTCATGTCTCAACAACAATCACCTTCTGATTGTGCTGAATACTTCAAAAATATATTGGTTCAGTGTCCGGAGATGTTTATCACAATCGGAAGGAGACTATGATTTAGACCTGTGTAAGTCTAAAATACGCTAATGTTGCCATATGATAGGCTACATTTAATATTAAATGCTAAACAACTTTCATTCTTTTTTAACATTTTTCATAGATTTACTTTTGTTTAGATATTATTTTGATCACGTGATTCCCCACTGTGAAATGTAAACTTAACAGAGCTTAAGTTTAGTTTCCAGCCATTAACGTTCCAAAACCCTGCTGACAATCAACAAAGATTAATGACCAATTATTTAAAGCTATACAGTCTATCTATGATAATGTGGTTTGTTTAGTTAGAATAAATGGCTTTGATACTGACTGGTTCTCTGTTAAAACTGGGCTAAAACAAGTTTGTTCATTGTCCCCAATGCTCTTTAATATATACATTTATCACTCTGACTTTGGTCCCCTTGTCTTCTTCCTGAAACATTACAACGCACGCGTAGATTCCGTTTTTAATTTTTCACCCTTGCAGAGAACGCCTATAAGTTGCAATTGAAAAGTGATTAGCTAACAAACATCGGGGTTTCATCCGTTTGCTTATCGAATAGCTTTTATTTTATGGATTTTTGGAAATCGCATGTACTGCATATAATGTAAGATCTACAGTGTATATAAACGAAAGTACGATATACAATGTGATTTGCACTACATAATTACAAGGACAAAAGCACCACACATTATGGACACAGTGACTACCACATATATTTAAAGTGGAATTATGCACATTTTTTTTCAAGTAACTATCCAGCTGAAAAAGGTGTGTGTAAAAAGGGTAGAGGAAATAACAGCTTTTAACCTTATACACCAACTTCTTCCTGCTACCTGTTCGAAATAATAACTTTCCAAATATTGATTTTCCTATTTTGACTAGGAGAGTCAATTTAAGAAGAAAACAACTGCATGCAGGAGTTGCTTCCCTTCCACTGCCGAAATCTTTACCAACAACAACAATAACACTTATAAGTCCATTTTTTTATTTCTAAAGCACCAACTTCAAATACTAATGCGGTATTATCATTAGTTTAACACATTTAAATGCACAGAAACCGAAACTTGCTTTTATAAAACTGTCGCCAAAAATACACTATGTGTAGTAAGATGCGCATAATGTCACTTTAAGTTTGCACATCATATAATGTAAAACGTATCACGTTATATCTACTACACACATACACAAAATAAGTGCATAGATTGGTCTTTGTGCAGCACACAAATTCGAATGTTATGCATACATTATAAAGACAGCTAGTACCACCACATATACTAGTAACAAGAGTTGTACTACATATAAGATAGACAGTGCAGCATATAGAGTAACTACTACTACACATAATAAATATCTAACACATATAGTTAGACATCTACTTTGTGTAGTAAAAGATCTACTGCATATAATGAAATATCTACCGCAAATAAGCGAACAAGTCATGATAAGACGGTCATTGCGTTCCATATTGTCTCACTATTCCTTATCATTTTGGCAGCTACTCAACAGTCTCGACTGAACTTAGGACTTTTCCCGGATGAACCTGCCTAGCATTCAAACTTTGCCATATTCCTATGATTTATATTCTCTTTTGTTTACCTGATAGTAACCATATAAACTACTTGCAAAATGCAATCGGGGCAGACCAACAAAACTTACTAACTGTCGTTTGGATGTGACTTTAAAACCGAGGTCCCATTTATGGGTGCTAAACGCATGTCATGTATAAGAACCAGTGGTGTCTCTGGCATGTGTACGCTTTCTGTCCTCCAAAACCTAAATAAGTAACCTCTTCTGGGGGCGTTGATTATGTGGGAAACCGGTACCAACGATAAAACTCTAATATACAATACCTATCGGTAAAGTCACCAAACGCTATATATGTGGTAACAGTTAAGCCAAGTCTTAAAGGCCATGTTTGTTTGTAATTGTGCTTATTAGGTCCACCATTAGCTATCGAGGCTATAATCGGTACGACCAGTTCAAGGTCATGCTTGAGATAAGTGTCTATTTATATTTATGCAATAGCATCATGTTCCAATATATCTACAAATCGCTTATATTATATACTTATATTAAAATCCAATATAAATTATAAAAGCAATTTTCGGAAGCTGTGCATTTAAATGTGTTAAACTAATGATAATGCCGCATTAATATTTGAAGTAGGTGCTTTAGAAACTAAAGAAATGGACTAATAAAATAATAATTCCTTCCTTGGCAGTGATCTCCCTTGTGTTATTAGTGTTGCTCGGCAGTGAAAGGGAAGCAACTCCGACATGCATTTGTTTATTTCTTAAATTGACTCTCCCAGTCAAAATAGGAAAAGTAATATTTGGAAAGTTATTATTTCGTACTGGTAGCAGGAAAAGTTTGTTGTATTGGGTCAAAAGTTATAATTTCCTCTACCCTATTCACACACGCCTATTTCAGCTGGAATTTTACTTTTAAAAAATGTGCATAATGTCACTTTAATATATAAAAATCATATCGCGGATAAAGTTTTATATTAAGGTTGATTCTTAGTTTATAGTTCAAATCGTGGTAGCACAATGTTTCTACATTATATTTCATTCTTATCTATTTGCAGATAAAATATTATAATGGTGTACAATTTCACTTCCTCTTTAATCGTTCAAATCGTGGTAACACAATTTATTTTATGCTTTCCAGTGAGATGCTGAAATATATCCGTAAAATATAGATTGATGATATAGATATCATATCAGTCACAGTATGGGTGATAAAGGTCTGTCAGAACTACTTTTTAAAGTAGTACAGATACATAATTTTTCTTTTGTTTTAAGAGTTAGCATAAAATAAAAAGAAAATGTGTTTGTTTTGAGTGGATATGGAATAAATCTCAACTCAAAGTGATACAATTTTCACATTTTAACTCGCGCTTCGCGCTCGTGAAAATATAACAATTACATCACTTCTCGATGAGATATATTCCACATACATTCAAAACAAGCAAATACCGTCTATACAGTACAGCACAGGCGAAACACCACGCATATGCGTCCATGCGGCATGTAAATAAGAGTCTGAAAGCATGGAGATGCGGCGGGAAATCAAACGCGTGACGCGACATCGCAAATTGTATGCGGCATTCAATTGCCGCATCTGAAAGACAAAATAGCAATCAAGCGCATTCAAGCGCGACAACGAGTCCTGCCGCGTGATGCCGCGTGTCGCGACGTTATGCGGCATGTCATTTTCTATACAGGTAAAAGCGATGAAATAAAAAATATGTACTATATCGTATTGTACACGTGTATAAAACTGGGGTTTTCAATAATGATGTACAATGTATTCCATATTGTTACCAATACAATTTCAGTCTTAAATGTTTTTAGTAATTACATGTGTATACCATTAAGTTTTAGTAAGTTTAACCATAAAACATGTATGTAGAAACGTGTTTTAGAACTGTGAGATGAAAAAGAAATACCTCAACCCATACGATTATTTTGAATGAATTATCTCAATGCAGAGATCGACAAATACTACATTTAATGACAGAGTACGACCAAGAAGATAAATGTTAAGAATAATATTTAAGCATCGTGATCACTTTAAATGTTGATAATTGAAAAAAAGGATGCTTAAAAGAATCACGACAGAAATAAGTATTTACTGTAAATTAACGCTGAAATACATGAGAATGGGATTTCCTTATCCACTACTTAATGGACATGATGGTAGATTTATTTTCACGCAAGTAATCAGAAATAAGTGTAAATACAGAATGGGGATGAACAAATTAATAATCAGCTTTTTCTCGAATTCTACTTCAAAACTGCTATAAATGGATAGAAAATGATCTAACTAAGAAAAAGAATACCCACAACCCTATGTTTATTTGTTTAATAGTTTTACAGTCATTTTTTCGTATGCATGTGATGTGCTTGCTGCTTTTAATTTTCGTAAAAATAGCCCGGCAGCGATGAGAGATCATTGCAGCAGTTAAGTATAAGGTTATCTTTCACCGGTAGATCTACATCTCGTAGATGAAAACGTACTACCGGTATACAGTAAATTTTGCTTATAACGAACTATCCGGGATCTATCAAATGCGGTCCTTATATCCTTGAGTTCCTTATATCCATATATCGACGTTCCTTATATATATATCGAACTAAAATACATATCGAACAAGTATTTTATAGTCAAACCACAACCATCAACTTACAGTTGCTTTTGATTTTTCTACCACCTTTTGAACAGTTATTAATATCTATAACTGTTATCCTTTTCTATATCCGTATGTAAAATAATTGCAAATATTAATAAAGCATAAAAAAGACCGTTCATGTTTTCATTGGCAATACTGAAACAAAATAATTTTGTATTTGATACAATTGAATGAAGCCGATTTTCGCTCGATAGCCAAAACTTGAATATTTAACATGTTTTTTTCTCCCAAAATGGGATTTCACCCGATCTGCATGCTTTTAAAGAAACGCTCATAATTGGTTACGAAAAATATTATCACTTGAACATCGTACTTAGCAATTGTGTTGGTATTCTCTTTTAACTAGTTTATCAAAAGGTTATACATGTGAAATGTAGAAGACTATATCCGAAGTTTCCTTATATACGGAGTACGATATAACCGCATCTTTTTACATTTATCAAAAAAAAAGGAAGAATCGGGCCCAAAAGAACTGTTCATTATAGCTGAAGTTACGTTATATCCGGAGTCGCTATATGCGGATTTTACTGTAAAAAGGTAAACTGTCCGTCTGTTAGAACGACCAAAATACGGCTGGAACGGATGTACTTTCCTTCTCGAATTGTAATTCAGTTCAAATCAAATTTAACTGTTTTGAAACAAACCTTAGCACGAGGTGTTAATGTTATATGTGTGTATCACAATGTTTGATGTTACGTCACTAAATTTTACTTTATACAGTGCGATCTTTTAAAAAAACATCTTTATTATTTCCATAAAACATCAAACACCTATACGTACAAAAGCCGGATGTGATCCCGGTTCATAGCTCTTAGGTAGTTGGTAAAATGTTGGTGTCCAACTCCGAGTGTAGGAATCGATATGCATGTACGTACAGAAACCGGTTGTGCCCCCGGTTCGAGCTCTCACAGTGTAGGGGGTTGATAAGTGAACGTACAGTATTTAGGATGTTACTTGTATTTTTGTGAAGTTTAGTTCTTACATTTATCTACTGATTATGTGGATGCAGTCAGCGCTGAGAAATTGTTTTGATAAAGTAACAATTTTCATGCTAGCAGCAATTGTTCTGCATGAATTTTCAATCAGTGCAGATCATGACCAGCTATGCACCGTACGAAATTCTCCAAATTGAAAGCTGGAAATGTCTACTTTAGAAACTTAATGTATTACCGTACATTTGTTAAAAGAGTTGATGCCGATTTGTTGTACATTTAGACGGCAAATAATTGTCAGTTCTTATATTTATAACAAACGTATTGTTTTTGTTGCAAAGTATGACATAAAAAAGGAACATACGTATACATTGTAATAGTTAAGCAGTAAATCGGCAGTTTGCGGTTATCATCTGTTTCAGTATTTATTTAAGATTATTGTGTCTTAGTAGCACAAATCAGAGTCCAAGAACGAATAACTTATTTAGTTTACCTCGATCAGTTTCTACAATAAACTTATTAATAAAGTAGTTTTAAATACTTGACACTAAAATAATCCTGTCTTAACTACTTCGACAGTAAATTTGCAATGATATCTGTTTTAGCCGATTATTCTTACTTTATGGTTCATTAAAATGAAATACATGCTGACAGTACTGTAGACAATGGCAATCATCACCCTTTGTTAATATTAGCAATAAGTGTCTACTCAATTAAGATGCGACACTTATTATCCCCAACTTCAAGGCAAGCGTCGGAATCAATTTTGTTTAAATACATACATCAAAACGACGACTAATTATTGATAATCAATCAATGTTATAATTCTTGCGACACACAACGATATCTGTAATAAAAAGTTTAGAATAAAAGAAATTATGAAAATGTTACAACCTTTTAAATATAACATTTTTTTAAAAACCCCAAAAAACACAGTAACCCATGCAAAAAATCTATAAAATTATATCTTATAAAACCTTTGAAAGAATTACATGTACATTTTGTACATTGTGCAAAAGGCATTCATTTTTAAAGGAAAAAAATAATCCTTTTCGTTGGTACTTGTCGCATATCGCAAATGACACGCGGCATATAGATGCCGCATATACGATCATATGCCGCGTGATGCGACATGGTTTTATTGCTCCCGCGTTGCAAAAACGGAATCCGCCTGTGCTGTACTGTATATCTATCACAATATATCTACATGTATATATACATTATATTTCATTCTTGGAATTTCGCAAATATGAGAGCTTTTCATCATACAGGCATCCTAGTATACAACCCATAGACACATTTTCTGTAGTTGAATCAAAACGCAGCTGCATGGTTTTCCTTTGTGGAAAGTGTCTTTTAATTCGTCCACACGTTTAGAAATATTTGCACTTTATTTCCAGTATCTGGTTATATGTCGGCATGTTATCGTTATCGAACGAAAACAAATCCGACATACGGAAGACTTAGGATCTAGAACAACTAAGTACATAATTTTCGGAAAAGACATCTTTAGGTAATGATTTAAACCCCGTTAATACCACACGCTTTATTGTGTATGTATTTATCGAGTTTTATCGATGGTACCGGGTAATACATATGGCTAACACCTACTAAAGAGTTCAGTTATTTTAGGTTTCGGGTGATAGTGCAAGATACAGAACGCGTGCCATTCCGGAAACACCGTCTGGTGGTGTACAACACCGATACATCGGACCTCGGTTTGAAGGTTTCATCCGAAAGACCATTAGTTATGTTAGTGGAGGAGCGGGGGTTGAACCTGCGATCCCTGGATTACAAGTCCAGCGCGTTAACCACTGGACCACTGATCCACTTCCTAAATGTGGAGTCATAATGAGGTCGGACCTGACTATATCCTCTCATTTGCTCCCCATCTAGCAAGGTCTAGCAAGATGGACGAGGGTGTGAAATGATAATGAACCTGTGCCACTTGGGCCAGTGGGAAAGCGATCTGGAGTGGGACGGGGTACATGTACTTGGACGTAGCATAGAACAGGACGATGTACTAGGGCGAGAAGGGGTTGGTACCGGGACGGGATTGGATCAATTGCTAGGCTGAACAGGGACTAGGGGCACTGGGACGGCAACACGGCGGGACGGGGACCGGAATGGATACACTGGGACAGGATAGAAGCGCGGGTTGTGCAGGAAATGGTGGGAACGGGACCGGGTAAGTGCTAGAGGCTTCTATGTAAATCGCTTGTCAAAAGTTACACTTAAATGTATGGTCTCATCCACATCAGTCAGAGGAATTCGTTAAGGACGGGGACGTGGCGGGACGTGGCGGGACGGGGGATGGGAACGGAATATTGGTTACTTGGTAGTTCATTTTGTGACGTATGAAGAAAAAGAAAAACACTTTGCATGAATTTATTTGAATTTACATTGTGCATTTATTAATATGTGATAATACAAATAGATCTTTTGTTCTGCAATAGTTTCCGTAATGCGATGTAGATGTAATTCTTCTTTATTTAATTTAATAACGACAAATTCAGTTTGTAATGTAGTTAATTACTAAATTTCTAGTCTACTAGTTAATTAAAGTAAAATGCCAGCTGAAATAGGTGTGTGTGAAAAGGGTAGAGGAAATAATAACTTTTAACCCAATACAACAAACTTTTCCTGCTACCAGTATGAAATAATAACTTTCCAAATATTACTTTTCCAATTTTGACTGGGAGAGTCAATTTAAGAAATAAACAAATGCACACAGGAGTATCTTCCCTTCCACTGCCGAGCAACACTAATAACACAAGGGAGATCACTGCCAAGGAAGGAATTATTATTTCCTTTGTCTATTTTTTTTATTTCTAAAGCACCAACTTCAAATATTAATGCGGCATTATCATTAAGTTTAACACATTTAAATGCACTGCAACCAAAACTTGCTTTTATAAAACTGTCGCCAAAAATACACTATGTGCAGTAAGATGAGCATAATGTCACTTTAAGTTCTCCTAACAAAACAATTTACAAAGTGGTTTTATTTTCAACAAGTAGCATTGTGCTACTTGTTTTGATACAATGTATCAAGCTTATCCGACAATATTTGGACCTTGGTGGTTGCCTTGAAAATTATTGTAGTACTGTCCAATCATCGTGAGCCTCGAGGAATTGCTGTGGAGCAGACTCGCATCCGGATTAACCCAGTTTGACTTCAGTCTTCTAGCTGAAAACCACGAATATCTGAAACAAAAAATATTTTCCATCTATAATTTCAGGAATTAGACCATTAAATAACATTAAGATAATATAAGAAAACATAATAGATTTGCTGTAAAATTCTTATTTTAAACGAGTGCTTTGGTCTGCGGTATGTCTCTTGAGAGCTTAAAAAACATTGAATCGTTCGTTACATATTTTGCATTGTATTTACCTGTAAACGAAATTTGCAGCCTCTAACTGAGGAAGTAGGGTTTGCATCAGATGCAATTGTTGGTGCACGTCAGTTGACTGAGGACAAGCGAACTCTGTCAGCCATATTTTCTTGTGGTATTTATGATGTAACTTCTGCAGGTATGACATGATCACTTGTGCATCACAGCTGTACTTATGGGCGGCAATATAATCTATCCGACAATTCTTACACAGGCGAAGAAACTCGTCAAACCAAGGAAAATTTTCATCAGCAGTACACGGACTGACTAATGGTAAGCCGTGAGAGTGTTTTTCAATCTCCGGCCATGCGTCTGCAGCTTGCTGTGGGGTCATATTTGCTTGGTCAGCGTGATCCGGCTCGTTGAAACCAAGAATGTATCTAGCAGCGCTTGAGATATTGAGGTATGTATGACTGTTGTACTTCTTCACCATTGGTATGTACATTGGCAGTGTTTGGTCCGTGCCAGGTGGACATACGTCTGATACCTTTCTATGAAACAACGATAAATCCATGTGCCAGTCATACCTTTAGAATATAAAAAGAAAAAGTCTACACTTAATCGTTCCAAGAAACTTTTTTAAGAAACTATCCAAACAAATCTGTTTCGTAGCTGTCCATATGTATACCAAACTAAATTGAATATCATTTCGAAATTTAAGCTTCAATATATTTAAAAGATGTTACTTGTTAACAGGATTCAGTACTAGGAAAAGGGAACCATGGTCGAGCGCCAAAGGAGGTTTATGCATGAGACGGCAAATTGTTTAGATATTAAGACAAGAAAGAATACGCGATAGAGCCCTAGCAATGAATAAAAAAATGTCAAGTACAACCAACGATATAAATCTTTTTTACAAAACCTCATGCAGTTCCTCGCGAAGAAAACTGATCTTACTTTGTTAAGTGATGTTTTCCGGAAGGTACAGGTTCGAATACTTGACTTTAGATTGAAAATTTATACCAGTTAATAATAGGAAAATTTGAGGCATAGAGTCGAACGATTATTGGTGATTTGAGTATCACATAAACACAATAAAAGTGAAATAAGTTGTGACTCTTGTGTTACAAGCATTTATCGAATTACATTTTTCATAATTATGTCTGGCAAAAATCCGGTCAAGAAAGGGATGATATACGATGATCCACTTACCACCATGACATGTTATTTAGAGCTTTAAAGTCGTCACAGAGCAGTCCTCCGGCCCATGCTGCAACACCTTTCTTGCGGGATCCATACGCAGGAATAACAAGCAGAAACAAGCTGACAGAGAATGCTAAACATACTTTGTCTAAGATAACCATCTTGTTAATTTTACGTGTAACCTTCGACTTGCTTATCTCTGACTGACTAATATAATATTCTGAATATGCATACAGTTCACTGTAGACGGTCAATTTTACAGCTCATTCGTATGGCAAGCCACTTTATTATTAAAATCAAAGCACTGAAAGTGCGGACAACAAGACGTCCTCTGCTAAATTGGGCACAAGGGGATTTTTCTTACAAACAGTGAGTGATCATTTGTGTCAAAACTTTGCTTACAGTACTTGATTTTAAATACTGTCCGTTTATTTTAATCACAGATCTGCAGTTCATCGATAACACATCATGTTGCTGTTGTTTTATTTTTTTCAAAAACATAGTTTTGCTTGAGACTTTTTGACGAAGTAAAATATAGTTCTTTTAAATTGTATGTAACCAGCTTTGTTTATGACACATCCTTCAGGAATACGTAACACGACCTAGTCGTCTATTATTTCACGAAATTTTCATGAAACCTAAAATTTAAGTGGTGGTGCATTATGTTTCCGTAAGAGACATATGCTAACATCATAAAACATATAATACAGGTCATTATTTTCATAATGATGTCCGACCAGATCCGCCTTCGTGGTCTAGTGGTTAGAGAAACTGACTTTAAATCACTGTAACCTCCTACTTTGTGTCTCTAAGAAGGGAAATTGACAGTGGCTTGCGAAGATTTAGAGCCTAGTACTGGAACTTTCTAGGACGATGTTAGGGAAACTAGGTGCCTTTCAAACTGACCAAATACATGTACTTTTGAAGTGGATGTTTAACTCCTACAACAATGATATCCGATCAGAAATCATTAAAGCAAATGCAGCATTTTTTGTGAAAGGGACATAACCAACGAATTAACCTCCAAAAATTAAATGATAGAATCTGTGGAAGTATTATAACTTAAGCTAAAGGTTTCAGTCGATATTGGAATGTATTTCATTTCATTTTTATTTAAAAAAACTTATTAAGAAAATTTACAGAATTCAAACTCACGTTTTTGTTGATTTTAACAACCACACTACTTCGGCAGTTCGTGCCCATCACATTTTGTGGTGTAAGTAGAGTTAACCACCGGTGTGAGTAGTCTATTAGCTTTACGCTTTAATTTACTTTAAGAAATCCTTAAAAATATCTAAATATGAAATCAGGCTTATTCTTAGAACCTATAATACTTTGAAACTTTAGTAGGCTACATAAATATTTAGTGTTCTCTAACAATTTTGAACTACTTTTTGCACCATTCAAATTTTATGAATGGGAACGTCGCGAATGAAATACGACAGTTTTGATCACGTGATCGCCGATCTAAAGATAAACTGCGTATTGATAACTTTCCTCAAAACGATGTTAATGTATACATGTATACTTTGTTTATTGTTTTGAAGTTATAACTGGGTGATATTGGAGTGAGGGACATACTTTTTACAGTTCGTATTGCTAGTTGCTCTATAATTGTAGAACGAGTTATGTTTACACGGTCGCTGATATGTAAACGCGAGCTGTATGCACTGGCGGATCAATCGATTAAGTGTACATGACTGCCTGATGGCGTAGTAAGTAGTATATCATGAATTTTGCCTCCGTTAGTATTACAATAATTTACAGCATCAACACGTATATACGGCAACGAAATTGGCTATTATCCACTTTTTAAGCCGAGGTCGCAAACACGGTCCCAACGCGTTTCAGCAAAAGTCGACCTACTTTGCAGGCGAAAGGGGAAACCTATGACTGTTCAAACTGTAAGGGGCAAACGATTAGTCGTTTCAAAAATTGCCTTACAAAAACAAAGAGTCACGTGATTCCTTGTTGAAAAAGTGCATACAACTTCAAACGATTGCAGAAAGGTCCGTAACTTACGGGCTCCAGTATACATTTTTTTCACGGACTCTGTTTTAGAAATTACTACGCTGTTAGCAAATTACAGAAGATAATCATATGAATATCACGGATATTTACGGAACGTACACGTTTGTAATTTGATTTTCAAATTTCTAATATTATTTCATTGACATCTTTCTTATTGACGAACGGATACATATGTATTTACATGAAAATAAATTTCTTTAAAAAAAGATATAATCTGCTTGTCAAGTTGGAGCTGAGGAGTAGGACCGATTAGAAGGTAACCAAGAATTATTTTTGGTTTTCCGTGTTATACACATTGTACAGTACTGTTTTTTTATCCTTTTTATTGCTGGTATTACTTTGTTTATTTCTATTTCAAGGTCTTGTCCTTAGTACACAATTATTTTCGATCCACATTATCAGATAAGATCGCTTGAAGTTGAACAAAGCGCAGATCGAATTAATTTGATTGGTCTCTCAAACAATTTATAATGTTGTCCATGTGATAATTTTTCATTTGACGAACGTTTTATAATTAAACAAACTTCCCTGCCATCCATATATTACATGTATGTATTAATCATTCATTCTGTGTCGTATATTGATTTTCGTCCTCTGCACATTTCGACCCGCGCTTTAGGTAAGGTTCAGCGCAAATCACGAAGGTCAAAAGTTGTTTTAAGGGGAGGTAATCTATAGCCTCCTGGCCTTCAGCGTTCACAGCGCTTTGATTATACCTCGGTGACCGCTCCTTGTTAAAGGCAACAGACTGTGACTATGTGAGAAACTGGACAGGTAACAAAACAACTCATTTTCCGCAGGTCAACATTGTTTTGTAACTTCATAGTCTGTACTTCCTTTAAAGACTGATCAATCTTATTCGTATATATATTCTGAGTACCCCAAAAGTAAAATTTTGATTCATGGTAAATACGGTGAAAAGAAAAGTGAAACACTTTTATGTTATAGTTTGTGAAACACCGATGAACATCATACAACCGTGATTCACCGGGGTTTGGTTGTAATATGTCAAATATTTTGTATAAATTGTTTAGTTTAAACAGGCTGTCCGGATTTAATCAAGACAAATATTCAATTCAATTTATTTATTTAAAGTCCATTCAAAGTTTACAAACTTTAAATTACATTGATGCACGATTACAGAAGTGTTTGGTTCAGCTCGACTTTTAAATACACGTGTATGAATGGTTTTGTTATCGAGTTAGGGCCCCGGAGAATGGAAAGCAACCTAGCTCCACTCACTAGACTCATCAGTGTCAATTCTTTTCATGTTTAAATATCCATATTTAGACAAGGACTCTCCTCTATCATAAAGATCACAGTCATAAAATGTATATATATATATATATTTCTGTCTCATCACTGTAATAATAATAATAATAATAATAATAATAATAAAATCTTTATTTATAGAAGGTAAAACACATTAAGTAAACGTACAAAACATTTGACTTATTTACAATGTGGCCTTCTGAAAAGAAATAACATTTATACAATAAACGATTGAATGAATGAATGAATGAATGAATGAATGAATGAATGAATGAATGAATGAATGAATGATTGAATGAGTTAGTGAATGAATGAACGCACGCACGCACGCACGCGCGCGCGAACGAACGAACGAATGAACGAATTCTTAGTGAAAAAATAATGCAGCATGAATTAGTGAATGAATGAATGAACATGGCGTACCCGACAAACACTCATTGATTGAGAAAAAGCAGTTCAATTGAAACATTTCAAAATGTATACACATTCTTTACTTCAACATACATGGCCGTATAACTGAACAACCTGAACATTGGTAATTTTTTGTTAACTTTAAAAACAACAAAAACATTCATACGAAAATTCTATAATTTAATTTTATAATTTAATTCAAGATAAATCATATATGTAACAAGTGACTTCTGTAGTATTGATAAGAATGCCCTATGATATAAACAATTGATTTATTTTAGAAGAAAATGAGGACCAGTTCCTAATGTGACCTAGAATTTTGACCATGTTTTGTGTTTATCTTGAACAAAATGAGACTTTTCTTTTAATATCTCTAAAACTGTTCAAGTTATAGCCAATTTGACCAATTTAAAACACGATCTTCATTTAGACAACCTTTAGGTCATGCTTTACGTTCGTCAGATAAAACATTCTAAATATGGTTCTTATTGTTTGATATAAATTATCTCTTTCACTAACCGATATACTCTTAGACCCTAGCTGATCCAATTCCTAATATTGAGCCAAATAATATAAATTGAGTAGTGATTTGTGAATATAAAGGCTATTGGTGAATTTTAAACTCACTTATTCTCGAAAAAATTATCTATATTAAACGAATTTTTCATAGATTTATAAATTAGCGACGTGGGACATTCGCGAAAATAATGAAAATAAAATTCATCGCAAAAATTCCAAATTTCAAGTTAAAGGATATAATTTTAAAGAGGAAACGAAGACATTGGAACTATTTAGCGTTTTAAAGGGATCGACAAGACATTATATGAGCAATCATTCCCATTGTCTTCACAAATTTGCTATCAAAGATGCTTATAGGGTATTTCTCTAAATTTAACCCCTGAGGAAAGCATTAATTCATCCGCGCACGCACGGGGCTGAGATAACCCGGGAGTTATGTACTTCGAATATTCAGTTCGTAGAAACTTTCGCCTCACAAGGAAAAAGAAAGTTAATAATTTTCACGTAAATGAGACAGAAGTTTCATTGTTATACATCGTTGTCGCTCCACTTTATGTTGGATGCAATAAAAGCTAAAGTGTTATGAAGTTGGTTTTAAAATGGAATCCCGAAAAGAACATTGAGTGAAATTGGTTAAGAAAATAGTACCAATTTGTAAAGGGAACTGATACGAATATATTAAAGTCCAAAGATCAGTTTGAATTTACTGATGTAGTAGAATTGATTAACTACTATGATAAGTATAGAACCATGTTCTGTTCACTCTAAAACAACGTTACAATATTAAGTAATTATTTAGTATCTGCTCAGCATTAAGACAGGAAAGTAGTTTTTTAGAATGATCTTTGTCCAGCGATACAGTTGGCCATCTGATCCTATTTCGTTTCGGCAAAACCATGAAAGTATGGTCACCAATCTCAGATAATTGTTTCATACCAACCGTGCACCACATCAAAGGTTAGATGCGACGAATTATATAGTATGCCCTTTCATTGTACATACCATTTTAATACATTATGAATACTTTTTATACATTTCTTGCTTTACATTTAAAGATTTTGAAATTATGATTTTAATTCACATGTAAAATTTATTTTGTTCTCAAATATTGTTTGTATGTATGCTCGTCTATTGGGGGAAATAAAGAATATCTATCTATCTTTCTTATTGTTTAAATAAACTGCTGCACTAAATTTGTAACATGTCCTCAATCGGTTTAAAAAGCAATGTTTTGAATGTTTAAAATAAAGGTTATTTCTGCAGTTAAGACATCATTCTTGGTGAAATAAGAGCTACAATGTACTTGTAATTGTGCTCCTGGGACTTTGATAAAAATGAATCTTCCTCCTTACACAAAAGAGCAGGTAAAGGAAAACTGATAGGTTGCCGCTTTACATATCTGATAGCTTCTTTAGATTGTTTATTCAACCATAAAATACAGGGAGGCATTTATTATTTCTTAAATAAAATCATTTTTTTAAAGTAAAATCGCCTTTTATTAATTGTATTCAGTTTAATAGTATTGAAAGGCATGTATAAATGGACGCATTATCTCGCAAAATTGGTCAGCAAACCAACACCGCGGTCAAAAGTTCAAAATTTACAAAATTGAAGGACTATGACGAGGAGATCTTACGCGGAAACGCTGAAGTGTCATTTCTATAAACATATCATTTAAAATAAATTAAATAAGTATTTATATTTTATTAGGGTCCTTTTAAGGCAAAATTAATTTGTATACTGATCGCAGAGAAACGCAAATAAGGAGGTAATTTCTAGAAGGAAATTAAAAACCCGTTTCCGAACCTTCTTTAGAATGCAAAGCCTAATCGCTTATTATCTACCTACCCATTTTAGCTATTAGATATCGTTATTCAGACGTTTTGTATCAGACAAAGATATTGGTGTAAAATTTAAAACATTTGCTAAAACAGACCTTCATGTTACACAAATATCTGAAAATTTTCCAATGTCACCTTGACTTATCAGACAATAATCAACAACAGAGCACCCTTGTGTTCTAACATATGTATAGTCATTTGTAACATAATTTCGACCAATTAAAATGCAGTAGTAACAATCAGTCAAACAGTCAAGCAGAACTGAATCATATTCGTTTGCCACATTATCAATCACATTTCTATTCGGCAAGGTATCTACTCCTTCAATATAGCCAAACTCATTTGCTACACAGCTGTTAAGATCGCCGCAAATAAAAGTTTATCCGAAGTTCTGGTACTCATACATAGATCTTCTAGACAACAAAGAACTATAGAACATGGATGTATTAACTTGTCTTGTTGAAAACATTGGGGGAAGGTAGCAAACACATACAAAGACATTTTATCCATCAGACTTCTGTTTTAATTGTAACCACAAAATTAAATTAAATTAAACTAATTCTATAAAATCCTTGCAGACTGAGACCTCAGATGTGTCAAATAGATAGTGTTTTACTAAAACACATAAACATACCCATCGACTCGCATCTTGCGTTTACATGAAGTTGTTCCTATTATTCCCTAACCATGTATAACCAGAAACATTTATAAATTCATTATCTCTAAAGTGACTTTCTCCAATGAAATTCTCTAATTTACATCAAAATTAAAATGCTTTATAACATATTCTCTAAATGCACGGTGGGGAATCGGTGGACGCCCTTTCCAGACTACTTAAGGGTTTTCCGGTGCGACACCCAAAATCCCGACTGCTGAAATGACTTTTTTTGTAAATCATCCTAGCCCACAAAAACATTTATACAGTGATCCACTTTCATTGGGCCAAGCCCCCCCACTGTGGCGTTTTGTGGTCACCGACCAGCAGTTTTCCAATTTTGATTATTTACCAGTTTTTCTCTCAATTTCATATGTGATCTATAGCAGCATTTTCACATTTTCTGACACCCTAGCACCAACACACACTGGGCCGCATGTCCAGACACCTCTCCGTCCCTAATCACATGATCAAAATAATCTCTAAACAAAAGTAAATATATGAAAAATGTTAGAAAGTGATAAAAGCCGTTTAGTTGTGAATATATGAAGTAGCCTATCTTATGACAACATTAACGCATTCTAGAACTACTCATGTCTCAACAACAATCACCTTCTGATTGTGCTGAATACTTCAAAAATATATTGGTTCAGTGACCTGAGATGTTTATCACAATCGGAAGGAGACTATGATTTAGACCTGTGTAGGTCTAGAATACGCTAATGTTGCCATATGATAGGCTACATTTAATATTAAATGCT
Organism: Saxidomus purpurata; assembly: GCA_022818135.1. Lineage (NCBI taxonomy): Eukaryota > Metazoa > Mollusca > Bivalvia > Venerida > Veneridae > Saxidomus > Saxidomus purpurata. Next base: position 16,241,569 of record JAFMSR010000001.1, on the reverse strand, counting down.
AAACAGCTTTCATTATTTTTCAACATTTTTCATAGATTTACTTTTGTTTAGATATTATTTTGATCACGTGATTCCCCACTGTGAAATGTAAACTTAACAGAGCTTAAGTTTAATTTCCAGCCATTAACGTTCCAAAATCCTGCTGACAATCAACAAAGATTAATGACCAATTATTTAAAGCTATACAGTCTATCAATGATAATGTGACCAACAAAACTTACTAACTGTCGTTTGGATGTGACTTTAAAACCGAGGTCCCATTTATGGGTGCTAAACGCATGTCATGTATAAGAACCAGTGGTGTCTCTGGCATGTGTACGCTTTCTGTCCTCCGAAACCTAAATAAGTACCTCTTCTGGGGGCGTTGATTATGTGGGAAACCGGTACCAACGATAAAACTCTGATATACAATACCTATCGGTAAAGTCACCAAACGCTATATATGTGGTAACAGTTAAGTCAAGTCTTAAAGGCCATGTTTGTTTGTAATTGTGCTTATTAGGTCCACCATTAGCTATCGAGGCTATAATCGGTACGACCAGTTCAAGGCCATGCTTGAGATATGTGTCTATTTATATTTATGCAATAGCATCATGTTCCAATATATCTACAAATCGCTTATATTATATACTTATATTAAAATCCAATATAAATTATAAAAGCAATTTTCGGAAGCTGTGCATTTAAATGTGTTAAACTAATGATAATGCCGCATTAATATTTGAAGTAGGTGCTTTAGAAACTAAAGAAATGGACTAATAAAATAATAATTCCTTCCTTGGCAGTGATCTCCCTTGTGTTATTAGTGTTGCTCGGCAGTGAAAGGGAAGCAACTCCGACATGCATTTGTTTATTTCTTAAATTGACTCTCCCAGTCAAAATAGGAAAAGTAATATTTGGAAAGTTATTATTTCGTACTGGTAGCAGGAAAAGTTTGTTGTATTGGGTCAAAAGTTATAATTTCCTCTACCCTATTCACACACGCCTATTTCAGCTGGAATTTTACTTTTTAAAAATGTGCATAATGTCACTTTAATATATAAAAATCATATCGCGGATAAAGTTTTATATTAAGGTTGATTCTTAGTTTATAGTTCAAATCGTGGTAGCACAATGTATCTACATTATATTTCATTCTTATCTATTTGCAGATAAAATATTATAATGGTGTACAATTTCACTTCCTCTTTAATCGTTCAAATCGTGGTAACACAATTTATTTTATGCTTTCCAGTGAGATGCTGAAATATATCCGTAAAATATAGATTGATGATATAGATATCATATCAGTCACAGTATGGGTGATAAAGGTCTGTCGGAACTACCTTTAAAAGTAGTACAGATACATAAGTTTTCTTTTGTTTTAAGAGTTAGCATAAAATAAAAAGAAAATGTGTTTGTTTTGAGTGGATATGGAATAAATCTCAACTCAAAGTGATACAATTTTCACATTTTAACTCGCGCTTCGCGCTCGTGAAAATATAACAATTACATCACTCCTCGATGAGATATATTCCACATACATTCAAAACAAGCAAATACCCTCTATACAGTACAGCACAGGCGAAACCCCACGCATATGCGTCCATGCGGCATGTAAATAAGAGTCTGAAAGCATGGAGATGCGGCGGGAAATCAAACGCGTGACGCGACATCGCAAATTGTATGCGGCATTCAATTGCCGCATCTGAAAGACAAAATAGCAATCAAGCGCATTCAAGCGCGAAAACGAGTCCTGTCGCGTGATGCCGCGTGTCGCGACGTTATGCGGCATGTCATTTTCTATACAGGTAAAAGCGATGAAATAAAAAATATGTACTATATTGTATTGTATACGTGTATAAAACTGGGGTTTTCAATAATGATGTACAATGTATTCCATATTGTAACCAATACAATTTCAGTCTTAAATGTTTTTAGTAATTACATGTGTATACCATTAAGTTTTAGTAAGTTTAACCATAAAACATGTATGTAGAAACGTGTTTTAGAACTGTGAGATGAAAAAGAAATACCTCAACCCATACGATTATTTTGAATGAATTATCTCAATGCAGAGATCGACAAATACTACATTTAATGACAGAGTACGACCAAGAAGATAAATGTTAAGAATAATATTAAAGCATCGTGATCACTTTAAATGTTGATAATTGAAAAAAAGGATGCTTAAAAGAATCACGACAGAAATAAGTATTTACTGTAAATTAACGCTGAAATACATGAGAATGGGATTTCCTTATCCACTACTTAATGGACATGATGGTAGATTTATTTTCACGCAAGTAATCAGAAATAAGTGTAAATACAGAATGGGGATGAACAAATTAATAATCAGCTTTTTCTCGAATTCTACTTCAAAACTGCTATAAATGGATAGAAAATGATCTAAGAAAAAGAATACCCACAATCCTATGTTTATTTGTTTAATAGTTTTGCAGTCATTTTTTCGTATGCATGTGATGTTCTTGCTGCTTTTAATTTTCGTAAAAATAGCCCGGCAGCGATGAGAGATCATTGCAGCAGTTAAGTATAAGGTTATCTTTCACCGGTAGATCTACATCTCGTAGATGAAAACGTACTACCGGTATACAGTAAATTTTGCTTATAACGAACTATCCGGGATCTATCAAATGCGGCCCTTATATCCTTGAGTTCCTTATATCCATATATCGACGTTCCTTATATATATATCGAACTAAAATACATATCGAACAAGTATTTTATAGTCAAACCACAACCATCAACTTACAGTTGCTTTTGATTTTTCTACCACCTTTTGAACAGTTATAAATATCTATAACTATTATCCTTTTATATATCCGTATGTAAAATAATTGCAAATATTAATAAAGCATAAAAAAGACGGTTCATGTTTTCATTGGCAATACTGAAACAAAATAATTTTGTATTTGATACAATTGAATGAAGCCGATTTTCGCTCGATAGCCAAAACTTGAATATTTAACATGTTTTTTTCTCCCAAAATGGGATTTCACCCGATCTGCATGCTTTTAAAGAAACGCTCATAATTGGTTACGAAAAATATTATCACTTGAACATCGTACTTAGCAATTGTGTTGGTATTCTCTTTTAACTAGTTTATCAAAAGGTTATACATGTGAAATGTAGAAGACTATATCCGAAGTTTCCTTATATACGGAGTACGATATAACCGCATCTTTTTACATTTATCAAAAAAAAAGGAAGAATCGGGCCCAAAAGAACTGTTCATTATAGCTGAAGTTACGTTATATCCGGAGTCGCTATATGCGGATTTTACTGTAAAAAGGTAAACTGTCCGTCTGTTAGAACGACCAAAATACGGCTGGAACGGATGTACTTTCCTTCTCGAATTGTAATTCAGTTCAAATCAAATTTAACTGTTTTGAAACAAAACCTTAGCACGAGGTGTTAATGTTATATGTGTGTATCACAATGTTTGATGTTACGTCACTAAATTTTACTTTATACAGTGCGATCTTTTAAAAAAACATCTTTATTATTTCCATAAAACATCAAACACCTATACGTACAAAAGCCGGATGTGATCCCGGTTCATAGCTCTTAGGTAGTTGGTAAAATGTTGGTGTCCTAACTCCGAGTGTAGGAATCGATATGCATGTACGTACAGAAACCGGTTGTGCCCCCGGTTCGAGCTCTCACAGTGTAGGGGGTTGATAAGTGAACGTACAGTATTTAGGATGTTACTTGTATTTTTGTGAAGTTTAGTTCTTACATTTATCTACTGATTATGTGGATGCAGTCAGCGCTGAGAAATTGTTTTGATAAAGTAACAATTTTCATGCTAGCAGCAATTGTTCTGCATGAATTTTCAATCAGTGCAGATCATGACCAGCTATGCACCGTACGAAATTCTCCAAATTGAAAGCTGGAAATGTCTACTTTAGAAACTTAATGTATTACCGTACATTTGTTAAAAGAGTTGATGCCGATTTGTTGTACATTTAGACGGCAAATAATTGTCAGTTCTTATATTTATAACAAACGTATTGTTTTTGTCGCAAAGTATGACATAAAAAAGGAACATACGTATACATTGTAATAGTTAAGCAGTAAATCGGCAGTTTGCGGTTATCATCTGTTTCAGTATTTATTTAAGATTATTGTGTCTTAGTAGCACAAATCAGAGTCCAAGAACGAATAACTTATTTAGTTTACCTCGATCAGTTTCTACAATAAACTTATTAATAAAGTAGTTTTAAATACTTGACACTAAAATAATCCTGTCTTAACTACTTCGACAGTAAATTTGCAATGATATCTGTTTTAGCCGATTATTCTTACTTTATGGTTCATTAAAATGAAATACATGCTGACAGTACTGTAGACAATGGCAATCATCACCCTTTGTTAATATTAGCAATAAGTGTCTACTCAATTAAGATGCGACACTTATTATCCCCAACTTCAAGGCAAGCGTCGGAATCAATTTTGTTTAAATACATACATCAAAACGACGACTAATTATTGATAATCAATCAATGTTATAATTCTTGCGACACACAACGATATCTGTAATAAAAAGTTTAGAATAAAAGAACAAAGTTATAATGCACATAAACATCATAGATAGAAATGCTACCATCAAAAATAAAATTATATCTTATAAAACCTTTGAAAGAATTACATGTACATTTTGTACATTGTGCAAAAGGCATTCATTTTTAAAGGAAAAAAATAATCCTTTTCGTTGGTACTTGTCGCATATCGCAAATGACACGCGGCATATAGATGCCGCATATACGATCATATGCCGCGTGATGCGACATGGTTTTATTGCTCCCGCGTTGCAAAAACGGAATCCGCCTGTGCTGTACTGTATATCTATCACAATATATCTACATGTATATATACATTATATTTCATTCTTGGAATTTCGCAAATATGAGAGCTTTTCATCATACAGGCATCCTAGTATACAACCCATAGACACATTTTCTGTAGTTGAATCAAAACGCAGCTGCATGGTTTTCCTTTGTGGAAAGTGTCTTTTAATTCGTCCACACGTTTAGAAATATTTGCACTTTATTTCCAGTATCTGGTTATATGTCGGCATGTTATCGTTATCGAACGAAAACAAATCCGACATACGGAAGACTTAGGATCTAGATCAACTAAGTACATAATTTTCGGAAAAGACATCTTTAGGTAATGATTTAAACCCCGTTAATACCACACGCTTTATTGTGTATGTATTTATCGAGTTTTATCGATGGTACCGGGTAATACATATGGCTAACACCTACTAAAGAGTTCAGTTATTTTAGGTTTCGGGTGATAGTGCAAGATACAGAACGCGTGCCATTCCGGAAACACCGTCTGGTGGTGTACAACACCGATACATCGGACCTCGGTTTGAAGGTTTCATCCGAAAGACCATTAGTTATGTTAGTGGAGGAGCGGGGGTTGAACCTGCGATCCCTGGATTACAAGTCCAGCGCGTTAACCACTGGACCACTGATCCACTTCCTAAATGTGGAGTCATAATGAGGTCGGACCTGACTATATCCTCTCATTTGCTCCCCATCTAGCAAGGTCTAGCAAGATGGACGAGGGTGTGAAATGATAATGAACCTGTGCCACTTGGGCCGGTGGGAAAGCGATCTGGAGTGGGACGGGGTACATGTACTTGGACGTAGCATAGAACAGGACGATGTACTAGGGCGAGAAGGGGTTGGTACCGGGACGGGATTGGATCAATTGCTAGGCTGAACAGGGACTAGGGGCACTGGGACGGCAACACGGCGGGACGGGGACCGGAATGGATACACTGGGACAGGATAGAAGCGCGGGTTGTGCAGGAAATGGTGGGAACGGGACCGGGTAAGTGCTAGAGGCTTCTATGTAAATCGCTTGTCAAAAGTTACACTTAAATGTATGGTCTCATCCACATCAGTCAGAGGAATTCGTTAAGGACGGGGACGTGGCGGGACGTGGCGGGACGGGGATGGGAACGGAATATTGGTTACTTGGTAGTTCATTTTGTGACGTATGAAGAAAAAGAAAAACACTTTGCATGAATTTATTTGAATTTACATTGTGCATTTATTAATATGTGATAATACAAATAGATCTTTTGTTCTGCAATAGTTTCCGTAATGCGATGTAGATGTAATTCTTCTTTATTTAATTTAATAACGACAAATTCAGTTTGTAATGTAGTTAATTACTAAATTTCTAGTCTACTAGTTAATTAAAGTAAAATGCCAGCTGAAATAGGTGTGTGTGAAAAGGGTAGAGGAAATAATAACTTTTAACCCAATACAACAAACTTTTCCTGCTACCAGTATGAAATAATAACTTTCCAAATATTACTTTTCCAATTTTGACTGGGAGAGTCAATTTAAGAAATAAACAAATGCACACAGGAGTATCTTCCCTTCCACTGCCGAGCAACACTAATAACACAAGGGAGATCACTGCCAAGGAAGGAATTATTATTTCCTTTGTCTATTTTTTTTATTTCTAAAGCACCAACTTCAAATATTAATGCGGCATTATCATTAGGTTAACACATTTAAATGCACTGCAACCAAAACTTGCTTTTATAAAACTGTCGCCAAAAATACACTATGTGCAGTAAGATTAGCATAATGTCACTTTAAGTTCTCCTAACAAAACAATTTACAAAGTGGTTTTATTTTCAACAAGTAGCATTGTGCTACTTGTTTTGATACAATGTATCAAGCTTATCCGACAATATTTGGACCTTGGTGGTTGCCTTGAAAATTATTGTAGTACTGTCCAATCATCGTGAGCGTCGAGGAATTGCTGTGGAGCAGACTCGCATCCGGATTAACCCAGTTTGACTTCAGTCTTCTAGCTGAAAACCACGAATATCTGAAACAAAAAATATTTTCCATCTATAATTTCAGGAATTAGACCATTAAATAACATTAAGATAATATAAGAAAACATAATAGATTTGCTGTAAAATTCTTATTTTAAACGAGTGCTTTGGTCTGCGGTATGTCTCTTGAGAGCTTAAAAAACATTGAATCGTTCGTTACATATTTTGCATTGTATTTACCTGTAAACGAAATTTGCAGCCTCTAACTGAGGAAGTAGGGTTTGCATCAGATGCAATTGTTGGTGCACGTCAGTTGACTGAGGACAAGCGAACTCTGTCAGCCATATTTTCTTGTGGTATTTATGATGTAACTTCTGCAGGTATGACATGATCACTTGTGCATCACAGCTGTACTTATGGGCGGCAATATAATCTATCCGACAATTCTTACACAGGCGAAGAAACTCGTCAAACCAAGGAAAATTTTCATCAGCAGTACACGGACTGACTAATGGTAAGCCGTGAGAGTGTTTTTCAATCTCCGGCCATGCGTCTGCAGCTTGCTGTGGGGTCATATTTGCTTGGTCAGCGTGATCCGGCTCGTTGAAACCAAGAATGTATCTAGCAGCGCTTGAGATATTGAGGTATGTATGACTGTTGTACTTCTTCACCATTGGTATGTACATTGGCAGTGTTTGGTCCGTGCCAGGTGGACATACGTCTGATACCTTTCTATGAAACAACGATAAATCCATGTGCCAGTCATACCTTTACAATATAAAAAGAAAAAGTCTACACTTAATCGTTCCAAGAAACTTTTTTAAGAAACTATCCAAACAAATCTGTTTCGTAGCTGTCCATATGTATACCAAACTAAATTGAATATCATTTCGAAATTTAAGCTTCAATATATTTAAAAGATGTTACTTGTTAACAGGATTCAGTACTAGGAAAAGGGAACCATGGTCGAACGCCAAAGGAGGTTTATGCATGAGACGGCAAATTGTTTAGATATTAAGACAAGAAAGAATACGCGATAGAGCCCTAGCAATGAATAAAAAAATGTCAAGTACAACCAACGATATAAATCTTTTTTACAAAACCTCATGCAGTTCCTCGCGAAGAAAACTGATCTTACTTTGTTAAGTGATGTTTTCCGGAAGGTACAGGTTCGAATACTTGACTTTAGATTGAAAATTTATACCAGTTAATAATAGGAAAATTTGAGGCATAGAGTCGAACGATTATTGGTGATTTGAGTATCACATAAACACAATAAAAGTGAAATAAGTTGTGACTCTTGTGTTACAAGCATTTATCGAATTACATTTTTCATAATTATGTCTGGCAAAAATCCGGTCAAGAAAGGGATGATATACGATGATCCACTTACCACCATGACATGTTATTTAGAGCTTTAAAGTCGTCACAGAGCAGTCCTCCGGCCCATGCTGCAACACCTTTCTTGCGGGATCCATACGCAGGAATAACAAGCAGAAACAAGCTGACAGAGAATGCTAAACATACTTTGTCTAAGGTAACCATCTTGTTAATTTTACGTGTTACCTTCGACTTGCTTATCTCTGACTGACTAATATAATATTCTGAATATGCATACAGTTCACTGTAGACGGTCAATTTTACAGCTCATTCGTATGGCAAGCCACTTTACTATTAAAATCAAAGCACTGAAAGTGCTGACAACAAGACGTCCTCTGCTAAATTGGGCACAAGGGGATTTTTCTTACAAACAGTGAGTGATCATTTGTGTCAAAACTTTGCTTACAGTACTTGATTTTAAATACTGTCCGTTTATTTTAATCACAGATCTGCAGTTCATTGATAACACATCATGTTGCTGTTGTTTTATTTTTTTCAAAAACATAGTTTTGCTTGAGACTTTTTGACGAAGTAAAATATAGTTCTTTTAAATTGTATGTAACCAGCTTTGTTTATGACACATCCTTCAGGAATACGTAACACGACCTAGTCGTCTATTATTTCACGAAATTTTCATGAAACCTAAAATTTAAGTGGTGGTGCATTATGTTTCCGTAAGAGACATATGCTAACATCATAAAACATATAAAACAGGTCATTATTTTCATAATGATGTCCGACCAGATCCGCCTTCGTGGTCTAGTGGTTAGAGAAACTGACTTTAAATCACTGTAACCTCCTACTTTGTGTCTCTAAGAAGGGAAATTGACAGTGGCTTGCGAAGATTTAGAGCCTAGTACTGGAACTTTCTAGGACGATGTTAGGGAAACTAGGTGCCTTTCAAACTGACCAAATACATGTACTTTTGAAGTGGATGTTTAACTCCTACAACAATGATATCCGATCAGAAATCATTAAAGCAAATGCAGCATTTTTTGTGAAAGGGACATAACCAACGAATTAACCTCCAAAAATTAAATGATAGAATCTGTGGAAGTATTATAACTTAAGCTAAAGGTTTCAGTCGATATTGGAATGTATTTCATTTCATTTTTATTTAAAAAAACTTATTAAGAAAATTTACAGAATTCAAACTCACGTTTTTGTTGATTTTAACAACCACACTACTTCGGCAGTTCGTGCCCATCACATTTTGTGGTGTAAGTAGAGTTAACCACCCATGTGAGAAGTCTATTAGCCTTACGCTTTAATTTACTTTAAGAAATCCTTAAAAATATCTAAATATGAAATCAGGCTTATTCTTAGAACCTATAATACTTTGAAACTTTAGTAGGCTACATAAATATTTAGTGTTCTCTAACAATTTTGAACTACTTTTTGCACCATTCAAATTTTATGAATGGGAACGTCGCGAATGAAATACGACAGTTTTGATCACGTGATCGCCGATCTAAAGATAAACTGCGTATTGATAACTTTCCTCAAAACGATGTTAATGTATACATGTATACTTTGTTTATTGTTTTGAAGTTATAACTGGGTGATATTGGAGTGAGGGACATACTTTTTACAGTTCGTATTGCTAGTTGCTCTATAATTGTAGAACGAGTTATGTTTACACGGTCGCTGATATGTAAACGCGAGCTGTATGCACTGGCGGATCAATCGATTAAGTGTACATGACTGCCTGATGGCGTAGTAAGTAGTATATCATGAATTTTGCCTCCGTTAGTATTACAATAATTTACAGCATCAACACGTATATACGGCAACGAAATTTGCTATTATCCACTTTTTAAGCCGAGATCGCAAACACGGTCCCAACGCGTTTCAGCAAAAGTCGACCTACTTTGCAGGCGAAAGGGGAAACCTATGACTGTTCAAACTGTAAGGGGCAAACGATTAGTCGTTTCAAAAATTGCCTTACAAAAACAAAGAGTCACGTGATTCCTTGTTGAAAAAGTGCATACAACTTCAAACGATTGCAGAAAGGTCCGTAACTTACGGGCTCCAGTATACATTTTTTTCACGGACTCTGTTTTAGAAATTACTACGCTGTTAGCAAATTACAGAAGATAATCATATGAATATCACGGATATTTACGGAACGTACACGTTTGTAATTTGATTTTCAAATTTCTAATATTATTTCATTGACATCTTTCTTATTGACGAACGGATACATATGTATTTACATGAAAATAAATTTCTTTAAAAAAAGATATAATCTGCTTGTCAAGTTGGAGCTGAGGAGTAGGACCGATTAGAAGGTAACCAAGAATTATTTTTGGTTTTCCGTGTTATACACATTGTACAGTACTGTTTTTTTTATCCTTTTTATTGCTGGTATTACTTTGTTTATTTCTATTTCAAGGTCTTGTCCTTAGTACACAATTATTTTCGATCCACATTATCAGATAAGATCGCTTGAAGTTGATCAAAGCGCAGATCGAATTAATTTGATTGGTCTCTCAAACAATTTATAATGTTGTCCATGTGATAATTTTTCATTTGACGAACGTTTTATAATTAAACAAACTTCCCTGCCATCCATATATTACATGTATGTATTAATCATTCATTCTGTGTCGTATATTGATTTTCGTCCTCTGCACATTTCGACCCGCGCTTTAGGTAAGGTTCAGCGCAAATCACGAAGGTCAAAAGTTGTTTTAAGGGGAGGTAATCTATAGCCTCCTGGCCTTCAGCGTTCACAGCGCTTTGATTATACCTCGGTGACCGCTCCTTGTTAAAGGCAACAGACTGTGACTATGTGAGAAACTGGACAGGTAACAAAACAACTCATTTTCCGCAGGTCAACATTGTTTTGTAACTTCATAGTCTGTACTTCCTTTAAAGACTGATCAATCTTATTCGTATATATATTCTGAGTACCCCAAAAGTAAAATTTTGATTCATGGTAAATACGGTGAAAAGAAAAGTGAAACACTTTTATGTTATAGTTTGTGAAACACCGATGAACATCATACAACCGTGATTCACCGGGGTTTGGTTGTAATATGTCAAATATTTTGTATGAATTGTTTAGTTTAAACAGGCTGTCCGGATTTAATCAAGACAAATATTCAATTCAATTTATTTATTTAAAGTCCATTCAAAGTTTACAAACTTTAAATTACATTGATGCACGATTACAGAAGTGTTTGGTTCAGCTCGACTTTTAAATACACGTGTATGAATGGTTTTGTTATCTAGTCAGGGCCCCGGAGAATGGAAAGCAACCTAGCTCCACTCACTAGACTCATCAGTGTCAATTCTTTTCATGTTTAAATATCCATATTTAGACAAGGACTCTCCTCTATCATAAAGATCACAGTCATAAAGTATATATATATATATATATATATTTCTGTCTCATCACTGTAATAATAATAATAATAATAATAATAAAATCTTTATTAATAGAAGGTAAAACACATTAAGTAAACGTACAAAACATTTGACTTATTTACAATGTGGCCTTCTGAAAAGAAATAACATTTATACAATAAACGATTGAATGAATGAATGAATGAATGAATGAATGAATGAATGAATGAATGAATGAATGAATGAATGAATGAATGAATGATTGAATGAGTTAGTGAATGAATGAACGCACGCACGCACGCACGCGCGCGCGAACGAACGAACGAATGAACGAATTCTTAGTGAAAAAATAATGCAGCATGAATTAGTGAATGAATGAATGAACAATGGCGACTTACCCGACAAACACTCATTGATTGAGAAAAAGCAGTTCAATTGAAACATTTCAAAATGTATACACATTCTTTACTTCAACATACATGGCCGTATAACTGAACAACCTGAACATTGGTAATTTTTTGTTAACTTTAAAAACAACAAAAACATTCATACGAAAATTCTATAATTTAATTTTATAATTTAATTCAAGATAAATCATATATGTAACAAGTGACTTCTGTAGTATTGATAAGAATGCCCTATGATATAAACAATTGATTTATTTTAGAAGAAAATGAGGACCAGTTCCTAATGTGACCTAGAATTTTGACCATGTTTTGTGTTCATCTTGAACAAAATGAGACTTTTCTTTTAATATCTCTAAAACTGTTCAAGTTATAGCCAATTTGACCAATTTAAAACACGATCTTCATTTAGACAACCTTTAGGTCATGCTTTACGTTCGTCAGATAAAACATTCTAAATATGGTTCTTATTGTTTGATATAAATTATCTCTTTCACTAACCGATATACTCTTAGACCCTAGCTGATCCAATTCCTAATATTGAGCCAAATAATATAAATTGAGTAGTGATTTGTGAATATAAAGGCTATTGGTGAATTTTAAACTCACTTATTCTCGAAAAATATCTATATTAAACGAATTTTTCATAGATTTATAAATTAGCGACGTGGGACATTCGCGAAAATAATGAAAATAAAATTCATCGCAAAAATTCCAAATTTCAGTTAAAGGATATAATTTTAAAGAGGAAACGAAGTCATTGGAACTATTTAGCGTTTTAAAGGGATCGACAAGACATTATATGAGCAATCATTCCCATTGTCTTCACAAATTTGCTATCAAAGATGCTTATAGGGTATTTCTCTAAATTTAACCCCTGAGGAAAGCATTAATTCATCCTCGCACGCACGGGCTGAGATAACCCGGGAGTTATGTACTTCGAATATTCAGTTCGTAGAAACTTTCGCCTCACAAGGAAAAAGAAAGTTAATAATTTTCAAGTAAATGAGACAGAAGTTTCATTGTTATACATCGTTGTCGCTCCACTTTTATGTTGGATGCAATAAAAGCTAAAGTGTTATGAAGTTGGTTTTAAAATGGAATCCCGAAAAGAACATTGAGTGAAATGGGTTAAGAAAATAGTACCAATTTGTAAAGGGAACTGATACGAATATATTAAAGTCCAAAGATCACTTTGAATTTACTGATGTAGTAGAATTGATTAACTACTATGATAAGTATAGAACCATGTTCTGTTCACTCTAAAACAACGTTACAATATTAAGTAATTATTTAGTATCTGCTCAGCATTAAGACAGGAAAGTAGTTTTTTTAGAATGATCTTTGTCCAGCAATACAGTTGGCCATCTTATCCTATTTCGTTTCGGCAAAACCATGAAAGTATGGTCACCAATCTCAGATAATTGTTTCATACCAACCGTGCACCACATAAAAGGTTAGATGCGACGAATTATATAGTATGCCCTTTCATTGTACATACCATTTTAATACATTATGAATACTTTTTATACATTTCTTGCTTTACATTTAAAGATTTTGAAATTATGATTTTAATTAACATGTAAAATTTAGTTTGTTCTCAAATATTGTTTGTATGTATGCTCGTCTATTGGGGGAAATAAGGAATATCTATCTATCTTTCTTATTGTTTAAATAAACTGCTGCACTAAATTTGTAACATGTCCTCAATCGGTTTAAAAAGCAATGTTTTGAATGTTTAAAATAAAGGTTATTTCTGCAGTTAAGACATCATTCTTGGTGAAATAAGAGCTACAATGTACTTGTAATTGTGCTCCTGGGACTTTGATAAAAATGAATCTTCCTCCTTACACAAAAGAGCAGGTAAAGGAAAACTGATAGGTTGCCGCTTTACATATCTGATAGCTTCTTTAGATTGTTTATTCAACCATAAAATACAGGGAGGCATTTATTATTTCTTAAATAAAATCATTTTTTTAAAGTAAAATCGCCTTTTATTAATTGTATTCAGTTTAATAGTATTGAAAGGCATGTATAAATGGACGCATTATCTCGCAAAATTGGTCACAAACCAACACCCCGGTAAAAAATTAAAAATTTAAAAAATAAAAAAAAAAAAAAAAAAAAAATTTTAAAAAAAAAAAAAAAAATTTTTTTTAAAAAAAAAAAAAAAAAAAAAAAAAAAAAAAAAAAAAAAAAAAGCAAAATTATTTGTTCGCCCAACAAATAAGGAGGTAATTTCTAGAAGGAAATTAAAAACCCGTTTCCGAACCTTCTTTAGAATGCAAAGCCTAATCGCTTATTATCTACCTACTCATTTTAGCTATTAGATATCGTTATTCAGACGTTTTGTATCAGACAAAGATATTGGTGTAAAATTTAAAACATTTGCTAAAACAGACCTTCATGTTACACAAATATCTGAAAATTTTCCAATGTCACCTTGACTTATCAGACAATAATCAACAACAGAGCACCCTTGTGTTCTAACATATGTATAGTCATTTGTAACATAATTTCGACCAATTAAAATGCAGTAGTAACAATCAGTCAAACAGTCAAGCAGAACTGAATCATATTCGTTTGCCACATTATCAATCACATTTCTATTCGGCAAGGTATCTACTCCTTCAATATAGCCAAACTCATTTGCTACACAGCTGTTAAGATCGCCGCAAATAAAAGTTTATCCGGAGTTCTGGTACTCATACATAGATCTTCTAGACAACAAAGAACTATAGAACATGGATGTATTAACTTGTCTTGTTGAAAACATTGGGGGAAGGTAGCAAACACATACAAAGACATTTTATCCATCAAACTTCTGTTTTAATTGTAACCACAAAATTAAATTAAATTAAACTAATTCTATAAAATCCTTGCAGACTGAGACCTCAGATGTGTCAAATAGATAGTGTTTTACTAAAACACATAAACATACCCATCGACTCGCATCTTGCGTTTACATGAAGTTTTTCCTATTATTCCCTAACCATGTATAACCAGAAACATTTATAAATTCATTATCTCTAAAGTGACTTTCTCCAATGAAATTCTCTAATTTACATCAAAATTAAAATGCTTTATAACATATTCTCTAAATGCACGGTGGGGAATCGGTATGAGACGCCTAAATACATTTCAATAGACTTACATTATATAGGGTTTCTTCCGGTGCAACTACCCAAAATCTCACCGACTGCTGAAATGAACTTTATTTTGTAAAATCAGGTCCTATGTCCCACATAAAAATAACAAAATTTATACATGTGATCCAATACTTTATGCCAGTAATTTGGAGCTCAATGACACCACCCCCAATTCTGTGGCAGTTTTAGTGGTACCATACTCGACCAAATATGTCAGTATTTTCAAATACCAAATATTTTGATTATAATTTATATCCAGATTTTTCTCTTCATATTTCATATGTGATCTATCATGCAGCGATTATTTCAAACTAATTTTTCTTGTATGCATCCACTTAGTTTCAGCCAATCAGCAATCAAACACATAGTGTAGGTCCGCATGTTCCCTAGACAAAATAACCTGCTTCCGGTTTTCACCGATTTAGGCGTCTCAAAACTACCAATCACATGATCAAAATAATCTCTAAACAAAAGTAAATATATGAAAAATGTTAGAAAGTGATAAAAGCCGTTTAGTTGTCGAATATATGAAGTATGCCTATCTTATGACAACATTAACGCATTCTAGAACTACTCATGTCTCCAACAACAATCACCGTCTTGATTGTGCTGAATACTTCAAAAATATATTGGTTCAGTGTCCTGAGATGTTTATCACAATCGGAAGGAGACTATAATGATTTAGACCTGTGTAGGTCTAGAATACGCTAATGTTGCCATATGATAGGTTACATTTAATATTAAATGCTAAACAGCTTTCATTATTTTTCAACATTTTTCATAGATTTACTTTTGTTTAGATATTATTTTGATCACGTGATTCCCCAATAATGAAATGTAGCAAAAACAAAAACAAAAAAAACCAGGCCCACACCACACAAAACTTAACAGAGCTTAAGTTTAGTTTCCAGCCATTAACGTTCCAAAACCCTGCTGACAATCAACAAAGATTAATGACCAATTATTTAAAGCTATACAGTCTATCAATGATAATGGTGACCAACAAAACTTACTAACTGTCGTTTGGATGTGACTTTAAAACCGAGGTCCCATTTATGGGTGCTAAACGCATGTCATGTATAAGAACCAGTGGTGTCTCTGGCATGTGTACGCTTTCTGTCCTCCAAAACCTAAATAAGTACCTCTTCTGGGGGCGTTGATTATGTGGGAAACCGGTACCAACGATAAAACTCTGATATACAATACCTATCGGTAAAGTCACCAAACGCTATATATGTGGTAACAGTTAAGTCAAGTCTTAAAGGCCATGTTTGTTTGTAATTGTGCTTATTAGGTCCACCATTAGCTATCGAGGCTATAATCGGTACGACCAGTTCAAGGCCATGCTTGAGATAAGTGTCTATTTATATTTATGCAATAGCATCATGTTCCAATATATCTACAAATCGCTTATATTATATACTTATATTAAAATCCAACATAAATTATAAAAGCAATTTTCGGAAGCTGTGCATTTAAATGTGTTAAACTAATGATAATGCCGCATTAATATTTGAAGTAGGTGCTTTAGAAACTAAAGAAATGGACTAATAAAATAATAATTCCTTCCTTGGCAGTGATCTCCCTTGTGTTATTAGTGTTGCTCGGCAGTGAAAGGGAAGCAACTCCGACATGCATTTGTTTATTTCTTAAATTGACTCTCCCAGTCAAAATAGGAAAAGTAATATTTGGAAAGTTATTATTTCGTACTGGTAGCAGGAAAAGTTTGTTGTATTGGGTCAAAAGTTATAATTTCCTCTACCCTATTCACACACGCCTATTTCAGCTGGAATTTTACTTTTTAAAAATGTGCATAATGTCACTTTAATATATAAAAATCATATCGCGGATAAAGTTTTATATTAAGGTTGATTCTTAGTTTATAGTTCAAATCGTGGTAGCACAATGTATCTACATTATATTTCATTCTTATCTATTTGCAGATAAAATATTACAATGGTGTACAATTTCACTTCCTCTTTAATCGTTCAAATCGTGGTAACACAATTTATTTTATGCTTTCCAGTGAGATGCTGAAATATATCCGTAAAATATAGATTGATGATATAGATATCATATCAGTCACAGTATGGGTGATAAAGGTCTGTCGGAACTACTTTTTAAAGTAGTACAGATACATAAGTTTTCTTTTGTTTTAAGAGTTAGCATAAAATAAAAAGAAAATGTGTTTGTTTTGAGTGGATATGGAATAAATCTCAACTCAAAGTGATACAATTTTCACATTTTAACTCGCGCTTCGCGCTCGTGAAAATATAACAATTACATCACTTCTCGATGAGATATATTCCACATACATTCAAAACAAGCAAATACCGTCTATACAGTACAGCACAGGCGAAACCCCACGCATATGCGTCCATGCGGCATGTAAATAAGAGTCTGAAAGGATGGAGATGCGGCGGGAAATCAAACGCGTGACGCGACATCGCAAATTGTATGCGGCATTCAATTGCCGCATCTGAAAGACAAAATAGCAATCAAGCGCATTCAAGCGCGAAAACGAGTCCTGTCGCGTGATGCCGCGTGTCGCGACGTTATGCGGCATGTCATTTTCTATACAGGTAAAAGCGATGAAATAAAAAATATGTACTATATTGTATTGTATACGTGTATAAAACTGGGGTTTTCAATAATGATGTACAATGTATTCCATATTGTAACCAATACAATTTCAGTCTTAAATGTTTTTAGTAATTACATGTGTATACCATTAAGTTTTAGTAAGTTTAACCATAAAACATGTATGTAGAAACGTGTTTTAGAACTGTGAGATGAAAAGGAAATACCTCAACCCATACGATTATTTTGAATGAATGATCTCAATGCAGAGATCGACAAATACTACATTTAATGACAGAGTACGACCAAGAAGATAAATGTTAAGAATAATATTAAAGCATCGTGATCACTTTAAATGTTGATAATTGAAAAAAGGGATGCTTAAAAGAATCACGACAGAAATAAGTATTTACTGTAAATTAACGCTGAAATACATGAGAATGGGATTTCCTTATCCACTACTTAATGGACATGATGGTAGATTTATTTTCACGCAAGTAATCAGAAATAAGTGTAAATGCAGAATGGGGATGAACAAATTAATAATCAGCTTTTTCTCGAATTCTACTTCAAAACTGCTATAAATGGATAGAAAATGATCTAACTAAGAAAAAGAATACCCACAACCCTATGTTTATTTGTTTAATAGTTTTACAGTCATTTTTTCGTATGCATGTGATGTTCTTGCTGCTTTTAATTTTCGTAAAAATAGCCCGGCAGCGATGAGAGATCATTGCAGCAGTTAAGTATAAGGTTATCTTTCACCGGTAGATCTACATCTCGTAGATGAAAACGTACTACCGGTATACAGTAAATTTTGCTTATAACGAACTATCCGGGATCTATCAAATGCGGTCCTTATATCCTTGAGTTCCTTATATCCATATATCGACGTTCCTTATATATATATCGAACTAAAATACATATCGAACAAGTATTTTATAGTCAAACCACAACCATCAACTTACAGTTGCTTTTGATTTTTCTACCACCTTTTGAACAGTTATTAATATCTATAACTGTTATCCTTTTATATATCCGTATGTAAAATAATTGCAAATATTAATAAAGCATAAAAAAGACCGTTCATGTTTTCATTGGCAATACTGAAACAAAATAATTTTGTATTTGATACAATTGAATGAAGCCGATTTTCGCTCGATAGCCAAAACTTGAATATTTAACATGTTTTTTTCTCCCAAAATGGGATTTCACCCGATCTGCATGCTTTTAAAGAAACGCTCATAATTGGTTACGAAAAATATTATCACTTGAACATCGTACTTAGCAATTGTGTTGGTATTCTCTTTTAACTAGTTTATCAAAAGGTTATACATGTGAAGACTATATCCGAAGTTTCCTTATAAACGGAGTACGATATAACCGCATCTTTTTACATTTATCAAAAAAAAAGGAAGAATCGGGCCCAAAAGAACTGTTCATTATAGCTGAAGTTACGTTATATCCGGAGTCGCTATATACGGATTTTACTGTAAAAAGGTAAACTGTCCGTCTGTTAGAACGACCAAAATACGGCTGGAACGGATGTACTTTCCTTCTTGAATTGTAATTCAGTTCAAATCAAATTTAACTGTTTTGAAACAAAACCTTAGCACGAGGTGTTAATGTTATATGTGTGTATCACAATGTTTGATGTTACGTCACTAAATTTTACTTTATACAGTGCGATCTTTTAAAAAAAACATCTTTATTATTTCCATAAAACATCAAACACCTATACGTACAAAAGCCGGATGTAATCCCGGTTCATAGCTCTTAGGTAGTTGGTAAAATGTTGGTGTCTAACTCCGAGTGTAGGAATCGATATGCATGTACGTACAGAAACCGGTTGTGCCCCCGGTTCGAGCTCTCACAGTGTAGGTGGTTGATAAGTGAACGTACAGTATTTAGGATGTTACTTGTATTTTTGTGAAGTTTAGTTCTTACATTTATCTACTGATTATGTGGATGCAGTCAGCGCTGAGAAATTGTTTTGATAAAGTAACAATTTTCATGCTAGCAGCAATTGTTCTGCATGAATTTTCAATCAGTGCAGATCATGACCAGCTATGCACCGTACGAAATTCTCCAAATTGAAAGCTGGAAATGTCAACTTTAGAAACTTAATGTATTACCGTACATTTGTTAAAAGAGTTGATGCCGATTTGTTGTACATTTAGACGGCAAATAATTGTCAGTTCTTATATCTATAACAAACGTATTGTTTTTGTCGCAAAGTATGACATAAAAAAGGAACATACGTATACATTGTAATAGTTAAGCAGTAAATCGGCAGTTTGCGGTTATCATCTGTTTCAGTATTTATTTAAGATTATTGTGTCTTAGTAGCACAAATCAGAGTCCAAGAACGAATAACTTATTTAGTTTACCTCGATCAGTTTCTACAATAAACTTATTAATAAAGTAGTTTTAAATACTTGACACTAATAATCCTGTCTTAACTACTTCGACAGTAAATTTGCAATGATATCTGTTTTAGCCGATTATTCTTACTTTATGGTTCATTAAAATGAAATACATGCTGACAGTACTGTAGACAATGGCAATCATCACCCTTTGTTAATATTAGCAATAAGTGTCTACTCGATTAAGATGCGACACTTATTATCCCCAACTTCAAGGCAAGCGTCGGAATCAATTTTGTTTAAATACATACATCAAAACGACGACTAATTATTGATAATCAATCAATGTTATAATTCTTTCGACACACAACGATATCTGTAATAAAAAGTTTAGAATAAAAGAACAAAGTTATGAAAATGTTACAACTTTTAATTATATACAATAATTATTTATTAAACATACTCGAAAGATAGTAAACTGCAGTAACCCATGCAAAAATTCTATAAAATTATATCTTATAAAACCTTTTAAAAAATTACATGTACATTTTGTACATTGTGCAAAAGGCATTCATTTTTAAAGGAAAAAAATAATCCTTTTCGCCGAGTCACGCGACATGGTACTTGTCGCATATCGCAAATGACACGCGGCATATAGATGCCGAATATACGAGCATATGCCGCGTGATGCGACATGGTTTTATTGCTCCCGCGTTGCAAAAACGGAATCCGCCTGTGCTGTACTGTATATCTATCACAATATATCTACATGTATATATACATTATATTTCATTCTTGGAATTTCGCAAATATGAGATCTTTTCATCATACAGGCATCCTAGTATACAGACACATTTTCTGTAGTTGAATCAAAACGCAGCTGCATAGTTTTCCTTTGATGGGAAGTGTCTGTTCATTCGTCCGCACGTTTAGACATATTTTCACTGTATCCCAGTATCTGGTTATATGTCGGCATGTTATCGTTATCATTTTCTTGTTACAGAACGCGATAACAAAGAAGACATACAGAAGACTTAGGATCTAGAACAACTAAGTACAGTCTAACCTGCATTAGCGGTGACCTGTTTATAACGTGACCCTGTCTGTAACGGTCAGTCTAAGGTGCGACGGCAGGAAATTACATATAAATACATAAACTTAAATTTGGTAACAATGCCAACATGCCTTAGTGCAGACTCCCAAAAGAAGGTCTTATCATTACGTTATACATTTCTATATAGATAAGTGAAGATGATATAAACATACTCGCCCGCTGTCACATAACCTTTTCGAAAACCTGCTTAATTTTCTTTTTAGAATATCGTTTTCTATAGTTTATTTTAAGTCCATCATTCAAAATTCCTGTAAATAGTTTTTCTACGGAAAGTTGGATCGTTTGGATCATATTTGTGTTTGTATATCTGGTTATTTTTTCCTATTGACCATGATTTTACAATTATACCTGTATCAGTAAATATAACATTAAAGATTTTCAGTAAAACATGCTTAATTTTTGGAAAAGACATCTTCAGGTAATGCTTTAAAACCTGTCAATACCACACGCTTTATTGTGTTTATATTTTAGAGTTTTATCGATGGTCGCGGGTAATCCATATGGCTAACTCCCACTAAAGGGTTCATTTATCTAAGGTTTCGGGTGATAGTGAAAGATACAGAACACGTCCCGTTCCGGAAACACCGTCTGGCGGTGTACAGCACCGATACATCGGACCTCAGTTTTAAGGTTTCATCCGAAAGACCATTAGTTATGTTAGTGGAGGTGCGGGGTTTGAACCTGCGATCCCTGGATTACAAGTCTATTGCGTTAACCACTGATCCACTTCCTAAATGTGGAGTCATATTGAGGTGGGACCTGACTGTATCCTCTCATTTGCTCCCCGTCTGATGTCACCTAACATCCATAGTATCGCCTTTTCAGCGGGGTCTAGCAAAGGGACGATGGTGTAGAATGAGAATGGACCTGTGACACTGAGAACAGTGGGAAGGGGATCTGGAGTGGAACGGGCTATATGTACTTGGACGTAGCATAGAAAAGGACGATGTACTAGGGCGAGAAGGGGTTGGTACCGAGACGGATACGCTGGGGCAGGATAGTTCTAAGCGAGGGTCGTGCAGGAAATGGTGGGAACGGGACCAGCTAGATGCTAGAGGCTTCTATGTTAACAACTGGTCAAACGTTACACTTAGATGTATTGCTCCATCCGCATCAGTCAGAGGAATTCGTTAAGGACGGTAGCGTGGCGGGACGGGGACGGGAACGGAATATTGGTAACTTGGTAGTTGATTTTGAAATGTATGAAGAAAAAGAAGAACACTTTGCTCGAGTTTATTTGAATGTACATTGTGTATGTACATGTATAATGTGAGAATATAAATTGATTTCATGTTCTGTAATTGTTTCTAGAATGCAATGTAGATGTTATTCTTCTTTATTTCATTTAATTTACAACAAATTCATTTTGTAATATACATGCAGTAAAATACCAAATTTCTAGTCTACTAGTTAATTTGAACGATGAAATAAACAAAAGTGACAATATTAAGTTCTCCTCTTGTGCGTCTTGTTTTGATACAAAGTATCAAGCTTATCCGACAATATGTGGACCATGGTGATTGCCTTGAAAATTGTTGTAGTACTGTCCAATCATCGTGAGCGTCGAGGAATTGCTGTGTAACAGACTTGCATCCGAATTAACCCTGCCTTCTTTCTGTCTTCTGGCTGAAAACCACGAATATCTGAAATAAAAAACACTTTCCATCTTTAATTTCAGGAATAGACCATTACATTACATTAAGATGATATAAGAAAACAAAACAGATTTGCTGTGAAATTCTTATTTTAAACGAGTGGTTTGGTCTGCGTAATGTCATCATGCTCTGAGAGCTTAAAAAACGTTGAATGGTTCGTTACATATTTTGCATTGTATTTACCTGTAGACAAAATTTGCAGCCTCTAGCTGAGGAAGTAGGGTTTGCATCAGATGCAATTGTTGGTGCACGTCAGTTGACAGAGGACAAGCGAACTCTGTCAGCCATATTTTCTTGTGGTATTTTTGATGTAACTTCTGCAGGTATGACATGATCACATGTGCATCGCAGCTATACCTATGGGCGGCAATATAATCTATCCGACAACCCTTACACAGGCGAAGAAACTCGTCAAACCAATGAAAATTTTCACCAGCAGTACACGGACTGACTAATGGTAAGCCGTGAGAGTGTTTTTCAATCTCCGGCCATGCGTCTGCAGCTTGCTGTGGGGTCAGATTTGCTTGGTCAGCGTGATCCGGCTCGTTGAAACCAAGAATGTATCTAGCAGCGCTTGAGATATTGATGTGCGTGTGACTGTTGTACTTCTTCACCATTGGTATGTACATTGGCAGTGTTTGGTCCGTGCCAGGTGGACATACGTCTGATACCTTTCTATGAAACAACGATAAATCCATGTGCCAATCATACCTTTAGAATGTAAAAAGACAAATTTAAAAGTCTACACTTAATCGTTCCAAGAAACAATTTTAAGAAAACTATCCAAACAAATTTCTTTCGTAACTGTCCATATGTATACTACACTAAATTGAATATAACTTCAAAGCTGCACTTTATTTAAAAGATGTTACTTGTTATCAGGATTCAGAACTATGAAAAGGGAACCGTGATCGAGCGCCAAAGGAGGTTCATGCATGAGACGGCACATCGTCGGAACCCACGGTTAATTCCTGCCGCTTCTCTCAGTCATATACCGTGGGAAAATAGACTGGCAAAACTTCGTAATGCATGAATATTCATGACTATTTTTCATCCAATGAAATCGATGCTTACAAAAATAAGAGCACCTCCACAATGAAGAGTATCCTCAAATAATGACCGCCATGCAGAACGTTGAAAAAAATGATTGATTTGTTTTGTCCCGATTAAGGGACGATCATATAGAAATCTGCAATACGAGACGAGTGATGCACAAAATCTGTTTAAAACTACATCGCTGACAAGCATGGAGGCTGCCATTTTAAATGTTTCCCCTAGCGCGGTTTGAGAGCCGCGATTTCATTGGATAGTTTATCTTGAGAAAAATATCAAGAAACCAATCGAAAGGCTTGAATTTACCTCATTAATTATTCATGAGTACGAGATTTCTTCAGTCAATTTGCCCAGGGTATTCAATTGGATACTGAATAGCCTGGGTTACCGAGGATGGAGACGGCAAAACTTTGAGATATTAAGACAAGAAAGAATACGCGATATAGCCCTAGCAATGAATAAAAAAAGTACAACCAACGATATAAACCTTTGTTACAAAACCTCATGCAGTTCCTCGCGAAGAAAACTGATCTTACTTTGTTAAGTGATGTTTTCCGGAAGGTACAGGTTCGATTATTTTTATTTTAGATTGAAAATTTATACCAGTTAATAATAGGAGAATTTGAGGCATAAGGCCGGACGATTATTGGTTATTTGAGTATCATATTAACACAATAAAAGTGGAATAAGTTGTGACTCTTGTGTTACAAGCATATATCGTATTTCAGTTTTCATAATTATGTCGGGCAAAAATCAGGTCAACAAAGGGATGATATACGAATTAGTCCACTTACCACCATGACATGTTGTTTAGAGCTTTAAAGTCGTCACATTTCAATCCTCCGGCCCAGGCTGCAACACCTTTCTTGCGGGATCCATACGCAGGAATAACAAGCAGAAACAAGCTGACAGAGAATGCTAAACATACTTTGTCTAAGGTAACCATCTTGTTAATTCTACGTGTAACCCTTCGGCTTGCTTATCTCTGACTGACTGATATAAACTTCTGCATATGCATACAGTTCACAGTACATAGACGGTCAATTTTAAAGGTCATTCGTATGGCAAGTCAATGTACTATTAAAATCAAAGCACTGAAAGTACTGACAACAAGAAGTCCTCTGCTTAAATGGGCCCAAGGGGATTTTTCTTACAGACAGTGGGTGATCATTTGTGACAATACTTTGTTTATAACAGTACTTGATTTTGGTTACCATCCCTTCATTTCAATCACAGATCTGCAGTTCATTGATAACACATCATGTTGCTGTTGTTTTAATTTTCAAAAACATAGTTTTGCTTGAGACTTTTTGACGAAGTAAAATACAGTTCTTTTAAATTGTATGTAACCAGATTTGTTTATGACACCTTCTTCAGGAATACGTAACACGACCTAGTCGTCTATTATTTCACGAAATTTTCATGAAACCTAAAATTTAGGTGGTGGTGCATTATGTTTTTGTAAGGGACATATGCTAACATCATAAAACATATAATACAGGTCATTATTTTCATAATGATGTCCGACCAGATCCGCCTTCGTGGTCTGGTGGTTAGAGAAACTGACTTTAAATCACTGTAACCTCCGACTTTGTGTCTTTAAGAAGGGAAGTTGGCAGTGGCTTGCGAAGATTTGGAGCCTAGTACTGGAACCTTCTAGCACGATGTTAGGGAAACTATGTGCCTTTTAAACTGACCAAATACACGTACTTTTGAAGTGGACGTTTAACTCCTACTACAACGATATCCAATCAGAAATCATTAAAGCAAATACAGCATAGTTTGTGAAAGGGACATAACCCAGGAAATAACCTCCACAAATTAAATGATAGAATCTGTGGAAGTATTATAACTTAACCTAAAAGTTTCAGTCGATTTTGGAATGTATTTCATTTCATTTTTTATTAAAAAAAACTTTAAGAAAATTTACAGAATTCAAACTCACGTTTTTGATGATTTTAACAACCGCACAACTTCGGCAGTTCGTTCCCATCACATTTTGTGTTTGTAAGTAGAGTTAACCACCCGGGTTAGTAGTCTATAAGCCTTACACCGTTAGTAATACAATGATTTACATCATCAACACATAATATTATTATATACGGCAACGAAAATGGCTTTTATCCCATTTTTTAGCCGAGATCTCAAACACGGTCCCAATGGGTTTCAGCTATAGTCGACCTACTTTGCAGGCGAAAGGGGAAACTTATGACTGTTCAAACTGTAATGGGAAAACGATTAGTCGTTTCAAAAATTGCCTTACAAAAACAAGGAGTCACGTGATTCCTTGTTACAACAGTACATACAACTTCAAACGATTGCAGAAAGGTCCATAACTTACGGGCTCCAGTGCACATCTGTTTTAGACATTACGCTGTTAGCAAATTACAGAAGATAATCATATGAATATCACGGATATTTACGGAACGTACAAGTTTGTAATTTGATTTTCAAATTTCCAATATTAAGCGGCTGCTTTTCCTATATAAACATAGGGAAAAGTCTGTTTATTTTATTTTACGATAAAATACAGCATGTTTTTCTAAGGACGATGTGCCGTAAATGACGTAACGACGTGACGTATATAAACAAGCGCATCCAATCGTATCTCGCGTTTTAAGGTTACAACGATGTACTGCTACGCGTTAAATAAAGTTCGGAATTGTTTTCAAAGAAAAAACGTGTAAGAATCGAAATAATAAATTGTTCCCTATATTTTATTGTTGAATAAAATACAGTCAGTCATCCAAATTCCTGACTATATTTTATTCAACGATAAGATAAAGGGAGGCATTTATTATTTCTTAAATAAAATCATTTTTTTAAGTAAAATCGCCTTTTATTAATTATATTCAGTTTAATATTATTGAAAGACATGTATAAATGGACGCATTATCTCGCAAAATTGGTCAGCAAACCATCACCTCGGACAAAACTTGCAAAATTTGCGAAATTGAAGGACTATGACGAAGAGATCTAACGCGGAAACACTGAAGTGTCATTTCTATAAACAGATCATTTAAAATAAATTAAATAAGTATAAATATTTTATTAGGGTTCTTTTAAGGCAAAATTAATTTGTGTACCGATCGAAGAGAATCGCAAATAAGGAGAACCCTCTTTATAATGCAAAGCCTAATTGCTTATTATCTACCCACTCATTTTAGCTATTAGAAATCGTTATTCTGACGTTTTGTATCTGACAAAGATATTGGTGTTTTAAATTTAAAACATTTGCTAAAACAGAGCTTCTTGATAAACAAAAATCTGAAAATTTTCCAATGTCATCTTGACTTATCAGACAATAATGAACAACAGAGCACCCTTGTGTTCTAACACATGTATAGTCATTTGTAACACAATTTCGATCATTTAAAATGCAGTAGTGACAATCAGTCAAAAGGTCAAGCAGAACTGAACCATAGTCGTTCACCACATTATCAATCCCATTTCTATCCTGCAAGGTATCTACTCCTTCAATATAGTCAACCTCATTTCCTACACGGCTGTTAAGATCGCCGCAAATAAAAGTTAATCCCAAGTTCTGGTACTCATACATACTAGACAACAAAGAACTATAAAACATGGTTGTATCAAATTGTCTTGTTGAAAATATTTGAGGAAGGTCGCAAACACATACAAAGACATCATATCCATCCGACCTCTGTTTTAATTGTAACAACAAAATTCCTTCTATAGAATCATTGCAGACTGAGACCTCAAACGTGTCAAAACGATAGTGATTTACTAAAAACCCTACATTCCCCGACCCGCATCTTGCGTTTACATGAAGATTTTTTTCTATTATTCCCTAACCATGTATAACCAGAAACATTTAGAAATTCCTTATCTCTAAAGTGACTTTCTCCAATGCCGATAATATCAAAATTAAAATGCTTTATAACACTTTCTCTCTATATAAACTTATCAGAGCTTAAGTTTAGTTTCCAGCCATTAACGTTCCAAAACCCTGCTGACAATCAACATCTATCAATTAATGACCAGTTATTTAAAGCTATGCAGTTTATCTATGAAAATCTGGTTCCTTTAGTTAGAATAAATGGCTTTGATACTGACTGGTTCTCTGTTAAAACTGTGCTAAGACAAGGTTATTCATTGTCCCCAATGCTCTTTAATATATACATTTATCACTCTGACTTTGGTCCCCTTGTCTTCTTCCTGAAACATTGCGACACACGCGTCGAATTCCGTTTTTAATTTTTCACCACTTGCAGAGACCGCTAATTAGTTACAATTAAAAAGTGATTAGCTAACAAACATCGGGGTTTCAACCATTTGCTTATCGAATAGCTTTTGTTTTATGGATTTTTGGAAATCGCATGTATAGCATATAATGTGAGATCTACAGTGTATATAAACGAAAGTACGATATACAATGTGATTTGCACTGCATATAAGGACAAAAACACCACACATTATGGACACAGTGACTACCACATATATTTAAGTTTGCACATCATATAATGTAAAAAGTACCACGTATAACGTTATATCTACTACACACAAACACAAAATTACTGCATAGATTGGTCTTTGTACAGCACACAAATTTGAATGCACTGCATACAATATAAAGACAGCTTCTACCACCACATAAACTATTTAGAAGAGCCTGACAAGCATTCAAACTTTGCCATATTCCTATGATTTATATTCTCTGAATAGCTTTCCTTTGCTATACAAGCAGCACCCTTTGTTTACCTGATAGTTACTATGTAAACTACTTGCAAACTGCAATCGGGGCAGACCAACAAAAATTATTAACAGTCTTTCGGACGTGACTTTAAAACCGAGGTCCCATTTATGGGTGCTCTTCACATGGCATGTATAAGAACCAGGGGTGTCTTTGGAATTGGGACGCTTTCTGTATCTTGCACTATCCTCCGAAACCTAAAATAACTAACCTCTTCTGGGGGCGTTGATTATGTGGGAAACCGGTACCAACGATAAAGCTCTTATATACAATACGAATCAGTAAAGTCACGAAACGCTATATATGTAGTAACAGTTAAGTCAAGTCTTGAAGGCCATGCTGGAGATAAGTGTCTATTTATATTTATGCAATATCATCATGTTCCAATATATAAACAAATCGCTTTAATCATGTACTTATATTAAAATCCCAGGATTCACTATGATTACTTAATGTTAATCATGCAGAATTGAGGCGGAAGCTTTAAAAGCTTTTAGAAAAAGCCAGTGCATTATGATGCATGATGGTCATTTAAAGGCAAGTATCACTTGAAATTTATATCATTCCAGTAAACAGTTTTTTAAGTTGTGTTAATATATAAAAATCATATCGCAGATAAAGTTTTATATTATGACGATTCTTAGTTTATAGTTCAAATCGTGGTAGCTAAATGTATCTACATTATATTTCATTTAGTAGGTTGGCTTCAGCCAATTGCGTCCATTTGAAGACTAGACTACAAATACAAGAAAAAACAAAACAAGGTCAAAAGGACACGGATGTCCCTACTTTAACCAATAGATGCACTTTCACTGTCTGCAACCACACACATAAACCCTGGGTGCACAACTTGACATCATGATCAACATCACTGGAAAGATTTTATGATTCTAGGCCAAATGCTTTTGGAGTTACGTGTATTTGCAGATAAAATATTTTAATGGTCTACAATTTCACTTCCTCTTTTATAGTTCAAATCGTGGTTACACAATATATTTTATGCTTTCCAGTGAGATGCTGAAATATATCAGTGAAATATAGAGTGATGATATAGATATCATATCAGTCACAGTGTGGGTGATATAGGTCTGCCGGAACTTCTTTAAAAAGTAGTGCATATACATAATTTTGCTTTTGTTTTAATAGTTAGCATAAAATAAAAAGAAAATGTGTTTGTTTTGAGTGGATATGGAATAAATCTCAACTCAAAGTGATACAATTCGCGCTTCGCGCTCGTGAAAATATTACAATTGCATCACTTCTCGATGAGATATATTCCACATCCACTCAAAACAAACAAATATCCTCTATATATCTATCACAATATATCTACATGTATATATACAATGTACATTATATGTCATTTTTGGTATTTCTCAAGATGACAGCTTTTCATCATACAGGCATCCTAGTATACAGCCCATAGACACATTTTCTGTCGTTGAATCAAAACGCAGCTGCATCGTTTTCCTTTGTGGAAAGTGTCTGTTCATTCGTCCGCACGTTTAGACATATTTTCACTGTATCCCAGTATCTGGTTATATGTCGGCATGTTATCGTTATCATTTTCTTGTTACAGAACGCGAGAACAAAGAAGACATACAGAAGACATACAGAAGACTTAGGATCTAGAACAACTTAGTACAGTCTAACCTGCATTAGCGGTCACCTGTATTTAACGTGACCCTGTAACGGTCAGTCTAAGGTGCGACGGCAGGAAATTACCTATTAATACATAACGTTTAATTTCGTTACAGTGCCAACATGCCTTAGTGCAGACTCCAAAAAGAAGGTCTTATGATAATGTTATACATTTCTATATAGATAAGTGAAGATGATATAAACATACTCGCCCGCAGTCACATAACCTTTTCGAAAACCTGCTTAATTTTCTTTTTAGAATATCGTTTTCTGTAGTTTATTTTAAGTCCATCATTCAAAATTGTAACTGTAATTGAACTGTAAATAGTTTTTCTACGGAATGTTGGATCGTTTGGATCATATTTGTGTTTGTATATCTGGTTATTTTTTCCTATTGACCATGATTTTACAATTATACCTGTATCAGTAAATGTAACATTAAAGAGCTTCAGTAAAACATGCTTAATTTTTGGAAAAGACATCTTCAGGTAATGCTTTAAACCTGTCAATACCACACGCTTTATTGTGTTTGTATTTTAGAGTTTTATCGATGGTACCGGGTAACCCATATGGCTAACGGCCACTAAAGAGTTCAGCTATTACAGGTTTCGGGTGATAGTGCAAGATACAGAACGCGTCCCATTCCGGAAACACCGTCTGGTGGTGTACAGCACCGATACATCGGACCTCGGTGTTTAGGTCTCATCCGAAAGACCATTAGTTATGTTAGTGGAGGAGCAGGGGTTGAACCTGCGATCCCTGGATTACAAGTTCAGCGCGTTAACCACTGGACCACTGATCCACTTCCTAAATGTTGAGTCACAATGAGTTGGGACCTGACTGTATCCTCTCATTTGCTCCCCGTCTGGTACCAGCTAACATCCATAGTATCGCCTTTTCAGCGGGGTCTAGCAAGTGGGGACGAGGGTATGGAATATGAATGTACCTGTGACACTGAGACCGGTGGGAAAGGGATCGGGAAAGGGGCGGGGTACATGTACTTGGACGTAGCATAGAACAGGACGATGTACTAGGGCGAGAACGGGTTGGTACTGGGGCGGAGCTGGGTTGGGATGGGATAAATTGCTAGGTTGAACAAGGACTAGGAGCACTGGGACGATAACGCGCCTTGACGGGGACCGGAACGGATACACTGGGACAGGATAGAAGCGAGGGTCGTGCAGGAAATAGTAGGAACGGGACCAGATAGGTGCTAGAGGCTTCTATGTTAACAGCTTATCAAAAGTTAAATGTATTGCCTCAAACGCACCAGTCAGACGAATTCGTTAAGGACGGGAGCGTGGCGAGACGGGGACGGGAACGAAATATTGGTAACTTGGTAGTTGATTTTGAAATGTATGAATAAAAGGAAAAACACTTTGCTCGAGTTTATTTGAATGTACAATGTGTATGTATTATGTGAGAAAATAATTTGATCCCATGTTCTGTAATTGTTTTTAGAATGCAATGTAGATGTAATATAAAAAGTTAAACGACATATTCATTTTGTAATGTACATCTAGTAAATTACCTAATTTCTAGTCTACTAGTTAATTTGAACGATGAAATAAACAAAAGTGACAATATAAAGTTCTCCTAACGAAATAATTTACGAAGTGGTTTTATCTTGATCAAGTAGGAAATGTGCGTCTTGTTTTGATACAATGTTTGAAGCTTATCCGACAATATTTGGACCATGGTGGTTGCCTTAAAAATTGTTGTAGTACTGTCCAATCATCGTGAGCGTCGAGGAATTGCTGCGTAACAGACTTACATCAGGATTAGCCAAGCCTGTTTTACGTCTTCTGGCTGAAAACCACGAATATCTGAAACAATAAACATTGTCCATCTACAATTTTAAGAACAGACCACAATATTACATTACAATCCATTCAGATAATAAAAGAAAACAAAATACGTTTGCTGTAAAATTCTTATTTTAAACGAGTGCTTTGGGTTGTGGTCTGCGGAAAGTCATCATTGTTCTAAGGGCTTAAAACATTGAAACGTTCGTTACATCATGGCAATTGTATTTACCTGAAAACGAAATCTGCAGCCTCTAACTGAGGAAGTAGGGTTTGCATCAGATGCAATTGTTGATGCACGTCAGTTGACTGGGGACACGCGAACTCTGTCAGCCATATTTTCTTGTGGTATTTATGATGTAACTTCTGCATGTATGACATGATCACGTTTGCGTCGCAGCTGAACTTATGGGCGGCAATATAATCTATCCGACAACCCTTACACAGGCGAAGGAACTCGTCGAACCATGGGAAGTTTTCATCCGCTGTGCAAGGACTGACTAATGGTAAGCCGTGAGAGTGTTTTTCAATTTCCGGCCATGCGTCTGCAGCTTGCTGTGGGGTCATATTTGCTTGGTCAGCGTGATCCGGCACGTTGAAACCCAGAATGAATCCAGCAGCGCTTGAGATATTGATGTGCGTGTGACTGTTGTACTTCTTCACCATTGGAATGTGCGTTGGCAGCGTTTGGTCCGTGCCATTTGGACATACGTCTGATACCTTTCTATGAAACAACGATAAATCCATGTGCCAGTCATACCTTTAGAATGTAAAAAGACTAATTATAGGTCTTCACTTAAGACCTGGTGAGGTTTTGGATTTTTGCACTACCGGAAATTTACATCTGTTATACAGTGTATTTCAAAAATGATGAGTTATCTTGAAAAAACAATTATGTAGTAGAACACTTAGGCACAATAGGAATATCTTAGTGTAAAAAAAATTAAACATTTTTGAGAAAAAATATTTTGACCTCATATTTTGTAACTAAATTGACAAATTTTGACCTCATTTGCCAAAATGGGGGTAGGGGTGGAAAAGTAGTCATTTCTCAAAAACCGTTTAAGATAATTACTTACATTTAATTAAAACTGCATTACAAGGATAATTGTTACGATATAAAAATCCATTAATAACTAGGTCCTTTACAGTTTTTGTTACAGACCTATGCCGTCATATCCCAAAGCTCCTCGAAATAAAAAAAAAATACATTTTTGTCAGTTTTTGTTGAATTTCTTTCTAATATGCACATTGACTCCCATTTTTTATTTTTGCACTCTAAAACAAAGGTTTTAATCGAACTGTAGGCAAAATATCTGAAAAACCTTGTTATTCCTTTATCATGGAATATTCATTTATCAAAAATTGAAAAAATACATTTTTGTAAAGTGGGTGGGGTAAAAATAAGGAGCGTTTTATTTATTCACATGATGATAGAAATACCACTTTCTCTAATTTTTCATCCTAAAGTATGACATACTACATTAGAAGAGATTAAAAATTGATACCCATTCTGAAACATACACCACATACATAAACGTTTACAATACGAAAATTCCAGCAAATCTACATTAAGCACTTTATCTGATAGTGTATCACTAAAGATTGATATTGCAAAAAAAGTTAAGTCATTGACCAATCATTATTTTTCCAGAAATTAACTAGCAATATGTTAGCCTCCATAAAAATCAGGGTCAATAAAATTTCTTGTTATTTTAAATTTCAGCTCTGTTCCGAGAATTAATTATAGAAAACTATCTAAAAAAAGTTTCGTAGCTGTCCGGATGTATACTAAATTCAATTGAATATCATTTCAAAATTTAACTATCTAAAAAAATCATGCTTGTTACCGGGATACAGTACTAGAAAAAGGGAACCATGATCGAGCGCTGAAAGAGGTTTATGCCGTAGTAGGCAAATCTGTGCAATGAATCCCTAGCAATGAATTAAAAAAAAGTGTCAAGTACAACCAACGATATCAACCTTTGTTACAAAACCTCATGCAGTTTCTTGCGAATAAAACTGATCTAACTTTGTTAGGCGATGTTTTCCGGAAGGTACAGGTTCGAATACTTGATTTTAGATTGAACATTTATGCCAGTTAATTATAGAGGAATTTGAGGCATAAAGCCGAACGGTTATTGGTGATTTGAGTATCACATAAACCATATAAAAGTTATATAAGTTGTGACTCTTGTGTTACAAGCATTTATCGTATTACATTTTTCATAATTATGTCTGGCAAAAATCCGGTCAACAAAGGGATGATATACGAATTAGTCCACTTACCACCATGACATGTTGTTTAGAGCTTTAAAGTCGTCACAGAGTAGTCCTCCGGTCCATGCCGCAACACCTTTCTTGTGGGATCCATACGCAGGAATAACAAGCAGAAACAAGCTGACAGAGAATGCTAAACAGACTTTTTCTGAAGTAACCATCTTGTTAATTTTACGTGTAACCTTCGGCTTTCTTATCTCTCACTGACTCTGTATATGTTTACAGTGCACTGTAGACGAAAGATTTCTTTCAGGTCAGTTGGATCACTCATTTGTATGGCGAGCCAATTTACTATTTAAAAAAGGACATCTCTCTGGTTTAAGATAAGGGGTTTCAGATATATCTCTGTCATTAAGGAGACATCTTAATTTTGATAGACATATTTCGTATTTTGAAAAATACTTTAAAAGATCAATATGAAAACTTAAACTATAACCTAGTGATATCTGTCAAAGTTACGGAGTAACCTTTCTAATCATGAGAGATATCTCTGTTTCGATGATAGATACCTTTATGCTGGCCGTTAAGATACTTGTAATTATATCATTTTATTTTACCAAGATATCTCTGCAAAATTGAGTGATATCTCTTTTATGGCACTATAATTTTTTTGCCACATTGATTGCTCCCTCACAGTGAGCGTTTCGGAGACTATGATTAAAATTTTCGAATTATGGCCCCGGGGTGGGCGCGGGGTAGTTATTATTTGGAGTACATTGGTTTTATAACCACTGATCAAAAGGGGGTAATTAAAATAAAGAGTCATTCAAATTATATGTGAAATTGGTGGCTAAATGCGAATAAGGTTCTCCGATATTTCAAAGGACTAGGAAAGCAGAGAATGAGTTTAGTTGTCTGATTGGTTCAAAGGGTACTTGGATCAGTTACTTCGTGCGTTTGTTGCTTTAAAAATATCTCTCACACATAATTTTCAAATGGCAAATAGCGGATATATCTCTTAAGTTAAACATGTAGAAAAAGTTAAAAGCTATCACGGCGCTTATTCAAATAACTAAGCATACATGGTCTTGCATGTCCTGAAAACGTAAGGCGAAACGCTAGACTCTTTCTTTTCGTGAATATGTCCACAATCATCTCTGCATTTACTCAATGTCCATATGAATGTTCACACGTCCAATACGCCTTGTAGTCAGGCAGACTCGCTGGTACGTCTTCAACCGTCTCGTGCTGTAATTACTGACGATGTACGTAGAGTTCTAATACGCCCTGTAGTCAGACAGGCTCTCTGGTACGTCTTCAACCGTCTCGTGCTATAATTACTGACGATGTACGCAGAGTTCTAGTACATGTATAGTCTTTTTATATAATTTCTTTTGGAGTTTAAATACAGTCCATGCAAACAGTACTTCGTTCGCAGACGAGTTTGGTTTCGTACCGATTAAGAAACCTTTATACATTTTCATTTTTGCTGGATTCTAATAAAGGATCGAGTTTCAACTTCTTTAAACGTTTAAGTGACAAGATGTCTGTTAACTCATATAAGATAAGGCAAGGTAACAAACCTTTACAATATAATTTATTATGTTTCCGCAATATTGTGCAGGCATATGCATAGGTTCTAAGGTCTATGGTTTATTTAAGTTCAAATAAATTTTACTAAATATTCTGACATTATTTGTTCAATATATTTTCACTCGCGTTATTTGGACTAATTTGGAGCTGTTGATCTAGTAAAGGGCCCGTTCGTAAATGCGTTGATTCGTCTAAGGGAAATAACAACGTTACAAGAAAAAGAAATAGAGTACATACTTGCTCCCCTTGTCACAATATGTTTGAAACTAGCGTAAAATAATACTCAGACAAAGTTTACGACTTTCAGCATTTAAGTACAGTCGATAAAGTATGTGTCATAATGAATTTAAGTATTATATATTTCATATTCTATAAAATAGTTCAGCGCTCATGGATCTTTCCAATGATTATAAACACATATAT
This sequence comes from Saxidomus purpurata, assembly GCA_022818135.1. NCBI lineage: Eukaryota > Metazoa > Mollusca > Bivalvia > Venerida > Veneridae > Saxidomus > Saxidomus purpurata. The sequence goes on along the minus strand of JAFMSR010000001.1, from coordinate 16,205,307 downwards.
TTATGATAAAGTAAATTAAAGCATCAAAATACCTGCAGCCAATACCTCGCGTGCTCTTTCCGCACTAGTTCTGGCTTCCAAAACTCTAAATGCCGCTATTTTTATATTTTGTTTTTCGTCAGCTGCAGCTTTAGAGTTTTGGATCAGCCCTACTACGAATCCTTACCAGAATAACAGATCATGCAAATTTTCATCTAATGTACGTTAGTAGGAAATATGATCATGTTTGGGTCATATAGTTATAAATTCATCTTTTCAAACCATTTACGGTGTTCTACAACCAAAGTTGACTGCAAAAACATCGATTTTTCAAACCCACATCATTGTGATTACATTTACAACGGACTTTCCAAATGCCTGCTCTCGCGAGATCTCGTATGATGCAATCGCACTCATTTTTCGTGTAGTTCAGAACGCTTGATATTTTCCTTTTGTTTAGTGATGGATGTATAAAGAACGAATGTAAATATACAATAGCATTTAGCACTATGTTTTTTTATTTCAAAAGGAATTTACTTTATTTTCGACGCGGAACAGACCTTGAAAGTGTTCGCGCCAAAACGCACGTGGTCTGTAAATAAATAAACTGTCCCCGTGAACTCAATCGGAACCTTCGGCGATTTCCCGCAGAGATCCCTTTCCAAAGGTTCTTGGGAATGGTCACGTGATAATTGTCAAATCGGCAAGATGGCGGCCAATTGGTGAAAATTCTGACCTGTTCGAAACATTCGTAAAGCTTTACGTTAAATAGATAAAATTGGAAATTCAAATTTGGCAAATTAAAAGATTATGGTCTGATTAATAAAATTATTTATTGTTTTCCTTTTGCTCATGAAATACTGAAATGCGAGCGTGTCGATTCCTGGCACGATTATTGGTACGATTTCCCTACGGAGTAAGCTTCAGCGTACCCGTTCTGTCAAGCATATAAACCGGGTACGCTGAAGTTGTTTTAGCTATTTCCGCACCAGAAGACCTTAAAATAAATGCTTGACATTGCTTTTGAGTTCTGCTCACAGACGTACGGAGAAACAGACAGACGACGTGGTAACTGTCAATCGTCACTTCGGAAAACATGAATAACGGACAACGTTACACCATTAGACAGGGTATAATTAAGTCAATGGTGAAACCAAATATGAGGTTCGAAAGGAAAACCACAGCCATCTTGGGTCTCTGATAGCTTTCTTCTTTAACAAGACCAACTTGTATCTCTGTCTGTTAAACTAAACATTTTAGATAATCATTGAAGAGTGTTCCATTCAGTCCCTTTAGAAGATATTATTCTCACATAACAAAAGCATTCAATTGTCACATTTCTTTCACATTCGTTGTACGTTTGAATTGGTTCGGTGTAACATGTATATTATCATTTGTATACGATGTAAAGTGTAATTTGCTAGTTCAAACGTACACGATACGTACAAGCACAACGAAAACGCTGACTGTATCAAAACACTTTTTTCTTTTACATTTTAAAAATCTAAATGGCACAATTCCATTCAAAAATAAAAATATGAATTAATGTTTACTTCAATATGTTGATATTTTGAAATTTATTTACTGTTTGAAATAATGCAAAATTCTGCTATATATACTGCAGTAAAAGTTTCGAGTTATATATGTAAAAGTTAACTTATTAACCAGTTTGCAAATCCCCATCGGGGAGGCTTGACAGGTTACTAAAGTTAGCAATTGTTTCCCGATAACGTTGGAAATCGGGAGTTTCGTTTGTGGTGCGTGTATGTGGTCGCACGGTCGCAAAACTGTCCCATTTTTTCAAAATATTTCTATTAAAATAAAATGATTTGTATTCATTTATATTTAACGAAGTACCACACCCCTTTTTTTCATAACGCCTTCTTTATTGTTTTCATTTTTCAATGAGTTCTGTTCTTTGAACATTACTCATGGTGATCAATGTTCAGTGAGCATTTCTCACATTGAGCATTTATCAGTGAGTACTTCTCACATTGAGCCTTGTTCAATGAGTATTGTTCAGTGAGCACTACTCATGGTGAGCATTGTTCAGTAGGCACTTCTCACAGTGAGCATTGTTCAGTGAGCACTACTCAAAATGAGTACTGTTCAGTGAGCACTTCTCATGGTGAGCATTGCTCAGTGAGCACTTCTCACATTCAGCATTGTTCAGTGAGCATTTCTCACATTAAGTATTGTTTCAATGAGCACTTCTCGCGGTGAGCATTGTTCAGTGAGCACTTTTCACATAAAACATTGTTCACAGAGCAGTACTCACATTGAGCCTTGTTCAGTGAGCATTTCTCACATTGAGCCTTGTTCATAGAGCACTTCTCATGGTGAGCATTGCTCATTGAGCACTTCTCACGGTGAGCATTGTTCATTGAGCACTACTCACATTGAGCCTTATTCAGCATTTCTCACATTAAGTATTGTTCAGTGAGCACTTTTCACGGTGTGCATTGTTCAGTGAGCACTTTTCACATAAAGCATTGTAGAGTGAGCAGTACTCACATTGAGCCTTCTTCAGTGAGCACTTTTCACGGTGAGCATTGTTCAGTGAGCACTTTTGACATAAAACATTGTTCAGAGAGCAGTACTCACATTGAGCCTTGTTCATAAGCAGTACTCACATTGAGCCTTGTTCAGTGAGCACTTCTCACGGTGAGCATTGTTCAGTGAGCACTTCTCATGGTGAGCATTGTTCAGTGAGCACTACTCACATTGAGCATTGTTCAGTGAGCACTACTCACAATGAGTATTGTTCAGTGAGCACTTCTCATGGTGAGCATTGCTCAGTGAGCACTTCTCACATTTAGCATTGTTCAGTGAGCATTTTTCACATTAAGTATTGTTTAGTGAGCACTTCTCACGGTGAACATTGTTCAGTGAGCACTTTTGACATAAAGCATTGTTCAGTGAGCAGTACTCACATTGAGCCTTGTTCAGTGAGCATTTCTTAAATTGAGCCTTGTTCAGTGAGCACTTCTCACGGTGAGCATAATTCAGTGAGCTCTTCTCATATTAAGCCTTATTCAGTGAGCACTTCTCACATTCAGCATTGTTCAGTGAGCACTTCTCACAGTGAGCATTGTTCAGAGAGCGCTTATCACGTAGAGCATTGTTCAGAGAGCAGAACACACATTGAGCCTTGTTCAGTGAGCATTTCTCACACTGAGCCTTGTTCACTCAGCACTTCTCACGGTGAGCATTGTTCAGTGAGCACTTCTCACATTGAGCATTGTTCAGTGAGCATTACTCACATTGAGCATTGTTCAGTGAGCACTTCTCACAATGAGTATTGTTCAGTGAGCACTTCTCATGGCGAGCATTGCTCAGTGAGCACTTCTCACATTTAGCATTGTTCAGTGAGCATTTCTCACATTAAGTATTGTTAAGTGAGCACTTCTCACGGTGAGCATTGTTCAGTGAGCACTTTTGACATAAAGCATTGTTCAGTGAGCAGTACTCACATTGAGCCTTGTTCAGTGAGCATTTCTCAAATTGAGCCTTGTTCAGTGAGCACTTCTCACGGTGAGCATTTTTCAGTGAGCACTTCTCATATTAAGCCTTATTCAGTGAGCACTTCTCACATTCAGCATTGTTCAGTGAGCACTTCTCACAGTGAGCATTGTTCAGAGAGCGCTTATCACGTAGAGTATTTTTCAGCACTTGAGCACTACTCACAATGAGAACTGTTCAATGAGAAATTCTCATGGTGAACATTGTTGATTGAACATTGTTCAGTAAATACTACTCACATTGAGCCTTGTTTAGTGAGCACTTCTCACGGTGAGCATTGTTCAGTGAGCACTTCTCATATTAAGCCTTATTCAGTGAGCACTTCTCACATTTAGCATTGTTCAGTGAGCATTACTCACAATGAGTATTGTTCAGTGAGCACTTCTCATGGTGAGCATTGCTCAGTGAGCACTTCTCACATTTAGCATTGTTCAGTGAGCATTTCTCACATTAAGTATTGTTTAGTGAGCACTTCTCACGGTGAGCATTGTTCAGTGAGCACTTTTGACATAAAGCATTGTTCAGTGAGCAGTTCTCACATTGAGCCTTGTTCAGTGAGCATTTCTCAAATTGAGCCTTGTTCAGTGAGCATTTCTCACGGTGAGCATTGTTCAGTGAGCACTTCTCATATTAAGCCTTATTCAGTGAGCACTTCTCACATTCAGCATTGTTCAGTGAGCACTTCTCACAGTGAGCATTGTTCAGAGAGCGCTTATCACGTAGAGTATTTTTCAGCACTTGAGCACTACTCACAATGAGAACTGTTCAATGAGAAATTCTCATGGTGAACATTGTTGATTGAACATTGTTCAGTAAATACTAGTCACATTGAGCCTTGTTTAGTGAGCACTTCTCACGGTGAGCATTGTTCAGTGAGCACTTCTCATATTAAGCCTTATTCAGTGAGCACTTCTCACATTTAGCATTGTTAAGTGAGCACTTCTCACAGTGAGCATTGTTCAGAGAGCGCTTATCACGTAGAACATTGTTCAGCACTTGAGCACTACTCACAATGAGTACTGTTCAATGAGAAATTCTCATAGTGAACATTGTTGATTGAACATTGTTCAGTGAATACTACTCACATTGAACCTTGTTTAGTGAGCATTTCTCCCGGTGAGCATTGTTCAGTGAGCCACTACTCACATTGAGCCTTGTTCAGTGAGCACTTCTCACATTGAGCATTGTTAAGTGAGCACTTCTCACGGTGAAGATTGTTTAGTGAGCACTATTGACCGTGAGGATTGTTCAGTTAGCACTACTCACATTGAGCATTGTTCAGTTAGCACTTGTCACATTGAGCATTGTTTAGTGAGCACTTCTCACAGTCACTGTTGTTCAGTGAGTACTACTCACGGTGATTTCTGTTTAGTGAGCAATACTGATGGTGAGCATTGTTCAGTGAGCACTACTGATGGTAAGCATTTTTAAGTGAGGACTACTGAAGGTTATTACTGTTCAGTGAGCACTACTGATGGTAAGGATTTTTCAGTGAGCACTTCTCGCAGCTAGTAGTGTTCAGTTAGCACTACTAATTGTTATCATTGTTCTTTGAGCACTACTCATGGTGAGCATTGTTCAGATACGAGTCAATCTGGTTAAGAGTAGATAACTTCAAAATATTTCTATTGTACTGAGAAATTCCTTGTTTAGGTATAAGTATGCTAAATTCCATTCATAGATTTACATTTTAAGGTTTTCGGCAAGTGCAAAACTTTCACCACCTGCTGAAATGCATTTTATTTTGCATTTTGCAGAATCATTCTATAGTCCCACATAAAAAATAGTAAACCCGATACTTAATGCCATTAATTTGGAGCTGAAGGGCACCACCCGCTTTTCGGGCCACTTGTAGTGGTCACCGACAAAAAATTTCAGTATTTTAAATACCAAATATTTCAATTATGATTTAAATCCAGATTTTTTTTCTCCCCATTTCATTCGTGATATATCATCTATCAATTACTTCACAACACCTATTCCCGTTTGCATCTGCAATGTACTTAGTTTCAGCCAATCAGCAATCAAACACATAGTGTAGGTCCGCATGTTCTGTAGACAAAAATAGCCTGCTTCCGGTTCTCCCCTATTTTGCATACTCATACCTTAAAAGTCTTGTGTGCAAGACACTGGCATGCACATATCTCAGTAGCCACTTGAAGTATCAAATTGAAACTTCACTGTAGTGGTCAGCGGTTATCAAACCATTAAGTCAGATAACTCTTTACTTAATATCTTGCTACTTGCGGCCCTTGTTTACACATAATATATACAGATTTTTGTTTTGCCTTTTACTGCCATGCAAACGTTTTGTTTTATTTGCAAGTACTGAGAAAAGTTGAGGGGCCAGAGGTCCAGGGGGCCGGAGGCCCCCGGAAGCTCTGTAATTTTAGCAATTTCTGAACGATTCAGATGCGTTTCCAAGAACCCTTGTATCTATTGTAAACGAAACAAAAGTTGATATGAAATGAAATTACAAAACTGTCAAACTTTGAAAAGTTCTCTCTCCCAGTCAGTGTGGTGTAAAAACTGTTTTCATTTGGAAAAACATGGCCCTTATACAAACTCTCTAGAAGCCCACTCCTCCTACTAGTAACTGTAAGCAGGGCCATTCTTCGTTTTATGAATTTTTATTAATCATAAGGGATATAAACATGTAGGAAAAGTTAAAAGCTATCACAGCGTTTATTCAAATAATCTTAAATCATATTCTAAGCATACATGGTATTGCATGTCCTGAAAACGTAAGGCCAATCGCTAGACTCTTTCTTTTCGTGAATATGTCCACAATCATCTCTGCATTTACTCAATGTCCATATGAATGTTCACACGTCCAATACGCCCTGTAGTCTCTGGTACGTCTTCAACCGTCTCGTGCTATAATTACTGACGATGTACACAGAGTTCTAGTATATTTTGGTTATCTTCGCGATGTTGATTGGATCGGTGACTGCTACAGCAGATAGTTACTAACAACTTCTTATATAATAAGATGTTTCATTTTTACCGCCAAACAGATAGCAAGGAGCCCAGTAAACATGAACACCTTTATCATTACATGTCATGTTGATATTCATGATTTCAGCTTGGGGCGTAACATCTTGGAAACATTTCGGATCCGGTCGGCCCGGTCGGTGCGTTAAGACATTGATATACAATAGGGTTATTAATATTATGATGCGTTCCAGAATGCCGGATTTGCTCGAGTCATGTAACGGATTATACGAGTGCGATCACATTATAAACAAGACGCAACGATTAAGCGACGTTATTTACGGCATAGACATGCAAACCAAAGGGAAACACTTACAAAACGGATTTGTCGCCAGTTGTTGCGGAAAATACATGTGTGAATGTTAGGAATATTATAAATCATTTTTTAAATGAAATGATAAGCATAATTGTACGGTTTTGGGACTGCTAGATAAATTTCCCTATTTCAATAGCCGAGCAAGGGGAAATTTGGCATTCTTAAATCATTTTTGTCCGTTTTGAAAGATCTGAGAAGTATGCGGATTGTGACAATTTCAAGTAGGACACAATGGAAAGTCGTGATTCATTGTTCCATATTCAGTTACCTGCGGGGAATGTTTGGACAGTTTTAAATAATTCAGGCCTCTTAACAATTACATATGTAGGATCTGCTCGTCCTTATATATGTTTTAAGACTGCATGCTCTCATTAAAATGAAGTTCCATATTGTTCTATTTTTGAGCGAGCGAAGCGAGCGAGGAAAATTTGAGCATTTTAAAGCCATTTTTGGCCTTTTTTGCGAGATCAAGCAGGTAAGATCCGGATCTATCGCTTGTGACTCTCTCTCCACCCCCCTCTCACCCCTTTCATTTTTATTGCATTTTCGGGACATTTAAAGTAACATTATGTTCATCTTACTGAACATAGTGTATTTTTAGTGACAGTATTATAAAAGCAATTTTCGGTTGCTGTGCATTTAAATGTGTTAAACTTATGATAATGCCGCATTAGTATTTGAAGTTGGTTTTTGCTTTAGAAATAAAAATATTGGACAAATAAAATAATAGTTCCTTCCTTCGCAGTAATCTCCCTTGTGTTGTTGTAGTTATCGGTAGAGATATTTCGGCAGTGGAAGGGAAGTAACTCCTGCATGCAGTTGTTTGTTTTTTATTAATTGACTCTCCCAGTCAAAATAGGAAAAGTAATATTTGGAAAGTTATTATTTCGCACTGGTAGCAGGAAGAGTTTGGTGTATTGGGTTAAAAGCTATTATTTCCTCTACCCTTTTTACACACACCTATTTCAGCTGGATCTTTTCTTGAAAAAAATGTGCATAATTCCACTTTAAGTTTTCGATCTTTGCTTGCGATGTATACGCACGTGTATTGTGCGTAACGACAGCTACGCGCCTGACATACAAGGGTGAAAACGAGAATTAGTCAAAAGAGTTTCAATTTTTTTCTGTCCAAACCCCGAGTATATGTGGCTAATATTCTCCTTGCAAAGGGAATGCTTTACGCACGTGTTTCAAAGCATATATTGTGCTTACTTGACAATGTCACAAAACTGCACATGAATTCATATATGGATTGTAGTGCATAATGGCATATCTTCTAAAAATAATCAACACGGTTATGTGTAATCATGCACATATACACAACTCCGATTTTTTTTTTTTGAGTATCATTGTGATTTCGCTTTAAACAGGAACGTAGAATATACATTGATTCTACGTTCCTGCTTTAAACAAATAACCTAGCTGTTGCCGTGTTGCAGGACAATTCATTTAGAAAATTTCTTCTCTATGACCACTTAGTATATAGATCTAGATATTATCCAATTTACATACGTGTGTTATTTCACTCCTTAAATAATTTATTACTTATCTTTACCGTGGAACATTGTTAATTAGCGTGTCGACGTAAGTAGACACCCAAAGGTATTAAACATTCAGCAGTAATTCATGGGGAGCAAAATAATGACGTACATCGACATATTTAAGATCATTACAGAAACGTTATGATTGAAGCAGCATCTTTCAATATAATAGTCCATGAGATCGTTTTCTTTTCTAATTAAGTCATGAATGGTCCACGTTATGCCAACATGTATAGTTGCAAAACAAAATGATTTTTTTCCCGAGATCACTGAGAACTGTGTAATTTAACTGAACTAATAAAGATTTAATATCAGATCTTGAGTTTCTTTGAAAAAAAATTGAAATTGATTTCTACGAACACATGCAGGAACTTTACATTCGGCCCCAAAAAACATTTAAAAAAACATGTGATCCCTCCTAATACGGGCGAAGCCAGACCATATGTAAACGTATAAACGAGTATTCAATTGAATACTGAAAGCAATGAAATAACTGATTTGGCATATACCGATGCAAAATTAGAAAGTGTCGACTCCGTAACGATACGACAACATACCTTTAACGTGATGTTATTTATCAAAAGAAATTGTGACGTCATTAAATGTCAGCCATTTTGGTTTAGAAAAACCTATGGCAACACTTTCCCGTTGAATGCAGATGTAATGAGATCCTATTTATACGGGCGAAAGCTCGAAGGGCGCGAAGCGCCCTTCGGGCGAAGCCCGACCATAGGTAAACGTATGTACGAGTATTTAATTGAATACTGAAAGCAATAAAATTAATGAATTCACGATTACCCATGGAAGATTTCAATTTGTCCGCACCCATGGACGATACGAAAACATACTTATAACGATGCACCGTTTTTTTAGCTTCCGCTGCAAATGACCAATCGGAAGTCCTCGGTAGATTCCGTTACCCTACATCAAACGAAGCATTCTGCCGAGGTGTTCCGATTGGCAAATGACGTCATTTATGTGACGTCATTAAATGTCAGCCATTTTTGTTTTAAAAAAATGCAACACATTTCCATTTAATACAGGTTTGTACTTTGGAAATATAAAGAGATTCTATTTATGTACACATTCCTAAAGTTTGATACCCTTCCTGTTACGCCATAAAAAGTAACATTTCTTTTAGCAGTCAATACCTTGATTCATGATTCAATGGATAATCGATATCATTATTTTCGTAACTTCAAACGTTTTTGCGACGCCTGGGCCCTGAAAATTCGTAACATTTTTAAAAATAAATTACTGTTATGCTTTCGCCCGATATAGGTTTTGCCTATTTTCATATTACACATTCCTTAAGTTTGATTCTTTTTCTTGTGACGCCATAAAAAGCACTATTTCTTTTCGCAATCAAACCTCGATAAATGACTCTATGTGTATTTGGTACCAATAATTTTCGTAACTTTAGCCCGTATTTATGACTTTTTAATACGGGCGGAAGAACGCAGGGCGCGAAGCGCCCTTCGGGCGAAGCCCGACCATAGGTAAACGTATGTACGAGTATTTACTTGAATACTGAAAGCAATTAATTATGTGATTTGTGATTACCCATGGAAGATTTCAAATTGTCCGCACCCATGGACGATACGAAAACATACTTATAACGATGCACCGTTTTTTAACTTCCGCTGCAAATGACCAATTGGAAGTCCTCGGCAGATTCCATCAAACGAAGCATTCTGCCGAGGTGTTCCGATTGGCAAATGACGTCATTTATGTGACGTCATTATATGTCAGCCATTTTTGTTTTGAAAAAATGCAAAACATTTCCGTTTAATGCAGGTTTGTACTTTGGAAATGTAAAGAGATTCTATTTATGTACACATTCCTAAAGTTTGATACCCTTTCTTGTTACGCGATAAAAAGTAACATTTCTTTTAGCAGTCAACACCTTGATTCATGATTCAATGGATATTCGATATCAATAATTTTCGTAACTTCAAACGTTTTTGCGACCGCTGGGCCACAGGCACTCGAGTCAGTCAATATAACATGTACAAGGCAAAATAATACCCCACTAGCCTCTACATTACATGTGCCCTGGGCCCTGAAAATTCGTAACATTTTTAAAAAGAAGTTACTGTTATGCTTTCGCCCGATATAGGTTTGGCCTATTTTCATATTAAGGCAGGTTGTTTATTTCCTCGACATTTTCTTTGTCTTCTTCCTCTTCTCCTGTCGTGTACAGGACAGGAATTAGAGTAATTAATTTGGTGCATTGTGCAATGTAAAAATATACAACTCGTAAATTTTATGACACCGGCGCACCTGACTGTTGCATAGTTACATGTAAACACGTTTAGCTCATGAGGTCAATGTTCCGATTGTTTCTCCGATAGGAAGTGTTATCGATTTTTGAAGCTGATATCGCAGAACTGCAGCTAGAAGCTTCCAAACTGTCAACAAACAAAAGGTATACTTATCTGCCACGAGAATTTGTTTTCCAGCAAAGTTGGCAAGAATTATGATGTTTACAAATGTGTCAGTGGATTCATAAATGCGACAGTGTTCGGATATTAATTTATTGGATAGGTGTAATGTCGGCTTTTATGTAGCTAGTAGCTACTGTTGTAATTTTAATGTAGACATATATATGAAAATCATACCAACGTTTTAACGCTATCATATTTACAGATTTCACCAGTTGTCAAAATAAGTTGACACCTGGGTGGTTTAAAATTTGTGACAGAAAACTTCAAATAACCAAAACAATTGATGGTGGAGCTTTCATCACACTGCAGTTTCTTCTAACTTAATTTATGCAGAAAACTTGGAGATCTTGCGTTTAACTTAAAATCTAGCCGAATATTGATAAAAGAGATGTGATCAAAGATCTATAGATGAAAAATGCGTGAATGGTGGTTGCTCATTAAGATGTTTTGAGTCATACACATGTATTAGAGAAATAAGATCATAAATTTATAATTTTCGGTTAAATGACACTTGATTTTTTTTTTTAATCATTACCACAAAGAAATGAGTTTGTCATTTTTATGAATAAATATTTTTACAGACATTGATACTAAATGATCTATTCAATCTATTGTGCTACGTACTGTTATAAAAAATTATTATAAATGTAGACAAAGATCTCCAGGACCAGTTAACTTTATAAATTAAGTTAGACAAAACTGCAGTGTGAAGAAAACGCCATTTAATAAAATTTGTCTGCCTATGTGTTTTTATGTGAGAAAGTTGGCAGTTTTTTACGTATGATCAGGAGCAATGGTAAAGTGTTAGTAAAGTGTCCGCCTGTAAAAATGTGTAAGAACTATTTGAGTTTAGTTTTTGTTAATGGCATTATCTGCTTTAAACACAGTAATCAAAATTTTGTTTGTTAGAGTCCTCCATTGTGTTACTTAGTATTTCAATACATGGAGTTATTTCTTAGACGTACATGAAAACAGCTTAGTATCTCCCATGATCACAGTATTAGTTTGACCTAAGTGTAACCTGAGTACCAATGAATGTTTATGTAAAACAGATTTAAAAAGAAAGGAACCAAAGTGTGCAAAGAAGGATATTTGATTTTCTACACAACTATGTGGTATAATACTAAAGTACTGCCCTACACAGTACACACTGGGTCAGTACACGACTACATATGCTAATGCAAATTTAGGGATGAATTGTGCCAAATTGTTTGTATACTTCTTGTATAACTCATCTTTTCAGCAGACATTGTTCCTTTATTACCTTCTCACACATAATGTAAAGTGTAATTTCATTCTTCTTCTTCTTTCTATACATTGCATTATAAGCTAGTTGGCAGCATCTAATCCTGCAAAAGTATGTATGTTTAAACTGGTAACTACCAAAAGTGCACTTTTTGGTAATGTAGATTTTTTACGCAGACATATTTACAAAATTTAAGTGATGTTTTATTTGTCAACATAGATGACACTTTCTGCATTATAAGTAATTGTGACATTCTATAAAATAAAGACTAAACTACTTAGCTACAACAAAAAGAGAATACTTGATCCTGACTGATTCAACATTCAAAAAAGAAATCACAAATTGTACAAAACAAACCTAGGCTATGAAAGTCATTACCCTTCTGTAAATCTGCCATGGATTACCATCAACTTAGATGGTGGAAAATGGTGCAGTATTGAAACAAGCATATTTTGTTGGAAAACGGTGTAAAACAATGAAAAAACAGCAAGGCATTGAGAAAGTCTATCAATTTTCACTATTTTCAACTGTTTTTCACCAAGTGACACTATCAGTGGAGTATTGAAACACTTTCCATCGAATGCCACTGTAATTTTGCCACTGTTGCCATTGTTTTCCATCAATGTTACATTTTACCTCAGTGAAAATTAGTGGCAGAAATGCCATTGTTTTCCACCAAGTGCCACCATTGGTGGAGTATTGAAACACTTTCCATCGAATGCCACTACAATTTTGCCGCTGTTTGCCACTGTTTTCCATCCTAGACATTGATTTGCAGGTGCTATCTGACTGTATGTCACAAAAGTTTGTAACACAACACACCTGGATGGATTATACTGACACTGGTAGAAATGTTTGATACCAAGTTTAGTTGTGCATATCGTCCGCAGTCTCCAGTTCAATGATTCTTAATAAAGTAATTGGCCTTTTTCCTACCGGTAAACCCTAATACTATCCCTAAGTTTGTACTCTTACCGCTAGGCGGATTTCAACCAAACTTCACATGAATGATCAGTAACAAGTGTAATGGCAACTTTGGATGAGCAGCTTTAAGAGTTTTAGATGATGTGAAGAATAATATTTCTTTAAAGTTTCAGAAAAAATGAAAAACAAAAAAAAATTAAAAAGAAAGATTTGTGTTTAAGCAATCTAATTCAAGTCATCTCTTTCAAAATGCTGCACTTTCAGGTTACTTCAGGAAGATTGTGCACTTTAGTCAGATTTATGTTTTGTATAGGCTATATCTAAGTATATGTGATTTTAAAAATCATGACAATGGGATATATTATATACCTGTACTTTATTTGTTCAATTTTTTTTTCAGAGTTTTGGTGAAGGAAGGTAATGAGCAGGATTACGATGGAAAGAAATGGCCTAATGCAAAATGGGTCATCCCGAATACCTCGATTTGATCATGGCAACAGAAGCATGGCCAGTTCAAACGCATTTAATAATATGCAACCCTTGCCAGGTGTTGGTGCTAGTCAGAAACCATCTAGACTTGAACAAATGCAAGTGGAGTACCAGAAAAACATGCTTAAAGAAAAAGAGGATAAGCTAATAGCTATGTTCGAAGATAACCAAAAGAGAGCTCTGTATAAGGTTAACCAAAAAAGGGGTGTTGTTGAGAGAATTTTTCAATGAAACAAGAGCAGGTAGTGGTGGTAGTAAAAGTTCTACAACACCAACAATTGAACAGTTGTATCATCAAAAAAGAACTGAAAGCCAGTTTGGACAACAAAATGGCTACATGGGAAAGGGAGGATCAACAATGAACAGATCTGGTTTAAACAGAGAAAATATGAGAGATAAAAGGCCCAGTGCTGGACGTGACCGAGCCAATCCTCTTGCACCTATCCAGCACAATAACACAGACGATGAAAATCCTTTTAATAAACGTAAACCCCAGATAGTGAGACCAAGAACTTATAAAGGTGTTCAGTCAAACAAAAACTACCAGGAAGACGTCACTGTACCAAAAAGTGCTCCAACTGGTTTTCATGTTGAAGGACTAAATGATTATACAAGTGATGATAGCCCTCTCCCAAGTTCAAAGCAATTGCATCATCTTCAACAGAAAAGAAAGATGCTTCAAGATCAAAGACAAAGCAATAAAATGCATACAGCTCATCTAAACGGACAAAGTCATACTAGAAAAACACCTCAAAGTAAAAGAAATTCTCACTACGAATATGAAACGTCAGAGGAAGACGAAGGCTACGATGAAGCAAAGGAGAATGGTAACAACGAAAGTGAGATGAAGCGGAAGCAACAAGAACTGCTGGCTCAGATCGAGGCTCAACAAAGGGAGCTGGACAGGCTAAGAAATGACAGGATGAATGCAGAACTTGAGGTAAATGCATTTATATTCTCGGAAATAATATAATGAAATACCAAAATTAGTGAGAGAGTCATTTTCACATTTGAATAACAAACTGCATCATGGGTAGACTCTATTTTAAAACTTATTTTCCAAGGGAAGATTTCTGTTAAAATATTTAAAAGTTTGGAACAAAAGGACATAAAAGAAACAGAGAAATATTTTCCTTTATTCTTTTGTGTAATACGAATTTATTTTGTTTAGATTTATTGACACTTTCATAGTTCTTTCCACTCCATCTCTTTCCCTCCATTAACATAATGCAATAATTTTCCTTACATCCATTCAGGATTCCAGCACATGGCACCTGAATACAAGTTATTTCTACCTGTATCATGATTTATTGAACATACTGAAATGGTACATAGCGTAACCCCTGAGTATATATATACATTAATATTTCATAGACGGTACTTCACAGACAGTAATGCAAAGACGTACTTTTGTATATTCTTGGTTGGCTTTGTTTGCTATGTACAGCTAAGTTTACTGTCACAGTTAATAAGTTGAAACATGGAAAAGTGAATATTGATATTTACTGTTACCTGTATTATGGGCAGATGTGACATAAACAATTCAGCATCTTTTTATTATGAGCATTTTACTGCAATACATGTTCAAATCAGTCAATCCTTTTTACAAACCTTACCTTAATATTACTATATCATTTAAAGTCACAATTAAAAGACCAAATGAAAGGCAACAAGTTTGTAAAGGTACATAGAGAAGTCATCACAGGGTTGATTGCAGTGTAGCTTAATTAATTGGTCAGTTGCAGAAAAGTTCTTTGGTGCAAACGTCTCCCACAGTATAAGTTAAAAATACACACGATCATATTGACTGGCCTTTATTAGAAAACAAGGAGAAGTTTTGCCCACCTTTTTACAGAAGGGTCTTTGGCGTAGACAGTAACTAAGTTTTCCTGCGGAAAATTTGTAAAACCACTTCTCCCATATGTATGAAAACAGGGGGAAGCTTGGCAAGTTTGTGGGAGTCCATTCCTTCTAAGTCCCTCTACACCATAGGACATTAGCATTGCTTTACAGATATATATTTTTCCTTTGGGTAAGTTTTTGCATAGTAATTGCGCTTGTTTAAAAAAAATTGGGAAGTGAATTAAGTTTTTTTTTACATTTCTTGAGTGATTGAAATGCTACCTGACACACGCACTGTGTGTTTTATTATATACCCGAAACGAAGTTGCATTTTTTTTGTCTGGAGCATTATTTGAAAACTACTGGTAAGAATTCAATAAAACTTCATACAATGGTAACGCACAATGAGAAGAAGTGCAGTGTACAAGAACCATAACTCTATCTTGTCTTATAACAGAGTTATTGCCCTTTGTTACTTTTCCTTGTCTTGAGCACAACTTGAAAACTGCTGGTTAAAATACAATACAACTTCATACAATGGTCAAGCACAATGACAGAAAGTGCAATATACAAGAACCAAAACTCTATCTTGACTCACTAAAGAGTTATTTCCAAGAACCATAACTCTAATTTAGTGTTATTTTACAAGGTATTGTGTCACTTATAACTTCTTCAGTTAACAAAGCAGTCTTACGTAAGTATTAATCACATTTATACTTTACATACCCAAATCATTGCCCTCTCTAAAAACATAGCATGTGTATAATTTCTATGAATTGCATTGAACCAATGTCACATTTTATGAAATTACTGTACAGCTGTGTTTGATATATTTTTACTACCTTTACATTAAATTTTGCTTCAAACATTCCAAAATGCTTGCCCGTAATTGTCCCATATACTAAGCCGCTAGACTGGCAATTCTTCAGTCATGCAGATCTCTAATTCTTCAACACTATTTCGACTTCTACCTGTTTTCTTTTGAAACCATGTCACGATATTGTAGAACTATAAAATTATGCACCTGACATTCTGTACACAGATATGATTTTTTTTTTTTTGCAAGACTTTCCTTCACAATCAAAGTATTTGTTACACTGCAAGGGCTAAGGCAGCTCTGTTTTGAAAACTGCACATATTTCTTTGAACCTTCAAACTTCTAAATAACGTACAGTGGACCTTAGTGCAGTGGAACCTGTATTTAGAAGCCACTCCAGTGGTACAATAAGCACAGTCTTTTAAAGCAGGTGACTGTAATAACAGTAAGTAAATGACTGTACTTACCTTTTTAATAAAGAATGCATGAGATGTGAGAGTTCTAACCTACAATCTATTCATGTGATCACCTCAGGTACAGACTGTATGATGTACACGTATATCTGACTTACCCCGTATTAATAAATTATTCAAATTTTTCGATTGCTATTGTGATCAAGATAAACATTGTTCTAACAGCCCATGGTTGATATGAGGAGCATTTCAAAATATTTTGAATAATTAATATACACAATTACAGTTTTATTAAAATGTATCTCACAACATAGTTAGGTTCTTGATAGTTTATTATAAGTCAAGAACATAGAACTTTATTTTCGTCTCTACCAACTGACTGAAATGAAGAAAGAAGTTTCTGGGGATGTATGAAAGTAATGCAAGCTAGCTGTCTTTTATATTTAGTTACTAATGCAAAAAAAAAGATGGTAGATATTGCATTCTAACAGTGGTTTCATCAAGAAATACTTTTGAAGTTATAACATGACGCCATTGGTCAATCAAGGGACCATTTCAATACCAATCAAAATTGGACTTTTAAGCCTACAACGAATAAATGCACATAGAAAAGGTTTGAATAGATTCTTTTTTTATACACACTCCATTTTTACTTCAACAATTAATGGAACATAGTTATTGCATTATTAGCATTAAATTAATAATTTATCATTGGCAACAAACATTGCAAATAATGTCTCCCTTTACCTATCAACAGGTCATGTGATCATCAGGTTGGAATAATAACATATTACATAACATATACTTTATTTGGCATAAAACGATACATATACATTTTGTAGCCAATACAATTTCAACAATCGTGTAATGTAAGGACAAAATTTTTTTTTTATGACTCTCAGCTTACTGAGTAATAATGTTTTACAGAGAAAGTATCTACGTATTCACCGCTAACAAAGTGATAATGTTCTACAGAGAAGGTACAATGTATTTACGTAAAACAATGTAAAAAATGCTATTAATCATTGTTATTTCGTTCTTGAAATGCAAAATACAAAAAGTAATAAAACCTTATTGAAGCAGATTGACTGATTCCCATTGTAAATATGGAGATGGAAGATCATGGTGTCTGTTTGTTTGTTTGTCTGTCCTCTATAGATCAGACTTTAAAATGTCTCAAGCATGCAAGTTCTAAAACAAATTTTAAAATACACATTTAAGAGTTTAATTATGAAGTGTTCCTGCATTTTTTTCTGAATGATCGTAAGTAAATAATTTTGAATTTATTCTTTTGATTTAAAAGGTTTAAAACTATTCAAGTGTGTATTTATCAGTTTATAAGATGTCTCTACAGTTTTCCTGTTTGATAACGTTTCGATAATAAAATGAAAAAGTATTTGAGTTTTTAATTTAATCTGAGATTTGAAATGTTCATTACTTTTCAAGTGTTCCTAGAGATTTTTAGTATACACTTCATTTATCATACCATTTATTTCTTCAAGAGTTCATATTAGATTTACGATCTGTATGAGTCAGTCATATCTAAATATACTACGTAAAATGATTTTGAATGAAATTCACAGGATTGTGACAAATTAGACCCGATAACACCCAGCTACTTTACGTATTATATACTCATGGTTTTTGGTTTTACAAAAATATATGCTGGTAATTAACAAAAGCCCCAAGATTAAACGATAAATCTTCTATTCGGAAACTGTAAACAGTTGTTGACCAAGTGAGACAAACATTGGTAGCACATGACAAAAAGCTTTTCATGTCTACAACAGGCGATTATATCAGTGTATATAACCAGATGTAGTCGCGATCAATGCAAGGGCAAGATGTGATTAACCCGAGGATTAATGTATGATTAAGCAATGACGTATAATCTCATTATAAATCATGTTTAATTTTGTTTTGATATAAAAATATAAATATCTTTTGAATATATACATGCATACATTTTAAGAATTTATTACATTGATAACTTGCAACTGACGGTAGAAAATTGTAAATTAACAATATAAATTTTGTTGTACAGTAAGTCTAGGTTAACATGATAGTGACATAACAGATATATGTGTATGCTTAGTTTGAATGGGTGTCAGAAAGGCCCACTTTCAGAAAGGACCATACCAAAAAGGCCCAAAACCAGAAAGGCCCATACCAGAAAGACCCACAAGAGGCCACACAGAAAGGACCAGTTTTATGTTCTAAGTTAATATGTACCTATGGCTTAGGTAAATGAAAGATTGGAAAAGCATTATAGTACACTAACATTTTATTATATATACATGTACAACCAAACATAAAGGAAAAAGCAACAAACAGTAGTGCAGTAGCAAACAATGCGGTGCATAAGAAAATAACAATGATAAAATAAACCATATTAACATTTTAAAAATAACAACAGACTTGAAGATTATAGAAACAACAACATGCTTAAAAAATGGACAACATTAAAGAAAATATATGATTAAAACACAACAATATAGGGTAATCCAACACTGGGCCTTTCAGGTACTTTTGATAAATGGGCCTTTTTGGACTGGGCCTTTTAGGAGTGCACCTTTCTGGATCCCTAACCTTAGTTTATAGTCAAAGCGTAAAAAGGCAGATCATGATTGTGTACAAAAAAAGGTCTTAAATATTACGAAATATCCAATGTACATTATGGTAAACTCTCTTGCTGTATTACTAGTCAAATTACCCTAAACATATTGCACTTCTGCATTTTGGTATTTGTAGACAAGTTCAGTGTAACACTTCAGACAGTTACAAAATAAGTTTAAAGAGTTTTTTTGCAAGCCATACCTTTATTTGTAGACCATAACTTTACTGTCCTTGTCAGCTCTTTAAACTTTTAACTGAATGCAAATTGTGTTACAGGTAAATATACCGTTTATAAAACATTATAAATGTTGTTTTTTGTTGTAATTGCTACAAAAAGTTGTTGAAATTTCATAGGAAAGATGCTAAATTTTATTTATAAACTAATTATAGTAGATTTATGACTGGAGACTGTATTTCAAAATAGTGTGGGTAACATTATGCAAGTCAGTGTCCTCTGTCCAGTGTGTGCCTTCTGTACAGGAACAAATACGGTAATTTTTATGCTAGGCATTTGTAACAATTTAAATTACACAAGCACAGCAGTCAGCTGCTTAAATGCAAACCATAGTATCTTGCTGTTTTTTTGTTTTTTTTCGCCAGTTTAATCCCCATCAACCTTCATCAGTAGTACGAATAGACGAAATATATATTAAACACTAATTTCTTTATAAAACAAGGTGCAGTTGCAGCTTAGCATTGTTTTTAGTATAATAGGGTTATTCGTGTACTAACTTGATCCAGCATGCCGGATTTGCTCGAGTCATGTGTCGGATCATATGAGTGCGTAGCACGAGTTTGATCAGACCTCGACGAGAGCCAATCCAGCTTATGGATCACATTACTATACTGATAACCCTTTTATTATTATACCATTTGACACTTGTCTGCGCGAATAACTAAATTAAAATGACATGCTTTGCATAAAATAGAAGAAAACCATTTTTAGCGCAAAATATACGTAGTGTGCAACGTCAATTCATTAACATCATCGTATAAACAAATAGTAAGGACCCAGTCAAAAGCGACATTCTTAACGTCATGTGCATTTTAGGGCCAATTGAATGCACTCTTACAAATTATGCCGCGATACTTGTATTGCACTTACATACAATACGGAATTATTTTCTGTCAGGCTGTATTTGATGGTTGAATATAGGCTGTATTTTTGGCAGAATATTTATAGGTATATAATAAATGTTTATATCAAAAAGCTGGTGCTGTTCAATAAAAACATGGTTTCAAAAAAAGTTGTCTCAATACAAAAAAATATTTTCATCTTTCATTAGATAAGGCACGGACTTATAAAACCCTACCTGATAATTACTGAAATACTGTTTGATTTGTCAATAAACTCTAATTCAGGGAAAGAAAACCTTAAATTAAAATTGCTTTTAAGATTGATTACAATTTAAACATTGCTCATTGTTCAGCTGAGGGCTTGTTTTGCATTGGAGTTTGTTGCTCAATGATTTTATTTTCCGTAACACCTTGGGATTATCATTTTGCATATTTCTTTTTTTATCAGGAAAAGAAAGAGTTGGAGAGGAGGAGAAAAATGGAAGAGGAAAGACGGAAAAGAAAAATTGAAGAAGAAAGGAGAAGACAGAAAGAAGAAGAAGAAGAAAGAATAAAACAGCAATGGGAGGAAGAAAAACAACAAAAAATTGAAATGGAAAAACGTAGAATGAGAAATATGTCTAATTCAAATGAGCATAGTAACACAGACTATTATAATGGTCATTATGAGGAACAAGATTCCCCATCACCCCCGCCTCACCATCAATATTATGAGCAAAAAGCACCTTCACCTACACCCCCGCCTCAGCCCAGACCTGCAAACACAAGGAAAGTTGTGCCTAAGAAGCAGCCGCAGAAACCCAGATCGCCGAGTCCACTTCCACAAGGAAATCATGTCGAAATGTACGCAAATGCTGATCAAATCGAAGGTGCATACGAAAATGTTGGGCGTCTAAAGGCGTGTTATAACTGTGGACGTAAATTTGCAGAAGATCGGCTAGAAAAACATGAACAATCTTGTAAGAATATTACCAAGAAGAGAAAAGTAATGGATCCTTCCAAACTAAGGACTAGAGGAACTGAGATGGAACAGTACCGTGGTCATACACAGTCAACACCTGCAAAGGTAAATCATTGAAATAAGGAAGTTATTTTATATATAAAGGGCCATGTTTCATGTTTGTAAATCTACAACTTGGCCCTCTTTATCAAATACAATGACTAGTGAGTTTTACTAAACAGTATAGGGGCATGTGCGTGTGAAATTAAAGTAGTATAAGTTATATCCATACTCTTTGTTGGCATCTGTTTTAAAAGAGTTTATAAGGACATAGAAGATATAAAGCAGTATTAACGTATGTTAAAGGTCTGTTACATGACTCCTGAATGATAAGATTTAAGCACTGATGAAAATTTCATGAAGCATGCAGTTTAGCGTAATTGAGTCCTGTTTTATTGTTCATCTAAATGTAGACAAAATTTTTTACAAAATATGTCTTACTTTTGCATTCAATGTACATTCAATTCTTTTTTTTACCCTTACAGGCTAAGAAAAATAACTGGCGTGCAAAACACGAGAGTTTTATGCAAGCCATTCAGTATGCAAAGAAAGCGAGTCAGATTGAAAAGGAGGGTGGAAATCTTGCTGACTTGCCACCGCCGCCTCCATCAGAAAACCCGGATTATGTGCAATGCCCACACTGTTCAAGAAAGTTCAACGAGTCGGCAGCAGAGCGGCACATCCCGCACTGCAAGAACACTAAAGCTAGAGCAAAACCACCGCCTCAGAGAAGAAGATAAATAATGTTGTTCACACTTCACTAAGATTACCTTAATTGTGATTTATATTTGTACATCTTTTAAGATACTTTGGAATCAAAGTGCTGTCTGTTTAATTACATAATGTTAGCTTTTTCCTTGAAGCTGTGCTTGACTGAGTATATTCATTAATCGCATAAACAAATACTGTAATTAATGAAATATTTGTGCGAATTTTATTTTTGTGTTTTTTTGTCCACAAAATTCACTATTTGAATTTTCACTAAGTTTTCTGGAAATGAACGATTTCATGAAACAAGCAATATAGGTTTTATTTGCCAATTAATGGTCTTGTGAATTGATCTGGAGATCAATAAGCACTAAATTTTTGTCTCTCGAATTTGAAGTCATTTACAGCAGTTTTCATTAAAGCCAATTTTGTAAAAAAATATGATAAATCGACTAAGACACATTACAATAATTGATATGTTATTTCCCCTTTATTTTGATAAGAACGGGAAAACGGCATTTTCAATAGAGAAATTTCCTTTTGAACATTTTAACAAATGCAAACCTTAAAACAAAAAAATTGATCTATTTGTGATTGTTTTCTATGAGAAAGTTCTCATTTACAGTTTGCCTATCACTTAACAGAATTAAAACAAAAGTCAGGTGGGGGTTGTAACCACAAACACAATCCACAAGTGTTTATGTAACAATGTTGGCTATTGAATATAGGTTCTACTGTACTAAAACTTGTAAAAGAAGCATTTTCTATTGTGTTCTTTTAACCATGTATTGTAGTCAAACATTTTGTGTTCTACCTCTATCAAATACAGTCTAAATGGGGAAAAAATGTGCATTTCTTAAAGCTGCTCACTCATAGGCTGCCTTTGAAATAATTAAAATTTTCAACAATGATATACTAATAAATAAAATGTAAAAAAAATGGCTACAAATAAACAATATATTAAGTAAAAATCTAAGATAGGAATTTGCAAAAACACATTGAAAATGTTGGTGAACTTGGTTTTTAAGGCACGGGCACTACACTTTGTTTATATTGGAATTTCAAAGGCATTTGAAACGCTTTATAATTTGGTAGCGTATAATTTCAAATTAACAGAATGATATACTTCAAAGGAATTTATACTGGATACTTTTTATTTGACTTTTAGTTCTAAAATATGTTATTTTCAGAGAGTTTGATGAACTTTATTTTTTCACAAAATTCTAAAGTGAGCAGCTTTAAAATTGATTTAGGACGTAGTTGATTATTTTTATTACCAGTAGCTGAAAGTCTTAATCTTTTGCTGTTTGTTTCTGCTAATATTTTGTACTTACAATGTTTGAAATTCTTTCATAAAATAGATTGTTAAGTTAGTTAATAAACTGAATTCTTCCATTAGAAAATATGTAAATGATACTCAGTACTTTGGTATTCAGGTGGAATGGTTTATTTATGTTGTAATTGTTGTCATACATATTGCTGGTCTTTTATATAGCATTTAATTTGTATTATGGGTTCTGGATTAAACTGTACTCTATCTGCAATATAGCATAGAGGCTATCTGCAATGGAGTAAACTCTATCATAATTGTTGTCCATCGAACGTGCCATATATATAATACAAAACAGATAGAGTAACTATTTTCTGGAACAGCTGTGTCATGTCTTGGAGGCTATGTCTTCTTGATATAACATAGGTATTTACGCTAACAGTTCTCTATCTGTTATGTGTAGCCTATTGGCTAGATATTTTAACTTTCGTCAGCTTTAGTAAATACAATGTGCTAATTGAAACAATTTAAGTACAGATTATTATGAAATATATGGATAAATCAAGATTAATGTTTTCATAAGTGTGGATTACTACCTTTTTAGGTGTGTCAGGAAATCTTGAAAGACATTACAGAAGTAAAATATGAAGGTTTTAAGCCAAAATAGTCATATTTTACAATTGAAATAAAGAATTATAAGTTTTGCAAGGAGTCAGTGTCTGACATAGTGTTATAAGTCTTAAAGATGTATGGTCCATTTTAGGGTTTATTTTCAAAAAGTGAAGACTCCTTTTTCTATTTGATGTACCTCAAGACTGCATGGCTTCAAATCCTCTACATGTATTTAGTGCCCGTCTGTTGTGCAAAAAATGTGAGAATGAAAAAAAATGCATGCAGTGTGACATGGTAGTGTATTGCTTTATGAGCAATTGAGATTGTTTTTTTGTGTTGTTGGTTGAGTGTTATGAGTGAAACAAGTGTGCCTGATCTGTTGATAACCTACACACCTCACTGCCATATTTGGTTTATAGTGTATTGACTGCTGCTGTATCTTGTCCATCAATGTAGAATGCTCAGATCATAGTCTACACATAAAAAATTGACACAAATTACACATATTTCTACTGGACTTTCTATAATAATTTGAGAAAGATACTAATTCTAGATAAAGTACAGTGTTTCACAGTGGAGCCGCAGTTGGGCAGTGATAGTGCATTTGCATCAGGATAAAAGGGTCCCGGGTTTGATCGCCACCAGTGTCACAGCAGTTGTTTCCTTTGTCTGACAGATATTTCTGCATTGCTTCTATCTCATTAAAATTGATTTGATCTGAATGAGTCTCAAGAGTGATTAATCCAAGTTGTAAGAACTAATGTTTCACAATTTAGAATAAATTAGTAAATAAAATACTGTGTGTCTCAGAAGAATCATGACTTACAGTCCTTAATTTTCTACACACACCTTTGATTCAGATAATCTGATATCCAGTTTGCAGTACAGCAAGACTTTACATGTAAGAAAGAAAGTACATGAGTATATACATGTAAGAAAGAAAGTACATGAGTATATACATGTAAGAAAGAAAGTATACATGTAAGAAAGAAAGTAACTTACAACTGTCTTGCTGAATCATCAGTATATGCTTGCCCCAAATGATTCTGCTTTTTCAAACAGTGCAGATCATTTTCAGTCTCCCTTCCATGCTGTCTGATCATGATCTGCACTATTTGTTATACGGTCAATGAATTTTCTCGAGACATCCCTTTGAACAATCAATGGTACTGTCCAAATTATAAAGATGGAGAAGTTCATGATAGATATTTAGTAGGGTCAGGATTTACTGGTTTATTTGTTTTGTTAAGTTTGTAACCGTAGCAGAACTGAATGTCCTTAACTGGTTACAGCTGGTAAAGAATCATACATTGTTGTATTTTTACAAATTGAAATATTTAATTAAAATTGTTTAATATGTATACATTGTATTTACATCATTGTATTTACATTATTGAGAAAAACGCACTTTCCAAACTTTACTTGCCACACATCCACACGCTTGTAGCACTTGTTGATTTTTCACCAGACTACAACTTTATACAATAAAGTTCTGATATTGTTGAAACAAATTTCAATTAAAAAAAATTGTTATTAAACATTCATGGAAACAACACTTTCAAGAACAAGGTATCAGCCACTCAACCTGTCAGTCACAAGTATGACTCCCGTCCAAGCCAATACAGGCACAAGTCCTGAATTTCCAGGATGCGAATGTGATATATGACTGCAACATTATGAAGCCTTTTGTGAAAGTGGCGGTGGGGGAGAGGGGGGGGGCAGGGTGAAGGGGGGGATTAGCTGATTTGTTATTAATCTTAAATGTTAATTACTGTGATTGATTTATGTCTGTGATGAGTATTTTATTACACCAAATATTGTTTAATGTTGATAGTGTTCATAGTTTTAATAGTTTAATACAGAGGAATAGATTTATGCATGTTTTATGAATTACAAGTAGTTTTAACTAATATAAGAATGACAGAATATTTCTGGACATTCACTTTCGGTGAGCTTAACTTAAGCTACAAGGTTACAGTTAGCTGAATGCATATGTTATTGAGTATATTGATATGTACCTTTAATGAACTTGGCAAAAGCTTTTAAACATGTGCTTTTGGGCAATCATAGCATAAGCTTTTGTACATATACCAGCTGTCGGACATATGACTTTGAGCTAAGAATCATGAGGCTTCCGTAAGATTTAAATTATATGCTGCAATTTTTACCTATCTTTTATTCATACATCTTGCCATGAATGTTTGTAGGTGTGCACTGCAGGAGTACTTTTTTTTTCAAACTGCCTGTTTTGGCTCAAATATAAATGCACACATCTAAACAAATTAAAAAAAAAAACGTTTGAAAATTGAATTAAAAAAGGTGTCAATGTGAAATCAAAGTCCGCTGCTTAGATTTAAAAATAAATTGTATAGCTTATATAACAAAACTGTTGCAGATATATTTGTTGATTTTTCAGAATAATATATGCTGATTTTGCCATTAAAATAGACATTTTATGGATACTTTTACTTTTATGAAATATGTTGGGAATTTGAACAGTTTATTTATGTTGTACCGGTATTGTCTTAACAGAGGTTACTAATAAAGAATAGTAAGAGAGCTTTTTGTTTTGTTTAGTAGCTTACAAAATCTCAAGGCTGTTAATAGCCTTTGAGCCAAGGATCCTGTCTGTGATGAGAACATGTATATGAAAGTGTTCCAGACTTAAAGAGATGGAACACATGGATGGAAAAATTTATATAGACCTTCACCCTGTCTAAGTATGCGCAAGAGTTTCTTATTAAAGTGACATTATGCTCATCTACTGCACATAGTGTATTTTTAGTGACAGTTTTATAAAAGCAATTGTTCGGTTGCTGTGCATTTAAATGTGTTAAACTAATGATAATGCCGCATTAGTATTTGAAGTTGGTGCTTTAGAAATAAAAATATTGGACAAATAAAATAATAGTTCCTTTCTTCGCAGTGATCTCCCTTGTGTTGTTGTAGTTGTCGGTAGATTGATTTCGGCAGTGGAAGGGAAGCAACTCCTGCATGCAGTTGTTTGGTTTTTTTAATTGACTCTCCCAGTCAAAATAGGAAAAGTAATATTTGGAAAGTTATTATTTCGTACTGGTAGCAGGAAGAATTTGGTGTATTGAGTAAAAAGCTATTATTTCCTCTACCCTTCTTAGCTCGACTTTTCTATGAAAAGGGGAGTCCCCCCCCCCCCCCCCCCCCGGGGGGGGGCCCCCCCCCCCGGCGTTGGTGTCACACCTTGGTTAAGTTTTCGTACCACCCCACTTTATTTCAAAGTATTAGAGGTATGGCTTTGAAACTTACCATCTGTTACCACAACCTCCACACGACAAGAGTTCATATCTCTGTCAAGGTTTCCGACAGAATTTTGGCCCCCTTGGATTTTAAAAAGTTTTTGTTTGTGGTTTTTTTTCCCCCCCCCCCCCCCCCCCCCTCAAAAACATGGAGGTTGCTTTGCCCCAAAACCATACTTATTTCCACGACCTACATCAACAGACATGAGTACTATCTGTCAAGGTTTTGAACAAAATTAACAAAATCCCCCCCCCCCCCCCCCTGCCCCTTTTTTAAAAAAAATAAAATACATTGAATATGGGTAAACCACTTATTGCCTTACTCTTTGAGTGTTGCTTTGAAACTTTGTGCTTGTTTACACTTACCCCCATCTGTAGGCGGAGGCTGTCATTGTTTAAAATAAAATTAATCCCTTTTTCCCCCTTATTTCTTTTTTTTATTTTTTCCCCCCTAGCCCCCCCCCCCTCCTTTTGACTACAGTTCGGTTATTAGTATTGTTTACCATTATCCCAAGGGAGAGGTAATTTTGTCAAGTTTATAGAATTATGGCCTTTTTACTTAAAAACAAAAAAATTATCACCCCCCCCCCCCCCCCCCCCCCCCTTCTTGTCCATTGTTACTTAACTTTGAGGAATTGAGATATTACCATCATGAGACCCATCTGTAAGCAAAAAAAAAAAACCCTCGTGAAAAGTTTCTTGATTTGACTTAGAAATCCTAAAGTCTTGTGTGCCCTACTCAAGTTTTGTTTTATTCAACAAAAAGTTGGGGGCTTTTTCTCTTTTTTCCTTTTTTTTTACACACCTGTTTCAGCTGGATCTTTTCTTGAAAAAAATGTATAATTCCACTTTAACTATACTTCAAAACAATTTCAAAAAGAATAGGCCAAAAAAATTGCTTCCCACATTTGTTAAAGAACTGCATTATGGTGTGTTAGCATCAAATTGGTCAACTAATTAATGTTATTATGAAATGTCGCAGATGTTAAAGGGACATGCCCTATAACTGATGTCAAACTAAATAACCTCCAAAACATAAATAATATAATCTTTGGAAGTATCATAACTTAGCCTATAAGTTCTATGTAGAGTTGCTGTACAATTAATTGGTGGATGCGATTTATTAAAGAAAGCCTCAATTTTGATGAATTGTGGTAAAATGAAGCATTTTTCGCCATAGGTTCTTCTTTGAAATGGTATCTATTTCTCATTTTACGTTCATTGAACACATAATCTATGTTTCGAGAATATAATCTGCAAGATGTAGGGAGTGCCCCTTTAACATAATATATATTAGTATAATGATCACTGCTACTTTACTGGCCCTATGAAAAGTGACAACATTATGGTGCTTGTAAGGGTTCAGTGTATTACATACAAACTTGCTGTATCTATTTCATCAGCTCTTCAAAAGTATCAAACTGAGTTGTAATATGTTTCAGAGGCAGCTAACTCGTGACAATATCTTTCAAATAGTATTTGAAAGAACTTGCTCGTGACAACAAAACCAAACTGAATTATTGCAGTAGGAAGATTTAGAAAGCAATGGCAAACTTTAATTTGTCTTTAAATGATTTAAATTTCCAACTAGAAGGCTTGGTTTGAAGACTTCCTTGCACCAATTAATTGCTTCTGAATCACTGTAATTGACTGCCTTAGCCACGAAAGGATATACACTATACTAGAATAAGAAAAAACTTAACGATTTGCTCGATATCTTATAATCCAGCAGCCTTTCCTGCATCAATCTAGCCTGATGAGTCTGCACGTATATAAAGCAATTGCCTAAAATACCATGATTGTATTTTACGTCTTTGTACAAAAAAGAAATTTAACTCGGTTGCCCTATCTCAATCTGAAGGATCTTAACCTGTTCAATCTCACTTATTCTGTCGCATCTCCTGGACAACGTTGATGGAACATTGATCATTTTTTTAGCATATACATTGTATAGACAATACAGTTTTGTTGATTGACGCAAGCTATCGTCATGTAAAAACTGACGTCGGCAACTTTGAACTGAGCCACGTTCTGCCAGTAGCATTATGGCCTATGAGAAACGAATCACACAAATAGAAATTTTGACTAAGATATTAAATTCATAAACAAGAGAGCCATGATGGCCCTGTATTGCTCACCTGAGTACCAGCGCACTTACCCAATGACGTCAATTGTTGCTAAAGGGTGTCAGTAGTTGCTAACGAAGACACTGGTTGCTAGGGGATGTCACTGGCTGCTAAGGAAGTCACCTATTCCAAGGGGAAGTAACTAGTTGCCAGAGGAATACACTGGTTGCTAGAGGAAGTCTGTGGCTGTTATAGGTACTCATTTGAAGCTAGGATTCTCCAATAAATCTATATAGAGACAACGCCCCCACCCTCTTAGGGCGAGGTCAATTTGACCTCAGTGGGCACGATTTGAACAAACTTCGTAGAGGACCACTAGACAATTCTATGTTACAAACAAATGTCTAAGCTCTAGGCCTTGTGGTTTTGGAAAAATTATAATTTTATTTTTAAGTTTTAAGTTTTTCCTATACCCAGTGACCCTCCGGGAAGAGTAACTTTTGATTGTGCATGATTTCAATAAACTTTAAAGCGGTCCACTAGAAACTGTTACACTCTAAATATCTAAGCTCTTGACCTTGTGATTTCTGAGAAGAAGATTTTGAAGGTTCTCCTATATATGTCTATGGTCAATATTGACCCCAGGGGCCTGATTTGAACAAACTTGGTAGAGGTCCACTAGACGATGCTATAGACTAGATATCTGAGCTCTTGGACTTGTGGTTTTGGAAAAAAATATTTTTTTATAAGTTTTTCCTATATAAACCTATGTAAAATCAAGTGACTCCTGGGCAGGGTCAATTTTAACCAACGGAGCGTAACGCTCTATGCATCATCAACAGCTGGTATTGCTACTGTTGAATTCAAAATTACGTTACGTGTAGCCACATTCAAAAAGTGTTTACAAAACTGTAGCAGTATGAGGTCTTTCATCTTATTGCATTAACTTTATGTCTTGATACTTAATACCGGTATTCATTTTAATATCTTAAAGTACATGTGATTTGTTATTTTACAATGTATTAACGTAGATGCTCGTGTTTCTTTTTAAAGATTTCCTGTATCATGATGGCCACAAAGTAGTGAATACTTCGGTTAATCAACCATTTTCCAAGGCAGCAAAGTTCAGGAAATACTTATAGGTGTTAAACAGTTCAAAAACCTGATGACACTCGCCACACGGTCGATTTAGTTTATTTCAAAATATAAATGAAAAAATACCGGGATTTTACGTCAGAAAGATTCATTCATAGTGTCACGACTCGGTGAATTTATTTGTTACAGTTCATTTGAAAATTAGCATATTTTAATTCCGGTCCATTCAAATATATATGTTTATGGCAACAGTCGATCAATATTTCATATGATGCTACCGTCTTTAAAAAGTAAATACTTTCTCAAAGCTGTACATTGAACTATAAGTTAAACTCCCATGTGTAAATATTTCAGTTTTCGGTAAAGTTCAGATATAGAAAAGAAATACGATGTATTTTTGATTATTACAACTGGTTTTTATTAGGAGTAAAACTGCTTGCTATATATGGTAAGTAACTTTTTGTATGTAAGTATATATGTACTTTTACATCCCAAGTGGTGGTCACAAAAGTCTCAGGCAGCGTCGATACCCTCTAAAAATTTTCCCCCCCCCCCAAAAAAAAAAAAAAAAAAAAAAAAAATTTTAACTCAACACTTTGCCAAGTTAAAACACTTCGTCCAACTTATTTCATAACCCCGAACCTTCGATTCCATTAAATACAACATTTCATTTTATATTCATCTTTAAAAAAAAAAAAAAATTTTTTTTTCCCCCCCAAATTTTGACTAAACATTGGTGTTTCAGTAGAATTCAACAGACTTTTATTAGAAATATCCTGCTAAATCTGGTTACTATGTTCTTCCAGTCTATTTATAGGTTTTTTGAGTCACACAGATAAAACATGTTTGGACAAACAACCGACAAACTATCACTTATTTCACGGCGTTTTTTTTGGGCCACAATAATTCTCGTCGTGACCGGGTTCTGTTTTGTGGTCATTGGTGTATCTATGCCATTCTGGTTTATGGTAAAGGATGTGTTTCATGGTGGAGTGTTTCAAAGCTGTGTCTGGACTTTCAAACGCTGTTCTACTACAAACGATGATGGCGTTGACTATAAAGACGGTAATATTGTGTTAGCGTTTTCTTGCTAACAACCTAATAAATACATCTTAAAACCGCCAGTTTGACTGTGTTTATGTGTATTTTTGTCAGAAAATCTGGAGAATGCGATAACTCTGTAGAGCACCGATACACGTGCCACGGCCGCGATTCGAAACAGAGACCTCCGGATTGGTAGTCCAGAGCGTTTACCACTCGACCGCCGTGACACCCCTTCACAGCCACATGCATTGTTTAAAAGATACGGATGTGGAATCTTGTATTTGCTCTGTATTTTATCACTTGTTTCCTTTGTTGGTTTCTCCTTACTGAGAACACTGATAATGGAAACAAATGTAACAGGCTTTCCAACGCTTTCAGCATGATAAAAAGCATGTAAGTTAATTTAATGCCAGTCCGACTGTTTACTAAAGTAACCATATATCTCATTGAATGTTGCAAACCTTTCAATTTTCTCTTCTTTTTTATCCCTTTAGCCGACCTATACAAACTCTTGTGGGGACTAACACTGGCAGGAATGTTTGTACTTCTGCTGTCCGTAGTTTTCCTGTGTACATATCCTTGCCATAAAACTGTGGACCATTGTAAAATAGCCATAGGAATTTTCTTGGGTGCTTTCCTCCTTATTGGAAGTAAGTATTACAGGTACACCTTTACCATTTCTGTCAGAAAACATGACAAAAGAGATTTGATATGCTAACATTTATCTTTTAATTAATTGATTATTTTATTTTATGTATATGATACATTTACCAATTAATTAATCTACCAATGTAACCATGCATGGTTACGGAAGTTTCGTTTACACAGACGAATTGTTATGGGCTTTCCAGACATATTTCATAACACCAAGGTTCATCAGGTATGAACTATGTAGATTTGCAAGTCAACCCTCTTCCTTCGATTTTGACCATTGTCTGATACGTTTTGTTATATTTCCTGATATAAGGACATATCAGTAACTAGCAAAGATAAGATTTCATGCTAAATACCGGTATTATAAAGACATCAGCATTGAATTTTAGCCCAAAATATGTATTGCATAAAATGCTTTTACCAATACGTACTTGGAAATCTAAAAAAAAACATCTAAAGAAAAGTTTACTAAACGGTTATCATCATCATCATCGACGTCGTCGTCAACGGATCGATGTGAAACGACATGAACATTATAATGTATGTGTTAATGTGTATTTTTTCTTTAACAGTTGTGCTTATTCTGGCCGCGCTAATAGTGTACATTGATTACTTTGTCTGGGCCGGTGCTGATATCGCAGATGTGTTTGAAGACGTCGGTTGGGCCTGGTACATTACGTTAGTAGGCCTGGTGATATTGGTTGCCGGCTTCATATGCTTTATCCTGCACGTGTTTTTCATGGTTTATGACAGTGAAGAGTCCCCACAGCCAACATCAAGGAGTTACAACCAACAACAGTCTTCCAACAGAGATTATTACGGCAGACACCGTAGATATTGATATGGCATTCAAAATGATCCAGAACATATCATACAGCTCTCATTTTACATGGAAAATGCAAGGTCATAATCCAAAATGATCTGGATCTAACTGACAGAAATATACAAGTGTCCTATATCTGAGTAACTTAAACACGCAATTTAGAAGTGAATAATTCATTTTATAAGATTTTCATACATGATATGTTGTTCAATTTATCCTTAAGGCGTATTTGCATATACATAGTTTGAAATCTTATGCAGTCCGCCATATTTTCATACAAACCAATAGCAACATATAGTTCTTAAAGTTTGTTTTCAACAAAAGCCAAACTGCGTTGGAAAACCTGTTGCAGATAATCTAGCTGAAAGAAACTTTGGACATACCTAAACAGCCTTCTGTCTGCAAGGACATAGTGTGAGGGAAAACATGCTGATTGACAGCCTGCACTATTATTTGTTATTTTTGTAGATCAGACGAAGCTATTCTGATATGGTTGTGTGCTTTTATCAAGACATATCAACATTAGGTAAATTTAAAGTTTAATATTGCTAACTTTAAGAATGTGACCCCAAATTGGACTTGTGTGAAAGTTTCCAGTTACCGGTCATTAGTATGATCATCAAAAACTTCATTCTACATTTTTGTCTATAGATAAAAGTATGAAGTGTTAAAGCATCAGAATATATTTGTATATTGAACGCAAGAACTCATTCCAGTATTCATGCACAAACACTTATATTTTATTGATATAGATGGACAATATTTTTTTTTCAAATTCGAGGAGCGCAGTTTCATACATATCCATAATTCATTTACGATACAATTGTAACTGCTTTACAAACAAGTGTGTAAAAAACAATTAAGACTGTTTTTTTAAATGTTAAACAAGCTTACAAGTAACTAAACTTTGCCTTAATATTCAACTAAATGTGTTTTCTCTCTCAAAAGTCCATGAGTGTCCTTTTATTTATTTTTTCATATCAAAACAGAAATTATAGACCTTATTCCTGCAAAGCTTTAATTTCGTGTCAGAAAAAAATGAAAACAAACAAATTCAGTGAATTTATATCCCCCTCCAAATGAAGCAAATAACAGAAAAAGAACAGCTTGAAAGTATATTAGTTTTATATTAAATATAGAAGAAAATAAATAACAATTAAAGGGCAATAACTCTAGAGATACCAAGTTGCCGTTGTATATGTATACTTATTTCAAGTTTCATGAAATTCTATACATTGGTTCCGTAGTTATGGCTCCGGACTGACTGACAGACGGACAACCCGAAAACAAAATCCCTCCACCTTTGGCAGTAGATAATAAATATGCTTATCAATTCTTATTATAGCACTATAATAGTAGTTAAACAATATTACTAGAAATAATCGTCCCTTAAGAGGTCAAAAGTATATACTTAGTTCTAAGTTCTACTTTCTTAAAATCATGATGGTAACTACGAAATGTACTGACTTGCATTTTAAGAACTTCAGTTTCTGTCAAATCGTACGTAAGGTCATCAAAAGATCGTGTGATATAGTGAAAAGCAGAGAGTATTCACACAGAAATAATTGCATAATTATATGCCATGCAATGAAAGAGATAGTCAGTGTTTTTGTTTTGTTCAATCAAAGTTGCAAAGAAAAACCTACAATATAATTTACTTCAGATACGTCCTGACCAAAGTTAAAATACTCTTCAAATGTTTTTATCGCTTTTGCTATGTTTAGAAGGTATGTAAGCCTTTACAATTCTTGAAATATCTTTTCAATCTCAGTCTAAA
Organism: Saxidomus purpurata; assembly: GCA_022818135.1. Classification (NCBI taxonomy): domain Eukaryota; kingdom Metazoa; phylum Mollusca; class Bivalvia; order Venerida; family Veneridae; genus Saxidomus; species Saxidomus purpurata. The sequence continues at coordinate 16,170,763 of JAFMSR010000001.1, read as the reverse complement.
CAAATACAATTAAACTTGTCCTGATGTTCGTTTGCCACTAAATGCAATGTGATTTCTTAAATACGTTTGAGGATTATGGCGAATGAAATATTAGCTTTGGCCAGTGGTTGCCTGTTTATTTTTTATTTTTTTTTAATTAGTGTAATATAACATCAGCAGTTTAGTAGACTGTGTCCAACATCATACTAGTAGTATCCGCACACACTATTTCTATGGCACTTGTTATTGTTGCAATTGGTATGTTCGCCTCGCACATATTCACAAACATGTACAGCTTTCTCAGTGCATAGTCGTTCTGTAAAGACAAGAAACCAAGATATTAAAAATATCCTTCAGCAAAACAAAACACAAATTTAATTGTGCATGAAGCATAAAAAATGTACTTATCTATGGAAGTTATTTTCGCAAGTTCACGGTGACTAGACTAACTGGCAATGTCAAGGGCACAAACACTAGTAAACGAATATTTTCCCTTGAATAAACGATATCGTTTGTAATTAGAATGAGTAAAATTAGTCTATCACTAACACATATCAATGAACAAAAAGCTAAACATCGTTAAACTTTATAAGACAAAGTGTGTGAATTTCTGTACAGAGCTTAGAAGATAAAATTCAAATGTTGCTGCTGTGTTTGACAGCTTTACCCAGGAATTATGTGGACCGGAAGCTGGATTGCTATCTCATATACCCATCTTTTGTGATCATAGCATAATTGGAACCCAGGATGGAGTTGGCATTAATGTCGTCAACTACTTGATCCAGGGGCTGTATACTCCTTAATTATGTTACAAAGTTTGGAATGCTCATATTTTCACATAATAATTGAAAACAGCTTTACAAATAACTTCTGGCCATTGGACTTCCTGAATGTGTAAAGCATTTTCAATCTTACACTTCCAGTTTAGAAACAAGTGTACTATCACCGCATATAAATACCCACCAGGAATAGTTAGGTCATTTAAAATCAGCTCCATCTTTAAAAAAAGGCGAATCAAGTTTGTACAAGATGCACAAGGCTTTAAACATACCTCAGGGATATTTAGATGGTTCCGACAAAGATTTTTGACATTATCCAGGGCCTCTTCGTAACAATCCCAATCCTTGATGTAATGGCGTGTTTCCATCACATTGCGGGCTGTCTCGTGACCATCTGTAGCTATACCGACGATAGCTTTCATCGATTCGTCTACCAGATCTCGTTCCTGGTTATAAAAAGTTAATCTGTATCAGTCCTTGCAGAAATGGCATTAAAGTGACATTGTGTGCATCTTACAGCACATAGTGTATTTTTGGTGACAACTTTATAAAAACAATTTTCGGTTGCTGTGCAATTAAATGTGTTAAATTAATAATAACGCCGCATTTGTATTTGAAGTTGGTGCTTTAGAAATAAAAAAATCGGATTTCGGCACAGTGGAAGGGAAGCAACTCCTGCGTGCAGTAAATTTTTCTAAAGACTGCCCCAGTCAAAATAGGAAAAGTAATATTTGGAAAGTTATTATTTCGTACTGGTAGCAGGAAGAGTTTGGTGTATTGGGTTAAAATCTATTATTTCCTCTACCCCTTTTTACACACTCCTATTTTAGCTGGATTTTTACTTGGAAAAAAATGCGCATAATTCCACTTCAATGAAATAATAACAATTAGGCCACACCAAATTAATTACTTGGTCAACGGATTTCCCGCTCCATTATTTCCTAAAATCCAAAAAAAAAAAATTTCAATTTGAGCTTCCGCCCGCATCAATTTTATAAACTAAGACCAAAAATTCAAAGCGGGCCTTTTTGTCGCGGCGAACTCGTAAATTTAGTACTTTCAAACCTACAATTCAATTAAAAACGCCAGCAGAACATGTTCCCCGCCACTTTATTTGTAAAATCATGACTACCATATGGCAAAATGGCAGCCAACCAGTACCGTATGAAAATTTTCGATGCATAGAATGGCCGAAAAAGACCGAAAAAAAACATGAAAAAGACTGAAAAACAGTTTATGAAGACCGAAAACAACTTTATTTTTTAAAAGAGTATATAACTTACAGTTTAAATGAAGAAATTTGTTAATATTGTATTACAAATCAAGTAAAAAGATCGAAAAACAAATATTGCAGACCGAAAACTTTCTGAATTTAGCACTCCTTATTTTGTAATTGATGCAGCACAGGAACTTATCAAAAGAAACAAATATTCATTTACGTACAAATTCCTTCATTTATTTAATACTTAAGTTAAAAATCGTACATTATCTTTTTAAACAAAGTTGTTTTCGGTAAAGATAAATCATTTTTCGGTTCTTTTTTGGTCTTTTACCGTCTTTTTCGGTCATTCTATGCACCCGAAAATTTTATTTGTTAACATAAATCAGGGTAGCGTCGGTGGAAGACGAGTTGCTGTCCAGACAAACAACTCGGAAACATTTAAAGACATTTTTGTTAGACTAATTCACTTCTCTCTACTGTTGTTACTGTGGCACTGAAGATGAACTTCTGGGTGATAGTGATCCGTACATCTTTACATGGAAGACTTGTTTACCAAAAAATTTTCAACAGTGCGCCCTCTGTGTAAAAGTGTCATGATAATGGCGCTGAGGCTAAAACTTGGGCAAGGAAAAATCAAGAAACTAGCAAGTTTTAAGCATTGTGAAATTGAACAATTATCTCTAGTCAAAACACTTATTGTCGTAAGAAGTGCAGTAAAAGAGCTATGCCTTGATTCAAATAAAGAATTTGTTCTGTTGGTTTTTTGATATGACTAACAAATGGGGTTCGTTACAAAGTGTTTAGGCATAAATTGAAATACACTTAGTCTGATGGTTTTTTAAATGATAATAATGTGTTTCTCTTTCAAAAAACTTGTTGTATTAGCTGTACTGAATGTATGTATTTTAAATGAATAAAAATATTTTCTTGCAAGAAACACTTTATTATACCCTGCAAACTTAGTACCGGTGTATATAGGAGTCCTTTGTGGTCTGTCCTTTTTTGGCAATTTATATTTAAGGTGTCTGTACTCTTTTATCTATTTCCAAGTTTTTTTATCTGTTTTGACAGTGAATATTTGTTTTTGTGAGGATTTTTTAATTTTTTTTTACCAAATCGCTCTTCGCCCGCTCCAAAAAAGGTTGAATTGGGAAAAAAAATATTTTAATTTTTTTTTCACTCGCTCGCTCCCAAATTTTTAGGATATATTCCGATGACCAAGAAATTAAATTGGTGTGGCCTTACTGAATAGTTAAAGTCCTAGGATCACAATTACAACTAGCTCTTATTTTACCAAGAAAGATGACTTACTGGCAGAAATGATCTTTATTTGTACCAGAAACATTCCATTTGTCAACAATGTTTTAGAGTGAATAGAACATTGTTCTTTCATCATCATATCAGTAATTTAATATTTCTATAGCAGCAAAATAAATGTGAGCATGGTACTTTAATAATGAACTGTGAACACATCATTAAGCTTGGCAGGTGCCGAAGTGTCCAGATTATTTAAACGCCAATCAAGTAGTTTGAGTGGTCTAGCCATATAAGCATAATTTAAAAGTGATTCCCAGGAAAATAACAACCCAGCAAATAAAATATAATTTGCTACTGCTGACGTTAAAGAAATGCACAATGCAACAATCGGAAAAGTGCATCTAATGAAAGTATAATCCCGTCTGTTTCCAGAAACATACCTGCATTATTTGAGCAATATTTTCTTCAATTTGTCTAACTTCTTCCTTTGTCTTGACCAGATCTAAGCGGCGACGTAGAGTCTCCAGAGGCACGTCTTCCGATTTCACAGCATCTTCCTATAAACAAACAAGCGAAATATGACAGTCTCTTCACTTGTTCAAAACATGAACCCAGTAAGGTAATGTCAGACTATTGTGAACGTCCTGGAAAAAATAAAAGAATTTCAATCTTGTCATGTGTAAGCATCTAGCTTGTATATAAATTGTATTTAGTTGTAGTTAATATATCATAATGTACCTTGTTCACATTGTCTGTGCTGATTATATACAAACGCTAAAAAATTGGAAACTTTTTTTAAACAATAAAATTGAAGTTTTGAGACACGGTCATATACGAGAATGTATATATTGCGGTTAATCATCGAGTAAACATGGAAACTTTATATAAAGATATAGTTGGATAGGGCATTTGTATGGACGAATGCTTACACCAACTGTGCAGGAGTTTTTGTTCGCAATGAAAAAAACATACACATTGTAAATTCTTAAGTAGAATGTACTGAAAGACCAGTTGGTGTCTGTCAATGAATGCATAATGAATGCATATGCATCGGAAAAGTAAACATTTGTAACTTATCCTCTCTTTTTTGACATAGTAAAGATGCTTTTTAAGACTAACAGTATTCTAAAACATCTTTTCTTCCTCCCTGACCAACGTCTGTCTGATCATCACAACATTAATAGACATATTATTTTTGAATCTTACACAAGCATCGTTTGCATTGAAAGGTACTTCGTCAGCCATTTGTGTTCCCTGGAACTCAGCCACTGTCATCTGACCAATGCTCATATCTCCATACTCCTGTACATGGCTGGTATTTGTCTCTGACTTGGTGATCATAAACTGTTTCTGTAAAGTCTCTGAGTTTAAGTTTTCCTGTAATATAATGAAGATATAAATCATGTAGTTACTGCTATAATCATTTGCACCTAAAATGTTTCAAGTTTTCCTGCTACATGAAATGTCACAACCTTGGGTTGTCTGTTTGAATCCAAAGTTGTAAATTTCTTGGGGGAAATTTGATTGTCATAGACAGTAGTTTTAAATGTTAAAATTTTCAATTACTTCGGACAATCGATATAAAACATAAAGCATGACACTGAAAATATCCACGATGGGTAAACAGGAGCAAACAAAAGTATACAATCTTGCTGAAAACAACAAAGGAAAATAAACTTGATGAAAACAAAAGAGATTTTAGTTTTCCTTGTTTTCTTCCATGATTTTCTCAGAATAATTTTATAAGCAGAAACAAGTGACACAGTCGTTGTTTCATAATTAATGTGCACACCTTTGCATACAATTTTTTTAAAATTCTTTTATTAAAAAAATAGCAAATATACAAGCCTAGAAACTAGCAAATGGAGATAACTTTCAATGAACAGGCTTATTTTGAAACATGTGATATTGGTATAATTATACCTGGTGTTTGAACATTTATAAATTGTTTTAACTAAATGTCTGTTTATATATAATAATAATAATAATAATAATAATAAAAAATGATTAATAACTTTATTTACACTTTGACACACATCGCCATACATATATAAATTTCAATGTGGCCTTCTTAGCTTACATAACAAGCTTTAACAACATGATAGAAATATTGGCACACACACAGCTTGTTTACTATTAACGGCAGTATATAATTTTGAACACCTAATCAAATGATTGCTGAATACAAAAAGACTAATTATACAAACTCTCATAGTTAAATACATATTTGAACTAAATATTTATTATGACTTAAGTTTGTATTGCTTTAGTAAGTATTGTTTGTATTTCTTATGTTTATACATAGACAAAACTACAACAGTATAACCCAGCTAACACACCCAGTCTTACAAGACAAAGTATTGACACATCAGATAATGAATTTAAAGATCAATCCAAGGAAGATTTATTACCTTGTCCGAGTCTTCCATCCATTTAATACTGTACACATCACCAAGGTAAGTCTGACGGGTCTTATCGAAGTAGCACGCATACGAGGATTCATGTGGGTTAGACGCAGTGGTTGCGTAAGCTGAAATACAGCACTTTGAAGTTATTGACAGCATAACAAAATATGCTTAATTAAATTCATTTTATCACGGAGGCGGATGGGGAGAGTTTTGGTTTATTTCTATTTAATGAATACCTCAACGTATTTAAAATTCTTATACCGTTCATGATCTAGCTGTAACATTTTACTGTCTGGTTTAAAACGATATTCTGTTCTGGTAATATAATTGATTTAATTTCATCCATTTGAAGATATAATGCACAAATGTACGGAACGCTTTTGTTTTAGAGATTGTACAAAATGAAATGATACCACTGGGACAAGTATTGAACATCAAAAACTGACCATAACGAATAACTTACCATTAATATCATTTGGCAAGAGATCATAAAACATTGAACCAGATTCACATGCCTCTACATAGAACACAAGCTGTAACAAACACCAATGTTTCTGCTTTTTTTACTTACAAAGAAGAAAGTATCGATAATTTTTCGAAAGTTGAAATGAGCTATTTTGGTATTTTACATTTCGAGACATATCACGTATCAGGTATACATAAAGGGTTGATAAAATTGCATATGTTAGGTAATTCTAAAGTTACAGTTCATACTTTGTCTTACTTTTGGAACGACAAAAATACCTACAAATATTTTGGCTAAAATCTTAAAGCATTCCGAACAGGTAGTAGCACAGTCTACAAAAAACTGCACCATACTCATGCAATTAATCATACAAACTATTTGTTTGCAAGCATTAGGCATTTAAAGGGGAACTCCCTACATCTAACAGATTATATTATCCAGGCATAGATAATGTGTTCAATGAACGTAAATAAGTTCAATGAACGTAAAATGATGAATAACTACAATTTTAAAGCACAACATATATCTGAAAATGCATCGTTTACACGGCACAACTAATCACCATATATACATCCTGTAATTTCAAAAGCGCTCCAACGTTTTTGAACAACTTTAAGTAAATTATTGAATGTTTAAGATATTAACATATTTTAAAACCCTGATCCGAAATTTATACTGGCATGCCTATTTTAATATGACTATATGCTTACTAATAATACGTGCAAATATTCTATCATTTATGCTTTAGAAGTAATTTTATTTGACACCAGTTTTACTAAGTGATTCTTTAAGCAAGTCAGGGTTTTCCATAACTAACTTGCCAAACCTCATGTATCATGCATATTCTTAATCGTATCCACAACTTCCGCCCAAACTGCACCATGAACGTTACATGGGATTAATCATATCAAACTACTTGTTTCCGTACCCCTAAGAAGTAGGTACAGTCATTAGGCAATCGTATCCACCTCCCTACATCTAACAGATTATATTCTCCAAACATAAATAATGTGTTCAATGAACGTAAAATGATAAAGTTACACTAAGGCAATATATCTAAAACTGCATCATTTAAGTACAAATAATCAACATAAATACCTTCTGTAATAAATCGCTATCCAACGATTAATTGTACAACAACAACAACAACAACAGATAAATTATTGAATGTTTAACGATACTGCAACATATTTTAAAACGCTGAATTTACCGATGAAAGTTACACGCCGGAATGCATTGCTATCCACAAGTTTAGGTGCCCCTAAGTGAAATAAAAGTTACATGCATAAGGTATTCGTTTCACAAGCTTTATGCCCCTAAGAAGTAATTACATTTGACATCAGTGCAAGCTGCCGTGCCCCTATCTGAATTAAAAGTTACACGTGGGTTTTCCATAACGTACCTTGCTATACCTCTTCTCATCATACATATTTTTAATCGTATCCACCAGCTTTCGTGCCCCTAACTGAAATAGAAAGTTACACGTCATAAGGCAATCCATCCACAAGCTTCCGTGCGAGCTGAAACAGAACTTAAAAAATTGCTGAAAAAAAACAACAAAAAAGACGCTTCAACACTTGTAACCAAACGTATGACAAAATATTTCTGTCTATAGTTTATTTTCTGCTTCTTGTTACATTGTTACAGTGTTACATTATTGAATAAATAATCTAAGAATGTGTGTACATTCTATTCTAGATTCTAGATAAAAAGAAGATTTTTTAACGACATGGAATACATCATCACTATATCCAACGTTATATACTTTGTGATGAAATGTCATTTAATGATTAAGAAAGAAGTAGAGAACATTCCCTATATATTCACCTACCATTAACAGGTTACCAAATGCCAGGCTTCCTGGTCCACCATGGTCCACAAAGTTAACAAAAATATGGTCATTTGGGCCACTGAAATGCACAGTAAATAACCAGCCTTTAAATGTGAAATTTGGAGCTGATTGAATAAATGATAAACTGACTAAATACAGAAACAAGGTACCAGAAGCAAAACGTGTAACACAAAAAAAACACAAAACGTGTACCATTGTTGTTGTGGCCAACATGTTGTATGTTTGTATATATTTTAAAAGCGTACCATTTCGTCATGTTAAAATTACATAAACCACCAGAAAAGCATTAAAATGTAAAGTAAAGATAATATAGTCAAACCTGTCGATAACTTTTTTTCCATGAACCTTGTCTTTTTCTCCTTTGAGAACGCTTAAAAATGTTTCTGGGTGCACTTCCTGAAATACGAAACTTGGCCGAAACTTACACGTGACTATGACGAAAATGTTGTCAAACTGCGTAGTATAAGAATATTGGTTTTAAAAGTATGAATATAAGCAAACAAGAAACTAATTTTAAATTAATTACTCATCTAGGGAAAGCACGATTTCTTGCCACATGACTGTGTAACATCATGTTCTCGCTCGTTAACATTTTAAACGTGTGTGAAATTATCACCCTGGTTTACAAATAACCCATAGGTAAGTAGATACCTATCCATCCTTTATAGCTTTTTGGAACACCAGTCTAAAACATGGGACATTTTAAATATGTGTAAAATGGTCACACCGGATAACAAATCACGTGTAGAAACAAGACAAAAGTCCCTTACCCATCCTTTGTAGTCTATTGGAACACCGGTATAAACATTGGGACCATCTGGTCTGTTGATAATGTTGCCTTTTACTGGATTTCTGAAATCATTTCATTCTTGTAAAATGTAAAACATCATCAAACAGCTTCTAGTGGGTTGCCAATTTCTACAAAACTAAGTCAATTGTGGTTAAGAATAAGACTCTGTTTCTGGTGGTTGCGGGTTCAAATCCGGCTGCAGTCATGATAAACTTCGAGTGTCAGTATAGTGAGTTTAAGAGAAATTCTTTCGGCTTTTAAGCTTTCTTCGTAAACTTGACAATGTTTAAAACTAACTAGATGGGTGTTCAGTAGAACACTTGTGTCGCCCTCTTATGCTTTGTCAGAATAACCAACAATTTTGTGACAAATCTATAATAATCTGTAAATATGAACTAATAAAACTTAAGTAGATCATACCCTTATGTCATAAGCATTACAATTTGAGTTTGATGAACTGCAATCTTTAAAATAAGTTATACCAACATTCAAGTTTTCTTGCAAAATTTACAAAAAGGAATAACTCTGTCAAACACCTTCCTACAAAATTTAACTGTATGCAAACCCTTTTGACATAAGCAATACAATTTGAATGTTTGATAAAGTAATAAATGGCTGAATCTCTTTCCAACTCACTGTTTGTTACCTCGCAATTTGTCATCATCACACCCTTTTCATGAGCAATACAATTTGAACGCTTGATGTCTGCAAGGGATAACCAACGTTAAGTTTTCGTGACAAAATCTAAGTACAAAAAGGGCATGACTCTGATAGACCTTGCTATAGCATTTGGTGACAGACCCTATCAGCCTGAATTAAACAATACATTTAAAGTTTGATGAAGTATCTTACAAATGGCAAAGAAGCCAAGTTAAGTTTGTGTGACAAACGGACAGACGTACGATTGACCGTTCCAGGTATCGCCTTTTCTCCGAAAGGGCGACACAATAAAAGTAGCAGTCACTATCTATTTTTGGAGATTTTAATATACGGATTCACTTTGCTTGGTTAAATACTAGGTCTTCAACTGTATGCAAACCATGAAAACATAAACATGTCTATAACGTGTAAATGACTGAATCTCTTTGTTTAACTCACTGTTTGTTATCTGCAAGGCCAATGCATCTGGGCAAGTGGGATACAATACTGTGTAAATCTGATAGGCATGACAAAGATCAGCTGAATAAACATATTTCAAACAAAGGCAGAGCCAAACCAGCGTAATACCGTTCCAGGTTTTAGGCAACTAATTGTAAAGCTATTCTATTGAGATAGCTATAACATTGCAAACAGGCCAAGCACTGGGCAAGTAAAAACGGCATGAATGCGATATAATGCAACATTCTGAGCAATTTGTTGCAACTTTGAGATACTTAACTCGAAACCGCTGATTCTTTAATGCAATACTATGGTTGCTGATGCTTTTTTTTAAGAAATATCACTTTTTAGATTCCACATGTAGCAATATTTTATGAAATTAAACATGAGAAACTGTCAGTCTGAGAGAAAACCAAAAGACAAAATCATTTGAATCAACAATGTTTGTATTTTCATAGGTCATAACCCAAACTCTCATGGTCCGACATAACGGACCCAAGAAAGACATTGATAACTTTTGACACAAAAGTGGAAAGATATGACCAGTCATCGAATTTGGCTGATATAATATGTTCATAAACTTTGGTAATGATATTGATAAGGAATGGAATGCATTGGAGGAAGCCGCCAACTGCACAACTGTCCGTGGCAGATCATCCAATTACACCTCCAGTGTACCGAAATAACGTAACCAAAAAAAAGAACTATACCACCAAATATCAGTTATTTTGAAAGTTTGAGTATTGAAGAACCTTTTGCATTTTGAAAGGCCAAAGAAAAGCGAAAAAGAAATTTGACATTAAAAGCTGTCACTGCAATTAGTACAAGATAGCATGTCAAATGCGCATGATCTCACATCACAAATGCAGATATAGAAAAATGTTTGCAACACTTAATACATGTGTGCAATTACCACTGCCCTTTCACCTAATACTGTTTGATCTAACATGATTTTATTTATAATATCTATGTGTAACACTGATAAAGTTTACAAACCTCATTATTTAAATGATAAAACTAAAAATGAAAGATGCATTATCAACTCCTACCCTACTTTTTTCTATCATTAACATTAAAATATATCAAAACAGTTGTCTTGCAAAAAAATGGAATTTTTTGGATTGGGGTTGATGGAAGGTGCGCTAACACCATCAATACGAATAATTTTGTTTTTGGGGCAGATATGTGTATTAGCTCTTCGTGTCCACCTGCTCGATGAAATGTGTTGCTTTTTTCTTTTTCTGGCAAGACTTAGAGATAAAAATCTCAGTTTCTAAATAAAGACTTTTAGAAAGGAAATCACGATAAAAGCAAATCAGTAATGCTGTATTTAAATGTCCTAATGTAAAATAATAAATCTTTTTAATTGTGACAAATTCATTTTTAAAATTTATTCTTTTTAGACCCGTTCTCTCCACCGGAAAAAAATTGTCCTAATGGTAAAGATGAATTTTCATTTATGTTATCATTGACCCTTAAAATATCTTGCATATTTGTAATTGAGCATCAAGCAAGTGAATGATAAAAAAATATTTACCTGGTGTCGGTAATTGAAGTATCCATTAGAGCCCGCAACAAGGAAAGCCCATTGTTTCCCCCCGTCCTTGGGTTGCTCAAACTCGAACACATTTTTCGAGATACAGGAAACACTCGCTACAACCACTGACAACAAAATTATCAATCTATCCATGCTGATTACTTGTTAATGACTGAATTACTGATTAGACAATTTCACCAGTTGATATACAACTGACAAGTTTATCTCATCGAGGACAACGTGACTGGGTTTTTAGTCATGAATGTGAACTGCAGTAAAAAAAATACGCCTTTCTAGGGTATCAACTGGAGCCTTCAAAAGATCCAGCCCTGAATAGCTTAAAACAACTCTGTCACACACTTACTCTGTCAATATTTGTAAAGAAATCCTTCGAAAAATCGAAATGTTCCAGTACAGTGTCAGTAATCGAAATTTTGAATTGTATAAAGAGCTAATGATTCAGCGGAAATATTTGGAATCGGACAGCATAAGTATGCCTGTATAGCGTCTTTTCTTTCTAGAGGTAAGACTAAATTTATATATCGTGTGTTCAACTGGATGAGGTATTTCTGTATTTTACAGATATCGGCTGAACTACAATCTACGTAGTACAAAGATGGAGCCGCCACACAAGTTCTTCGACACAACATCGCAGAAATTATAAACCGCAAACCCACGTTTCCTACAGACAGGAAGGCGCCACAGAATAATTATGAGCATAATACAATAAGGTTCTGTAAATGAGGCATATACATGTATACATGACCTCTTGTAGAATACTCATATGTAAAAGTAATCATCGTTTCCGCTGATCATTGCATATTCAACAGAAATACATGTTCTCCATCCCCAACATAACATTTTTTTCAGTGAAAGTTGTATTCATTTAAAAAACACTGAAATAAATTAGTTAAACGAGAATCAAATTGCCTACCCAATACGTTCTTGAATGTCCATATGTCAAACGACAGGTACTCACAATGAAAATTTACAAGTTTAGATGTTTCGTCGTCTATTCGAGCGACCTTCAATGGTTTATCACAAAAACTACTAACTACAGATGAATGTAATAGCAGTCAAATACAAAATATTTTTTTAAAATCCATTGAAAAAAGAAATTCTAAAACCATTTGTCAGAACATAGTATTACTTTGCACAAATGATGACCTAATGGCACAGTGCCAAAACTCCTTGATGATTTCCCCCGATACATGTACATTAAACTTGAAATCCCATACAAATTTGTTGTCTAACCCTGTTGGTAAGAACTAATTTTTGGCTAAAATGATCGAGAGGTTAAGATACAGGGTTAGGTTCTGGCCTTACCATTACATGTAGTATAAATTAAGTAAGTCTGATATTCATTTTAATGGTAGCTTCACCCTTATGTGACATTTCCAAAAATAGGTCACTGTGATAATTGTATTATTTGTTTTCAGTTATCAACATGGCTTACAGCCAGGAGTAATCCATATAGATCTATACAAAGATCACATTAAATTCAATACATTGGTCTCTGTTTGCGGGAACCTTATCACCGATTTTGACAAACATTATTCATTACAATTCTATGACCATCATTGTATATTTTATGCAGAGCGAATACAAGAGAATATATTTTTTAAGTTGACAACAGATAAATATATTATATTTCAGACACTCTTATGTTGGGCCTCACTTCCTGCCAAAGCACTGTTTTCATAGAACTATATACTAGCATAAAGCGAATTTTTTAAAGGTATTATCCAAAACTTCATAAATATTTAACGGATGCTTTTCGGAGGTTTTCTGTCATATATACTATATGTTGGGAGCAACAACCCAAGACAAATATATTCATTTACAACAACTTTTATTCCATTTATCAAAAGCAAACCAAGGATTTTATTCCATCCAAGATAACAAAGCTATTGCACAAAAAATGTCTTCAGTATCTATATTCCATCTTAGACAATGCCAAAAATGTACACATCTAAGAAAAAGTTCAAGTTAAGCTTAACAAAAATGTATTCTATCTGTTCAACAATCTTCTTGATCTGACGATTCTTGATTTTAGTAAGTAAACGATTGGAAAAAAAACTTTGATGTAACTCTCCGATGATAATTGTCATTGGTATATCAAAGACGCACTCAAACATAATTCAAATATACAAATAGCTTCTAAAACTGTAAAAAAAATAACCTATTCTTTTTTACAGTGCTGTCATTTTTAGTAAAAAAGCTCTAGAAAAATTTCTGACTTTTTATACTGTTCCATATCATCGAAACAATAATTATGGAACTTACAGTGGGAATGCTACAATTTTTGTATCACAATATCTTTGTAACTTACAACCTAAACGCAAAATCGAAATGAAAAAACAAAAAACTAGTACAAGAAGCGTTTTTCAACAGTCAACCTTTGATTATAATACATTTTTGTACATATATATATCTGCTAATGTATAAATATCTCTCAATATGAAGATCAGTTATAAAAGCATAGAACATCTATACAAATATTTGACACAATATCACAACAAACATCCTTAACATTGTATGAAGTAAATGTTGTCACCAGCTGATATTAGACGGAAACTACAAAGATCTGGTAACCACATCAGGTGGTCTCACCTTCAAAGCTCATATACCGGTCAAAGCAATTCAAAATTGCAAAAAGTGTGCAAACTTCTTGCTTAACTATGCAACTCCGAATTTTATGTATCTTTAAACTGTTCCGTTTTTTTCTTCGCTTTTTTTAGGTAAAACATAAACATTACATCTCATCTTCATTACAGATTTTGTTTTACAATTTCTTTATCTCATTTAATAAAATATCACAGGTAAAACACAATTATGGAAGCACTAATATCACTTTGCGAGTAAAACAGAGATGCATGATACGTGCTCTAACGAACAACTTTTTAATATCTATTTTTTGTCATACAAGTTTCAATAAATTGTCAAATGATAAACGTAAATAGTATTTCAATATCACTTTAGTGTACAATGTCAAGCTTGATATCATCCACACACACTTTCTCTATGGCACTTGCGATTGTTGCAATGGGTATGTTTGCCTCACACATATTCACAAACATGTAGAGCTTTCTCAGTGCATAGTCGTTCTGTAAAGACAAAGTAGAAAGATGATAAAAACTGTTGTTGTCAACTAGACGAAAATGGATGGCTCCCATAAATATGCGTATAAACGTTTCATAAATATCACATACAAAATTAAGAAACTTTGCACAGTTACAATACCGAGAATATGGGGCAAATATTCATGATTTATTTCAACATCCATTTAGTGAAATAACATCATCATGGATATTTCGTATCAATTATGATGACTTATTTCCCATTATGGCACTAAAGACGACATACCAGTATTCGACCTCAGACCTTTGTAATTACTTTTAAAGCTAAGGGTTGAAGTTAAAGTCTGTTGATTTTTTTAGGTCTTACGTGAACAGTATACTTTTTAAACAAGTTGCATTCGATAAGACCTTAACCAAAACATTATTATTTAACCTTCACGATTTCATAGGTGTGTCCAGTCTGCACTATTCTTTGAGGACTGGCATCTGTTCTTAACTTCCTAGCTTTGATAATCTAGCTGGGGAGCTTCGAGCTTCGTAACATAAAAACATTCGATTATCTGGTCAGAATCGGAACCCAGTGTGGTGGATGGAACGCACATTGTCAGTCAGCGGTGTTATCAAGTGATTTGGAATTCAAGGGTATTTCCGCATTGAAGTCAACACAAATATCTTAATGCTTTTAAATTGTGAGTTTAAGAGTGTTTTAAACATTTTAATGCAAGTTCATATACTGGATAGATGCACATATGTTTTAGAAGTAAGAACACAATAATTAAATAAAAAATATCCAACATAAACAATTATGTCATACAAATTAATCTTAAAGCTATCCTGGCTTCAAACATACCTCAGGAATATTAAGATGGTTCCCACAAAGGTTTTCGGTAAGATCCAGGGCCTCTTCATAACACTCCCAATCTTTGATGTGACTGCGGGTTTCCATTACGTTGCGGGCAGACGTGTGGTCATCAGTAGCTATACCTACAATAGCTTTCATCGATTTGTCAACCAGATCTCTTTCCTGATATTAAAGCAAATCTGGTTTAGACTTGGCAAAATTGTCACTAAAAACATTGTCGTACTCATCAACTAGGTAATGTTACGTCTGACAGGTGCTGTGGTGACACGTTTAGACTATTTACACGGAGGTTGCGAATTCTAATCCTATTTTATAAACTTTGCAAAGAAAGTTGTAAGAAATTACTCATCATCTTGAAAGATATATATATTTACAAAAACTCTACAACTTATGCAAAATAAAAGCTAAGAGACAGTTCCTTAAATTTGATAGTTCCAAATCACTAAGCTCGTATAATTGAAGCTGAGCTGCAACTTAGTGTTAGTACCTAATTAAAGCATCAAAGTAGGTTCCTCGTAACTTACCTGAAGTATTTTGACCATTTTCTCTTCAATTTCTCTTGCTTCTTCCTTGGTCTTCACTAGATTTAAACTGCGACGAAGAGTCTCTAGAGGCACATCTTCAGATTTCACAGCATCCTCCTGTGAACAAACAAGAGAAACATGACATCTGTTATTGCTAAACTGAATACCATCGTAGCTATTGTAAGCCTTCAACTCAACCACAGCTTTATCTTTGACTTTTGAGAGGACAATTCAAATTCAATTTAAACATTCATCTGGTTTTGAAGAATCCAAATTTCGTAAGCAATCTTGCTGGAGGGTTATACAAGTGCCGTTTCATTTAAATAATGTTTAAGTCTGACCAAGGATACTGAAAAGGAAATTACTGAACAGATACCAGTATCTAGAAAAAAGTCACACCTTCTTGTGGCAAAGCTTGTTAAATCATTGCCTTTGAGCAATATTAGTTTCCGATACCTAAAAGTTTCACCGTTCTGAAATTCAGCCAGCCATTTCAGACAAGAAAAGTTTTTCCTAATATATTAATATAAGTCTATATCAAACAAATGACTCGGGTAGGATCATTTTGACGCATGTTTAAAAACAACTACATAATCAACACACCAAACTTCTTAGCTCTGGTCTTTGCGTTTTGAGGCAAAATGATTTTCCAAGATATGTTGGGCTTAATGTCCAACGGAACAATTGAACAAGTTCCAAATTGGGCTCAGTTCCTACTTGACCCAAGATGACCCAAATTGATACTTCTAGAGTCATAGAAACCTTGCTGAATACAATTTCCGGGATATTTGAGAACAAGAGCCGTACCCTCTTGACAATTGACGAATGCTTTCCCAAATTAGGGCCTGACCAGTCTGTGTCCTCTCCATATGCCCATATTGAAACTTGAGCTAGCTATGTAAGATTTCTAACAAATCCTTCCATGATATTGTGACAGAAAAGTAACCTTTAGGCATTAACAAGGTTATTCACATTTGCTGTTAAACACTAAGTTGTGACCCCTTGACCCATATTTGAGCTAGGGACTTGGGTCTTGCAACACCTTCCGACAAATTCCGTTAGGCTGAAAATGTGCTAGATATTTGTTAACAAGCCAACGGTTACCAGTTTTGACCCAAAATGACCCATATTCAAAGCATGAGCTAAAGTTATGAAATCCTTTGGACACAAATATACAGGAATTTGGGCTCAATGTATTAAACTCTAGAGTGTGACTTTGTCCTTTGTGGTAGGGACGTGGGTTTTTCCCGTGACACGTCATCTTCGAACTTGTGCTAGAAATCATTTGTGCCAACTTATTTTAAAATCCTTCCAGGATGCATTGGGCGAAAATGTTACAGTCCGGTAACAATGTTTTGCATATTTGCCGTGATATAGTTGGACCCCAGATTACCCATATTCAAACTTGAGCTAAGTCGTCAAAACGACCTTTCTGACAAATCTTTCAGCTATGGGCCGTGCCTCTTGTCACGCGTACATATCGTTTGATGTGCTGTGACTAGTTTTTGCCCAACTTATTTTCAAATCCTTCAATGCATGACAAAGTTACATCCAGACACGAATCTGTGTGCATATTTCCATATTTGAGAGGAATCCATTACCTTCAAACTGCTAAGGTTTTGCACCTTTGGGCTTTGACCTAGTTTTTGACCCCGATGACCCGTCTTGAACTGCCACACGTCGTCTTAACATTTGCTAGACATTTGTGCCAATTTGGTTTTAAAATTTCCTTCAATGCATGATAACAAGGTTTTTCCATGTTTGGACACGAATGTGTAGTTTATACCCCAGGGGATTCCATATTAAACCTTCACTACTCCAAGGTGACCTTGACCTTTCTGAAAATTGGGATATTGGGTCTTGCACGCGACACTTCTGTTTTGGTCATGTACTAGACCTACGTCTGTCCCAGGTTAGTTTAGAATCCTATCAATGCATGACAGACTTCTTAGCTCTGGTCTTTGCGTTTTGAGGCACAATATTTTAAGTGGGGACGGACAGACGGAACGGACGGACGGACAGACACTGACGGTGCGATTTTTAAGATTATGAATACTCTGGTCATATGAAAAGTTGTTTCAATCAAACTATAAGCAACAAACCGACAGACATTAAGGAATCATACAAGCTCATCTTAATCAGGTTTTATTTACTTCATACTTAAATGAACACAAGGTTTTTTCAATGGATCACAACAAGCATAGTGAGCTATAGAGGAATCTCTTATACAAGTTAGAGACATTATAATTAAAATTGCTCATTCGCAGAATATACAAATTGCACATTGTTTCAACTTGGCCAACATTATACTTGATAACTATAAATTATGTATAAACAATTGGGCTGCATTTACTTAGTGAAGGAGCTAATATCTGCAGTGTCTATGTTTCACAAATTTTCAAAAGAGAACAATAAACTGTCTTTGCCTGTTCAAAACAGAATAAGGTATGGCAAGATATCAACAAATATTTCACTTAACTACGACTCTGAAAGTGGCTCATTTTCAACAACTTGAAACTTTTACGTGGTGATATAGTATACATATATATAAAATTTAAAGGTCCATTACTAAGACCAAATCGAATTTTCTTTTAAATCTGGAATTGTTACAGGGAAATACAGTTTGAAACGGGCTTCTAAAACTTTACAAAAGCCGTGGAGTATTTCCATGTTTGAAAACCTGCTGCAAAACAAACGAGTGAATGTTTTTGTATTTCCTTAGATTGACTTTGGTGGTCTTTTGTCCTACTTTCGCTTTATTGCATGTTGTAAACAGTCAGAAATATACGTTGCACATCATTGGAAGTAAAGTTCTTTCAACCATAATTTAAAATAGGCATGCTTATTCATGTACAATCTATTTACAGGCTCTCCCTGTGAGACTTCTGGAAAAATACAAAGATATTTAAACTGGAAAACCTACTTTCGTGTTTGAAAAAGCAAAATATGATTTATTAAGTCTTTTGTTAAACTCAAATTTTCAACATAATATGTTCATTTTCGATGCAGTATGTCATATTTTTCCTGCTGAGAAGACGCCCATTAAAATTCCAGATTTAAAAGAAAATTCGATTCTGTATTAGAAATGGACATTTAAAATGGCAAACATTTAGTTAATCTGTATAGGGCATTATATTTTACTACATTGTGTAGTATTTTGCAGATCATTAACACAGAATCAGCTCTGCTATTTTGTTATTCTGAAAAAAACATTGCAGAAACAAACCCTGTACAGTAACTACATGTACAGTAAACTCTGTATATAACGACACCAGACATATAGCGAAATTCTGGATATGTGAAAACATTTTCTCTGCAATTTCTTTTTAAATTTATTTTATATGAAAATGCTGTATGGATATAACAACCTCAGGATTATAAGAAACAAATTTAAATGGTCCCAATAAGCTCATTATAAATGTACCGAGGGTAAACATATCCAACAAGTCAGTCAGTCGTTATAAATGGCGTTTACTGTTATCAGATCAATGTCTGTCTAATTACTGCTTTGTTACTAAACAGTTATAATGTATAATGTATAAATCTTACACAAGGATCTTTGGGTTTTGGTCTTGTAGGGAATGCATCAGCCATTTGTGTTCCCTGGAACTCAGCCACTGTCATCTGACCAATGCTCATATCTCCATACTCCTCCACATGGCTGGTGTTTGTCTCTGACTTGGTGATCATAAACTGTTTCTGTAGAGTTTCTGAGTTTAGATCCTCCTGCAATGTTCAGAGAGAGCAGTTTGTTAATTTATTTGGGTTTTCTGTTGAGTTTCTGAGTTTAGATCCTCCTGCAATGTTCAGAGAGAGCAGTTTGTTAATTTATTTGGGTTTTCTGTTGAGTTTCTGAGTTTAGATCCTCCTGCAATGTTCAGAGAGAGCAGTTTGTTAATTTATTTGGGTTTTCTGTAGAGTTTCTGAGTTTAGATCCTCCTGCAATGTTCAGAGAGAGCAGTTTGTTAATTTATTTGGGTTTTCTGTTGAGTTTCTGAGTTTAGATCCTCCTGCAATGTTCAGAGAGAGCAGTTTGTTAATTTATTTGGGTTTGTCTACTTCCATTATGATTTTGCAACTTAACAAAATTATAAGACACTTCCCTTGCTAGATAAGAAAAAAGGGCATCAAAGTCATAAACCTGCATCAAAGTCTGTGACTGACTATTAAAGCCTAAGCTGAAAAGCTCTTGGCACGTTGATAATAATAAATGAGTTATTTCTATTTTGTCATCCGTTTTTCACAGTTGTTTCAAAAATGCATTGTTTCAGTTAGTACTTAAAAAGAAGTTAGCTTAGAACAAATATCAATGTTCTGAAACCCTGTTACATGTAAACAAGAGTAAAAGAAAAATAAGTATAATGGCTAAAACAAGAGGCCCAGAAGGACCAGTATTGCTCCACTGGACTGTCCTGATATATGAGTAAGTTTTGTGAAAATCTTTTGGGTAATGAGGCCTGTTATCAAAGTCTTAGAACAACTGACTGTAGCACTGGTTTCCCTACAGCAATACTGATCATAAATAGGTTGCAGCCAACCTTCTTCTTAGTGAAAGTCAAATGAAAATTGTGATCTGTAGAGTGTTATCAAGGAAAAGTTAACTGACACACTGATGGATGATGGACAAACCACCATAGCATTTATTCAGCCCTTCTGGACAATGTCCGACAGAGCTAATTAAAAACAGGATTGAACAACTCCCTAGATTTTTCTCAGTACGGGTTTGTCCAAATAAGCTAGGCTTTCTGAATAAGTTAGAAAAAGGAGTATAAACTACAAAATTCATGTTTTAAGTGTTAAGAATTTCAATTTAGGCCACATAGCTATTCAAAATTATAATTTTTTCTAAATAACAAAAGGAGTCATAGTTAATAATCTTTAATCATAATTTTTTTTAATAATCAAAGCACACCTTAAATCTAAAAATTGAGATAAGAGTGTTATATTTAAGTGGTATGTGGAATACTTAAACAGTATGTTAAAACTTTAGACGCATACATTGCACCAGCCTTCAAAAACTCTGACTCTTCGGTGTTTAAAGGCTTGAATAACATTTTTTGTAATATAACTCAGCAGTGATGCTTTATTTTACCTTGTCTGAGTCTTCCATCCATTTAATACTGTACACATCACCAAGGTAAGTCTTGCGGGTCTTATCAAAGTAACACGCATACGAGGATTCATGTGGGTTAGACGCTGTGGTTACATAAGCTGGAATAATAGTCCTTGAAATGTAATCACTTGAACAATTTAACAGCAAATAGTATAGAGCCATAATAATACACAGGTGCATTGTTAAATCATTACTATATTGTAATATAAATTGTAACATCCGTGTACTGATGTTGCAGACTGTCACAAAACGAAATATACTGCAATTTTACTGTTGTTGTTTTTCTTATGTCCTTGCATTGTAATCATTAAAGCCTATATATGTTGCCGCAAACATAAAAGTTTCATCGCAGAAATGTTAATCCTATATTATACAATACTGGAGCCAGCAAGTTAGTCCCTAAACAGGCTAAGCTGCAATACAAATAATGTACAAATTATGTGAAAAAAAACAAAAAAAAAAATAATTTTTTAAACCCCCCAAAAAAAGTATGAAGACTGTGATAAAGAGAGATTATTAAATTATTTGAGCCAATTACAATTAAAGTTTGACAGCTGCTTTCAGAGAAATAGAATTTTAAAGATTTTATATTGAATATAAAAGAAAAGAAATCAAAGGGCAATAACTCTGAAGTTAACTCTAAAAAAACTTGGGCACTCATCATCAAATTATGCTGATCCATACTTGCTTACAGTTTCATGAAATTCTATCCAAACTCTGGTCACTTAGTTATGGCTCCAGAAGGACGGATGGACAATGCCAAAACAATATCCCTCAGCTTTTGGCAGGGGTCAAAAATCACATGACCACACAAAAGGACCAAATTAATTAATTTTTTCCAAATAACCCAGACGAAAACCAATTATCAAAATGGAAAAGTGTTGAATCCATATATCTGATAACAAAACATAAAGAGATATAACACTTTTAACAAATGAAGGCTTCAAGCAATTCAGTCATGAATAACTTTGAATTAACTTACCATTAATGTCCTTTGGCAAAAGATCATAAAACATTGAACCAGATTCACATGCCTCTACATAGAACACAAGCTGTAACAAACACCAATGATTATATCAGTACTTTAACATACAAAGATGAAAAATACTGATTTAATTTCTGATTCAAATAAAATGACTGAAACATTCAGTTGTTGTATATAATTTTAGTATGTTATATATGACATTTACCTTTTTGTTCAATTCATCATAGAAAATGCAGAAATTTTAGGAAGGTGAACAATTAAAAGCATAAGTCCCAAGTTACTTTTTGACCAGCATTTTGAGATACCAGTATTTTCACAGGAATTTTAGAATAAATTCCCACCAGGTAGTAGTGAAGTCTTCCCAACAAATCTAACAATCCAATCATCTTTTTCATACAGTTTTGCATTAAATCTACATTTTTTTGCGGAGTCTGAGCACCCTAAAAACACTTGCATACCTTCTTATATCTCTTCTGATCATGCATATACATTATAGCATCCATAAGCTTCTGTGCCTTCAGCTGTGACAGAAAATGTTACATGGTTTATCAGGAATTAAAACATGGCATAATCTCTTAAATAAATTTAATTTTCACATTTCTGACCTATAACCTTTGAAGAATCACAAATTAAAGTTACCAGCGCTCACATGAAAGTCTTAAATAATAAAATCAAAAAATCTCACAATAAAATGTTCTACAAAAGATTCTAATACTGAGCTAATTTCTTATAAAAAATTTTACTACGGTAAATTAAGAGGCTATTAATGCTTAGGCTTGAACGTTTGTTGTTACATGTACTGTACTACTACTTATAATAGTTTCAGTAGCATAAGCTACAGTAGTAGCAGTGACAGTTGCTTTTTTTCTGCTTCTCTTTTTCAACCGACACTATATGAATCTAAATACTGGGCAATCTTTATTATATATGTATTTACTTTATAATTTCTATATAAATTTGTAGGTTTTTACTTCTCCTTTTTTCTAGGGATTTAACATTTTATTAACAACAGCATTTCATTTGTTTACAGGCAGAAATTCTTAACCTATCCATTTCTCCTGGAAAGGACCAGTACAGTTTAAGACTTGTGTCTTCTGTAAGAAGCTATACTACTGTGCAGCGGGTTGTTGGGCTTGAACCCTTGACCCTGACAATGAAAAATGTATTGATTTCAAGGCAGCAGCCACAACCACTCCATCTTGGGAGGTTGTCCAAAACTTCTCCTAAATGAATAACTTAATCACCATATCATACATTTATTTTTGTTCAATTAATGACATAAAATCACAGTAAGTTACAATGTAAAAGAAAAGAATGTTGAAAAATTTTTTACCATGGAACTACCAAAAGCTAAGATTCCTGGTCCACCATGGTCGACAAAGTTAACAAAAACATGATCCTTGGGGCCACTAAAATACAAAATAAAGCAATATGGAAACAAGTGTTATAAATGGGTTACATTAACTCCAAAGTAAGAAAAGCTACCACTGATGGTGAATTATACCCCAATAAGTACACAATAACTCACTATATAACTAGAACATAAGGGGCCATGATTGATTAACCTCCACTGAGGTTCTATGCTACTGCTAGTATAAATGATTCCTTACAATGATTTTCTTTGTTAAAGGGGACATAACTTGTGATTTTTCTCTTCAGTTACATTTTGAGAAAAAATGAAAACCACATGGACCCGTATAACCAATACTGTATTTAACTCTTTTCACAGAATTTTTATTCAAAGTATGAGTAAATTTCAATATACATTTTGTTAAATGTAAAATAAAGATCACATTTCTTTAAATCATTGTGAACATAATCATCCAAAAGAATATCTATATAGACAATATACACTGACTACTGTGTGGTCATGACACAAATAAAGAGTAGAAAAACAGCATCAGTACTTGCAATTAATATTGTATAGATAAAATTTTAATAAATTTTCTTTAATAATCTCAGGGTATAACTAATCCAGTGCATGGCATTTACATTGTTCATACCCTGTTTCTTAACACCTCAATGGCATTATCCAAACGACTTATAATATCCACAGAAATACTTTAAGTTTTACATTAAAGACAAACCTCTCAATGACTTTTTTCCCATTCACTTTGTCCTTTTCTCCTTTCAGCACGCTTAAAAATGTCTCTGGGTTCACTTCCTGAACAGAAAAATAATCAAGTGACAGGAAATTGTCACAAAACCAGGTTTTCATTTTCCAGTCTGCTGGCCGAGCGCAAATGTGTTTTAAAGTCAGCAGATATACATAATGTGAAAAAAGAAACAAAGGTCTTCTTCTATATATTACATGTGTAAAAAAGTAAAGGGCCATAATTGAGGCAAAATTGATCCAAACACAAAACCCAGACAATATGCACAAGGGCACTTGATGACAACAGTTGTGTGAGAGTTTGGTTTAATTATCTTGAGAAATGTAGAGGAAGTGGGCACGTAACGTATTCTTCTATATATAACATATGTGGAAAAAAGCAAAGGGCCATAATTCAGGCAAAAATTATAAAAAAAAAAAAAAAAATAAACAAAAAAAACTTGCTGTGTGGGGTTTGAACCGCCGGTCTCATGAGAAATTTTGTCACCTTATTGTAACAGAATACTCCAAAGTATACAGGACTGGTAATCTATTCTAAAAATAGACAGTAATAACAGAGTATTCTCCCTTTTATAATAACAGAGTATTCTCCCTTTTTATATATACTTAAATAAGGAGACACAAAATTGCTAACGGACGGACGGACGGACGACCAGGGGCAGAACATTATATATTCAAAATTCTTTAGTTCACAATTATAGTTCTGTGAAAGTTTGGTTGAAATCCCTTGAGAAATGTAGGAGTTGCACACAGATGAGTATTTCTCTATATATATTACATTATGTGGAAAAAACAAAGGCCCATAATTCTGTCAAAATGATCAAATCACAAAACCCCGACAATATGCGCCAGGGCACTTGGTGACAATAATTCTGTGAAAGTTTCGTTGAAATCCCTTGAGAAGTGTAGAAGGAGTTGCACACAGAAGAATTACATGTGAAAAAAACAAAGGGCCATAATTCTGTCAAAAATGACCAAATCACAAAAACCGGAAAATATGCGCCAGGGCACTTCATGACAATACTTCTGTGAAAGTTTGGTTGAAATCCGTTGAGAAATGTAGGAGGAGTTGCGCACAGAAGAATTACATGTGAAAAAAACAAGGGCCATAATTCTGTCAAAAATGACCAAATCACAAAACCCCGACAATATGCGCCAGGGCACTTCATGACAATACTTCTGTGAAAGTTTGGTTGAAATCCGTTGAGAAATGTAGGAGGAGTTGCGCACAGAAGAAATTGTTTACGCCCGCCCGCCGCCCGCCCGCCGACATACCCCAATCTAATAACCAGGATTTTTCCTTCGGAAAACCTGGTTAACAATGCAAAAATTTATTTTTTTATAATATTCGAGGGTAAAACGCAAAAAAAGTCATAAGTCCTTTATTTCATACAACTTAAGACTGTTTTGCAATGAAACATTGAATTATATCAAACTTTATTTTATTCTGGTAGAGTTAAAAAGAATCTGAATATGAATAAACAAGAAAAACAACGTACATGTATGTGACCCTGCACTAAGAAGCATGATTTCTATTGCAAATATTTTTAAGTTTTCACACAGAACTGTTTTTCTCTTTTTTCTAATTGTGTGAAGCAACATACACATAATTTTATACGTGAATATGCAAAGATAACCTTCAAACTTTTTTCTAAAACATCTGAACACCTCCTATGCAAATTTATAAGAGTTCCTTAACATAAAACAATAATCATATCACTCCAAAATTGGCACAATACAAAGTATAATAGATTACCCTTCCTGTATAGTCCTTGAGAACATTTTCATAGACATTAGGACCATCTGGTTTGTTGATAATATTGTGTTTTACTGGATTTCTGAAATTATTTCATTTTTTTCAATATCAGAGATATAATTTGTCAAAATATCATTATATAATTGACTCTAAATTTCCAAGAAAAATCAGTTTCATTAAGACGAAGATAAAAGCTCCTCCTCCAGCTGAAAGTTGCAAGTTCAAGTCTTGCTGCAGTTAAAACCAAACCTCCAAATAAGATTTATCACTTTTGTCAGAACAGGGAACGTGAGAGTGGCTCTCTAAACTATATTTAAATAAGTAATTAAAAGTTACATGGTACAATAACTTTTTTCAGTAACTAAACTACACATGTATATTGTAGTTGATGGTTTTCTTTTCAAACTATAAATTTGATTTTCAAATCAACAGAACTTAAAATCTCAAAAGACCTTTTTCCTCAGTATTACGGGATATAACTAAATTGTTTTCCAACTCACTCTTCGTTATCTGCAATGTCATCATACATCATGACCACAATACGCTCGTCTGGGATACCATGACTGTGTAGAATCTGGTACGCGTGACAAATATCGGCCTGAAATAAACATTGAATTTCATACTTGAGAACAATTTTAAACAAGAGAGTCAGGATAGTCAAATATTGCTCACCTTAATC
This sequence comes from Saxidomus purpurata, assembly GCA_022818135.1. Taxonomy (NCBI): domain Eukaryota; kingdom Metazoa; phylum Mollusca; class Bivalvia; order Venerida; family Veneridae; genus Saxidomus; species Saxidomus purpurata. Next base: position 16,144,263 of record JAFMSR010000001.1, on the reverse strand, counting down.
AACAGATAACATCAGCAACACGTGAATCATACAGACTTTCATGACACTTGTACAATAGAAATTTAGATGCTAATGTGACATAAAGATTGTTCAAAGTAAAGTGACATTACGCGCATCTTACTGCACATAGTGTATTTTTGGTGACAGTTTTATAAAAGCAATTTTCGGTTGCTGTGCATTTAAATGTGTTAAACTAATGTTAATGCCACATGAGTATTTGAAGTTGGTGCTTTAGAAATACAAAACTTGGACTAATAAAATAATAGTTCCTATATATCTTCGCAGTGATCTCCCTTGTGTTACTGTTGTTGGTAGAGATTTCGGCAGTGGAAGGGAAGCAACTCCTTCATGCAGTTGGTTTTTTTTTAAATTGACTCTCCCAGTCAAAATAGGAAAAGTAATATTTGGAAAGTTATTATTTCGTACTGGTAACAGGAAGAGTTTGGTGTATTGGGTTAAAAGCTATTATTTCCTCTACCCTTTTTACACACACCTATTTCAGCTGGATTTTTACTTGAAAACAATGTGCATAATGTCACTTTAAAGGTCCATAACTAACACCAAATTGAATTTTCGTTTAAATCTGGAATTGTAATGGGAATCTTTATAGAAGTAAAAATACGACATACTGCATTGAATGTGACCATATTGTGTTGAAAATTTGAGTTTAACAAAAGAATTAATAATTAATACTTTGCCTTTTCAAAAACGAAAGAAGGTTTTCCTGTTTTCAAATATCTTTGTAATTTTCCAGAAATCTTTCAGAGAGAGGCTGAATATAGGTTGTACATAAATAAGCATATGCCTTTTTTGAATTTTAATTGCAGAACTTTACTTCAAATGATGTGCCAAGTATATGTCCGACTGTTTACAACATTCAATAAAGCGAAGTAGGACAAAAAGACCACCCAGGTCAATCTAAGGAAATACACAACATTCACTCGTTTTTCTGCAGTAGCATTTCAAACAGGGAAATACTCTATGGCTACTGTAAAGTTTGAGAAGCCAGGTTCAAACTGTATTTCCCTGTTGAAATTCCAGATTATAAATAAAATTTGATTTGGTGTTAGTAATGGACCTTTAATGTTGCTTCTTTTAATCTTTTTGATTGGTCAAGAATTTCTGGCAAATTGCTATATATTCTCAAAGTCCACATCAAGATTCATTGTAGGTCAATCACTCTTAGATCTCATTGGTCGCCGTGATTGGCCTTCTCTTTGGCAACCAATCAAATTCAACCTTTGGCTATACTGGCTGGAAATTGCAGTCAGGTAAATCGTTCCTATTTTGGAAACAGAACAAGAGCTGTCCCTCACAAGTGACGAATGCCCCCGAAAGAGGTGCCTCACAGTCTGTGTCCTCTCCATGTGCTCAATAAATGTGCTATGTAATTTTAAAATCCTTCCATGCATGACAGAGTAATCATGCATACAGTATTCCATTACTTTAAACACTAAGTGTGACCTTGACCTTTGAGGTAGGGACTTGAGTCTTGCCTGGACACATCCGCTTGATGTGCTAGACATTTTTGCCAAGTTATTTTAAAATCCTTCAAAGCATAATAAAGTTATAGTCCGGACACAAATGTATGCATATATACAGGATTCCATTACCTATAAATTCTAAGTGTGACCTTGACCTTTGTGGTAGGGATGTGGGTCTTGCACGCGACACGTCGTCTTGATGTGCTAGACATTTGTGCCAAATTATTTTAAAATCCTTCAATGCATGACAAAATTACAGTCCGGACACGAATGTGTGCATATATGCATATATAGAGGAATCCATTACCTTCAAACTCTAAGTGTGACCTTGACCTTTGAGGTAGGGACGTGGGTCTTGCACGCGACACGTCGTCTTGATGTGCTAGACATGTGTGCCTAGTTATTTTAAAATCCTTCAATCCATGACAAAGTTACAGTCCGGACACGAATGTGTGCATATATAGAGGATTCCATAACCTTCATACTCCAAGTGTGACCTTCACCTTTGAGGTAGGGATGTGGGTCTTGCACGCGACACGTCGTCTTGATGTGCTAGACATGTGTGCCAAGTTATTTTAAAATCCTTCAATGCATGACAGAGTTAAAGTCCGGACACGAATTTATAAGTGGGGACGCACGGACGGACGGACAGACGGATGGACAGACGGACGGACGGACAGACGGTGCGATTTTAATATGCCTCCCTTCGGGAGCATATAAACACTTTTGATAGGTATGGGCATGATGGGAGACATGCCGAGGTCTCATCCTATTATGGACGGACCTTTATAAAAATTTGCTTCAAATCAAATCAATCAAGATTCATTGATGGTGCAGCTGTAAGCCTAAAGGAATCTGGATCTAAACTTCCCGATAATAGGCCCATCTTTTATAATACATTTACTTGCAAAATATGGATTTGGTGATTAATATGAGGGCGTTCGAGAAGAGTGACTTTGCCCAAATTGTATTCCGAAGTTTCTCTAACTTCAGAGTAGGCGTATCGTTATGCGCATATACTTTAAATGCACAAAAACTATACATCCCCTTATGTACAGATAAACAATGTCCGGCAAGCCGTATCTGCACTTTTAAAACTTTTTGCGTTTGAACAGTAATTGTTTACTAAGTGTCAAGGAAATGGAGTGATACAAGTGATACGCCTCATTTACTGTTGGTGGATTATAATTGAGGAACATACTTTATAAGTATATGTACAAATCATGTAATAATATGATCAAACAAACACTTATGCACATCTCATAAACATGATGAATTAAGAACAATGTCTGTTCTAGATTTTCCTCCAATTATAGCTCAAAATCACATGCATTATTTTCTATTTTTGATATATTAAGATTAAGACAAGGTGACCTGCTGGTCATATCAAATCATATGATATTTTCTAATCCTTAAAAAGCCGTTTCTTATCTATGACATCATACAGCTAAAAACATACCACATACTTGTCATAAACCACATAATAAGCATACAATCATAATACATGTATTGTAATAAGGAAAGCTGTATAGTTATGACAACGCCCTTGTGGCCAAAATTAAAAATAGGTTTGTTTGCTATCTCCCAACTGACCCGCTAACAAGCTGCGCTCCAAATTATTTTTATTGGACAATGCCGGTCAATTTTTTTTTTTATCATGTTGACATGAAAATTTGAGAATGAGACAAATGAAGATGACAGTTTAGAATTGAATAAAAATGAAACATTCTTTTTGTATCAATATAAACTAGAGCTATCACTAAATGTGATTAATACCCCCCCAAAAGACTGCTTTATAAACTGAAGAAGTTCGTAGTAACATAATACCTTGCAAACAAACTAAAACGAGATATTGTTCTTAGCAATTACTCTGTAATTTGTCAAGACAGAGTTATGGTTCTTATGCACTGCACTTCCTCTCAATGTGCTTGACCATTGTATGAAGTTGTATTGAATTCCAACTTGTAGTTTTCGAAAAATGCTCCAGACAAGGAAAAGTAACAAAGGGCAATAACCCTGTAATTAGTCAAGATGGAGATATGGTTCCTGTGCACTGCACTTCCTCTCATTGCGCTTGACCATTATATGAAGTTGTATTGAATTCCAACTAGTTGTTTTCGAATTATGCTCTGGACAAGGAAAAGTAACAAAGGGTAATAACTCTGTAATGAGTCAAGATCGAGTTATGGTTCCTGTGCAATGCACTTCCTCTCAATGTACTTGACCATTGTATGAGGTTGTATTGAATTCCAACCAGTAGTTTTCAAGTTATGCTTCAGACAAGGAAAAGTAACAAAGGGCAATAACTCAGTAAATACTCAAGATAGAGTTATAGTTCTTGTACACTGCACTTCCTCTGAGTGTGCTTGATCATTGTATGAAGTTGTATTGAATTCCAACTAGTAGTTTTCAAGTTATGCTTCGGACAAGGAAAAGTAACAAAGGGCAATAACTCTGTAATTAGTCAAGATGGAGTTATAGTTCTTGTGCACTGCACTTCCTCTCAATGTGTTTGACCATTGTATGAAGTTGTATTGAATTCCAACTAGTAGTTTTCAAGTTATGCTTCGGACAAGGAAAAGTAACAAAGGGCAATAACTCTGTAATTAGTCAAGATGGAGTTATAGTTCTTGTGCACTGCACTTCCTCTCAATGTGCTTGACCATTGTATGAAGTTGTATTGAATTCCAACTAGTAGTTTTCAAGTTATGCTCCGGACAAGGAAAATGCAACAGACCGCCCGACCGCCCGACCCACCGAACGACCAACCACCGGGTGACTCCTATATACCCCCCTAAACTTCGTTTTGGGGGTATAATTAATATTTGTGCCATATATTGACAGATCCCCCCCCTCCCCAACCCAGAAGTTATTGGTAATTAAATTAATATTTCCCAAAAAGGATATTTGTCATCGTGACATGCCACATAAATGCTATTATCACTATATGTTTAACAAACCAAAAGGAAGAAAAAACATGATAAGAAAAAAACAAACATGATAACACACATGCTGAGAAGAAACTGAAAACCGTTTATTGGGCAAAGAGAAATATACATGTATAATCTGTTATCACATTGTATGGCTAAGGAATTTGAAATAAACAGTACTCAAGTATATTCAATATAGTATTTGAAATCATTTTTTGTCAAATCCCAGTGCATGCAGTAATGACTGCACTTAACTTGGGTAAATCAGTAATTATGTACTGATCAAGTCAGTAAATAGGGGAATAATGCTGAGTTACAAAAAACTAATTTCAAACACTCATCAAGTACTAGGTTTATAATGTCCATTTTAATGCATTTACGACCAATTTTTTGTCGTAAATGCATCAAAATGAACACTAACATATACCGGGTACTTAATTAAAGTTATGACAATATATTTCTAGGCATAGTCTTCGTGCAATTTTGATTGATTCTAAAGAATTGATTTCACTTCAAGTAAAATACTGTTTAAACCAGAGTTAAGAATGATACATAGTAATGACTGTACTGTTCAGTGAAAAATATCCAAGTCATAATTACCTCAAATCAGTTGTTATCTATAATGATAATGGCAGCCTAATTAAAAGATAACAATGACCTGCTGGGTCACCATTTGATCTTCAAGGTTGTTACTCTCACAAGCTGTTCATGCAATATATTGTACTAAATCTAGAATTATATCTGACTGAATGGTTCTAAAATATATGAGCTATATAATGCCTTCATTTTGCCTTAATTGTATCCATTGATATTATGTCTTATTGTATTGTATTATAATAATTTGTATAATAAAGAAAAAACCTTTAAACCTCTTAGTGAGACCTTGACCTTGAACTTGGAGATTACTAAAACTGAAACTTAATTAATGCACTGATTGCTTCCATGAAGATCGCAGGCTTTAATATTACTATATACATATACTATGTACATGTGCACTTCTATCAGTTTTTACTTACATGTATGGTGCATGCACATATTAGTGTTACAGCATAGTAAGATCATAGCCTGTGGGTTGAAACATAAGTTCTGCACTTTGTTTCGGAGATATAAATATTTCATCCTTTAAATACTTTAATACCAGTAATTTATACCCCCCACCCCCTCCCACACCCCGCTAAACCTGATTTTTAGGGCTATATAATAGAAAACTCCTCATAGACTCAGAATTGCATGAATAAACATTCTATAGATAATCACACAGAACAGCAATTTAAGTGATATTATTACAAAAGAAATTTGAGCATAATCTGCTAAAACAACATGTCATGTGAAGGGGGTAAAATGCTCAGACATTATGTAGATTTCTGTATGAAACAAAATACATGTAGTTATATGACCATACGTTTATTAGATTTCTTAAAACCCTGTCCTATAATTTTATCAGCATGTCTCACTGGGGACTGGTGAAAGAAAAATATAACCTGGTGATCGAAGAAGATTAATAATTATGATGTAAACAGTATTGCTGAAAAGGACATCAAATAAATAAATTAAACTTAATACAGATTAAATTTTAAAAAACTAAACTCATTTCAAAATGCAGCTAATAAATCCCAGCTTCTAACACATCTTATAAATTAAAATTGAGATGGATTTCCTTAATTCTATTACATAAATGTTAAATGTTGGCCATATTATAATGCTTCAATCCTGAGTTGAAGGGGTAAATTAGGTGCTTCATCCTCCTTTTTATTAGTATTAGAGTATCATCATCGGTAAGGGTGTGATGAAGTATGGCGTAAAAAGCCGGGAATAGGGTGAAAATGTTGAGGCGTACATGCTTGAACATTACTGTAATCAAAGGCAACAACATGTATGCTGTCAAAGCATGTTCGCTTTTACAAATCTATTACGAAATTGTACATGTACTGTGTATATGGCTCCTTAATATTGTTGGTAGGGCTAAAATATATACCAACTGGCAAATACTTTCAAATGCTTGCTTCATTTTGCAAATATCTATTGTATTGGTTACGGTAGGGCTGAGAAAAAACACGAAAAGTTGGGAAACCGGTCCAGACCGGCAAATTTTCAGCTTTCCTGACAGCTGGATCTTTACTCCTTGTTCATTTTAGCTTTAAACTTAAGATGAAAGTGTCAGACCCTTTTATATTTCATATTGTGATATCAAAGCCTACACATTTATACTTCTACTACAAGAACATAGTTTTACCATCTTTAATTTATCTAAAGAGAGATGCCCGGTGCAATTTAAATAATGTATGTTACAATACAAATTAAGTAAGATATATTTCGTTACAACATAATTATACTCTAATAAACTACAGAGAGCTCTGTTTAATTTAATCTACTGAGAGTTCTTTAAGAGCTTATTAATAATAGCTTTTACATCGTAGCAAGCTCTAATTACTTGCATATAGGTATAATAACGTTCAAGTAAATTTGGTGTTCCATATTATTACTTAGTACAAGTCACCCCAGCTGACAAGTAGGTGAAGCGAAGTATTCCTGCCATTTCAATATTCATTACATGACTGTATGTCTTTACAAAGAGATGTACCCTTCACATTCTTATGGCTGAGTTAACATGAAAAGATCTGTAATGCAAGGTCACATAATACATTAAAATTCATAATATTACATGCTTTATATAATTTTTAGTAAACAGTTACCCGAAAAAAGCTTTAAATACAATGAATAGTACAAAGTCAATTAAAACCTCCATGTAGTTACAAGTATTTAAAATACTGCATGCACACAGGCACTATTTTTCGAAATATTAAAAAGTTTATGATGCCCTGTGAAGTACTCAGTACATGTACTTGAAATTTCAATCTAAATTTTTAGCCTAGCTAAATCCATTGACCATAAAAGTACAATATAGACAAAAACATGATAAAATATCACAATATCTAATTATTTCCTAATTCGATTCTCTCAAACGGAAATAAATCATTTATCCCCTAATTAAGAAATTATCAATCTGGGAAAATAAATAACACAACACTGTCATGAATTTAGGAATAGTCTTGCATTGTATTGTATCATATTGTATCGTACAGTTTTAGTAAAAACACAAATTCGATATACAAAGTTAAACAACAGCAATACTTAAACAGAAAAACAATCATTATGAAAAAAAAAACAAAAAAAACAACACATTTCTAATTCTAATTCGAATTAATTCAACACTGCAACGTTCATTCCTATGTATCCCACACTATTCAACATTCATTCTCAGTCCAACACTGTTCAAGATTCATTCTTATTAATTAATGCAACACTGTTCAAACTAAAGTTCAAAGTATATAACACAAGATCTACTCATATAAGAAGAACACTTACTGTTCAATCAACGTTCTTCAATATAACACTTCATTTAACACCTCAGCATAGCCTCTTAAAACAGTGAAAAATGTAACACAACTTATTACCACTGAATCTAACCAGTGCTGAGAATTGACAAACATTTAAATACATAAATCTTTTAAATGCAAATTGTCAATGTTCAATATGTATAAACGCAAACTCTAGAACACAAATTGGCATGAAAGAGTGGAAATGACGCGGTAGGTGGGAAGGGAATCTCAAAGTACGAACTTACTTAACACAATGCAAAGACTTCGAATAAATCTAAACCCGATAAACTGGGTATAAATACTAAACACGCACGATTATCTCGTGCAGAATTACATGAAATGACTGAATGATTTATAAAACCTGGGATAAATACATTATATACCAAGAAAATACCAGCCTAATTGTCTATGTTATTCGAGATTAGATAAAGGGTGAAAAAAAATTATAGTGTTCTATGGCCATCTGGTTGATTATATATCAGTCTTTGCCAACAAATTATATCATGTCCATAAATATTAATGTTGATCTGATTTATAAAACTATTGAAAGTCATTAACAGATATTTCATAAATAAATAAAATAATATTATGAAAACTGAATTATACATGGGTGAAAGTATAAACAATGTAAAAACCTGAAAAATTTGCTGGGGGACAGGGGGCTGCAAGGAGCCCCAGTGGGTCCAGGGCAACGCCCTGGTTAGGGGTGCAATGGGCCGGAGGCCCCCGGAAGCTCCTGGGATTTAGCAAATTAAAAAGGCTGGAAACCGTTTTCCTGAGACAAGAACTTTTGTACAGAATATAATATATTTCAGATTTTCTAAGTTATGAATAATCCATAATCCTCAGCATGAGAAGTCTGAATAGTTACAAATATGTATCATACAGCTTACAGGCATTAAATTTATATTGCGTAAACAAGTAACCTTGTATTGATATCAATGGAGCAATCAGTATGTCATGTTTATTATTATGTTTGTATGATGTCATGTTTATATGTTTGTTTGATTTTGTATATTCCGCTGTAGATCTAGTTGTGTATGTTAAATATTATATGTATATAATTATGTTATTTTCTTCAGTATCTGAGGAGAAATAAAAATGAAATTATTATTATGATCGATTATTATGATTACAGTCCGCCCTGCCCTTGCGACCACCAGTGAGTTAAACAACAACCTGGCATGCTACCACTTTAATATATTAATTTTTCCCTTGTTATTTAAGATTGTCACAATTTCTTCTAAGTTAAGAGACCACTTGCCTTGAATTCCCTTGTATGGTCGTTTAAGACAGGTCTGACTGTATTATGATCATTAAAATGAAATCATTATTGAGAATGACAAAAAAATGCTGTCACACGTACATCACAAACACAGTGAACAGTTTTTCTACTGGCAAACAATTATTAATACATAGTGTAATCTATAATAGTGATCACTCCTATAACATAGTGTTTCAACATGAAATGCACTGTGGTAACAACATGAACCAATCACTTTAAACTGCCCATCCACCTAACATGTGGTAATAACATGAGCCTATCACCTAACTGCCCATCCACCTAACAGTGTAGTTTGATTAAGCATAATTTATTTCTTATCTCTGTCCCACTGATAACTTTTACAATCCCAATTACTGAAGTGATTACTGAACAATGTTAGATGTATAATTAAATTGATCTGTGACATCGCACAACTGGTACCAACCTACTTTGACATCGCACAACTGGGTACCAACCTATCGAATACTGGTACAACTTAGGAAAGCTATCTTTCACACTGTTTTAACAGTCTAACAATTGTACCTCTAAAGGGTCAATCTTGTATCTTTTTTACTTAAGGTATATATTCTGTCATAATCCCAAAGAATAATGAAATAAGTGAAGTCACAGACTTATAATTGTATATAAAGTTCCATGTAAAATGTACATTGTAACCTGAACCCAATTTTTTTCTCCTAGTACAAATATTACTGCAGTAATGTAATACTAGATATTATACAAATAATTGCAGACTGGGTTCTCTAAAATGCTTCAATCCACATTATTTGTATGCATACTTTTTTGCAAAATGACACTACATTTGTACTTTCAAAATTCTACAGAGAACCCTGACCGATATGTGGATTTGTAGATATATTGATCAATATGGTGTATTAAACTGTTTTGTAAATATTTTTTCATAAAACTGTTTTACAAGTACAGATGTTAAACAATCCAGGTGCCCGAAACTTGTCAATATATTTATAGATGATCAATTTCTGTACTAGTCTCATTATCAGTTTGACAATGCTAAAAATTCCTCTACAGTACGGTTTGACAACTATAACATGTATATCAGATTTAAAAAAAACAGGAATTGGGATATTTCTGTACATGCACAATGATTCTGTTAACTTTTGGAAAAATACAATAATTCCGTCATTTTTTCAACAAGCAAAGCTACTTACAAATATTCAAGCATTAATTAAGAAAACTAAGGCAAAGTTACAATTATTTACCTGGTGTCTGTAATTGAAGTAACCGTTTGAGCCCGCAACAAGCAAAGCCCAGTGCTTTCCTCCTTCCTCGGGTTGCTCAAACTCTACAACATGCTTCGGGATACAGTAAACACTCGCTACAACCACTGACAACAAAATTATCAATCTATCCATGTTGATCACTTGGTTATGACTGAATTACTGATAACACAACTTCTCCTGTTGATATACAACGGACATGTTTTCGTCACATGAGGACCACATGACTACTAATTGGGTCACGTGACCTGCGGGTAAAATATTTATTTTCAAGGGCGTATAGTGACATGTGGTAAGGGGAGAGCCTAGATATATATAACTGCATGATGTTTTAAAGTTTAAACAATAAGTTTTAACTATGATTTTGGTTTTAAAAAATCAGCACCTCCAAAAAAGGATTATTGCCGACCCCAGCATCTTTCCCATAATTTATTATAGCTCCATTAGATCTAAATATTATGATTTTTTTTCGTCTACAAGGGGAGATTTTTAGTAAGAAGATGCAAAAACGGGTCAAACCGCTCGAATCGCATGTTTGAGCCCCCGCTTCTCCACTAACATAACTTCGGACGAGACTAGCTAACTGCCACATAGATGATGTGGTGGAAATACAGATATCTACATGTATCTATTCTGGGGGCGTTGGTGATAGATCTATGGATTATCCGTAGTTCTGGCTTCCAAAATGCCGCTATTCCCGGTACTGATAAATTATTTACATTCGGGAAAGGTGATTTCTCGGCTGTCATAGAATAAAGAATAAAAGGGTTTAAAACAACTGTTGTACAATTAATAATTGATTTGGGCCACTGCCTGCTTAAATGATTCAAGATCAGGCAGAATCGCAATATGCGTGGGTAATCTATTCCACAGGACTGTGGTATGGGGAAAAAAGAGTACTTAAAGAAGTCCGAGTTTGCATGGGTTTGGCGGAGACTAAAGGGGTGCATATGTCTTGTTAACCTGTTTGGGACTTCTAGGTAACTGGGCAGGGAGATTGCTACAAGATTGTAGTATATTTTGTAAAACATAACCAATTTGGAGGCTTGATGCCTGTTCTCAAGGGTGCTCCATCCAAGGGTGTTCTGCAGGTCTGTCACACTGGTATCTCTGGAATAATCATTTTTTACCCATCTGATTGTGCGTCGCTGGACCATCTCCAACTTGTGAATATTAACCTGGGTGTGTGGTGACCATACAGATGATGCATATTCTAGTTGTGATCTTTAATTTTGAATAATATACAATAACCAAGATTATTATAGAAATGAAAGAAGACGACGATCTTCCATTACCTTGAAACTATCAGATTGTTTTTTATAATAATTATATGTTGTTAAAAGCTTTTTGTTTCGTTTAAAATAAGTTTAAACTTGCATACGAGTTAACGGTATGTAATATGAGTAGGAAGTTGGCAGTAGCAGTAGCTGGCAGTAACAGTAGCAAAACGTGAAGTTGGCAGTAGCAGTAGCTGGCAGTAACAGTAGCAAAACGTGAAGTTAGCAGTAGCAGTAGCTGGCAGTAGCAGTAGCAAAACGTGAAGTTGGCAGTAGCAGTAGCTGGCAGTAGCAGTAGCAAAACGTGAAGTTGGCAGTAGCAGTAGCTGGCAGTAGCAGTAGCAAAACGTGAAGTTGGCAGTAGCAGTAGCTGGCAGTAGCAGTAGCAAAAACGTGAAGTTGGCAGTAGCAGTAGCTGGAGTAACAGTATCAAAAACGTGAAATTGGCCGTAGCAGTAGCTGGCAGTAACAGTAGCAAAACGTGAAGTTGGCAGCAGCAGTAGCTGGCAGTAACAGTAGCAAAAACGTGAAGTTGGCAGTAGCAGTAGTTGGCAGTAGCAGTAGCAAAATCATCAGTCATTTTTCTCTGAGTCAGTTAGGTTCCTGTGAAAATAATTCGTACATGTACATGTACATTCACCGCTTTAGGTAATGTCACCTAGTTTTTGTTGTTGTTGTTGTCCGATTATACACTCAGATAGGGATACTGAAAATACAGTTGAAAGAAATCGAACAAAATGGTGTTTGTACCGCTGCTTAGTTGTTAAATGAAAATCACAATATCTAAGCAAGTATATTGAACGTATATTTACGGAAATTCAGATTACTTTGATTATTTCATCTTCTGTCATCTCGCATTTAATAAATTTCTGTCAAACAGTAAAGAAAAACTCAAATTCAGTAGAAACTGAGTTATATCGGTAGTTCCTGAAATTGCAAAAGGCAATGACCCTTTAAAGAAGTAACATATTTATTTACTTATTTAATTAGCGATATATATATATAATAATATAACAGAAGCAGTTTCAGAGACATCATGGTTTTTTATATGCCCGGTGTACAGATACGACAAATGGACAAATTGGTTCAAGGTTCTAACATAAACGACAGTTAGGTGTGTTCTTGAAGAGGCGGGAGATAGAACCTAGGCGTTTTGGATAACTAGTTCCATGCATTACAAGTAGACAGCGAATACGCTCTTCATTCGATTTAGCGGAACCCCCGATTCATATTTAGCTTGTCTTAAAAATACCAGAGTTTTACTTATCCCTCGCATGCAAATTTCAATTTTCAACCCGTTTTTAAGGAAATGCCTGTTAAACTTCTAAAGTGTGACATATTTCAGTCTTCAAATCAAATCATATTCCTTGCAACACGATTTTTTCTGTCATATGTCCACCCCCCATTTATACCTCAGCTGATAAGTGTACTAACAAAGGCGTGTACTTGCATTAACACAGCCTCGTATTCACATGAACTCAGTCCTCTAATATTAATGCAGCCTTGGTAATATCACATCCCTGAGGACTCAGCCCCGTGTCCTGCTCTTATAATTATACACGTCTTTGGGTCACTCTGGCGGGCACTTTACTCAGTACCTAACCGTTGTTCCTGGGAAAAATAGTACTGTACCCCTATCCTCCCGAAGAATCTGGCAACTCTTTCACATGAAGAGCCATGGTTGGAAGCAGGGCTCGAACCTATGAGTCTCAATATCTGATAGGTTACAGCGGTTTTAAGACAGTGACTAATAGACCACGGATACAGACCTAAATATAAGTATGTATACGGAGAACTTAAGAGGTGATTGTGATAACTGACGACACGTGGTTGATACGTCCAGAAGTAATATTAATTGGGGCTGTGGTGCATACTTTAGGAAGCTGTGCTTCCAGGGCTACATGGTAACTGAAGGACGCGGGACTGGGCTCGTTAGGTGTACTGTTACATAGGAAGCAGATGTAACCAGGGCTGCATTCATTGTAAACGGTACGGTGTTGCGGGCCATACATGGAGTCTGTGGAAGGATTGTGTTTATACAAATGAAATTTATCAGACTTCGAAGATACGTAACAATGAGTAACCAGGGGCGCCGGGATACACGATTAGCGAGGTACCCAGGGCCTTTGTTGATATGTGGAAACATGGTGCTAAGTTCTTGGAGCTCTGATGATACTTTGTTAAGCGGTGTAAACAGCCGATACACTTTATGTCACATACCTATGAACTATGGCTTGTTGCTTTTCTAGGTAAGATAGGGATGTAACAAGGGGTCTGAAAGGCAGTTGAACGATTTCACGTGGTTTCAGGATTTCAGTGGCATCAGTACGTAGGTTCTAAATGTGCTTGAGTTGTGAAGGCGTATGTGCTTCAGGTGCTGCGTTGATACTAGTTTTACGTCAGTGGATGAGGGGATACTATTACCTATGGAAGTGGTTTTACCATGGTCCGCATTGAACACTGGGCTTCGTTCGCGGGGCTGCGAGGAAACTAAGAAACACTATCGGATACGGGGCGAACTTCTTGAGGCTGCGGGGAAACTAAGAGTGCAGGCTTTACTTTACGCGGCTGCGGGGAAACTAGGTATCGCACGGCTAACTTCACGGGGCTTCGCGGTATTTGATGCTACATATACGGGGCAAACTTTAAGGGACTGCGGGGGAACTAGGTGTTACAGGGCTAACTTCACGGGTCGTTGGGAAACTATGTGCCATTAGGCCAACTTCACAGAGTTTCGGGGAAAATAAGGGGGTACGGAGCAAACTTCACAGGGCTGCGTGGCTAACTTCCTACTCGTAACAAGGTGGGGTATTTTTCTTTCGAATTGGGCGAAAAATGATGCAATGCAGCTGTGTCTGAAATAATATCAGTTTTACAAACACCAAGGCCTTAAAAAGACTTCTTATTGTAGATTAATGTATATTATCACGAATGAACAATATTGCCCAATATATTTTACCTGTTTCGTTTCTTATATATTGGAGCGAATGATAAAATATAATTTTATAACATATCTTAATTTATAGATTGAGGCCCATAGGTTCGAGCCCTGCTACCGACCATGTCTCTTTATGTGAGAAAGTTGAAAGTTTCTTACGGATAACAGATGTTTGTGTAAACTGCCCGCTTGTTAAAATGGCCAAAATACGGTTGGAACGGGCGAAAACTCCTACAACAACAGCAATATCTTAGTAACTCAGTTCACAGTAAGAAGTTAACTTTAAGGAAAATACAGAAAATTGCTCATATATTAAAAGGTCTAACGTCCATCGTGACCTCATTTCCTTGTCCTAATATTCAGACAGTGGTCTTAAAATGTAGCTATGAGACAGACATTCACGAACATGTATCATAAAGAAATATAGCAAAAAGGTGGGGGCAAATACAGCATTCGATATGCGGTCATAAAATACATTTTCTAAAAAAATGTCATATGCTTAAAGGTCTTACCCCTGCATGGTTGTACATGTAGTATACAATTATCTACACGTACATATGTATCAAATAATGTTCATATCTTATTCCAAATACTGAATTATGAACGGAAACCGTGTATCATTAGTTTTCTAAGGTGAATATGAGCGTCGCGATACGTGACAAGCATGTCAGACATAAAGGCGAAATATGATAAGATGATACGAAGGGACTAACACCAGATACAGCTCCTTTCGAATACAGCTCCCCAGTTAGCTTTATTCGGTGCGCATTAACGAATACAGCTCCCCTTACGAAATGGGAGCTGTATTCAGGGTATTTGTACCTTTTTTCGAATAGAGCTCCCCATTGACCCGATGCAACATAGACGTGTATTTAATATTTTCGTGAAGTTGGCAGACTGGCAGCGTAGCAACGTGAACTTGGCAGACTGGCAGCGTAGCAGTGTAGCAGCGTGAACTTGGCAGACTGGCAGCGTAGCAGTGTAGCAGCGTGAACTTGGCAGACTGGCAGCGTAGCAGCGTGAACTTGGCAGACTGGCAGCGTAGCAGCCTAGCAGCGTGAACTTAGCAGACTGGCAGCGTGGCAGAGTTTAAGATTGTGCTGTATTGAATGAAATGTTGTTTTTTTTAAATACGACAGAAGCACGAATTATGCGTAGTTACAATAAATAAACACGCCCTTTCATTTTGATATTTTATATCTTATATTCATTAGTTTCTGTTACTACAGTAGAAGAATTTTCGCTGCAAGCAGACTTTTCGCTGCCAGCAGCCCGGCAACTCAGCAGACCAGCAGCTCAGCAGACCAGTAGCTCAGCAAACCAGCAACTCTACAGACCAGCAGTTCAGCAGTCGAAACTTTAAAATTTAAGATTGTGCTAAATTGAATGAAATGGATATTTAAAATACGACAGAAGCACGAATTTTGTGTATTCTTATATTCATTAGTTTCCGTTACTAGAAGAGTTTTCACTGCAAGCAGACTTTTCGCTGCCAGCAGCCCAGCAAACAGAGACCAGCAGTAAAGACCAGCAGACCAGCAGCTCAGCAGACCAGCAGTTCAGCATCCGAAACCTCAGAGTTTCAGATTGTGCTATATTGAATGAAATGGATGTTTAAAATACGACAGAAGCATGAAATATGCGTAGATACAACTAATATACACGCCCTTTCATTTTGATTAATTAGTTTCCGTTACTTGAAGATTTTTCGCTGCAAGCAGACTTTTCGCCGCCAGCAACCCAGCAACTCAGCAGACCAGCAGTTCAGCAGCCGAAACTTTAAAGTTTAAGATTTTGCTAGGTATATTGAATGAAATGCGTTTTTTTTTAAATACGACAGAAGCACGAATTATGTGTTGATACAATAAATAAACACGCCCTTTCATTTTGATATTTCATATCTTATATTCATTAGTTTACGTTACTGGAAGAGTTTTCGCTGCAAGCAGCCCAGCAACTCAGCAGCTCAAAAAGATGAAGAGTATTTAAAGAATATAGTTTACCGTGGGCTTACGTCGTATGATAAATACTAAGCGACAGAGGAACAAAATAGTGCACATGTACTTGTGCATAAAATTAATTTGAAAATAATTGAAAATATATATGTGGGAACATATTAGAAAATTTGTGAGCGCAAGAAATGGATTAGAATTATGTGCCGAAATACGTGCGTATCCGAAGTGAGTGTTTTTGGTTTTTCGAAAGTTGGTGTTTCGAATGTGTTCAGGGTAGGTATATGGAAATAAAGTATATACTACTCATATTAAAATGGTGTAATATATAGTTTAATTTATTTGTTTTGCTGAAATCGAATGAATCATTTCTGTTCCAGAAATTTGAATTCGAACGCATATTTTTCCTAAATAAGTTTGAATGTTGTAAATGATTCTACTCGCCGCGGGTTACTTCCCCTTGGTCACAGCAAATCAGGTATAAGTGTGCTAAATGGGTGAGGTCCGGAAGTAGGAACCATACACTGTGAAGTCCGATACTCATAATGTGTTTCCTATTGACTAACATAACACATTTAGCCAAAGTTCAGCTGTATATTGCTTTTTTTCATTTTTTTTTTTTTCATTATACAATACAGTGTGAAGTTGAAAACACTGACTGCTGCTGTTGAATGTTGCATACAGTCATAAATTGCGTCTTTAATATAGAACAAATTGAATGGAAATACTACCTGCATAAAAATAAATAGTCTAGATATTGAATCAAACCATATTGATACATGATGTAACCTGGTAGAAATAAACTTTTAAGTTGATTCTTGTTGTTGTTGTTGTTCTTGTTGTTAAAATAGATTCAATGAAAAATATCGCAAAACCCACGTTTTAAAAGTGAAGATAGTTTATTGCAAACCAGTTTTATCGCCATTTCCTAGGCCAAGGGGGACAAGGCTGGTCAGATCTAATGTCAAAAATAGGTCACTGACGAAAAAAAATATGCCATTCGAGACAAAAGTTGTTTCACCACAAAACCGAAAAATGCCTGTCAGTGGCGATTTTTGGCTTTGGGCTGAAATTTTGTTTGTCTTGATGAGTACGTCACGAAAAGGTATAATACTTGGGGTATATCTTTACATTTGACCCCTCTGCGACCTCCTTTTTAGGTATGCCCAACCTTGACCCATGTGGCCTAGAAAACGGTGATAAAATGAGTTTGCAGTAACAAATCTTCATTTTAAATGCATTTCCTTCGATAAAAATGACTCCTGTACAATCCCTGCAAAGATGGAGAGAAAAAAAAAAATTGCTCGAAAAATGAATTTTTCCACAGGTCCCGACCTGTGGCGATTTGTGGATTTGGGCTGAAATTTTTTTTCTCTAGAACCGGGTCGTGTCATACGTCATTCTTTTTGTCTTGATGAGTACGTCACGAAAAGGTATAATACTTGGGGTATATCTTTACATTTGACCCCTCTGCGACCTCCTTTTTAGGTATGCCCAACCTTGACCCATGTGGCCTAGAAAACGGTGATAAAATGAGTTTGCAGTAACAAATCTTCATTTTAAATGCATTTCCTTCGATAAAAATGACTCCTGTACAATCCCTGCAAAGATGGAGAGAAAAAAAAAATTGCTCGAAAAATGAATTTTTCCACAGGTCCCGACCTGTGGCGATTTGTGGATTTGGGCTGAAATTTTTTTTCTCTAGAACCGGGTCGTGTCATACGTCATTCTTTTTGTCTTGATGAGTACGTCACGAAAAGGTATAATACTTGGGGTATATCTTTACATTTGACCCCTCTGCGACCTCCTTTTTAGGTATGCCCAACCTTGACCCATGTGGCCTAGAAAACGGTGATAAAATGAGTTTGCAGTAACAAATCTTCATTTTAAATGCATTTCCTTCGATAAAAATGACTCCTGTACAATCCCTGCAAAGATGGAGAGAAAAAAAAATTGCTCGAAAAATGAATTTTTCCACAGGTCCCGACCTGTGGCGATTTGTGGATTTGGGCTGAAATTTTTTTCTCTAGAACCGGGTCGTGTCATACGTCATTCTTTTTGTCTTGATGAGTACGTCACGAAAAGGTATAATACTTGGGGTATATCTTTACATTTGACCCCTCTGCGACCTCCTTTTTAGGTATGCCCAACCTTGACCCATGTGGCCTAGAAAACGGTGATAAAATGAGTTTGCAGTAACAAATCTTCATTTTAAATGCATTTCCTTCGATAAAAATGACTCCTGTACAATCCCTGCAAAGATGGAGAGAAAAAAAAAATTGCTCGAAAAATGAATTTTTCCACAGGTCCCGACCTGTGGCGATTTGTGGATTTGGGCTGAAATTTTTTTTCTCTAGAACCGGGTCGTGTCATACGTCATTCTTTTTGTCTTGATGAGTACGTCACGAAAAGGTATAATACTTGGGGTATATCTTTACATTTGACCCCTCTGCGACCTCCTTTTTAGGTATGCCCAACCTTGACCCATGTGGCCTAGAAAACGGTGATAAAATGAGTTTGCAGTAACAAATCTTCATTTTAAATGCATTTCCTTCGATAAAAATGACTCCTGTACAATCCCTGCAAAGATGGAGAGAAAAAAAAATTGCTCGAAAAATGAATTTTTCCACAGGTCCCGACCTGTGGCGATTTGTGGATTTGGGCTGAAATTTTTTTTTCTCTAGAACCGGGTCGTGTCATACGTCATTCTTTTTGTCTTGATGAGTACGTCACGAAAAGGTATAATACTTGGGGTATATCTTTACATTTGACCCCTCTGCGACCTCCTTTTTAGGTATGCCCAACCTTGACCCATGTGGCCTAGAAAACGGTGATAAAATGAGTTTGCAGTAACAAATCTTCATTTTAAATGCATTTCCTTCGATAAAAATGACTCCTGTACAATCCCTGCAAAGATGGAGAGAAAAAAAAAAAAAAAAAAAAAAAAAAAAAAAAAAAAAAAAAAAAAAAAAAAAAAAAAAAAATTGCTCGAAAAATGAATTTTTCCACAGGTCCCGACCTGTGGCGATTTGTGGATTTGGGCTGAAATTTTTTTTCTCTAGAACCGGGTCGTGTCATACGTCATTCTTTTTGTCTTGATGAGTACGTCACGAAAAGGTATAATACTTGGGGTATATCTTTACATTTGACCCCTCTGCGACCTCCTTTTTAGGTATGCCCAACCTTGACCCATGTGGCCTAGAAAACGGTGATAAAATGAGTTTGCAGTAACAAATCTTCATTTTAAATGCATTTCCTTCGATAAAAATGACTCCTGTACAATCCCTGCAAAGATGGAGAGAAAAAAAAAATTGCTCGAAAAATGAATTTTTCCACAGGTCCCGACCTGTGGCGATTTGTGGATTTGGGCTGAAATTTTTTTTCTCTAGAACCGGGTCGTGTCATACGTCATTCTTTTTGTCTTGATGAGTACGTCACGAAAAGGTATAATACTTGGGGTATATCTTTACATTTGACCCCTCTGCGACCTCCTTTTTAGGTATGCCCAACCTTGACCCATGTGGCCTAGAAAACGGTGATAAAATGAGTTTGCAGTAACAAATCTTCATTTTAAATGCATTTCCTTCGATAAAAATGACTCCTGTACAATCCCTGCAAAGATGGAGAGAAAAAAAAAAAAAAAAAAAAAAAAAAAAAAAAAAAAAAAAATTGCTCGAAAAATGAATTTTTCCACAGGTCCCGACCTGTGGCGATTTGTGGATTTGGGCTGAAATTTTTTTTCTCTAGAACCGGGTCGTGTCATACGTCATTCTTTTTGTCTTGATGAGTACGTCACGAAAAGGTATAATACTTGGGGTATATCTTTACATTTGACCCCTCTGCGACCTCCTTTTTAGGTATGCCCAACCTTGACCCATGTGGCCTAGAAAACGGTGATAAAATGAGTTTGCAGTAACAAATCTTCATTTTAAATGCATTTCCTTCGATAAAAATGACTCCTGTACAATCCCTGCAAAGATGGAGAGAAGAAAAAAAATTGCTCGAAAAATGAATTTTTCCACAGGTCCCGACCTGTGGCGATTTGTGGATTTGGGCTGAATTTTTTTTTCTCTAGAACCGGGTCGTGTCATACGTCATTCTTTTTGTCTTGATGAGTACGTCACGAAAAGGTATAATACTTGGGGTATATCTTTACATTTGACCCCTCTGCGACCTCCTTTTTAGGTATGCCCAACCTTGACCCATGTGGCCTAGAAAACGGTGATAAAATGAGTTTGCAGTAACAAATCTTCATTTTAAATGCATTTCCTTCGATAAAAATGACTCCTGTACAATCCCTGCAAAGATGGAGAGAAAAAAAAATTGCTCGAAAAATGAATTTTTCCACAGGTCCCGACCTGTGGCGATTTGTGGATTTGGGCTGAAATTTTTTTTCTCTAGAACCGGGTCGTGTCATACGTCATTCTTTTTGTCTTGATGAGTACGTCACGAAAAGGTATAATACTTGGGGTATATCTTTACATTTGACCCCTCTGCGACCTCCTTTTTAGGTATGCCCAACCTTGACCCATGTGGCCTAGAAAACGGTGATAAAATGAGTTTGCAGTAACAAATCTTCATTTTAAATGCATTTCCTTCGATAAAAATGACTCCTGTACAATCCCTGCAAAGATGGAGAAAAAAAAAATTGCTCGAAAAATGAATTTTTCCACAGGTCCCGACCTGTGGCGATTTGTGGATTTGGGCTGAATTTTTTTTCTCTAGAACCGGGTCGTGTCATACGTCATTCTTTTTGTCTTGATGAGTACGTCACGAAAAGGTATAATACTTGGGGTATATCTTTACATTTGACCCCTCTGCGACCTCCTTTTTAGGTATGCCCAACCTTGACCCATGTGGCCTAGAAAACGGTGATAAAATGAGTTTGCAGTAACAAATCTTCATTTTAAATGCATTTCCTTCGATAAAAATGACTCCTGTACAATCCCTGCAAAGATGGAGAGAAAAAAAAATTGCTCGAAAAATGAATTTTTCCACAGGTCCCGACCTGTGGCGATTTGTGGATTTGGGCTGAAATTTTTTTTCTCTAGAACCGGGTCGTGTCATACGTCATTCTTTTTGTCTTGATGAGTACGTCACGAAAAGGTATAATACTTGGGGTATATCTTTACATTTGACCCCTCTGCGACCTCCTTTTTAGGTATGCCCAACCTTGACCCATGTGGCCTAGAAAACGGTGATAAAATGAGTTTGCAGTAACAAATCTTCATTTTAAATGCATTTCCTTCGATAAAAATGACTCCTGTACAATCCCTGCAAAGATGGAGAGAAAAAAAAAATTGCTCGAAAAATGAATTTTTCCACAGGTCCCGACCTGTGGCGATTTGTGGATTTGGGCTGAAATTTTTTTTCTCTAGAACCGGGTCGTGTCATACGTCATTCTTTTTGTCTTGATGAGTACGTCACGAAAAGGTATAATACTTGGGGTATATCTTTACATTTGACCCCTCTGCGACCTCCTTTTTAGGTATGCCCAACCTTGACCCATGTGGCCTAGAAAACGGTGATAAAATGAGTTTGCAGTAACAAATCTTCATTTTAAATGCATTTCCTTCGATAAAAATGACTCCTGTACAATCCCTGCAAAGATGGAGAGAAAAAAAAATTGCTCGAAAAATGAATTTTTCCACAGGTCCCGACCTGTGGCGATTTGTGGATTTGGGCTGAAATTTTTTTTCTCTAGAACCGGGTCGTGTCATACGTCATTCTTTTTGTCTTGATGAGTACGTCACGAAAAGGTATAATACTTGGGGTATATCTTTACATTTGACCCCTCTGCGACCTCCTTTTTAGGTATGCCCAACCTTGACCCATGTGGCCTAGAAAACGGTGATAGAATGAGTTTGCAGTAACAAATCTTCATTTTAAATGCATTTCCTTCGATAAAAATGACTCCTGTACAATCCCTGCAAAGATGGAGAGAAAAAAAAAATTGCTCGAAAAATGAATTTTTCCACAGGTCCCGACCTGTGGCGATTTGTGGATTTGGGCTGAAATTTTTTTTTCTCTAGAACCGGGTCGTGTCATACGTCATTCTTTTTGTCTTGATGAGTACGTCACGAAAAGGTATAATACTTGGGGTATATCTTTACATTTGACCCCTCTGCGACCTCCTTTTTAGGTATGCCCAACCTTGACCCATGTGGCCTAGAAAACGGTGATAGAATGAGTTTGCAGTAACAAATCTTCATTTTAAATGCATTTCCTTCGATAAAAATGACTCCTGTACAATCCCTGCAAAGATGGAGAGAAAAAAAAATTGCTCGAAAAATGAATTTTTCCACAGGTCCCGACCTGTGGCGATTTGTGGATTTGGGCTGAAATTTTTTTTCTCTAGAACCGGGTCGTGTCATACGTCATTCTTTTTGTCTTGATGAGTACGTCACGAAAAGGTATAATACTTGGGGTATATCTTTACATTTGACCCCTCTGCGACCTCCTTTTTAGGTATGCCCAACCTTGACCCATGTGGCCTAGAAAACGGTGATAAAATGAGTTTGCAGTAACAAATCTTCATTTTAAATGCATTTCCTTCGATAAAAATGACTCCTGTACAATCCCTGCAAAGATGGAGAGAAAAAAAAATTGCTCGAAAAATGAATTTTTCCACAGGTCCCGACCTGTGGCGATTTGTGGATTTGGGCTGAAATTTTTTTTCTCTAGAACCGGGTCGTGTCATACGTCATTCTTTTTGTCTTGATGAGTACGTCACGAAAAGGTATAATACTTGGGGTATATCTTTACATTTGACCCCTCTGCGACCTCCTTTTTAGGTATGCCCAACCTTGACCCATGTGGCCTAGAAAACGGTGATAAAATGAGTTTGCAGTAACAAATCTTCATTTTAAATGCATTTCCTTCGATAAAAATGACTCCTGTACAATCCCTGCAAAGATGGAGAGAAAAAAAAATTGCTCGAAAAATGAATTTTTCCACAGGTCCCGACCTGTGGCGATTTGTGGATTTGGGCTGAAATTTTTTTTCTCTAGAACCGGGTCGTGTCATACGTCATTCTTTTTGTCTTGATGAGTACGTCACGAAAAGGTATAATACTTGGGGTATATCTTTACATTTGACCCCTCTGCGACCTCCTTTTTAGGTATGCCCAACCTTGACCCATGTGGCCTAGAAAACGGTGATAAAATGAGTTTGCAGTAACAAATCTTCATTTTAAATGCATTTCCTTCGATAAAAATGACTCCTGTACAATCCCTGCAAAGATGGAGAGAAAAAAAAATTGCTCGAAAAATGAATTTTTCCACAGGTCCCGACCTGTGGCGATTTGTGGATTTGGGCTGAAATTTTTTTTCTCTAGAACCGGGTCGTGTCATACGTCATTCTTTTTGTCTTGATGAGTACGTCACGAAAAGGTATAATACTTGGGGTATATCTTTACATTTGACCCCTCTGCGACCTCCTTTTTAGGTATGCCCAACCTTGACCCATGTGGCCTAGAAAACGGTGATAAAATGAGTTTGCAGTAACAAATCTTCATTTTAAATGCATTTCCTTCGATAAAAATGACTCCTGTACAATCCCTGCAAAGATGGAGAGAAAAAAAAATTGCTCGAAAAATGAATTTTTCCACAGGTCCCGACCTGTGGCGATTTGTGGATTTGGGCTGAAATTTTTTTTTCTCTAGAACCGGGTCGTGTCATACGTCATTCTTTTTGTCTTGATGAGTACGTCACGAAAAGGTATAATACTTGGGGTATATCTTTACATTTGACCCCTCTGCGACCTCCTTTTTAGGTATGCCCAACCTTGACCCATGTGGCCTAGAAAACGGTGATAAAATGAGTTTGCAGTAACAAATCTTCATTTTAAATGCATTTCCTTCGATAAAAATGACTCCTGTACAATCCCTGCAAAGATGGAGAGAAAAAAAAATTGCTCGAAAAATGAATTTTTCCACAGGTCCCGACCTGTGGCGATTTGTGGATTTGGGCTGAAATTTTTTTTCTCTAGAACCGGGTCGTGTCATACGTCATTCTTTTTGTCTTGATGAGTACGTCACGAAAAGGTATAATACTTGGGGTATATCTTTACATTTGACCCCTCTGCGACCTCCTTTTTAGGTATGCCCAACCTTGACCCATGTGGCCTAGAAAACGGTGATAAAATGAGTTTGCAGTAACAAATCTTCATTTTAAATGCATTTCCTTCGATAAAAATGACTCCTGTACAATCCCTGCAAAGATGGAGAGAGAAAAAAAAAAATTGCTCGAAAAATGAATTTTTCCACAGGTCCCGACCTGTGGCGATTTGTGGATTTGGGCTGAAATTTTTTTTTTTCTCTAGAACCGGGTCGTGTCATACGTCATTCTTTTTGTCTTGATGAGTACGTCACGAAAAGGTATAATACTTGGGGTATATCTTTACATTTGACCCCTCTGCGACCTCCTTTTTAGGTATGCCCAACCTTGACCCATGTGGCCTAGAAAACGGTGATAAAATGAGTTTGCAGTAACAAATCTTCATTTTAAATGCATTTCCTTCGATAAAAATGACTCCTGTACAATCCCTGCAAAGATGGAGAGAAAAAAAAATTGCTCGAAAAATGAATTTTTCCACAGGTCCCGACCTGTGGCGATTTGTGGATTTGGGCTGAAATTTTTTTTCTCTAGAACCGGGTCGTGTCATACGTCATTCTTTTTGTCTTGATGAGTACGTCACGAAAAGGTATAATACTTGGGGTATATCTTTACATTTGACCCCTCTGCGACCTCCTTTTTAGGTATGCCCAACCTTGACCCATGTGGCCTAGAAAACGGTGATAAAATGAGTTTGCAGTAACAAATCTTCATTTTAAATGCATTTCCTTCGATAAAAATGACTCCTGTACAATCCCTGCAAAGATGGAGAGAAAAAAAAATTGCTCGAAAAATGAATTTTTCCACAGGTCCCGACCTGTGGCGATTTGTGGATTTGGGCTGAAATTTTTTTTCTCTAGAACCGGGTCGTGTCATACGTCATTCTTTTTGTCTTGATGAGTACGTCACGAAAAGGTATAATACTTGGGGTATATCTTTACATTTGACCCCTCTGCGACCTCCTTTTTAGGTATGCCCAACCTTGACCCATGTGGCCTAGAAAACGGTGATAAAATGAGTTTGCAGTAACAAATCTTCATTTTAAATGCATTTCCTTCGATAAAAATGACTCCTGTACAATCCCTGCAAAGATGGAGAGAAAAAAAAAATTGCTCGAAAAATGAATTTTTCCACAGGTCCCGACCTGTGGCGATTTGTGGATTTGGGCTGAAATTTTTTTTCTCTAGAACCGGGTCGTGTCATACGTCATTCTTTTTGTCTTGATGAGTACGTCACGAAAAGGTATAATACTTGGGGTATATCTTTACATTTGACCCCTCTGCGACCTCCTTTTTAGGTATGCCCAACCTTGACCCATGTGGCCTAGAAAACGGTGATAAAATGAGTTTGCAGTAACAAATCTTCATTTTAAATGCATTTCCTTCGATAAAAATGACTCCTGTACAATCCCTGCAAAGATGGAGAGAAAAAAAAATTGCTCGAAAAATGAATTTTTCCACAGGTCCCGACCTGTGGCGATTTGTGGATTTGGGCTGAAATTTTTTTTCTCTAGAACCGGGTCGTGTCATACGTCATTCTTTTTGTCTTGATGAGTACGTCACGAAAAGGTATAATACTTGGGGTATATCTTTACATTTGACCCCTCTGCGACCTCCTTTTTAGGTATGCCCAACCTTGACCCATGTGGCCTAGAAAACGGTGATAAAATGAGTTTGCAGTAACAAATCTTCATTTTAAATGCATTTCCTTCGATAAAAATGACTCCTGTACAATCCCTGCAAAGATGGAGAGAAAAAAAAATTGCTCGAAAAATGAATTTTTCCACAGGTCCCGACCTGTGGCGATTTGTGGATTTGGGCTGAAATTTTTTTTCTCTAGAACCGGGTCGTGTCATACGTCATTCTTTTTGTCTTGATGAGTACGTCACGAAAAGGTATAATACTTGGGGTATATCTTTACATTTGACCCCTCTGCGACCTCCTTTTTAGGTATGCCCAACCTTGACCCATGTGGCCTAGAAAACGGTGATAAAATGAGTTTGCAGTAACAAATCTTCATTTTAAATGCATTTCCTTCGATAAAAATGACTCCTGTACAATCCCTGCAAAGATGGAGAGAAAAAAAATTGCTCGAAAAATGAATTTTTCCACAGGTCCCGACCTGTGGCGATTTGTGGATTTGGGCTGAAATTTTTTTCTCTAGAACCGGGTCGTGTCATACGTCATTCTTTTTGTCTTGATGAGTACGTCACGAAAAGGTATAATACTTGGGGTATATCTTTACATTTGACCCCTCTGCGACCTCCTTTTTAGGTATGCCCAACCTTGACCCATGTGGCCTAGAAAACGGTGATAAAATGAGTTTGCAGTAACAAATCTTCATTTTAAATGCATTTCCTTCGATAAAAATGACTCCTGTACAATCCCTGCAAAGATGGAGAGAAAAAAAAATTGCTCGAAAAATGAATTTTTCCACAGGTCCCGACCTGTGGCGATTTGTGGATTTGGGCTGAAATTTTTTTTCTCTAGAACCGGGTCGTGTCATACGTCATTCTTTTTGTCTTGATGAGTACGTCACGAAAAGGTATAATACTTGGGGTATATCTTTACATTTGACCCCTCTGCGACCTCCTTTTTAGGTATGCCCAACCTTGACCCATGTGGCCTAGAAAACGGTGATAGAATGAGTTTGCAGTAACAAATCTTCATTTTAAATGCATTTCCTTCGATAAAAATGACTCCTGTACAATCCCTGCAAAGATGGAGAGAGAAAAAAAATTGCTCGAAAAATGAATTTTTCCACAGGTCCCGACCTGTGGCGATTTGTGGATTTGGGCTGAAATTTTTTTTCTCTAGAACCGGGTCGTGTCATACGTCATTCTTTTTGTCTTGATGAGTACGTCACGAAAAGGTATAATACTTGGGGTATATCTTTACATTTGACCCCTCTGCGACCTCCTTTTTAGGTATGCCCAACCTTGACCCATGTGGCCTAGAAAACGGTGATAAAATGAGTTTGCAGTAACAAATCTTCATTTTAAATGCATTTCCTTCGATAAAAATGACTCCTGTACAATCCCTGCAAAGATGGAGGAAAAAAAAATTGCTCGAAAAATGAATTTTTCCACAGGTCCCGACCTGTGGCGATTTGTGGATTTGGGCTGAAATTTTTTTTCTCTAGAACCGGGTCGTGTCATACGTCATTCTTTTTGTCTTGATGAGTACGTCACGAAAAGGTATAATACTTGGGGTATATCTTTACATTTGACCCCTCTGCGACCTCCTTTTTAGGTATGCCCAACCTTGACCCATGTGGCCTAGAAAACGGTGATAAAATGAGTTTGCAGTAACAAATCTTCATTTTAAATGCATTTCCTTCGATAAAAATGACTCCTGTACAATCCCTGCAAAGATGGAGAGAAAAAAAAATTGCTCGAAAAATGAATTTTTCCACAGGTCCCGACCTGTGGCGATTTGTGGATTTGGGCTGAAATTTTTTTTTCTCTAGAACCGGGTCGTGTCATACGTCATTCTTTTTGTCTTGATGAGTACGTCACGAAAAGGTATAATACTTGGGGTATATCTTTACATTTGACCCCTCTGCGACCTCCTTTTTAGGTATGCCCAACCTTGACCCATGTGGCCTAGAAAACGGTGATAGAATGAGTTTGCAGTAACAAATCTTCATTTTAAATGCATTTCCTTCGATAAAAATGACTCCTGTACAATCCCTGCAAAGATGGAGAGAAAAAAAAAATTGCTCGAAAAATGAATTTTTCCACAGGTCCCGACCTGTGGCGATTTGTGGATTTGGGCTGAAATTTTTTTTCTCTAGAACCGGGTCGTGTCATACGTCATTCTTTTTGTCTTGATGAGTACGTCACGAAAAGGTATAATACTTGGGGTATATCTTTACATTTGACCCCTCTGCGACCTCCTTTTTAGGTATGCCCAACCTTGACCCATGTGGCCTAGAAAACGGTGATAAAATGAGTTTGCAGTAACAAATCTTCATTTTAAATGCATTTCCTTCGATAAAAATGACTCCTGTACAATCCCTGCAAAGATGGAGAGAAAAAAAAATTGCTCGAAAAATGAATTTTTCCACAGGTCCCGACCTGTGGCGATTTGTGGATTTGGGCTGAAATTTTTTTTTCTCTAGAACCGGGTCGTGTCATACGTCATTCTTTTTGTCTTGATGAGTACGTCACGAAAAGGTATAATACTTGGGGTATATCTTTACATTTGACCCCTCTGCGACCTCCTTTTTAGGTATGCCCAACCTTGACCCATGTGGCCTAGAAAACGGTGATAAAATGAGTTTGCAGTAACAAATCTTCATTTTAAATGCATTTCCTTCGATAAAAATGACTCCTGTACAATCCCTGCAAAGATGGAGAGAAAAAAAAATTGCTCGAAAAATGAATTTTTCCACAGGTCCCGACCTGTGGCGATTTGTGGATTTGGGCTGAAATTTTTTTTCTCTAGAACCGGGTCGTGTCATACGTCATTCTTTTTGTCTTGATGAGTACGTCACGAAAAGGTATAATACTTGGGGTATATCTTTACATTTGACCCCTCTGCGACCTCCTTTTTAGGTATGCCCAACCTTGACCCATGTGGCCTAGAAAACGGTGATAAAATGAGTTTGCAGTAACAAATCTTCATTTTAAATGCATTTCCTTCGATAAAAATGACTCCTGTACAATCCCTGCAAAGATGGAGAGAAAAAAAAATTGCTCGAAAAATGAATTTTTCCACAGGTCCCGACCTGTGGCGATTTGTGGATTTGGGCTGAAATTTTTTTTCTCTAGAACCGGGTCGTGTCATACGTCATTCTTTTTGTCTTGATGAGTACGTCACGAAAAGGTATAATACTTGGGGTATATCTTTACATTTGACCCCTCTGCGACCTCCTTTTTAGGTATGCCCAACCTTGACCCATGTGGCCTAGAAAACGGTGATAAAATGAGTTTGCAGTAACAAATCTTCATTTTAAATGCATTTCCTTCGATAAAAATGACTCCTGTACAATCCCTGCAAAGATGGAGAGAAAAAAAAATTGCTCGAAAAATGAATTTTTCCACAGGTCCCGACCTGTGGCGATTTGTGGATTTGGGCTGAAATTTTTTTTTCTCTAGAACCGGGTCGTGTCATACGTCATTCTTTTTGTCTTGATGAGTACGTCACGAAAAGGTATAATACTTGGGGTATATCTTTACATTTGACCCCTCTGCGACCTCCTTTTTAGGTATGCCCAACCTTGACCCATGTGGCCTAGAAAACGGTGATAAAATGAGTTTGCAGTAACAAATCTTCATTTTAAATGCATTTCCTTCGATAAAAATGACTCCTGTACAATCCCTGCAAAGATGGAGAGAGAAAAAAATTGCTCGAAAAATGAATTTTTCCACAGGTCCCGACCTGTGGCGATTTGTGGATTTGGGCTGAAATTTTTTTTCTCTAGAACCGGGTCGTGTCATACGTCATTCTTTTTGTCTTGATGAGTACGTCACGAAAAGGTATAATACTTGGGGTATATCTTTACATTTGACCCCTCTGCGACCTCCTTTTTAGGTATGCCCAACCTTGACCCATGTGGCCTAGAAAACGGTGATAAAATGAGTTTGCAGTAACAAATCTTCATTTTAAATGCATTTCCTTCGATAAAAATGACTCCTGTACAATCCCTGCAAAGATGGAGAGAAAAAAAAATTGCTCGAAAAATGAATTTTTCCACAGGTCCCGACCTGTGGCGATTTGTGGATTTGGGCTGAAGTCTTTCTTAATTTTTTTGATGAGTAGGCCACCACTCCGCTCAAAAGGTATTTAATACTTGGGGTATATCCCTTTACATTAATGACGCCCTCTGCGACCTCCTTTTTAGGTATGCCCAATATCCCCTTGACCCATGTGGCCTAGAAAACGGTGATAAAATGAGTTCTGCCACAGTAGTTAACAACGCACTCTTCATTTTTTAAATGCATTTCCTTCGATAAAAATGACTCCTGTACAATCCGTGCAAAGATGAAGAGAAAAAAAAAATTGCTCGAAAAAATGAATTTTTCCTGACCTTATGTGCATTTGGGCGCTCTAAGTAACCGGTTGTCAACCCATTCTTTTTGCCCTTGATGCTACTGCAAACTAATCTTGCGCTATATTAACTTGCCACCTCCTTTTTCTACTGCCACTGCTTAGAAACGGTGCTAAATGAGTTCTGCTAGTACCAATCTTCTTCCAACTGCCTTACGTTTTTGCTACTGCTACTGCTAACTACTTCTACTGCCAACTTCACGTTTTGCTACTGCTACTGCTAACTTCACGTTTATGCTACTGCCAGCTACTGCTACTGCTAACTTGACGTTTTGCTACTGCTACTGCTACTGCCAGCTGCTGCTACTGCCAACTTCACGTTTTTGCTACTGCTACTGCCAACTACTGCTACTGCCAACTTCACGTTTATGCTACTGCCAGCTACTGCTACTGCTAACTTGACGTTTTGCTACTGCTACTGCTACTGCCAGCTGCTGCTACTGCCAACTTCACGTTTTTGCTACTGCTACTGCCAACTACTGCTACTGCCAACTTCACGTTTTCCTACTGCTACTGCTAACTACTGCTACTGCCAACTTCACATTTTTGCTACTGCTACTGCCAGCTACTGCTACTGCCAACTTCACGATTTTGCTACTGCTACTGCCAGCTACTGCTACTGCCAACTTCACGTTTTTGCTACTGCTACTGCTAACTACTGCTACTGTCAACTTCACGTTTTGCTACTGCTACTGCCAACTTCACGTTTTTGCTTCTGCTACTGCCAGCTACTGCTTCTGCCAACTTCACGTTTTTGCTACTGCTACTGCCAGTTACTGCTACTGCCAACTTCACGTTTTTGCTACTGCTACTGCCAGCTACTGCTACTGCCAACTTCACGTATTAACGGTAGAGATCGAGTTTTCACCTTTTACCGAATGAAGAAATGAGCGCGACCTAATAATCCGATTGGTTAACTGGTCAGTATGTACGTCACCGCGAAGCCGAGAATTTTCATATCGGAAATGTCTCCAGGTCCGAACCAAAAGTCTCTAGGTTGTTACTCTAAATGTCTCCTGTTATTGTTTTAATATATAAGCCATCATGGCATGTTATGAAAGGGCCAGCCTCAATTATATTTATCTACAAAATTTTAATATTTTGAAATGCTTAAAGGTACTTAATATGTAGATTATTGATATAAGTAAATAACAAGAATGTGGTATAAAACCATAACGTCAACTATTGCATTGTTTTCATTGCATATATTCAGACCTATATACTTTAAATATAATTAAAGTATATTGTCATTAGGGTTTGGTTTTCTCAGCACCTGACTATTGTAGCATTACTGTTTATCAGTGTATTTCACATCTGATGTGAGGTACTAGGTGTTTTAGAAATCTTTTTAAACTTCAGCAATTGCATGTACATTCCAGGTCAAGTTTTAAGAATTATTTTTATGGCAGATTTTAACAGGTTTAGCTTGTATAAGCACATATAGTCTTGTACAAATCTTATCTGTAAGATTAATTAACAGTGGTTCTACATGTTTTATAATGCGTACATATCATTGTGATAAGGATATACTGTATATGTGACGTTCTTTTGTGAAATATTGATTAGAAGAATAGTCTCTAATAATTCTGAATAGAATGACCATTTGCATGTGTTAATGTAATTTATATGTATGTCGATGGAAAAGAAATAAAATCTATCACCGTTAGAAGTTCCTGAGTAAATGTCACTACACGCTATTATGAAGCATTGGTCGGAATACAATGTACAAATACAATACCATATAAGGCCCGGGGCTGTTTTAAGTATTAACAATAAGGCCTCACCTTTGAGCCCGTGACATTTTATTCACATTGGGACTCTCTGGAGAAAAGGACGCACTAAGATTACAAGGTAAACATTTGTATGTTTTTGGATTATTTAACGTGTTTTATTTAAAATTAAACAACATTAACCTGTTAGTGGATATTTTTTGACACGGCGGCTTATCTGCTTATAAGGTGTCCGTTCTTATCTGACCAAGTGAATTATTTCAATCAGCATTTCATGGGGAAAAGAAAACATGCAAAAACCAAAAGCTTTTTGTATATCATCTAATATTTAAAGACAGTCTTTAAAATTAAAGATCATCGTCATATTTAGATTAAAGATATTTCAGTCTATATATTTTAAAGAGCGGCGAGAAAAACTTCTTGAATGCTGCTTAAATTGCAAAACCACATGCGTAATATAATTATTATCATTGTCACTAATTGTGGCCTTTAATAGTTAAACAATATCGTTTAAAGTTGTATTTTGCCAATGGGTCAGTGTATTTGGGAAGGAAGTAATATCTATTGTGAGTATAGCAGTTGTTTGTTGTTGGACTTTAATTTTTAAAGAAAACGTCGCCAAACAATTCAGGATTTACGTTATTTAGTTTATACTAATTCATTTTAGCTTGATTGTGATGAAAGCTTTGAGCTTATCAAGTCACTCTCGAGTCCGCTTCCTGGAAAAACCAGCACTTGACAGGTGTCATATGAGGAGGTAGGGTCGTGACTTGGTGGAGCTTGAACCCACAACCTCATGTATGAGCGGCAGACACATAAACCTTACGTCATTTGTTGTAAATCTTATCTGGTCTTAAGTTGACAACACTGAAGTTATAACACTTTGAAAGTTTTGGAATTATTATCAAAATAGATTTTGTTTCGAGATGTGCATGTCTTCCAATTGTTCCTTTAACCTGTTACTCTCATGGTTGGCTTTTACTGCAGTTTTCTTATTGTATCGTAATTTGAATAATGCATATTTACAAGTTCACAATCTTGTACTAGCGTTGAATCAGCTGATTGCCATCTGCACCCACCCCCCACACATAGAGGTGCATATGCCATAGGTGCATGTCGATCATAGTCTACACTTGTCCCAAAATAGACTCAGTTGCCGTTAACCGGTTAGTTTATATCTATTTATTTTATACAGATTGCATGATCTGAACGTGTTCCATACTGGTCTCAGAAGCAGACTCATTTGTCGCCGGCAGGGCAGTATACGGCAGATTATCAGTGATTGTTCGACAAATTGCCGTCTGGCCATACGGTAGTGATGCTAATCATAGTCTACACTTGGGAAAAAGCAGACTCACTCAAAAACAGGAGGTTAGTTTTGCTTAGTTATTTTTACATTTATCAAACATGTTGATTATGCCTCATATGAGTCGGCTGTATTGGTTTTTAAATGTTGATTATATTTTACGTTAGCCGAAAATGCCGACATAATAGTCGTCGGCAGGGTAAACTATTTTACTTTACATTTAGTGAACATGCTGTTATGATTTACACTAGTCGAAAAATTCGACGCACTTATCGTCGGCAGGATATCTTAAACTTAACATTTATTGAACATGCTAATTATAATAAGCCGAAAAGGCCGACGCATTTGTCGTCGTTAGGGTTGTTAAACATGTTTAGTTGACATCAATTCAACATCCTTATGATTCACACTGGTTAGAAATACAGACACACTAGTCGTCGGCAGTATAGTTAAGATTTGTTTACTTTTATCAGCCAGGTACTTAAGACTTATTTACTGTTCATTTATTGATCATTCGTTTGTACTGATACAAACTGGTCGAAAATGTTGACACACTAGTCGTAAGCAGGTTAGTTTAGCTTTTAATTTTATTGAACATGTTGATTATGATTCATTCTTGTCAAACATGCCGACAAATTAGTTGGCAGCAGGATATTTTAAACTTTTTTTACATTTACTGAACATGTTCATTATGATTTTCACTGGTCGAAAAGGCCAACAAGGGTAATTTACACTTGTTTACTTTTCTCCACTTTCTTGTTTACTTTTCTGTACATGCTGATAATGATTCACACAAGCTGAAAAGGCCGACGCAGTTGTCGTCGGCAATGTAGTTTAACGTCACTTGCAAATGCTTTTTATAACTCATTAGCTTTCAGTGCTTTATTCCAATTTCCTTTTAGCTTAATTTTATTACAGGATTAGCAACTACTACTTAGTTTTATAATGTAACATACCATTAGTCTTTCTTGTGTAAATCTTGTGCAATATATGAGATAGTATATGTTTAATATGTGATATAGTCTCAGGTAATTCTTTCTTAGAATGGTCACATACATAGTGTTTTATTGTGTACTTTTATATCTGTATGTATGTGAATGAGACTGAAATAAAGATATATAAATACATGTTAAAAATGCCTTGGCAGGTTAGTTTAGACTTGTTTACAATAAATTGAACATTTTGAATCAAACTGTTAAAAGTACCGACACATTAGTCTGTGACAGGGTATACTCATGTTAGATTTACTTACTTTACATTTATAGAACAGGCTGATTATGGTTCATTCTGGTAAAAATTGCCGACATGCTTGTCGTCGGCAGGATATTTTTAACTTGCTTTACATTTATTGAATATGTTGATTATTATGTACTCTAGACAAAAAAGGAAAACAAACGGTATATTGACTAAGTTTAGACTTGTTTATTTCTCTTTAAACTGTACATGCTGGTTATGTTTCACACGGCACTCTTGTGGTCGGCTGAGTAATTTAGACTTACTACACTTGACATTTATAGAACATCCTGAATATGATCCATACTGGCCGGAAAATGCCGACACACTATAGTCGTCGGCGGGGGTACTTTAGAAGTGTATACTTTACATCTTTTGAATATGCCGATTATAATTTAAACTGGTGAAAAATGCCGACACACTACTTATCGGGTAGTTTAGACTTACATGTATTTACTTTACATCTATTGAGCTATATGATATGCTATTTATGATTTACAGAAGTCGAAAAGGTCGACGCACTTGTCGTCGGCAGGGTACTTTTAACATTACTTGCATTACTTTAACATTAGCTTGTAGCTTCCTTCTCAATCCTAATAGTCATTTTTGTTGTATATATTATGAACCATATGCCAATAAAATATTGTTTAAACTAATATTACTTGAAAATGATTATCATTCTTATATATTTTGAAAATGCCGACACAATAATGGTACTAACTAGACTAACTACTTAACATTGATAGGACAGGCTGATGATGGTTCATTGTGGTAAAAAAGGCCGACATACTTGTCGCCGACATGGTATTTTAAACTTAGTTAACATTATTGAATATTTTAATTATTAGCAAGATATTTAGACAGCATAATTACTTGTTGAAAGTTAAACATGCTAGTTATGATGTACACTGGTTGAAACTGACGTCACACTAATCGTCGGCAGGGTATTTTATACTTTTTAGCTCGACTTTTCGAAGAAAAGGGGAGCTATCCTACTCGCCTCGGCGTCGGCGTCGGCGTCGGCGTCGGCGTTGGCGTTGGCGTCACACCTTGGTTAAGTTTTTCGTACCACCCCACTTTATTTCAAAAGTATTAGAGGTATGGCTTTGAAACTTACCATACTTGTTTACCATCATAACCTCCATCTACAGACAAGAGTACATAACTCTGTCAAGGTTTTTGACAGAATTATGGCCCTTTTTTGACTTAGAAAGTGTATTGAGCTTGGTTAAGTTTTCTTGTACCACCTCACTTTTATTTCAAAAGTATTAGAGGTATGGCTTTGAAACTTACCATACTTGTTTACCATCATAACCTCCATCTATAGACAAGAGTACATAACTCTGTCAATGTTTTTGACAGAATTATGGCCCCTTTTTGACTTAGAAAGTGTATTGAGCTTGGTTAAGTTTTTCGTACCACCTCACTTTATTTCAAAACCATTGGAGGTATTGCTTTGAAACTAACCATACTTGTTAACCATCATGACCTACATCAACAGACAAAGTTCATAACTCTGTCAAAGTTTTTGACAGAATTATGCCCTTTTTTACTTAGAAAATACATTGAATATGGGTAAAATCCACTTCTTGCCTTAAACCTTTGAGATATTGCTTTGAAACTTTGAATGCATGTTAACATCATTACCCCCATCTGTAGGCAAGAGAAGGTAACTCTGTCAGGGATTTGTTTTAAAAATTAAGGCCCTTTATTGACTTAGAATCTTGGTTAAGTTTTCTCGTACCAGTCCACTTTTGACTAAACTGTTCGAGATATTAATTTGATAGTTGGAATACTTGTTTACCATCATGATCCCAAAACATGGGCAGGAGAAGGTAATTCTGTCAAGGATTTTTATTTGAATTATGGCCCTTTTTGACTTAGAAAGTCAGTTAAAATTTTCATTCTTGTCCACTTGTTGACTTAACCATTTGAGATATTACTTTGAAAGTTGGAGTACTTATGTACCATCATGACACCTATCTGTAAGCAAAAGAAGATAACTCTGTGAAAATGTTTCTTTATTTGTACTTAGAAATTCCTAGTTAAAGTCTTGTGTGCCCTTAACTGTCAAAGTTTTGTTTTATAGGCAAGCACTTAAAAGTCGAGCGCGCTGTCTTACTGACAGCTCTTGTTTGATTTACAGTTGTTAATTTATTTTACATTGCTTGTTTCAGCTAAATATGTTCAACTTGTTTACTTTACATTTTGTAAGCATGTTGATAGATAGTTCATGCCGACACAACTGTTGTCGGCAAGATGGTTTAGACTTGATTACTTCACATCTGTTAATATGCTTGTTATGATACATACTGTTTGAAAATCCAGACGCAGTTGTCGTCGGCAATGTAGTTTAGGCTTTTTTACTTAGCATTTATTCAATATGCTGATAATGATTCACAATAGTTCGAAAATGCCGTCACTCTAGTCGTCGGAAGGGTAATCTATACTTATTTACTTTACATTTATAGAACATACTCAATATCATACACACTAGCCAGAAAAAATGCCGACAAATTGGGCGTCGGTGGAGTAGTTAAGACTTGTATACTTTACATCTTTTGAGTATGTCGATTGTAATTCACATTGGTCGAAAATGCCGACACACTAGTCGTCAGCAATATAGTTAAGACATTTTTTGCTTTAAAGTTGTTTTATTTTACGTCGATTATATAAGCTAAACTTCTTCAACTTCTTTACTTTACATTTAGTGATTATGTTGATAGTTGAAAAATGCCGACACAATTATCGTCGGCATGGTTTTTTTAGACTTATGTACTTTACGTTTATAGAACATGTCGTATATGATCTACATAAGACGAGAAGTCCGACGCACTTGTCGTCTGCCGGGTTGTTTAGTCTCTTCTGATTTACGTTTATTTAAATTGCTTATGATAATTGACTCTGTTAAAAAATGCCGACACAGACGTCTTTACTTTACATTTACTGAACACTCTAATTAATACAAATTATAATGCTGAATCAGATTATTGCCCCCTGACGACATACATCTGTACGCTGATCATGATCTTCACTGGTGATGAAGGCAGATTTACTTGCCGCCGGGGGATATCTTATAAAAAAATCCCTTTTTTTATTTTATATTGGTCATATAGGCTAATTATGAGGCTACTGGCGTCGAAAAGGCAGACACATTTGTCTCTGGCAGGCCGATCGTTCCCTCACGACACGGATGTGCAAGCTGGGCATGGTATTCACTGGTCGCAAAATCATTTTGACTGAAAGGGACGAATTGTAATTAAAAGAACACATGTCTAAAGGTACAGAACTTAATTCGTATGCAAAACATAAAACAGAATTATGGTGACGAACCATCCGGTTGTCTCACACCGAGCAAATCTGATCACGGTCTTTAGTGATGTCAATGCAGACTCATTTGTTATATATCACAGTTCATAAACAATCAAATTCATTATCTATGACAAGTAATATTAATTTTAAAAAATCAAGACGAGAAACGTACTTTTATTAATACAATGCAAGCTTACAGGTAGAGACTATTCGTTTATGAAACGTACAAGAGAATTTTGCAGCGTACCCATCAACTGATTGCAACATGACGACAGCGATAGACAATCTGATCATGATCTACACTGGTTTGGTATGACGGCCTTGTCGGCTCCAACGGGTTTGTAATAGCTTACATAATGTGCTTATTTTACTTTGAACCTTTCATATGATTATTTCCATACTGATTTAAAAGGCAAACACTCAATGTTAAAAAATACAAGGATGTGCTGTTTGAAAATTAATAATACTCAAGTTTACAGGTACAGAATAGTCGTTTGGCCTGGCCGCAGACTACAAATGGATATATGGGGTGTTTTCATGCTGTTTGTGTGGGTAGTAGACGGCACGTTTTTTCCGTGGTGAAGCAGTCGACTCTGCCGGTATGTATATGATACATTTATATGATTATTGTTCACACTAGTCGCAAAGGCAGTGTTGCCAGCAGAATAAATGGTTAAATGACCACTCTTGTTAAATGTTTGGCTTGCTACAGCTTCGATTGCGTATACATGGTTAATAAGACTTTTGATGAATATTTCACAGTGCAAAGACAAGTTCATCCTATTTAGTATTGAAGACAAGAAAATTTAACCCAACAATTTTTAAAAAATGAAAAGGATGTACTGTTATACAAATAATACAAGTTTGCAGGTACAGATGATTTTGTTTGTAAAACTTGCCACAGAGTTTTTGGTGAAGACACGGAAATGGAGGCCGATCATGATCTACATCGGTGACGGAGGTCCACCGGGTAACTTACTTCTTTTCCATTATATATGATTACAGTCTCTACTGGTCTCGAAGGACCGACAGGTTTTTTTCGAATTATTTGTTTTGAATGGCTGGAATAGGCTGATTATGAGTAAAGATGGACTTTCGAACTGTTGACAAAAACAAAAGTCGTCATTTAACATTTACTCAAATGAAGACCCGATGGCTATACATGTCGACTGTATGTACAATGTTGAATACGACTTTCTATAAATGTTCCAAAGATTAAAGTAATATCAAGTTCATTACGTATTTTTATGAGAAGAAAACTGGATTAAACTCCGTTAAAAAATAAAAAAGGATAAAGTATTTATATTCAAGTTTACAGGTACATAATTGTTGTTTGGCATGACTGCATACTATAGATGAATAGACGAGGTGTTTAAGGGCTGTTTGTGTGAGTGGTAGGCGGTGCGCTTCTTCTATGGCAAAGACAACCGAATAAGACATTCGACTTATCCAGTGAGTACCTTTCACATTTATGAATTTGACATAAAAAACTACGTCAAAATGCATGTCAAACACTTGAGAATCTTAAAGAACAATAAACAAACAACATTTAAACATGTAATCAATAGAAAAGATCCTACATATAGACATGTGTTAGAAACAGGACACTTTTTTTTGATAGCAAGTAAGGACTTTTAGGAAAAGTAATATATAAGTATTTCAATATTACATCAATTCATCCAATGAGATGTTAATCATGCATTAAATGATTATCGAAAAATTCAAATATTAAATTATAATCGGAATGATCTGTGGTTTTACTTTACATAGTATTAAGTTAGTTTATACTAATTTATTTGAGCTCGATTGTGAAGAAAGTTTTGAGCTTATCGAGACACTCTCGAGACGCTTCCTGGAAAAACCTGTACTTGACAGGTGTCATATGAGGAGGTGCGGTCATGACCTTGGTGGGGCTCGAACCCGCAACCTCCGGGATGAGCGGCAGACACCTAAACCTTACGTCATTTGTTGTATTGCTGCCGACTGAAAATAAAACTTATCTGATCTTAAGTTGACAACACTGAAGATATAACACTTTGAAACTTTTAGAGTTATTATCAAAATGGAATTTGTGCTGGTGCTGTACTGTTATCATTGTTATAGTTCATGGTGCTGGTGCTGTACTGTTACTGTTATGATTGTTATAGTTCATGTTGCAGGTGCTGGTGCTGTTCTGTTACTGTTATCATTGTTATAGTTCATGTTGCT
This sequence comes from Saxidomus purpurata, assembly GCA_022818135.1. Classification (NCBI taxonomy): domain Eukaryota; kingdom Metazoa; phylum Mollusca; class Bivalvia; order Venerida; family Veneridae; genus Saxidomus; species Saxidomus purpurata. The sequence goes on along the minus strand of JAFMSR010000001.1, from coordinate 16,103,826 downwards.
GGTGCTGTTCCGTTACTGTTACCTTGTTATAGTTCATGTTGCCGGTGCTGGTATTGTTCTGTTACTGTTATCATTGTTATAGTTCATGTTGTTGGTTCTGGTGTTGTACTGTTACTGTTATCATTGTTATAGTTCATGTTGTTGGTGCTGGTGGTGTACTGTTACTGTTATCATTGTTATTGTTGATGTTGTTGGTTCTGGTGTTGTACTGTTACTGTTATCATTGTTATAGTTCATGTTGTTAGTTCTGGTGTTGTACTGTTACTGTTATCATTGTTATAGTTCATGTTGCTGGTGCTGGTGGTGTACTGTTACTGTTACATTGTTATAGTTCATGTTGCTGGTGCTGGTGGTGTACTGTTACTGTTATCATTGTTATAGTTCATGTTGCTGGTGCTGGTGGTGTACTGTTACTGTTACATTGTTATAGTTCATGTTGCTGGTGGTGTACTGTTACTGTTATCATTGTTATTGTTCATGTTGCTGGTGCTGGTGCTGTTCTGTTACTGTTATCATTGTTATTGTTCATGTTGCTGGTGCTGGTGCTGTACTGCTATCATTGTTATATTTCATGTTGCAGATGCTGGAGCTGTTCTGTTACTGTTACATTGTTATAGTTCATGTTGCAGGTGCTGGTGCTGTTCTGTTACTGTTATCATTGTTATAGTTCATGTTGCTGGTGCTCGTTCTGTTACTGTTACATTGTTATAGTTCATGTTGCTGGTGCTGGTGTTGTACTGTTACTGTTATCATTGTTATAGTTCATGTTGCTGGTGCTGGTGCTGTTCTGTTACTGTTATCATTATTATAGTTCATGTTGCTGGTGCTGGTGTTGTTCTGTTACTGTTATCATTGTTATATTTCATGTTGTTGGTGCTGGTGTTGTACTGTTACTGTTATCATTGTTATAGTTCATGTTGTTGGTTCTGGTGTTGTAATGTTACTGTTATCATTGTTATAGTTCATGTTGTTGGTGCTGGTGGTGTACTGTTACTGTTATCATTATTATTGTTGATGTTGTTGGTTCTGGTGTTGTACTGTTACTGTTATCATTGTTATAGTTCATGTTGTTGGTTCTGGTGTTGTACTGTTACTGTTATCATTGTTATAGTTCATGTTGTTGGTTCTGGTGTTGTACTGTTACTGTTATCATTGTTATAGTTCATGTTGTTGGTTCTGGTGTTGTAATGTTACTGTTATCATTGTTATAGTTCATGTTGTTGGTGCTGGTGTTGTACTGTTACTGTTATCATTGTTATAGTTCATGTTGCTGGTGCTGGTGGTGTACTGTTACTGTTATTATTGTTATAGTTGATGGTGCTGGTGCTGTTCTGTTACATTGTTATAGTTCATGTTGCTGGTGCTGGTGTTGTACTGTTACTGTTATCATTGTTATAGTTCATGTTGCTGGTGCTGGTGCTGTTCTGTTACTGTTATCATTGTTATAGTTCATGTTGCTGGTGCTGGTGTTGTTTTGTTACTGTTATCATTGTTATATTTCATGCTGTTGGTGCTGGTGCTGTTCTGTTACTGTTATCATTGTTATAGTTCAGGTTGCTGGTGCTGGTGTTGTTCTGTTACTGTTATCATTGTTTAATTTCATGTTGTTGGTGCTGGTGTTGTACTGTTACTGTTATCATTGTTATAGTTCATGTTGCTGGTGCTGGTGGTGTACTGTTACTGTTATCGTCGTTTTAGTTGATGGTGCTGGTGCTGTTCTGTTACTGTTACATTGTTATAGTTCATGTTGCTGGTGCTGGTGTTGTTCTGTTACTGTTATCATTGTTTAATTTCATGTTGTTGGTGCTGGTGTTGTACTGTTACTGTTATCATTGTTATAGTTCATGTTGCTGGTGCTGGTGGTGTACTGTTACTGTTATCGTCGTTTTAGTTGATGGTGCTGGTGCTGTTCTGTTACTGTTACATTGTTATAGTTCATGTTGCTGGTGCTGGTGGTGTACTGTTACTGTTATCATTGTTATAGTTCATGTTGCTGGTGCTGGTGCTGTTCTGTTATTGTTATCATTGTTATAGTTCATGTTGCTGGTGCTGGTGTTGTTCTGTTACTGTTATCATTGTTATAGTTCATGTTGTTGGTGCTGGTGTTGTACTGTTACTGTTATCGTCGTTTTAGTTTATGTTGCAGGTGCTGGTGCTGTTCTGTTACTGTTATCATTGTTATTGTTCATGTTGCTGGTGCTGGTGCTGTTCTGTTACTGTTATCATTGTTATTGTTCATGTTGCTGGTGCTGGTGCTGTACTGCTATCATTGTTATATTTCATGTTGCAGATGCTGGAGCTGTTCTGTTACTGTTACATTGTTATAGTTCATGTTGCAGGTGCTGGTGCTGTTCTGTTACTGTTATCATTGTTATAGTTCATGTTGCTGGTGCTGGTTCTGTTACTGTTATGTAGCTATAGTTCATGTTGCTGGTGCTGTTCTGTTACTGTTACGTTGTTATAGTTCAGGATGCTGGTGTTGTTCTGCATACTGTTGTAAAGTACTTATATTCAAGTTTGCAGGTACAGAATAGTTGTTTGGCATGACCGCAGACTATAGATGGATAGGCGAGATGCTTTAGGCCTGTTTGCGTGGGTGGTAGGAGGTGCGCTTCTTCTATGGAGAAGACAACTGAACAAGACATTCCATTTATCGGGTGTGTATCTTTTACATTATTTCCCTTCTCTTTTTTCCAAAAACGTATTTTCCTGCATATTTGGCTGATTGCAAGCATAACACTACAGTAGAAGTTACCGGTATTTGCGTCATGCCGCGCTGTTTCCCTAGGATATTCATTTTCATTTCATTATTTTATTTTGAATATTTTTGCAGGTTAAAGAAGTTGCATGAGAGAAGTTATACTGCTAAGCTGTTGTCATCGTTGCCTATGGATGGATATCATTCTCTGCATAAGAACAAAACCTTTCGTTTGCTTTAAACTGTCGTCGATGGATTCAAAACGAGGCAATCTTGAAGTAAGTTATAAACTGTGTTAGCTGTAAAGCTTCATATTCTATTAGCGAATATGTAACCTTTCAATTAGTTTGCGCATCACCATCAAAATGGGCGTTCAACCCCGAGTAATGAAGCAGGTGAACATGTGTATCTGGTCACCTGAATTAAGAAGTTGCTGTATGCAGTCACTATTTTATAATTATATTTTCAAACAACCTATTTGACTGCTAAAACATTTTGCAAAAATTAAAATTCTATGGGAAAAAAACAATCGAACATTAAAAATTAATCTTACATTTATATTCAGGTACTAAAACAAATGAGATCCGGCCAGAACTTGACTGTCCAGTCAGAACTTGGACATCTGGTCTGCACTGGGAGGCCAGACAGCACTTGGAGATCCGGTTGTACTTGGGAGACCAGACAGCACTTGGAGACCCAGTCTGAACTTGGAGATCCGGTGAGAACTAAGCAGTCCAGTCAGACTTGGCAGTCACGTCATAACTTGGAGATCCGGTGACAACTTGGCAGTCCCGTCACAACTTGGCAGTCCAGTCATAACTGGAGATCCGACACAACTATGCAGTCCCGTCTGTACTTCGCAGTCCAGTCAGAACTTGGCTTGGCAGTCCAGTCAGACTTGGCGGTCCAGTTGAGTTTGGAGATCCAGTCAGATCTTGGCCGTCCAGTTGGACTTGGCAGTCCAGTTAGAACTGGAGATCCAGTCAGATCTTGGCCGTCCCGTCAGTACTTGGCAGTCTAGTTTAAACTTGGAGATCCTGTCAGAATTTGGCAATCCAGTCAGACCCTGGGAGGCCAGTCATAGCTTGGAGATCCGGTCAGACCCTGGGGGGCCAGTCCGAACTTTGATGTCCAGTCTGAACTTGGCAGTCGAGTCAGAACTTGAAGATCTGGTCAGAACTAAGAGGTCCAGTCACAACTGGGGAGATCCAGTCAGAAATGGGAGATCCAGTCTGGTAAATATACAGTATCTTTAGTTGCAACTGAATTATTGTGACCACACTTAGTGTATAGTCATTAATTACAAAAACCTTTTGTTGGATTGTGTCCAACACCCGCAGGCGGTGTTCTTGTTATCCTTAGAAATTCCTAGTTAAATTGTTAACTGCAATGCACTGTCATGCACACGTGCGTATCAATAATCACCATAAGTACTAAAAGGAAACTGTGCTATATTGTTCATACGTATCAAACAATTAAGTAACATAACTTTGACTTGATATTTTGCTAAAGTTAGGGCTCTTTTGTACACAATTTTTTGTTTTAGCTTTTACTACAAAATGTTTTGTTTTATCCAATGGCAATCACTGAGAATGATACTGGTCATAATCAACAGTGTGCGGAAAGTCAGAAATATTTTCAGCAAATAACGAGGGAGTTTATTATTACATGTATGACATCCATAAATAAATTGCCAGAACTTTCAGTTCGTTATACATTGTACACATGCTAGAAATTGTTACCCCAGAAGTAAGAATTCAAAACTAAAAGCTGTCCTTGTTCTAACGGGTTAAATGTCAACTGTTTGTTATTAATTCATAATATCTGATAAGTAACAGTTGATTTGTCTTTTTTTTCAGAACTTGATATCTGGATGAAAAGATGCAGAGTTTCCACCCACTTCGCATTCCAGTAGATGTGTACAGCAACTAAAAACATAGTTCCAGCGACCAAAACTTAAAATGCTGATATTTTCACATCTGTTCTTAGTACTGTGAAAGCACATGGACTTGGAATTCTTCAGCTTCTTTAGACTTTGAGCTTGACTTGCTATAAAACACAACAGTATTTGTACCAAGGGACCTGTCAAACTGTCTTCTTCACAGAAACACATGCATTCAAATTCAGTCACATGATATGTATTGAATAAAAAGAGGCTAAATGTTATATTTATGAATATTGTGAAATATTTTGCTCCATTTTGGAGTTTTAAAGGCCAGCGATCACATTGGATGTTACAAGTAATCGTGGTATTTCTATTATCAAGAAAGGTGCCGGTGAAATTGAGCATTATTTGCACAAAAATCCTAACATTGCTTTTCAAAAAGAAAGAATATTCTATGAATATAAAACAGTATTTTTGATGATGTGGCAACTTGATTCTACATGTGCATGTTTTGTTAGATTCAATATGCTCTTTGATTAGAATATTCAATTTGATATTTCATGATTCCAAATTTACAAATAAATATGATTGATGTAAACCTGCCTTTTATTTTTTTTACTGTATAACAGTAAGATTTAATCTACAAAGGAAAATATGTACATTTTTACCTGAATAAATATCAGTCAACCAATCAAATAATTGAAATAGCAAAACGGCTCCTTTCTTTCGTACATGTATTTCTTGTGGCCGAGTTGTAACCACAGACACTTGCAGTATGGAGTCCAAACCCGATTGGTATTCATAATTTTATCACTAAAGTAAATCTACGGTCATACAGTATTCAGAAAATAAAGTTATCAAAGCAAGTTGTAAAATTTTTAAGTTTTCGCAAAGGAATTAATTATCTATATTGATCCACGATTTTTGCATCAATTTTTGTCATCTATTAAATATTTGCTTCTATCACGGAACTATGTAAATGCACGGAAGTATATGGGTGTATGCCTATACTTTCATGCTTCTACATACAAAACTGAAAGCGTTTCTATAGCAACGGAAAAAATAAATCTACAAAAAAAACACTTAATATTCGCTTAATTGGATCTACCCCTTTTCATAGTCACTTCCAATAGCCGCTGGCCAGAAGCTGGTCACAATAATTCGTAAATTGTAATTATAACTCAAACCGCGCGCTCATGAGAGTTAGATTAAGTATATACTAATTTATTTTAGTTCGAGTGTGAAGAAAGCTTGTGGCTTATCGAGTCACTCTGGAGTCCGCTTCCTGGAAAAACCAGTACTAGTGTCATATGAGGAAGTACGATCATGACCAACGTGATGATGCCATAGCTTATCAGGGTTGATAAATGATTTCTTAAACCGTCATTGTAGGTCCTTTTGGAATGGGATTTGTTTTCTGGTCCACTGTCCGGTAACCGGAGGAACAGCCTATACTCGAACGTTAGGCTGGTCGTCCGAGAGTCAACTTCTTTGTATAACGTGAACATCTTGATAATAAAGAAGTGCGTTTTATCGCATCCAAAATAGATTTTACACAAAAAATCAATAATAGAGGAATATTAAAGAAATTTATCCTACAATTTACGACCACTTTTACGTTGTTGCGTTAACTTTGCGTTCAGTGTAGGTAATGGTTTCGTCAAACTAATTTATTGTTGGTACATGATAATCCATATGACGAAACACACCCAGACGAATTATTTAAGTCTTCGGGGGACAGTGCAGGATACAGTATGCGGACCCCGTTTCAGAGACAACGCCTGGTTCTTTAACATGCCCGTACAATAGACCTCGGTTTTAGGTCTCATCCGAAAGATATTAGTTATGTCACTAACTTTAGGTCCGTGGTTATGTTTGTGGAGGAGCGGGATGTCGAACTTGCGACCCCTGGATTACAATTCCAGCGCGTTAACCACTTTCTTGCGCTGTCCCCCGAAAAAAATCGGGGTGGGTGGGGGCATTGTTGGTCATGTGGATTATCGGGTACTAACGATAAAGTTTGTATTTTATTACTCCTTTAAAGATGGACACTTAATCCAAATAAAATACAAAGAAATTGACTTCCGGACTACCAGCTTTACATACTCGTATAGCCCGGGTTACCCGATAAGCATGCAGCCACTTTGTAATACAGAGTTACGCGGGCTCATTATTGAATACACGAGTTTCACTGATATATCATATTAATTTCGAATCACGTGCTTGCAAGTTGTTGCGAGAAAAATATAACTCAAATATTTTACTTTATATCAACATGATATATTTACATGATATCAACCTTCAAATAGAAACACGGAACACAGAAGTGTAACAAGTAATACATATACCAGGGGCCATATTCCAGTAGCATTTTAACTTTTTAAGTCAAATCTTAAGATTTACCTTAAACTTAACAATTTCCTTAAGAAGATAATTTAAAAAGGTGAATGTGCATTGCAGCAAGTTGAACATCCCATGACCATTTTCTATGATGATGGTGAAATTACACAAAATCATTGACTTTTGAGAGAATTATAATAATTAAAAAGTTTGGACTTAAGTTAAAATACTTAATAATAATAAAAGCTTAATTTACCGAAGGTTACACATTCAGACATATGAAAACATATATTCTAATTTTCAATATGGCCTTCAAAGTAAAGAAACAAAAGGGAAAAAAACAAAAAAACTTAAGATGCTTCTGGACTTCATACACAGTTCGAATTATGTGCATTAGAGGATTTTGTTTCGATTCAATTGAAGTATAGTACTATCGCCGAAAAGTTCAAAAACACAAAGTTTATCTTTGATCACTGCGAAATAAAAACCATACACAAATGAGATAAACTTCTTGCGCGGGGCTTTACCATACCTGCAGGGACGTCAGCTCACGAAGCCCATTCAGTCGCGGACTTTTACGATACACGTCGGACGTCACCAAATTTTCATTTTTTCCTTTGCTTAAATATCAAATGTGTTTCACTTGAATGGGATGCCATAATAGTGTAGTATACTGTCACGAAATTAGTGAATTATTATGAAAAAACGGATACATTTTGAAATTCACGAACAAAAGACAGTGTGACAGAATCAGTGGAGGTAAAAAGAACTAAAATACATAGTTTACACCACTATCAACATACTGTCACGCTAACGTGTTTATTTAGCGGCTATGTATTTATTAAAAGAAATCATAACAATTTGAAAGACTTACTGTATGACCAAAAAGTGCCTACCTACCTACCTACCTACCTAACTGTCTGCCTGTCATTTCAGGCTCGGTCAGGTTTGTTCTGACGTCATTTAGAGCACGAGAGTCATCTTACGCCCCCATCCCCAATGTCGTGTATATAAGCAGTGGTAAAAACTGCAGATATCCTGATCTGGTATGCAAGAAAATAGTTTCTGTTGTTCGGTCAGGCAAGAACTCCATTGGTCAGGCTAAGTTTCGTGTCTGCCTGACCGACTGTCAGTGCCTCTGGGGCGACTGTATGACACCCCTTACTCATATAAATAAGACCCCGCATTTAATTTTTTTCTTCACTTTTATGATATTTTACTTTTATTTTTATTGCTGAAATGCGATGTTTTACCGTTTTCCTTCAATTCCTATACTGCTGTAGATCTTTCCGCCACGATTGGAAGCGGTTTACAAGCTGTTTTAAAAACATTTTAATGATATTTTCTAACAGTAATATGCCTATCTTATTCATATCTTAATCAATCTCAACACAAAATAAGAGAGTTAACATGATACAATTGGATTTTCTTGTTAACTATTTCATAAAAACAACGTAATATTAAAATGTATATACACAAATTTAACATCTCTAAAGAAACGTATTAAAAGGTTTTATTAATAGTTTTATGTAAGATATTGACATTCTATGCACAAGAATTACGTAGGTTTCCTTCAGTAAATAAAACAGCCAGTTTTAGGGCGCATGGGAAATTTTACTGTAATTTCTTTCAGGCTTCAGTTGATTCTGTACAGTTTTGAGGCCCGGGTTTGAGCAGTTATATGGTCATCATTTACTAGTCAATATGTAACAAAATAGCCCTTTTTTATAATAAAGAAAGGCCTCTCGTGTTTGTTTTTTTTTCATTTCGATTTGCCACCATTATTATATACTTAAATTAATTCTAAACGGACCTCTTAGCATGTACATGTTTAGAATGATTTGTAAGCTGTATCATTTGACTGATAGTACACACGTGATTATTTATCCCCCCGCCAAAGGCGAAGGGGATATTAGAAATGGTCTCCGTCCGTCCGTCCGTCCGTGCGTCCGCCCGTCCCAATTTTGTCCGGAGCATAACTCCAAAACTACTTGAGCGATTTTCTTCAAACTTCATACATTGACAGAGCACATTGGGAGGAAGTGCAGTGTGTAAGAACAATAACTCTACCTTGCCTACTTTTAGAGTTATTCTCCTTTATCAGATTTACTTGAAAAACTTTGTCCGAAGCATAACTCCAAAAGTACTTGAGAGATTTTCTTCAAACTTAATACACTGACAAAGCACATTGGTAGGAAGTGCAGTGTGTAAGAACAATAACTCTACCTTGCCTACTTTTAGAGTTATTCCCCTTTATCAGATTTACTTTAAAAGTTTTGTCCAGAGCATAACTCCAAAAGTACTTGAGGGATTTACTTCAAACTTATGCAAGAACAATAACTCTACCTTGCCTACTTTAAGAGTTATTCCCCTTTATCAGATTTACTTGAAAAAAATAATTCCGGAGCATAACTCCAAAAGTACTTGAGCGATTTTCTTCAAACTTAATACACTGACATAGCACATTGGTAGGAAGTGCAGTGTGTAAGAACAATAACTCTACCTTGCCTACTTTTTGAGTTATTCCCCTTTATCAGATTTACTTGAAAAGTTTTGTCCAGAGCATAACTCCAAAAGTACTTGAGGGATTTACTTCAAACTTATGCAAGAACAATAACTCTACCTTGCCTACTTTAAGAGTTATTCCCCTTTATCAGATTTACTTGAAAAAAATAATTCCGGCATAACTCCAAAAGTACTTGAGCGATTTTCTTCAAACTTAATACACTGACATAGCACATTGGTAGGAAGTGCAGTGTGCAAGAACAATAACTCTACCTTGCCTACTTTTAGTCAAATAGAAAAATATCATACCTATACTGATAATGAACATTAATATAATTTTGCAAACCTTCTCTTCATTGCCTTATTCTTTTTCCACTTACTTGAAAACTGTACTCAGCATGACCATAACTATACGGCTTTTTAAGGATTTCCTCTCACCAAGTAAAATGTACGAAAGTACAACCTTCAGGTAACTTCTTCCCGGTGGGGGGATTAACCATGTGTAACATGGCTCTTGTTTTAGCTTCTGAAATGGATTAGGGTCATTTGAGCCACGGCACCACCGGACTCTAATCTCTGGAAACCCGACAAAATCATAACAGGTGTTGGGTATTTGCTAGACTGGCATCAGTCATTACCTCCCGTCTTTTCTGGGCATTTTTATAACATCTTCACAATTTCTCCTTCTCTTGATGAGCTTTGATTGAGACAAATTTTTGATAGAGATACTTTCTAAAACGAAAAAAGACTTGAATTGAAAAAATTAAGACCTCTCAATCTCAACAGACTTTATAAGTCTAGGTATTTTTTTCAACCCAGAAATACTCCTACACACACTACTTAAAAGCAGACAGCCCCTTTCCTTTTTATGCCGTGTAATTTTGCTACTTTAGCAGCAATATTTTACTTGTATATATGTAGCTATTGAAAACAGAACTATGTTGCACTGAAGAGTGGGATAATTCTACGGAATCCCATTGGTGTCAAAACTTTTTACTGGACCCTTTTATACTCATGCGAAGATGTTTATTTATATTCAATTTTAGGGTGTGTCTATTTTATTGGTGTAATGTTTTCCAACCTGCTCTGTCATGATTGAGGCGAAACTGATTAGATTGGGGTTTTTTTTTCAATTTAAGTGAGTATTTTTTTCAAGTTTTGTGTTTTCATAGGGTAATATTAGCTAAATCCTTGTAATAAGTATTGACAAGAACTCTGAAAGCATTGCCCTGTGCTTAATGTCATTGATGTTGCACCTTAATACAAGATCATTTCTCGTTAGCGTGAATGGCTCTGTAACCCTGAAGTTCCAGTTCTTCCATGAGAAATATGCCATATGTGTATATAGGTCCGTGATGAGAATAAATTGGAGTTTTTAGGGGTATAAAAAGGTGTCACAAAATAGCAGTACATGAATAAAGTCAGTTACTTGAAATCCAATTTAATTTTAGTAATGTTTTTTGCAATGGATTGTTTTGTATCCAAATCTTGGTATTCGCACGGGTATATCAGCTTTAAAGCTTCAGTAAAAGATCTTCTTATCATGGTTACAACTCTTCGCTAGTCAAAAAACAGGTGTTCTTTGCCCATACCCTATTTTATTATACGAAAATGATATATAATTTAGCTGAAAGTTACTTGGATTAACAGAAATATGAGTGATAACTGTGGTATGCCAAAGATGTCCTGTATGTTGGAATTATTTCCCTTGTGTTAGTCCCACTCATCGACTGGTTGTTTTATAGTAACAAATCGGACTACATGTATAATCTTCATATATGCTATATACACTAGCTGAGTAACTTTCAGATGCTTGATTAAAATTTCTATCAGCCCTTTATACTAATGCTAAAGTAACACGATGTGTTAAAGTTCACCTCCGAATAATTACCACCCCGTGAATAAAGGCAAACTGGGAGTCATCTTAGGTAGACATACCTGTTAATAAAGATCACATGCAAACAAATTTGTAGTTTCCCAAGAGTGGTCTTTGTTCACAGGTTTGACTATACAGGCATTAAACAATTTGACCCTGTGTGAAAATTAGATATTCGTCATGTATAAAGTAAGTATATTGTATATATTATTGTACAATCATATCGATTATAGGTACAGTAGGGGCTAAAAATAAACTGGGCTATATTTAGCCGTACTATTATACGCTAGTTTACGCCTATAAATACTGCGCGCTCGCTTATAAACATTTTCAATTAGCAAGTCATACACTGATACAGACGTAATATATTAGGACAAATACAAATTTTAGCGAAGTAGAAATAGTTAAAAAAATATTTCAAGAGCTCTTTGAAAACATCAGGAATGGGAATGAATAAATTAAAGAAAACGGTTGGAGAAATAAAATGTGTGATCGTCGGCGACGGAGGTGTCGGTAAAACGAGCATGTTAATGAGTTACACGACCGGCGGAATCATGATGGATTACATCCCGACATGTTTTGACTGTTATACAGGTAAACATACTTTTCATGATAGAAGAATCATAAAAACTAAAAAAACTTCTTTTTCTTCTCATATATGTCCGTTGCTATTCCTGTGTATTACAATACGTCAGGCTATATATGTACTCGTTACCGTTAATAATATGGTCAACTGTATAGTCTAACTGAACTTGTTTTATTAGGTCTTTTCTTTAGCCCGGAATGGGGCGGGACGTCTATGACTGACCCCGGCATTTCTCCCATAAACATGTTAAACTTTTATTTATTATCTGAAAGGTAATTTTTAGTAAGATGTTCCATTATCATTGTCGAAAGTTAAATTTTGTGTGCCAAATCTCGCGTATAAGAGCTGCGCAAATTCTGCCTCAACTGTTTATAGAACTTAGAACGGACACTTATAATATCCTGCCTATGTTCTACATTTTCCTGATTGAAATCGGATAGGTGACACCTAAACGAAGCTACGTACGTGATCGAACCTCGAGTGCATATTTTTGCCGAAACCATTCGATTCTGCGATTCTGACACGTTCCGCAAGGATTTCCTACAGAAATATGGATTTTCTCCGTGTATATATTTCAAAGAAATCCTTACCAATTTAAGTAGGCAAAAGTCCCCTGAACACATCTGAGTAAAATGGACAGTGTTTCTCCCGAGACAAATCGCCCAAGTATTATCGGTTGACATATAAAGTACATACTTAATGGAAACAAAACGATATTTAAATGATTGAACTATTGATTAAAGGAAAACAAAAGCAGTCAGCAAAATACATGTTTGTCCAAAGGGTAAATTTCGCGTAGATCTACTATAACTGGTCTACGTGACTGTATGCTTTCTTTGATTTTTTTCAGCGTGTTTATGTTTATGTTTTATTTTACTGTTTCAGTTGATATGAAGATACAAGACCGAAATTACACGATGAGTCTGATAGATACAGCTGGACAGGTAAGGCTAACTTCCGGTCATTCTTGACTTCCGGCTCAGCCCCGCACTTTAAAAACAAGTGAAAAATTTTTAAGCCGAGGAACGGTTTACACTGGGTGTTGGAGGTGGGCGTCACTCATGCAGTGTTATAATTAAGATATATATGAGATACCGCTGATACACCAATTGTTTACGCATAAAGTCATATTATTTTTTATAAATGACTGTACTTTTCCAAATGATTCATCCCAGAAGGGCGGAAAACAGCACCGCCGCCACATTGATATCTGCTTCTGCTACGCCTCTCCATGTTTCATTGCAAATTAGAAAAAAAAGTAATTTAATCTCTTGCTGTTATGAATGTATCAGGTACTGACCGAAATATATACTGTATGCACGACTTTGGGGAAAGATAAATTATATTAATATATCAAATTCTAATAAGGTAACAATTAAATGACAGTGGATATATATGATTTGCTAGGTGAAAGGTTTCTTCACACCGTAGTTGAAATTCAAAAGGAATCAGTTTTCATATCTAATATTTTATCTGTAAAAGGAAAGTTTGCGGTAGAATTGAGTTTCATAACCATAAATTACAATACATTGTACTGGAATTTGAAAATGATATATCTATTGTCGCTCTTGCGATGTTATTATTATTGCCAAATATGTTTTTGTCGTGTGTGCATACTTTTTGGTCTGGTGCTTTGCACCTGTTACAAAACATAACTTGTCACATTTACGCCCTAAAACTTAGTCAGTAAAATGTTTGGTTTTCGAAAGTCGTCTGCTTTTTATTGGTTCATTTGAATCACTTTCATTTCTCTTTACAGGAGACTTACGACCGCCTACGAACGCTGTCATACTACGACACAGATGTGTTTGTCGTCTGCTTTACAGTTGCCGATCATGACTCTTTCGAAAATGTTAAATCGAAATGGATCCCTGAACTAAAGCAGTATCGCCCGAACACTCCGTATATTTTAGTTGGCACACAAACTGACCAGCGGGAGACAAACGCAGACGACAGAGAGCACGTGCGACATAATTCAACAAACCAAATCAAACTTCAGACGAAGTGCGTTTCCGTTAAAAAAGGCAAATCTGCGGCTAGAAAATTAGGAGCAAAGCAGTATGTAGAATGTTCGGCTTTACTGGGTGAAGGCGTAGCAAACGTTTTCTCGTCTGCTTTGCAAACTGTAGTAAAACCAACCAAGAAAAGGAAATCACTGTGGAAAGGTTTCATGTCAACATTTAAATCGAAAAGATCGGACAGTGGGACAGCTGTCAATGACTGATACCTTAACAATACTGAGTGTTCTCTACCAGACTGCATTTTTGGTAGCCTGTGAACCGCAAGTCAGATTTGTACCATGGTGCGAAGCAGTTTTGAGAACTTTGTCTTTCAGTGTGACGGGGAGTGCAATATTTGAGTGAACGCCTAAGCCATATAATCGTGAAACTTCTGTCGAAACATACATGTATGTTAGGTGACAATCATACTGCTGCCAAAGGCGTTGTGAATTTCTTATTTATATTTCACTATAAGTTTGTATTGATACATGTACAATTGTGGTTAACAAACTAACGCCTATATTGTTGAACTATTAAATTGTTCGAAATGATATTTAGTCGTATTTCAAACCTTACTGATATCGAAGTCTGAAGTCAAATCCAAACAAATGTCCATGTCCTCTTCTAAAGATGCAATCTTACAAATTCGAACTTAGATTTTGTACTTGAAAACCAGTCCCGAGAAAAATACCGTGAAGTATTGGTCCCCAAGGTCAGCACGTATGTACATAGGTGACATGCACTGCTAAAGCTGCGTTATTAAACCCAAGTTTGACATTCCAACGTCGATGTGGTCATTCCGCAGCCTTAGGGCTAGGTAATCTGCCTATGTTTACCTAACTAAGCGTATAGTCCCATGAAACACGAGGGCCAAAATGGCCCTATATTGCTCACCTGCGACTTACGACAATATGTGACCAAACTTCAACTCTAAACTATAATCATAAACACAAACATTCTGCTTGACCTTGACAAGGCAAATCTTTTGACCAATTCACATGATGATTGGGTTTTAAATGTAACCTGTATGGCATATACAAGGTTTTTAACTGGGTGACCAAGTTTTTTTACCTCAGATTACCCATATTCATACTCGACTTAATTTCATCAAGACAATCATACTGACAAAGTTTTTACCCCGTGACCTAGTTTTTGACCCTAGATGACCCATATTCGAACTCGGCCTAGATTTCATTAAGGCAATAATACTGACCAAGTTTCATGAAAATCTAATGAAAAATGCAACCTCTTGCATACACAAGGTTTTTCTATGATTTGACCCTTTGACCTAGTTTTTGACCTCAGATGACCCATATTCGAACTCGACCTATACATTGTATTTCATTAAGGCAATAATACTGACCAAGTTTCATGAAAATCTAATGGAAAATGCAACTTCTATTGCATACACAAGGTTTTTCTGTGATTTGACAAAGGCCTTTGACCTAGTTTTTGACCTCAGATGACCCAGAATGACCTATATTTCATTAAGGCAATAGTACTGACCAAGTTTCATGAAAATCTAATGAAAAATGCAACTTCTATTGCAAACACAAGGTTTTTCTGTGATTTGACCCTTTGACCTACTTTTTGACCCTATATGACCCATGTTCGAACTCAACCTAGATTTTATCAAGGTAGCCATTCTGACCAAGTTTCATGAAGATCCAGAGAAAAATGTGGCCTCTATTGCATAGACAGACGACAGACATCGGCAATCACAATCTCACCTAAGCACTAAAAACAAAAACTTAAAAAAACTGGACAGGTACTAATTTAAAAACCAACACAAAACACTGCTACAGTATATCTGGGTGTTTATTGTTTACAAAAATACAGTGGGATTTCAAAAAGTTACTATTGCACATGTTGATATGTAAGTTGTTATCTAAAACATCAAATAAAATACACAGACAGACGCTGTCATAAATAAAATCACATTGTTACATGTCATATATATAGTTATGTACATTGTCATGAATGCAAAAACCAAAAATTTACATAACTTAAATCATCTGCATTCTTGAATAAATAAAAAAACAGTTAAGATATGTTTTCAACTTTACAAGAGGATAAAAATAATCCAAAAGCTGTTAAGACCATTAAAGTAAGATCATTTTAAAAGCCATTTACAAAAATGTGTAAGTTCTGGAATGTTTTAAGGATAGGATGGAATGCATCTAAAAATTAATCTACTATAAAAATATATCTCTTTCCATCTAAAGCACCAAATAGTAAAACTGCACAGTACATACTTTGCCAGCTGAACTCAAAAGTTTGGTTGCTAAGCCATACACTTTTCCATTTTGAAATTCATCGATTTATAGCAATGGCACAATTTTCTACAAAGAAGTTAGTAATTTCATGAACCACCATTTTGTCAGCATCAAAGCACACAAGCCATTATTTATAAAACAAAAACCAGATTTGTCATGTTAAAAAGTCACCGTAATAAAAATAAAAAAATGTGTTCATTTTGAAAATCTTATTTAATTTCAGATGCTATATTGTTACTCAGAATGTTTTTAATGGAAATCTGAACAGTAAAAAATAAGTTCAGACAACATGTATATTTAGGCTGTAATGGATTCATACTAGTTGCTAAGGTCTTTAATTGAAATAGCGCAGTGAGACTCAAATGTTCTTTCTTACCCTGCCCTACATTGTAACCAGTTTTTTGACATAACGAGGGTTGACTGCAAAACTGTTGTAACTCCTTCTTTATTATGAAGAAGTTACTGCAGTTTTGCCATCAACCCTCGAATTATTATTTAATACAGTTGTAAAAAAAAACCTGGTTTATTTTTTTTTCTAAATGTATGCAGTGGTGCATCAATAACAGATTCATTATTTGAAATCCAAGTGCACATTAAATTCTTTCCATGGGTGTGTATGTCTAACATTTCTTCTTTATCGTTATTATTATTATTATCCATTTACCAACAGATTTACCATTTACACCCCATTAATTAAAACACCGCACCTATGTTGATAATGTCATGATATTTTTCCTGTAAGTGGTTAAAGTAATATTATTACTCATATAGTATCAATGTCTACTTTACTGGTATATAGCACACACTTCTAACTAAAATCGTGGCAAATTTTAAACGCGTCTCACATCTGCCTACTTTACGTCCATGCCATAATTTAAAAAAATCGTGAAAATGTTGTATTTTTCGTAAGTACTTGCATCGCATATGGCTACAAAAATAAAACACATACATGTATTATAAAGGGAACCAGGAAAAACCGTAGGTGAAATCAGTTTTAATTAAACAGATGTTTAGTTCTGTGAAAGGTAACCTTATCTGGTAAATGCACGCTTTTGAAGTTACGATTAACAGGAACTGTACATCCTTGTTCATCCAATTCTTCTAAGTATGCTAAAAAAATTAAGAAACAATCAATTAAAGGAAGTTTTATATGTCCAGTTAAGATCACTTGTGGAAACAAACTCCAGTAACTATCATAATGATTTTAGTTCTTTTGCGGAAATTGGCATTGGTTGTTCTTGCCTTTCTCTGTCATGGTTTGTCCGCCTCTGTGGTCAAGTGTTTAGAGCGGCAGACTTAAAATCACTGTAACCTCTCATAGTCTGAGGGTCATGGGTTCGAGCCCCGCTACCGGCCATGTCTCTTCATATGAGAAATTTGGCAGATTTTTTTACGGAGGATAGGAGTCTAGCACTGGTTATACCCAGGAACAAGTGTTAGGTAAACTGTCCGCCTGTTAAAATGACCAAAAATACGGATGGAATGGGTGCTAAACTCCTACAACAACAATATCTGTCATGATTGTGCGCATGTGCAAATGTATTGAGATTAAAATTAAATTGTGATAGACAGAAATCTTGTATAAATCTTCGGTAAATGTATATAACTCTAAACTTATGCTACTTCAGTTGTGCGGTAATCAAATACTCCTAAATATGATATTTTACAAGTCCTAATCTTTTTAAATATTCAGCTACTTGAAACTAGTGACCTAGAATACATATCATATGTAAATCACCTTAAACATATGTAAATAAGAATACGCAATACGAGGCCAATATCATATTAATTCCTAAATTCTTACCCTAATTACATCTAAAACTGAAGTTTTTTTGTATTTGACAAGATAAACAACTCTAAAAACTATTCTAACATGGCTCATTTATAAGTTTAACGTAGAAGAACATAAAGTGTTGTTAATCCTACAATAAACAACAGTTTAATGCACTGAACAGGTAAGAGACCATTATGGCGTAAAAAATGACATCATACTTAACCGCATTATGAACTGTCATGAGATTGACAAGCTCAGTGTCATTTACATGTACTTCTTTGAATAAATCTTAACTCGTGAGCAATCAAGTTTGTGGAGGCTTGATACACGTTTTTTTCCGTGGGTTCTAGAATCACAGCATTTAAGACGGAAATAAAATCCTTGCCAATAAACTGTGTATTACAGTAATAAAGCAGTTCTACAGCCCAGAATGCTGAATGTTAAGTCGTTTTTACATAACCATTTTGGTTACATAAAAAAAATAAATCAACATTTTCAAGAGCAATTCTACGGTTCCTTAACATAATTTAAAACTATTGATCTCCAAGATTTTAAGGTGATTTCTTCTGTACCTCGTGCTACGAAAATTCCGTGGGAGTAAGCCCGAATGAAAATTTATAACCAAGTTTTAGGGTTATTGCTATTGTGACTCTTGCTCGACTGTGCCTTACAAGTAAGCTTAGATGCAAACATAGGATTTCGTTTATAATTTCCTAACACATATGATTATAAGTCACAAATTTATCACAGTAAACTGACAATTATGAGTTACATCGTAACATGTAATCTACTTTTTGCACCATTGTAGAATATCAAGGCTTTAAATGGAACAAGGGAGACAATCAAAGGTAATTACTACCTGTTGAAATGAAGAGTTGTCTGCCCCTTTCACCACAGTTCACAACACAGACGTGGATATACATAGTGTCATGTGTAGACACTCTCTTGATAATCTCGTTGATTACAACATACATCCATTACACTAATTGCTTTAAACAGCAATATATACATGACATTGTACTCCTGAAGTTCAGATGTAACTCGAGCACTTACACAATATCTTCTCAATTGTTTACACATTTTCATTTTCTCCTTTGAAATTTATGCTAGTTTTTCCTCTCACTGTCATCTGACCAATCCAGTTTTCTGCGGATACAGCTCTATTCAACCTCTATACAGTTGACCATGTGTAACTGGCCACATGAATTACTCCACATCTCCGCCCACAACTAGTTATATCCAAAATGGCTGAGTTTTACAGCAAATACACATGTAGTAAGCGACCACCTGCAGAAAGTGGCAGCATTTGTCATACCCCTAGGATAGCTTCAGCCTTAACTATTAAAACATCACAAACATGAAATCCTTTCCAGTAAGTTGTTTACACAGTTTTGCCCTAAGTATTTGTCAATGAATAGATTTTCACTTTGCCATTTCACAGGTAAGAAACACCAAAATATCAGCACATTTCCTCCAATTCTTAAATCCATCTGCCGTCTGCTCCAATAATGCCAGCCATTCTCTTCTACAGTAAAACTCCAACATCAAACAAGATATACATTCATGTTTTCATGCCTGAAGCAGCTTTGAGCTTCCTGTAATATCCTTATTCTAGGGCCCATTGGGACCCCTATTTTCTCCAGACGGTCTTCAGTCATATATGGAAGCTCTATCATCCCTATATGTTCAGACTGGAAGTTGGATACGTATTTCTGTAAAAATAAAAGACTCTTATAAGAATTTACCAAACTTTCATTTATAGATTACTTGGCAATGCTTACAATATATTTTTTAAAGTCCCAGTAACACAATTACAAGTAGCTCTTACCAAGAAAGGTGTCTTACCGGCGAAAATTTTATTTGTACTAAAAACATTCCTTACTTTGTTTTTTAAATCAATAAATACAGGCAGTGTTTTTTTCAATGATATTGCAAAAAATAAGATGGGCTTTATGGCAACTACTTTACATGAGGAAACAACTTGCCTATGAAAGTAAGACATATGTCAAATTTGTTTTAGAGTGAAAAGAACATGGTTCTACCATTAGCCTATCAGTAAATTAATTTTACTATATCAGTAAATTCAAAGTGATCCTGTGACTTTAAGTACAAGGCATTTAACACTTTCTGCTTTGCTTATCAAGTTATTTTATTTTATAGATTGAACAAGAGCTGTCCCTCCCAAGTGACGAATGCCCCCGAAAGAGGTGCCTCACAGTCTGTGTCCTCTCCATGTGCTCAATAAATGTGCTATGGAATTTTAAAATCCTTCCATACATGACAGAGTAATCATGCATACAGTATTCCATTACTTTAAACACTAAGTGTGACCTTGACCTTTTGAGGTAGGGACCTGGGTCTTGCACGCGACACATCCGCTTGATGTGCTAGACATTTGTGCACAGTTATTTTAAAATCCTTCAATGCATAATAAAGTTATAGTCCGGACACAAATGTATGCATATATAGAGGATTCCATTACCTTATAAACTCTAAGTGTGACCTTGACCTTTGTGGTAGGGATGTGGGTCATGCACGCGACACATCGTCTTGATGTGCTAGACATTTGTGCCAATTTATTTTAAAATCCTTAAGGCATGACAAAGTTAAGTTCTGGACACGAATGTGTGCATATATGCTTATATAGAGGAATCCATTACCTTCAAACTCTAAGTATGACCTTGACCTTTGAGCTAGGGACGTGGGTCTTGCCGCACCCCGCCGTCTTGATGTGCTAGACATTTGTGCCAATTTATTTTAAAATCCTTCAATGCATGACAAAGTACAGTCCGGACACGAATGTGTGCATATATGCTTATATGGAGGAATCCATTACCTTCAAACTCTAAGTATGACCTTGACCTTTGAGCTAGGGACGTGGGTCTTGCACACGCACGTCGTCTTGATGTGCTAGACATGTGTACCTAGTTATTTTAAAATCCTTCAATGCTGACAAAGTTACGTCCGGACACGAATGTGTGCATATATAGAGGATTCCATAACCTTCATACTCCAAGTGTGACCTTCACCTTTGAGGTAAGGATGAGGGTCTTGGCACCGACACGTCGTCTTGATGTGCTAGACATGTGTGCCAAGTTATTTTAAAATCCTTCAATGCATGACAAGGTACGGCGTCCGGACACGAATTTGTAAGGCTCAGGGCCGGACGGACGAGACGGACAGCGGACAGGCGGACGGACGGACAGGCGACGAGACGGTGCCCCGATTTAAATATGCCACCTCCACTCGGGGGCATAAAAATTATTTTGCCAAACCCTCCTGAATTTTTAAAATGGATTTATCCATTATAATTATTAGATCTGGACTATACCATTTACTTCTCCAAGGGGTGTTCTCTAATAATTAACCTACAAACAATGGACTTCGACAAAGGATGGTCTACACTGGTTGAAAAGTCTGCTGTATCAACTTTCACAAAAGAAGGGTTATGGAGCAAAAGATTTTCATGGAAATTCTTTAAAATTACATACCTTATAACCCAATTTTTCAAGGAAGAGCTCCAACAATGGCGGTTCTGACCCAAAAAACCTGAAACAGAGGTAACAAACAATTAGATATACATGTATAACTGAACCTGCGACCCTGGTCAACGGCACAAAGTAATTGCTTGCTTTCAGCAGCCATAATTGTTATATCTAAAACTTTCACCATTGATATAAATAAACCTATATTAGTAGAAACCTTCATACATGTGTACTTGGCTATATTTTGTACTCTTTTAGTTGCCTGTCTGAACTACCAATGTTACTCTTTTCTGATATGAATCTAAATAAGGCAGACTGGAATTACATGATATAATTATAAAATCTAAGATTTTGGTCACTGAGCTAGCTGTTATGGGGACATGGTAGAGCTTGCTTAGCAAACCAGGAATCCCCGAGTGCAAATCTAGCTCAGGGTGATGAGAATTTTCCCGGTTACATCTGTACCAAGTACATGAATATTAATATTACAAAAACTTAATGAGCCCTACTGCAGGACAATCAACCCTTAGGCTCACCAACTTAGTTACTACAGTGCTACTGATCTGAATACCAGCCAGTTCATTTATCAACTTCACAGGACCTGAGAAACATACACGTAACTAGCATTGGCATAGACAGTACTGGTTGATTCAACTTCAAAAGACTCCAACTGTTTCGACATTTGTTTTATTCAGCACTTACTAGTGTAATGTCAATTTTGATTGGTTTAAACAGTATTTATTCAATAAATGCATATACAATATTTCAGTTAAATAACAGCAAGGATCGAGTAGAAAGCTCTCAGCTTATTTAAGAACTCTCTCCAATTTTGATTGTTTTATTAAACATTTGGATGGTTCAACTCAACAGTTGTAAGTCCTTTTACTTTATATAACTTACAAGTAAACCCTCAATTTGTATTTACAGAAGGAGCAAAAACTTGCATATAACAACCGAAACTCACTTTGTAAGTTTGTTGACCCGTTTTGGGTTGGTCAGTGACGGTACCCAGTCTCTAAACCTCTCCTGCTCGGCCATGGTTCTGTCTATCATGTTTGGGAAGGGGCGCTTTGGATTGTCTCTCAAGTCTCGCAGTTCACGTTTAACGGTATCTAGGTCATTTACCATGGTGTTATGGGTACGGAGTTCTGACGATAAATGAGCGACACTCCTAGCTAACGTCACAACATGCGACTCCAGTCTCTGGAATCTTTTGTTGATATT
This sequence comes from Saxidomus purpurata, assembly GCA_022818135.1. Lineage (NCBI taxonomy): Eukaryota > Metazoa > Mollusca > Bivalvia > Venerida > Veneridae > Saxidomus > Saxidomus purpurata. The sequence goes on along the minus strand of JAFMSR010000001.1, from coordinate 16,081,177 downwards.
TCTGAAAAGTACAAATAATGGAATAGTTTGAGTACCAAAGATAGCTGTAAAAATGTCTCTTTCATCTTCATGATTTAATGCTCTAGAAGAGCTTTATTGCCCTGGAGACTTTAACCCTATACCAACATAACTCAATGATGGAACTGGCCCTCTTAATCTTGGAATTACCTGAGGATTAACAAGACGCTAGGTGTCAATCTTATTATGTCTATACCTACCACAAATAAATGTACATGGAAAAAGTTTGAATGGATTCTTTTGTTATAAATACTCAGAGATCAACAAAGGTTGAGGTTATAGCATAATTGGCATCATGTTAATTGACCAGTTGAACAGTAAACAGTCCAAGAAGTGACTGCATGCACAGATGTGCAGTTTTTGAAAACTACATGTGGAATGCCTGAATATTTACACATCCAAATTTGCTCAGTTCAACAGAATAAAATTTAATGTATTGTTTAGGATGTGAGAAAAAAAACATCAAAAACTGAAGTCAGCTTTAAAACAAACATACTTGAATTCTTTAGAGTGATGTTTGTGATGGATCTGTTTCCCTGGTTTGTATTTCGCTTCCCTTCTGAATGAACTTGTATCCGAGCTTCCTATGCTCCATCTTCTTTGCCGCCCAATAGGGGGCGGGCCTAACCCTTGACCTTTTCCTGGGGCAGTATGCGTATGCAAGCGATGCCCTACAGGTCGTTCAGGGACAACTTTATTTTGAAGGTCATGATACTTGTATTCAAGGTTGTGAAGCTGATCTCTGAGTGTCGTAACTTCCCTCGATGATAAGATATCTCCGGCAGGATGGTGATGCTCCGTGTCATGAGATTCCACGGTGAGTATTGTGTCATCAATATCAAACGAAGGATTGCTTTCTGTGTCACTACCCGATTCTCTTACATCATTGAGACTAGCACCAGCAAACTGAGACCCTGAATTATCAGAAACACGTAACTGATTAATTTTGTAACAATTCGTTCCACAGTCACTTTAAGTCAAATATTTTTTAAACAGATTAGGATATCTCTTCCTTTAACTGAAAGCATCACAATCATACTGTAAATTGAATAGCATTCGTGATTTTCACAAATTTTCCACTTCAATAGTTTAACATCTAGCAAAAGATTCATTGCGCATAATTTTTATATTTACAGTTACAGAATTCTCCTTTGGTGAATTTAAAATTTGCAAATGAGTCTGTCTCCTCCCATATCATGAAATTTTTGTCATTTGAAAATTAACCGATTTACAGTACTTGATACATCACAACTTATCAGTATAAACTGTAAAAGCATACAAGTTTGCGAGCATAAAATTTCATGGATATTTAACAAAATCAAACACTATGGGCATTTGAATACATGTTTTTTTTTCTTAAAAGAAAAGGTTACTGTTGGAGGATTTTTGAATGGGATCAAAATTTTGTGGGTCCATATGCCAAGCAAATCAACAGATATAAGAGCCCCATGACTATTAATGGTTGCTTAGTAACAAGGTCTTAATCATATCTATTTAAGGACTTCTAAAGTTATTTACTGATCTTTTAAAGACTAGCCCATTTGGTGTTACTGTTTAAAATAAAAACAAAATATTTTTCTACCTTTTGACTTGTATCCACGATTCTTCCCTTTCTTTGTCCTGGCTGGCCTTTCCATTCTAAAGTTTACTTCGGATGTTCTCCTCGGTTTTCTTTTAGCTTGTCCGTCTGCTTCATCTAGTGCTGGATTTGCAGACGACACATTTGTTGCACTTATTGACCTAGGCAAGTTTAAGTTTAACTCCGTTTGTGGCGAATCTGGCGGAGTGTTTGAGGGGGATAAGGGAGGTAATGGCGGTGTCACTGAACCTGTGCTCTCACTACGCGAGGGTGGGTTGTAGTCGAAAATGCTATGATTTTGAAAGTCAAGAGACATATCGTGTGATTGATCATGTGATCTGTCGCGGAAATCGTCAAAGTTATATCCACCTGAATTTTTGCGATCTTTACTAGCAGCTTGCAAAGCCGTTGTGAAGTCTGAAGAAAAGTTCCTTTGGTGATTAGAAATTTTTGCATCACTTCGAACATTGTCATTAGACTGATGAGGAAGGGGCATTCTAGGCCTGTTTTGTCTCTGTGAGGGGCTTGCAGGTATATTTGGCCCTGGAGGTTTCCTTGCGGATGATGGTCTACTTCCCGGATTATCCGGATATTTTGATGCTGGTCCAATAGCGTAACTTGGACTTCCTAGACTGGTAGGACTGGGCTGACTTAAACTGGAATGTGAACTATGACTTAATTTGCCATAGTTATTGTCTGTTACAGTAGAAGTTTGCACTTGTAAATGTTTTGGGACTGGTTCCTGTGATAGTCGACTTTGCTGACTAGAAGACGACTCATCCAAGTGCCCCTGGGTACTTGAACTCTGACCCATGGGACTTTCTCGTTGATGTGAGGTATATGCATGACCTTGACCTTGGTTGTCAAGGTGTTCCTGACTGTGAGACTGGCCTTGACCTGGAAGGTGCTGTTCCTGTGCCTGGAAATAGGCTTGCATCTGGGCTGGGGCAGGGGCTGATACAGGTCTGTTTGACATCTGGGATGGAGGCTGAGCAAAGGTAACCTAGAAAAAAACAGACGCAAATAAGGAAAACTAGTTACATCAAAATTACTGTAAAGTCTAGGATGGTCAGAAAAAAATTGTATGGTTACATATTTTAATGAAAATGTTGCACAAATACAATTTTTCAAAACAAGATTTCATGATTACTGTAAAAAATTTCATATTCATGAGTTGTTATTTCACAATTTTCCATTTATATTCAAGGTTTTGAATTCGAGCGAGCACTATTTAATATGAATTATTTTCTTTTTTTCAATCAGTGTGTTTGATGACTTCATGAAGTGCTTCATTTGTGAAATTAAAATCTTGCAAAAAATACATTAGTCACTCATACAATATTACAGAAAGAACTTCTTCCTAGATTTAACAATACAAGCAGATACAGAAGGCTAAAGAAATCTTTACTACGTGATCTTTATAAATATAAAGAAGTACTGTTCAAATTCACTTTGGCAAATATTTTTTAACGTCACAGATTCTGGGCTCCATAGATATAACAACAAGAGCTGTCAGAAGGACAGCGCGCTCGACTTTTTTAGTGCTTGCCTATAAAACAAAACTTTGACAGTTAAGGGCACACAAGACTTTAACTAGGAATTTCTAAGTACAAATCAAGAAACATTTTCACAGAGTTATCTTCTCTTGCTTACAGATTATGACTAAGGTCTCATGATGGCACATAAGAACTCCAACTTCCAAAGTAATATCTCAAATGCAGGGATCAGGAAAACCGAAAATTTGCCGGTCTGGACCGATTTTCAACTTGCTGGACCGATTCACGTCACCAAAAGTTGCTTAAAAATTGGTCCTAGATTTTTTTTTTAAAAGTCATAAAATCGCTCAAATATGACAAAAGGAGTTGCTTGTGTAATTACACATAGCATCTGTGTTATTAGCACCTATCCAATACCCCAATAAACGTGTCATGTTAACCCCCCGCGGTCTTTACCGAAGGTCCCTTGGCCCCCGGGCCCGCTAACACGTTATTGATTAAAGGATTTTATTAATGTGTTTGCAGCTCCGATTGACTCTATGCCAGAACGATTGTCTTCAGGCCGCTAATATTACCTACACTTTGCCAACATTACTTGTCATTATGTGTTATTATGGTTTTAATTAAAACGATTCGGTCCACGTGTACTTTTGACCGGTAAAACAGATGAAAACCCAAGAGTTAATTTTTATTACTCAAATACGGCTATATAATGTATCATGTTCGGGTATTCAATGCCTCTGATTTATTGTTGAAATGGCACAACGCAACATATTTGCGATGTTCAAAAAATCAAATGACCGAAATGGCAAACCGGCTTAATTATGATAATCGGGAGAACAATAACGAAACAAATAACCTGACCGGCAACCGGTAGTAAATGCTTCGAAAGTCGGAAGGGCAAACCGACAGATAATGTTAATCGGTCTGGCAACCCGAGAGGCATAAAAAAATTATTCAAAACATAACCAGGCGACAAAAATTAAATAGCCTATACCTGACACATGGATTATTACAAAACTTTGAGGGGGTTACTTTTAAACTTATCAGTTCTAATCGAAATTGAACACACTTTCAATGATAAAATCACATGGAAATTATTATGTTTATTTATGAAAACTGGCTCGATATTTTTCTTATTACTTAGAAATTCCGTTTCTTATTCTTTTTATGGCGAAAATTATGTAAAGTTTATCCCTTAGAAAATGGACGCTCCATGTGAACGGCGCATTTTTTTATCGACTCGTGAGATTTACTTATCATAATGAAAGAAGATAAACATTTTCGTTTTTGGAAATATATTGGAATCCAAAGGAGGCAACGAAATACTTTAACCGTTCCATGATCATGCACAACATTGAACAATATTTAAATCACGTACAAATTTTTCATTTTTGCCCCCCTTTTTTTTTTTTAACGTTCGTCCTCGACTTGTCCGGACCGATTGAGATTTCAAAATTTCCTGACCCCTGCTCAAATGGTTAAGTCAACAAGTGGACAAGAATGAAAATTTTAACTGAGTTTCTAAGTCAAAAAGGGCCATAATTCAAATAAAATCCTTGACAGAATTACCTTCTCCTGCCCATGTTTTTGGATCATGATAGTAAACAAGTATTCCAACTTTCAAATTAATATCTCAAACAGTTCAGTCAAAAAGTGGACTGGTACGAAAAACTTAACCAAGATTCTAAGTCGATAAAAGGCCTTAATTTTTAAAACAAATCCCTGACAGAGTTACCTTCTCTTGCGTACAGATGGGGGTAATGATGTGAAATAGCATTAAAAGTTTCAAAGCAATATCTCAAAGGGTTAAGGCAATAAGTGGATTTTACCCATATTCAATGTATTTTCTAAGTAAAAAGGGGCATAATTCTGTCAAAAACCTTGACAGAGTTATGTCCTCTTGTCTGTTGATGAAGGTCGTGATGGTAAACAAGTATGGTTAGTTTCAAAGCAATACCTCCAATGGTTTTGAAATAAAGTGAGGTGGTACAAAAAACTTAACCAAGCTCAATACACTTTTTAAAAAAAAGGGCCATAATTCTGTCAAAAACCTTGACAGAGTTATGTACTCTTGTCTGTAGATGGAGGTTATGATGGTAAACAGTATGGTAAGTTTCAAAGCCATACCTCTAATACTTCTGAAATAAAGTGGGGTGGTACGAAAAACTTAACCAAGGTGTGACGCCAACGCCGACGCCGGGGCGAGTAGGATAGCTCCCCTTTTCATAGAAAAATCGCAAAAAGCAACATGACTGAAATGACTTTTTTTAACAAACTTAACTAATGGAATGATAAGCTTAAGAATCCTGGGTACTGTACTTACAGAGTGCTGTCCTATATTGTTTGCCACTCTTTGTGGTGACTGATGACCGTAGGAAGACCTTAACTGGTCTCCTCTCCTGATATTCGAGTCCCCGTAAGGAGGGACTTGAACCTGTGGCCCGTACAGTTTATTCCATGCATTCCTAAGGTCATTGCTGGCAACTTTGACAGGACTGAAACATAAATTCAGTTAATTACAACAATAAATTCACTCTACATGTACCTACGGCAAAAGAAAATTCTTCCAAGTGCATATCACAACAATACATTAAAAATCCTATTTGTAGACCTTGTATTGGGTGTACTCCTTAAAAGACTAATCTTGACTCTTCCTTTTAAAAGAGTAATGTTATTTTGACAGTAGCGTGCCCGTCCTGAATTATCAAAAGTTTTCTAAATACATTAAGTCCATCTGACATGATTTGTTTACTTTTCAATAGAATATTTTGTTTTTAAACAGATCAACAATATGTAAATACTGTTACAAATAGGTACTGCAATAAATCATGTTGTTCAGAATAACCTTACCTCGGAGGTTTATTACTGTTTTCACCAATTTGTGGGTTGCCTCCCCTGTTACCATAGCTATTTGGAGACGATACACCACCATTATATGGGCCGTTTTCGTGACTGTTGCCTCGGGCTAACCCTGGTCGATTCTGAGGGGTCGCTCTAGATGGGGCAGACTGTCTAAATGCGACTGCCGATGGAGGACGACTTATAATCACCTCAGCTCTCGAACCCTGAACTCTTTCAGACGGCTTGGACGGCTGAAGGGACATTAATAATAAACAGCTCTGTTTTAGCACAGAATATTTCATCAGACACTGATATGTACAATTCTGTTGTACACTTGATTGTTATTTATTATACAAATAATTAAATTGAAATGGAATGCACCATTAAAAACTGTAGAGAGTTACAGATGAATTTATTCTACAAGGTTTGATCTTAAGAACACTATAAATCTCCGAGAAATGATAATAATTTATTACATTTAAAATGATGTCATTTCACAAGGGTGTACTTTGGAAAAGAACTTAACATATCTTAATACAAATGCCCATAAAGTTTAAATAGATACTTCAAGAATGGCAAGCAAAAATGAACACAATAAATTAAATATGAGTACTTTTAAAGTGCCATGTTTCTGTATGAATTGCAACTGATTTATTCTTTTAAGAAGAAATGAAAGAAATTAACTAATGATCAGTGAATACCAAGGTTTTGGTTTGTGAATTGCTGGTTTTCTTTGAACATAATTTGATCTGAATTCATAATGTTTGCAGATAAATCTAAGAGAACCCGTAAACATTACATTACAGCAGTTGTTTTTGTAGCTATTTCCAGCAGAAATGATGCTGGTGACACAATGGTAGATCTGCATATCATACAAAGGCCCCCTAAAAGTGACAAATAGTATGGATTTCACACAGCAGAGCTCAAAACATGCTAACAAATCTCTAATTTTATCATTTATACAAGTCATGTACTAATTCATTTATTCTCGATTGCGAAACAAGTTCTTATAAATTAGATTTATCTAATTCTAGTCTCGAGACTCATTCCATATGAAATCAATCTCAAAGAGAGAGAGAGGCAATGTGGATATATCTATCTGTGTCTTGCCTAAGGACACAACCACTGTGACACTGGTGGGATTCGATCCTGAGGTGAAGCGCTACGGCTGCACCACAGCAGCTCCTCAAGTCTCTTGTTAAGGTATCTCAACAGTATTATGGATCAACCAACTCTGTACCATAAAATCAGTTAGCGTAAAGACTTTTATCATAAAAACCAATAAACTTCATCCCCACCTTTCTCATTTGAACAATGGCTTCAAAGATCTTTGTGTTTGTAAATCAGGCTTTTTAGAAACGTTTGCTAATTTATTTGATCTTTTTCAAATACTTTCATGTGGATGGAAAAGTACTACCCTCTTTGTACATATTGACGCAAAGTTAGAATTTATGATTTAAAATACCTGCGCCCACAAAATCATTCCTCAGTACAACATTTCTACTGGATTTTGTTGTTGGATAAACGTTAACAGTTCATGCAAAACATCACATTCCTGGTGTATAATTTTGCTGACAAGTGCTATATATATATAATAGCTATCTGATATAAACATGCAGGTGAAATCTACTGGTTTATGCTATATTAGTTGACAAACAAACAAAATCCTCAAACCTACCACATAACCTTGCTGTGACCTCTGCCTTGTGTGTTGACCAGACAGCGGCCTGTATCCAGGACCGTATCCATGGTCACCTAACATAGCCGCCTCAAAATCGGCAGAATTACGAGACACGGGCTGGGGAACCACCATGATTTCCCCATCGTCATCATCTAATATCTCGCTACTGCCACCATGGAAACCGCCACCAAAATAGCCCTGTCATGCAAGTGCACAAAGAAATAGGGGTTAGGTGCAGTACACACACACACAAACAAACAAACATGTCACCAGAAGAAAGGTTAACAAACAATTTCCACAATACATTGACTTTCCTAGTAGACTGGTATCATTCTGTCTCAGCTTACTCATCGAAAATAGGGCATTATGGGTAAATTTTATCATTTCCTCATTGGGTAATTTAGAACGGAATTCAATGCCTTTTCAACGGCATTTGTATAAGAACTCATAGCCAAATACATGTATTGAAATTATATTCACCCGACTCAGTGATTGAAATCACAAGTAGCATGTGAAAGCATTCAAAGTGGTTTTCATCCAGTAATTTTACATAATGGTGAAATTTAGGTTTTAACTTCAAACAGCACGCTTCAAAGTCAAGCCTCCAGCAAATCAATATTTTGAAGAAATAGCGTATGATCTAATTCAGAGCCACGAGTTTGTAATCACAGTTATACAACTTCAGAAGATTTAATAAATTCAAGAATTCAAGGACTTAGACTCCAGAATTCAAGGACATAGACTCCAGGACTCAAAGACTATCTAACAGTTTGAAAACCAAAATTCTCTTCCAGATAAAGGAAAGACACATTTTTTTTAAGTCTAAAATAACCATCTCTGCCATAAGGTTTCACCATCCACACATAAACTTGTCCTAAATAATATTTTCCTAAACGGCAAAGCAAAGTTCAGGTATTTAGTGATGCACTATGAATGCTCTGTCAGAATGCTTATACTAATCACTTGTTATTTTATGTCTTTTTAAAACTACATCAATTCTGAACCTGACATTGACAAGTACATGTATCTCTGATATGTACATGACATAATTTATGTATAACGTACACAGCAGTTTTTATCAAGATTAATTTAATTACTAAATTTTAATAAACACTTCTTACAACTTGCTCTAGAGACTCAGAGAGAGACAATGTGGAATTATGAATGTCATGCCTAAGGACACTACCACTACTTTGGCAATGGCGGGGATCAAACCCGGGACCCTCTGGTCCTGAGGCAAACATGCTGCCACTGCACCAAGGCTGCTCCATGCTCCAAGGCGTAGATATAGTTTTAAACCTTAACTACTGTCTTCTTTAATCAGTCGTCATTTCTGCTTTCAATTATGTATATTCAATTAAAAACTTTTATGTTTCATTTACTTAATGTAAGCTGTATAAATGCATAAGTTTTTAAACCACTACCAATTATAATTTCATGAACTATGTACATGTACTATTCATAGTGCCAAAGAAATACATGTAAATAAATACATCAATGCCTCAACATTTCTTATTTTTTAGTGGCAATACTTCTTTGTTTTTCACAAAAACATACAAACACGTGACAAGAACATCAACCCAAACCATAGCACAACACACAGAAGTGGGTGGGGTATTCTCACTACATCAGATCACACATACATACCAGATTATCTCTGCTACTGCTACGACTGGAACTTCCTCCTAGAAGGTTCTTCAACCGATCCTCTACTGACGGGCTCAAACTTGAACCATTTACCTAGAACGCATTGAGAGAAAAATCAGCTGTACATCATTTATAGTACTAGAAACGTCCGTAGCATTACGTGGATACAAAGCAAGACATCCTAAATCTCATGTCACACCTTTTATACCTTTTTAAATCATAAGCAGACTGATGGCAATCATATTTAACCCTTACCCTACTAAATTTCTTATATGTACTTGTCATTCTTTCGGTTCAAAATCAGTCATCATTAGGGTAAAAGTTAAAACTTGAGTAAAGAGTAGATGTATTTTTCCTAAAAGGACAATTTCATTTGGTAAAAGTAATAACCAAGTGTGACATGTCTCATTTAGAAATAAGCAGATCATGTAGACTATTATACATGTAGTGAAATTTTCTAAAAGCCTTCTGGTATTATAAACGCATGAACTCAACTCTATTTTCAGGTCCACTGCACAATTGCAAATAGCATCCATGTATTAATGATCATAGCATGATGATCATTCTGAAAAATAATGTTTTTCATATTTCACTCACATTATTATTTGTTGGTCTTGGACTGCCCGTCCAGGCCCGCTGGGTGACAGTAGGGGGTATACCAGACTGATCGTGCATGTTGTGTGCTGCGGTCCTTGCGTTTGGGTGTCTGATAACCATTCCCCTACCACCATTGCTACTAGTGTTGTTGGCAAAGTGGTGTTTCCGCTCATCCACTCCATGCTGAGCAACACCATTTGTTCCTATCTCTGTTGTTGACTGAAAAACAAAGATATTTTCCTTAAGACTTTTTAATCATTTACTTCTGTAAATGGGTACCAAAAATGAAAAATTCCCTGGTTCCCTCCCTCTCTCTACTAAGCAAGTGGTTCTATAATGGGTGTGTAAAGTTGCGAAAACTTATTTGGCAACAAGAGCTAAAACAAATTAAGGTAATATAAACAATAAATAACTTAAGAGATGTAGAAGCCATTCTTTATCAAAAGAAAATTTAAGACTAATTTTCATACTTACACTGAACTTATATAACTCACTAATAATATCCACGACTGGATAAAGAAATCTTGTTTCATACAAACTGGGCCTCAATTATGATATATTCCACATAGCTACAAGTCTAATCATGGTCTACACAATTTTATATTTTCAGCTGTTAATTTTTTTTAATGAGCACCCATACAAATAGTAAATGGATCTGTCCAAATTGAGACAAGTCCATCTAAGAAGCTTTACAGGGTGAAGACTATTTCTATAATACACTGTTGCTCCTGGATAGAATTCAAATGAAAGGTAAAAAAGCAAAACTTCATTTACCCCTAAACCTGCTGGCAACAAATGCATCTGAGACCAATGTAGATCATAATCAGTCTACACACCTTGGCTGTCTGATCATGATCTACAATAATTATAGTCTGCTTCTGTGGTCGAGTGGTTAGAGTCGCTGACTTGAAATCACTGTAACCTCTCATAGATTGTGGGCCATGGGTTCAAGCCCTGCTACCGACCATGTCTCTTTATGTGAGAAAGTTGGCAGTTTTTTATGTAGGATAGGAATATAGAACTGGTTCTGCCCAGGAAATTTTTCTTAGGTAATTTAACGACCAAAAATACAGTTGGAATGGGCGTAAAACACCTACAACAACAACATATTACACTGCTCTCTAGATGAAGTCAGTAAATTTTCATAAAGACCCTCTTATTCAAAGAGAATGGACAAGTCCACATTTCAAATTGAGCACAGTCAGGAATAATAACAAGTTATTGAGTAATGGTTCATTTACATTACAAGTCTGCAAACAGAATCTTTGATAGATCAAACAGCATTATTATTTAAAACTGTCAAATGATAAATGATAAAAAAAATTCTACTCATATTTGATCGTGTTAATTAAAACGTTATGACTAATTTCTAATATTTTAGAACAAGATCATAATCTTTTCAAACATAGATACTTACAATAATGTTGAAGTGTGGTTTACCCGTGTCATTACTATTCATATCTCTGCCGAGGACGCCAGGTAGAATCTCATCATTCGGGTAACCTGACGACTTAGTTGCAGGCTCCGGTAAATCTGTTATAAAGATGTTGAAATTTTATTTACTACAAACCAGAGGGTCATAGACTTACATGGCATTACATGCACCACATACATATGCTTACATCTGGCCAGAAGGTGGTAGACCAATGGAGCAATCAAAACATTATATATTATCATATAAATTACATAAAAAAAATCATAAAAAACATGAAATATACCACCATCTATTAATAAACAATCCTTGTTGCAGTACAGGTTATGTTAAAATATCTTTAAATATAATAGGTCATTCAAAGACATATCTGGTATTCTGTGACTTAAATTTGCACTGAGCCACATCTGATATTGTGTAACTTAAATTTGCGACTAGCCGTTTTCATCTGCAACTACATGTAAACACCGCCTATCAGCAACATACAATACTTAAATACACTTACATTTCATCTAACGAGCACTAAATTAAAGCATTCAGGGTCATTCAATTCATACTGTTGACATGTAATTCTGCCTCTGTAACCTGTGCACATCCATACAGTCTGATCATGATCTGCACTGTTTGCTTTTCAGTGCATAAAACTTCCGTGTTAACCCCTTTCAACAGCTAATGTCACTGCCAACACTAAAAGACAGACAAGTCTAAGTCACAAACTTAACAAGGTTAGTGGTAATGCATGTCTGCCTCCGTTGTTGAGTGGTTAGTCGCCGACTTGAAATCACTGTAACCCCTTAAGCATGGCGTCTAGGGATAGCTGTTTTATTATTTTTGAAAGTACATGTGTTTCTCAAACCAGTTTGTGTATCGCTCTTCCATGGGGCGATGCTTATCGTCTCGCCACTAGACTAGCGTTACACAGCCCTAGTACATACAGTATATAAGTACATGTGACTGTTGTCTGTGAATTAGATAGAATCTGCTTACTATTCCTAGATCCCTGTGATAAGAAAGGTGTTGGTACAGCCCCTGGAAGCTTCATGGTCCCTGGCATGTTAGACTGAGTGACTGGTGAAGGTTTGTTGGCTATCTCAGGTGAATCTGGTACCGGATGAGCAAATCCATTCTGTTCTGGCCGATAGTTGTTCTGTGAAGGAAGTTATTTGAGATTTAGTGATACATTATGCTTACAGGGCTTTGCTTCTGTGAATTAAGTAATATTTGCGATGATTCAATTTTCGATATTTTCGCAAATTCTTAATGATACCATAGTATAAGAGTTACCATTCCGACCAAAATTTTTGTTTAGTGACCACTGTATGTACCAAATGCAGAAGTGAGTGTAACTGTTACACAAACAAGAGCTGTCACATGACAGCACGCTCGACTATTCGAAAGCTTGTTGGTAAAATGGGGTTTTTGTCTAAGAACAGGAGTATTGTGTAATTGTCTACAAGATTTAAGGTCAAAGATATGAAACTTGTTCAAAGACCTTTGTAAATGTACATTGCATTCAAAGCCTTACTCTGGATTCTGCAAGCCAACTGGAGGGAGGATGGGGGATAATTTCAAAGAAATACATGACCTTGTATATTTGATCATGAATAATTTTGTAACTTTTCAAAATTGATATGTATAGATTTAAAAAAGCATGATGATGCTGCATAATTATTCTATGACATTTCAAAAGAAAGCTTTTATTTCATATTGGTTGGATCCTAAAAAAAAATTGGACAAAATTTATTAAAAGGGCTATGTAAAATCAACACAGTAATGTTGACTAAACATACATTTTAAGTTTCAAGTCAATACGTTGATGGTACTTCTACTTTAACAAAAAATCAGCAATAAAAAGGACACAAATCTATCAAAAATCAAAACAAGTTATGGGGATTGTTTCCTCGGTGTAGATGTTGATGGTTGACACATACTTTGAGTTTCAGTCAATTCTTTTGATAGTATTCAAGATTTTGACTTTATAAAAACTTTTACCAAAAATTCTAGTAATATGTAAAAATCAAAAATTTTTGGGATTGTTTCCCAGGTATGTTGATGGTTAACATATATTTTGAGTTTAATTCAATACCTTATATGAAATTCAAGTATTTGAATTTACAAAAAACTTTTTATCAAAAATTCTAAGTAAAAGGGGTATAATTGTAAAATAAAACGAGTTATGGGAATTGTTTCCTGGTGAAGTGTTATGGTAGACACATACTTTGAGTTTCAAGTCAATACCTTTATTGTATTCAAGGATATTTGAATTTATAAAAACTTTAACCAAAAATTCTAAGTTAAAAGGGGCTATCTGTCAAAAATCAAAACAGGTTATGGAGTTGTCCTAGGTGTAGATGTTGAGTGGTAAACATTAGTTTGAGTTTCAAGTCAAAATACCTTTTATAGTATTCAAGATATTGACTTTATAAAAACTTTAACCAACCCAAACCCCCCCCCCCACACAACCCCCCCCCCCCGGGGGGGAAATACCCTAACCCACCCCCCCCCCCCCCCCCCCCCCCCCCCCCCCCCCCCCCCGCCTCCTTACTTCAGTCGCTAAAAAAAGAAGACAAATATCTTGCCTTGAAATGCTAAAAAAAGAAATAACATACCTTGAAATGCTGTCTAATATTTCCAATTAACTGAAGCACTGGTTTTAAATGCCCATCTTCAATCTCTGAAACAACAATAAAGACAAATACATTGTACAGTCAAACATGGGTCAGTGATCACCTGTATTCAATAATTATCTGCCTTAGACAGCACCTAGTTTTTACCTAAAGTACCCTTCTATAGTGCCCATATCAGAGAGTCCCTGGTTGGCTGGTTTTACAGTTATTACAGTTATTACGTCATACAATACACTCTTCACCTAAGACAGCTCAAACTGTATTCCTCTAATACTTGAGTAACTGACGTGAAACATTTATTTTCAACGAATTTTGTTGTGTATTTTTTTTAAGTATGAGTAAAAGAATTATTAACAGAGCCTGACATTAATTTTACAGTCAAAACCAGAATCTGTAAATCTTGTTAAAAATTAATGATTCGCAAGATAGATATCCCTTTACAATAAATTATGGCATCATTTGTATTCTGGAATGTCACAGGAACGTTAAATTTCATGCAAGGTAAACAGAATTAGAAAATTCCATGAATAATATATATCAGCTTTAACCTGAACAAACAGAATGCTTACTAACAAGCTTGAAGATTCTCAAGGGTCCTTCACGCAGGGTGATTTAGATTTGATAAAAATTACTTTCAAGTTCCACCTGATGAAGTAAACACTGGTCAAATAAATTTTTCAACATACATCTTATAGCTAATATATAGGGCTAATTTATAAGGGCCCCCCAGAGCAGTAATATCTGTTATGGCATCTAGTGGAGGATTTTACTAACTGCTTTACAATAAATTTTGTCTTCCATATGCTGTCATATTAATTGGCTTTGACTTTTCCATTCTTCAATTTGGTCAGTACCATTAATCGTCCAAATGGGTGCGCAATGATAATTTACTGACTGAATAGCAAACAGTGCAGATCATGATCATCACCACATATATCGCAGCGATCATGTCTGCAATATTATTTTAATACTCATTTATTTACTCTCAATTGCGAAACAGGCTCTAACAACTTATATCAATCGCTCTTGAGACCTTATCCCAAAGGAATCAACCTCAAATAGAGAGAGAGACAATATGAAATTACATCTGTGCCTTGCCTACGGACACTATCACTACTTGGGCACTAGCTGGGGATTGAACTCTGGACCCTCCAATCCTGAGGCAAATGCGCTATCAATGCACAGTGGCTCCACATGTGTGCAGCCTGATCATTATCTGCACTATTCATAGAAGTAAAATCACTTGCTGTCAGCAGGGTAAGTGTTTTATCACACTAATGTCATGAAAAATGGCAAATGATGGGATCACAACAGCTTACAGGTTGTGCTCAGGGGAGCTTCAAACTAGCTTCAAGGCTCAGTAACCAATACAGCTCCATTAAAGAAAATATATAACATAAAGTATTCCATGTACCTGCTGGCTGAATTCCTTTAACACTCACTCCACGTTTACAGAGAAACTTTAAACAATGCAATATATTCAGTACCCTCTCTTCTTTAGTTGTTGGGTTAGTTTTCACACATGAAAGTGAAACACCAGCTGAAATTAACAAAGAAGCAAAACTATACCATAATGATTATGATTGTTGAGGTAAAAATGCTTTAAACTGTTATAAGAATGAAGCTTTAATAGCCATTTTCTTTTTTTAATTAGGTTTTTGGAACACTTAAAAATGTGAAAATGGATGTTAACAACAGTAAATGCATTGCTGAATCACTTCATGAAATGCATGTTATCAAAGAATTAATGTCCTGATTTTTCTTGCAAAATGCCCAAAATGTGTCTTGTTCTCTGAAATTCAAAGTCTTTAATTTGCATGATTCTGATTGGTTGGAAGTGATTAGTTTTGTATCTGGCCAATCAGGAGCCTAAGATTTTAGGTTCGTCTCAAAAATTGCTTTCTATCCCTCCAAGGCACAGATTTCAAAGAAATGGCCATCAGAAAAAACAATATGTGGGGTTAGCACATGAATGTTGTATCTCCTTCAAAACTGTTCATGAGATACAACATTTATGCTCTAACACCACAAAGTTTAATTTATCATTATAGCGTCACACACAAAATTGCTGTTTAATAACTCTATTTGTACAGTTATTGTGTATACCTTGAAATCAATTCTGCCTGGACCAGACAATGTGTTACAGTGCCAAGGCAAAAACCATGTGACTTTTAACCATGCATTTTCTCCCCCAATAGATGGTTATAGCATTATTTCATATTATAAGAGTACCCTGTCCCCTTTCACACTATGTGCAGTTCATTTCAATTTACTAACAGTTCTGAACTGAAATGGATGGTCACCTCCGGCCAGAAAATGTTAGTACTGGTAGATACAGCAACAATAGCTGTCTGTAAGACAGCACGCTTGACTTTCTCAGTGCTTGTTAAAAACCAAAGTTTTGGCAGTAAACGGCAAAACAAGAATCTGTGTATTTTCAAAGTGTAAACAATTAGTGCCGTAAATAGCAACTTAACCAAGGTGTGAAGCCAAGGTAGATGCCGAGGCGGGTATGATAGCTCCCCTTTTCTTCAAAAAGTCAAGCTAAAATACAATATGGTTCAAAACTCTATTATACATCTCCTGTAGCCACAACTTTAACATTACTGTTCATAATCTATGTATTAAACTGAATGAAAACTAAATCACTTACCTATAATCTCTAATATGGTAGGCAGTGTGAAACCATCCCCAATACTCTTCCTGAGGTCAGATATCAGGGGTAGGTTGTTTCTTTTTAAAACTTCATTTGCCCAATCTGTGTGCTCCTGGAAATATATTGTATAAAGTATACAGTTTCTTCAATCGGATGTGACATAATTGCCTGCTATTTACTAAAATTATTGATCAAATACAGACGGTATTGTCAGTGCAGACACAGAATAAGATTATGCTGGTGAAAATAAAGGCATGATGTTTCTTGGAAATATTAAAGTACAGTCCAACCTCCCTGAACCACACCTCCCTACAGCAACAACCTCCCTTTAAAAAAAGTAACACATTTCATTTCCTGTTGCCTCAATTACATAAGGAATCAACCTCGCCTGAACAACACCTCTCTACAACAAAACACATTTATGTGTCTCCCTAGGGTGATTGCTCCTGAGAGGCTGCACTGTAGTGCAAGGTTGAATTGCACTTGGTATGGTAGTAACAACTTTTTTTGTCATACTGAATCGATTAAGCCTGTGTTAGTAATCACCTAAATAAAGCAGGCACCTGTCTTATACAGGCTCCTAATTGGCCATTTTTCTAAGTAAGTACACCTTTATTAAGCAGCCAAAAATCTTTTATGTGGCTACTTTCGCTACATCCCTTGGCTGGCTGCATAAGTCAGGTGTGACTGTGTATATATATATTATCAATAGAAGCACATGTACAAAATGTACCAATCAAACTAATATCAATCTATTTTTAACTTGTTTCTCTGTTAGAATTTTGTAAGTTTTTATTTCAATATCATGCAAATGCCAATCTTTGTCCTAGATTAATCTGCTTGTTGCAAGGTGTTTCTGTCTTTGTTCGACACCCCTATGACCCGTCAATGGTACAGTCCAAAATCCTATAATAGACAAGTCCATTTTAGATATATATTATTTAGAGGTAAGGTTTTAATTTTACGGACAACAAAATTATCAGTTTCATCCTCTAAAGAGTGTAATTTTCACTTTGGAAAATTTGTCCTTGCTTGCAGAAACATTACATGCTATATTTTGTTTATGTGATAAATTTTTGCTGAATGTACTGTATGTTTTATAAGATGCAAGATTCTTTTTAGTTGCGTTTCTTTTCCATTTGATGCGTCCGGAGATCAAGTCTTGCCATTCTTTCAATCCAGTATTAAAACTACTCTACATGTTAGGTAACTATGACAACATAACTTGCAAAGAACAGCATGTTTACTATATGGATGTAATCTACTGTAACACATAAATAAGAACATTTTTTGTCACTTTAGCCATAAAGTTTATCATGCATTTACATATAATTTGTTCATTTTGCGTCACAAATTTGCAACACGCAAGCATAAATCTACTTAAATTGATTACAATCGCTAATTTCCATTTCTTTTCAATGTATAAATAAAATTCACTTCTTGTTACTCGTCAGTAAACAGGTTTTTAATAACCTGCAATTAAATCATAAAAATTCCATTTCAAAATCAAACAAGAACACAATGGGAGTAAATAAAGTTAAGTTTACCTAATCCTAAAAGTCATAATCGAATACAACTGTCACTTATTCTGTGTACGTAGAATTAAAAACCACAAATCAGCAAAATATTTACTTTCTATTGAAAATCAATTTTTTAATAAAAATCAAGGGGGGGCACATGCATACCATCGGTGTCATGTAAAACCCGTATGGATAACACCGCCAATAAAGTACTGATGATTCTTTCAAGTGACATGTTAAACTCCAATTTTTACAACCTCTTCTACAGATAAATGGCATTCAAGGGGACTAAAAGCAAATATCATTTTTCTAATTATATAATCATTTTCAATTTAACGGATTCGAAATTGATTCTAAAGAGAGAATATTATCTGGTGCATAACAAATCTTTTCAAGTGCATTAAGTCAGGATGTAAACTAAGACGTTATTTGTCCAACAAAAACATAACGATGGATATTCTATATCTATTTCTAAAAAAAAAATGTAAAAAATTGTTGAGAAGTATAATTAACCCTTTGTGTAATGCTGTATGAAATGTATATCCACAATTATCATATTTAATTTAATTTAATAGTTTAAAAGAGGGCAACCTTATCTCTTCATCTCATCCCTGCATATTAAACGTTAAATTCTACATTTTCGGGGTCTGTTAATATCATTGAATAGAAACATTATAACTGTTGACTTCATTAAGTACAGTCGGACCTCAGCCTTACGACCACCAGAGTTAAGTGACATCTCCTGACCTAATAAATTGTGACCACTTAAACTTCCTCCCTTGTGATCTCAAGCAATAATGGTCTCTCCTGAGTAAAGTGACCACCTGTCTTAAAAAACCACATTTTCAACTTCTCCTGCATGGTCGCTTAAGACAGGTTTGACTGTGTATGTGTGGATGCCAGGTATAGACATAACAGATTCTTTTTTCATTCACAATATACATTTCATTTGCTGACAAATTAAGGATTGCAAAAATGACAAAAGAATAAGTTTCTGTCGTCACAAATTGAGCTTTCCATTTACTGTATTTATATATAGCTTTGTGATGAATTTTACTGACAAAAACTTTAATATAGGTCTCTTGTAGATTTCAAAAAGTTATCAACAGTTTTTAATGCATCAGTCATTTTTAAATTAGTGACTCTAATTTAGATTTTCAGCAATTTAGCTAAAAAATATCATTACCAATACAAATGCACCCTTTTATTGCATTTTTTCCACTCTATATAATACTTTGACTCATTAATAGAAACTGTGGTAGAATCTAACATAGGTATTGAAAACCTTAAAACACAGACAAGAAGGAGAAGTTTGAACTAATTTTTGAGGCAATTTCAATGCAACTGGACATTTATGTATGGGGCTACTTTACAGTATTTGTCTCATTCACGTTGTCACTGCCCATGCTCAACTACTCCATCAGAACTATATACATTTTGACTTCAATTACTTTTAGTTATCGAAGGATTTCTCAAGTCATTTGACACATAGTCTTAAAACCTGCTAATGGAAATGTTTTATCACCTTATTGTATGGCTTGATTAATACAATTGTCTAAGGCCACACCAAATTAATAAGTTGGTCATCGGGATTGCCGCACGTTTTTTTTCTAAAACACAAAAAAATATTATTTTTTTATTATTGGCTCCCGCCCGCACCTTAAGAAAATAATCGGTTATATTTTTTGGGGTCGGGTCGCTATTGACAAAAAACAAAAGTCCGCGCATTTTCATGGTAACGGTTTTTACTCCGTCCGGAAACAAAATGGTTGTCCAAAAAATACCTCGGAACACCCCGTCCCGGTCACGGTGACGTTTTGTCACCGTGAATTGTTGTGACTGGACACGGTGTTTCGCTATGTCCGCATTTGGGTCGTGACTTGACCTTTGGTTATATCTTTTTACTGATTAACTTTTATTTATCAATACTAAGATAGAAATATGTTGAAAATTTTCGAAAATTCCCGGCTTCAAAGACTCCACAATCAACAACTTGGCATGCTGTCTGATGTTGAACCGTATATGTCCCGGAACGTATATATCACACGAGAAAAAAATTCGACCGCATATGTCACACGTGTGATATATTCGGTCGAAAATAGTCTTCTTCGCTGAAACGTTATGGCACATATTATGTGATGTATACGTTTGACTTCGAATTTTATAGGAAAACGAATATCTCACATGTAGAAAAAGGCAAAAAAAAAAACGAAATTTTGAACGAATACGTCACATTTTGATCACTTTGAAAAAAAAAAACATTTAAAACAATCAAATATGGTTGATTAAGTTATGCCGCATAGATTCTGCTTAACACAACCAATACAAGTCGATCCGATCGGTCCCAACACATTGTATGGGAACTAGACATTCCCACTCGAAGGTGTGGTCTGTATTATGTCTTTAATTTGTATAAATAATGTTTGGTCAAATTTCGATCGGGTGTTCTTGAAAGTTATCGACTGCGTTGGTGTGGCCCTTGAGTGGTGATTATTAACAGAATTATCTCAGAACAGCATTGATTATAAAACATCACTATACATTTTTTTCCGTATAACACAATAAATTTATCACAGATTAAACACATATCAAACTTGATATATTTGATGGCCGGTGAAACAATGTAAAGTAACCGTAAGATGGTAATGACCCTCGATCATTTTTGTCGAGCCCACTTGCGGGTGAGCTCGACATAGTCGCCGCATTTGGCAGTCGGTGTATGTGCATCCGTGCGTCTGTGAGCCCGTGCGTCCGTCCAGACTGATTTTGTCCGAACCATAACTTTGACATGCAAGGAGCAATCGTGTTTATATTTGGCATAAATGTTAACCTCAATGAGAAGGAGTGTCATTTGCCGAATTATGAATAACTTTGTCCGGAGCATTTCTTCTATATACTTAAAGGGATATTGATGTAACAATGCATAAATGTTTACCTTAATGAGACGAAGAGTCATACAGATGAACAAATCCCTATGTCTACGGTCAAGTTCACAGTTTGAGGTTAAAGGTCAAATTGAAGAATGAGATATTGTACTGAAGGATGTACTGAAGGATTTTCATACCATTATAAGACAGGGTGTATTGTGCAAGAACCAGGTCCCTAGGTCTAAGGTCAAGGTCACACTCTGAGGTTGGGGGGGGGGGGTTCACTATTCTTCAAAAAAATAATGACCGGGGTTATTATTGTATGGGGTTCCTAAACATTGCTACAACGGCAAACGGCCCAGGGACGAGTGCCTTGCCACCCACTTCCTACAAAAGTATAATTAGTAGTTTTATACACTAAAGTATCACAAATAAGTTTCGGTGTAAACTGTCAAAATGACCAGAATGAATATATCAAACGTGTGAAAGATTCGACCGAATATATCACGCGTGTGAAAAATTCGACCGAATATATCACGCGTGTGAAAAATTCGACCGAATATATCACACGTGTGAAAAAGACATCTACGTTCGGTGTAAACTGTCAAAAATGACCAAACGAATCATATACGGTTCAACAGTCTGATCGACATAAACAATCAATCTATTAATAGAAACAAATATGTTTCATCATCAAAAATAAAAGAATCTTACACTTACTCAAAACATTATCTTTTCCGAACTATTGTAAAAAATTTATAATCCGAAGTCAAAAGCTTCATCTCGTGTACATGTTTCAAACTGTCAAAATTGTTCTCTCTTTTTAATGCCACGTGCTTCACTAAAATCAAACAAACATGATAATTTCGGCGGCATTCTTTTATCTTGTGACACCTGCGGCTTTACCTCTAGGATTAAAAAAAGTTTGGAGCTGTTGGAAAATGCTTTGAAAATTGGCGTATCCGCGTAAGCGTCTGTCCGAAAATAGGTTCACTTTTTGTTTCAGCTGTAATTTTAGCTTACAAACATGCGCTTTATACCTTAGACTTTCCAGTTTAACTTGTTGAAGAATGGACTATAATACCCTTCAGCTAGTTTTCACAAAATATTTTGACAATAAAATGGAATTTACTTTTGTTTTATTTTCCTTTAATACCGTGTTGACTACCGGTACATATTGTGTTGACATCTTACTGATTGTACAACACCTATCATATTGTTTGTTACCTATTAATATGGCATTCAAACAGGGCCAACTATGGAAATGATTGTGTTGCGGAAAGTGGTTTTTGGCTGTAACTGTGCATGATTACTATCAAATAACATGTATGTTGTAAATATAATGTTCAAGCAATAAAAATGCATGAAAATCAGTCTATAAAAAAACTCCTTTATCTGGATGAAGTCTCATAATAATGGTCAATCTCCTGACTTATCACACAACCATTTATGATTAAGTAATATTAGAACTAATTCACTTTGAAACAAACTAAGACAAATATATCAGTATCCGTCACTTCTCCTGGTAGACTCCCTATTTTCAGCTCAGGGAGAAATGATTCTCCCTAAAATTTGGCTCTAATTAATTAAATTTGCTATTAAATGTGAACAAAAAGGCTATATATATTTATTCGCTCTTCTGCGCTCCAAAATTTCTTCAAAACAAAAACAAATATTAAAATTATATTTTCGCTCGCCGCCTCACAGTTTTTTTGAAAAAAATCCCGATGACCAACTTATTAATTTGGTGTGGCCTAAGTTAGATATTTCCTTTACAAAATTCTGTAAGTCCAAGCCATACTCATTGTCTAGTATAAACTGTGAAATTCTTAAGTCACTTCGGCCATATTTTGTTTTTGTAGTAATTCTCTTGATTCTAAAACTAAGAAATTTAGTAACTTTTTAAAGACAGTCGTATCAAAGCTTTTGAATAGTAAAACATCTAAGAAATATGGAAAATTGAAATAACTTTAATATATTCTGGTGCTAGCCTTTGCTGATGTGTTGTATGCTAAATAAGAAAATACAGAACAAGAAAATAAATAGAATAGAACTTTACAAATGGACTTTGTGCTTTAGTAAAAGAAATGGGTCCAAAGGGACCTCACTCAGTGACCAGTACACTGTGGGTTGTGCGAGTCGGGCTTTAACAATATCTCACTGCTAAGCGAGTCCGCCCTAGAAGCGCAAGCCAGACAACGACCCACGGTCACAGAGTTTATCCCGCGGTCACAAATCTATTATCTTAATCGAGTTTAAAATATGATGAAATATGTTACTGTAACAATGCAGTTACCAGCACAATGCAATACAAGGACAAATACAGTACTGTATACCGATCTGTATATTATAACAGTCTATAAAAGGACAAATCTAATAGCACCAGACTATGAAAGAATTGAATCATTTTACGACTTTTGTACAACAGTAGCAATCTATAAATACTAGACTATAGGTTTAATTTGACAGACAGTATCTATATGACAGGTATAAACAAATATTTACAATGTTCTGTCAATACAGTAAACAAGATAGTCATAGCCAAGCCATTTTGAAAAGGACCACCTTTTGTGACAAAAGTTCCACCTTATCTATAAGTCTTAACTTGACTGGGTTTCTAAACGTGGGATAAAAAATGCTAAAGTCTACTCGTGGTATCATTTTTGTTATGATTTTCAATAAAAACATAGTATGGTAATCTGGAGGTATTCAGAACAATTCTACAAATTCACACTTTGTTATGAAACTGATCAATACAGTTCCGTCATGTTTCTTATTTTTTTGCGAGACAGCTAAAGTCCCAGGAGCACTTTGGAAGAAAAACACTTTGTAGCTCTTATACAAAAAGATCGATGTCTTACTTGCAAAACTGACCACTGTCTGTAAGAAAGACATTCGTATAATCCTAATGTTACTTTTCTAATTCGAAAGTACACTGCTATACTAGTCTATTTAATTCAATGTTAAAGCAAGCAAGATGGTTTTTGGATGGGCTCTTTCTTTTAAGGTTTGAAATATAAAAATATCAGATCCCAAAAATGGTCTGACATCGGTGAGCAGAGTGAATAAGGCTGATTCTATACATATAGCGCAGGATTTTTTTCAATGACATTGCAAAAAATAAGAAATGCTTGTACAATTTCTGACAGCGCTTTTTAGTGAAGAGGCGAATATGAAAGAGGAGGTATGCAAACACTGTTTAAGAATATTATAGAACACAATTCAACCATTTAATATTGTATCTGTAAATTCATTATCCTATAATACGAGCATTAAATTTAGTGACACTGGGACTTTAAAATATTATTATACCATTATATTAAATAGCATGAAACAAAAATAAAATCTGTAACAGGATTACCAGATACATAATGTATAAAGCCTCTGGTCAGAATAACAGGAAGTCAATAATTATCAGGTGACACACGAAACTTGGTGGAACTTCTAGATTTTCACTTTTGCTTTAATAACTGCTGCTGTGCCACCCCAAACACAATATTCTCAGAAAGTTATTGTTGCTTAATACATTTAACTTTGCTAGCGGCAAATCATTCTGCCTATGCGATCAGCATCTAGGTAATGATCAGCCACCATATCTGTGCAGTCTGATCATGATCTGCACTGTTTGCTACTCAGGCAGTTTATTCTCAACGAGTACGTCTTTGAACAAGAAATGGATCTGTCTGTAACGAAATTTGGACAAGTCCATTTTAGAAATGTAGTTTAGTTTAGTTTATACTAATTTATTTTAGCTTGATTGTGAAGAAAGCTTTAAACTCATGCAGTCACTCTTAAGTCCGCTTCCTGGAAAAACTGGTATCGTTGTCATGTGAGGAGGTACGGTTGTGACCCTAGTGGGGTTCGAACCCGCAACCAACAGGGTGAGAGGCAGACACCTTAACCTCTACACCACCGTTCCCCTCAGAGCATTTAGAAATTTAGCACGGTAAGGGTAAATAATCACCTCTGTGCCTTTCAGTTTGAACACTTGAAAAATACACAGGGTATCATGACAGGACCACCAAAAACGAAAATATAAATTTTCAAAATTTAATGTACTTATTATTAATTCGAAATGTGTTTACATTAACACCTACTTACAAAAATCTTGATTCAAAGTAAAACAAAATCTAAAGAAAACCATTTAATTTCTATCAAGTTTAACATAGTATAAAGGAAGAATATTTCATTTACCTTTTCATGATTAAACTTCAGAGATACCATCCAACACAAGAAATTCACATTACGATGTGGAACATTAATTTAATGAGCTTACAATTTCACATCCAAATAGAAGAATACCAATCACCATAAATACTGCTAAATTGATTTCAAATTTTCAACACAAAAGATGTCTATTTCCTCCAGTCATAATATTGGTCTATTAAACTAAAATGTAGTTACACGCAATATACCCAATCCCGTATTTGATCAATCAGATTGTAAAATTAGGTGCACCTATGGCTGAAAATTTTAACTAGATTTTCACGATTTTATTTACAGCCCCGTCAAATCGCCAAATCATTCAATTTCTGCTTACAAGAACATGTGTCACACAATATGAGCCATACAACCCACTCCATTTATTCCAACTGTAAACATTGGACATGTGCGAGCATGAAATCCATTATCAACCAATCAGTTTTAGAGATCTATAAAGATATACGTATAGATTTTCAAAATCAAACTAAGTCATTTAACCACGAATAATGCTTGGTAGTTTATTACAAGGCAAAATTATATGAAAGGTCATTGAATTACTAAGTAAAAGGGTTAATTAATGGGTGGATACATTATCGCCGTGTATTATGCTATTCTGAACTCCCATTCTTTACAATAATATCACTTTTGTCGTTCTAAACTTAAAACCTTTGAAATAACGTCATAAAATCATAACATTTTCTTTAGAACACAATTAGATTTAAATGCTCTCCTAAAAACCTGAAACTGATTTTAAGACGCAAAAATTGATTTAAGTCATTATCGAGAAAGGAAAATCACTGATGCTTATAAAATGTTTATTTACTTACATCTAAAATCCCAAAACTGAATTTAAGACTAAAAAAATTGATTTAAGTCATTAAGTCATTATCGAGAAAAGAAAATTGCTGATGCTTATAAAATGTTTATTTACTTACATCACTAAAAATACGTCCATTTCTAGCTCATAAAGCCTACACATATTTTCACTCGTTCTTTTTTGTAATATTATAACAATATCAACAGATCAGAGTCAACTTAGCAGAAAATCCCTTAAATCAAGCACACTCGATCCATTTTAGATAAAACTTGCTTCTTAAATCCCTCTGGAGACAGGTATGATGTAACTCTTTCAATTAAATGAAATTCTTTTTATTCAAATTATTTCCTAGGTTACTAGTTACAACAGCTGAGAACAACTTTTGTCATGTTTAAAACAATGAATAATAACATATTCTAGAATATAAACCTATTCATTTATTCAGTAACCTGGTGGTGCCAGCTTAAAAATGAAAATACAAATACTGAATGAAGGTAATTACGTGTACAATGTACTTAAATTAAGCCTTTGTGACTCACAGTTTCAACATGTTTTTGACAGCGAGGCAAGGCACTGTTTAATAGCTCAAGTGGAATATGTAAACTGTAATAGTTTCAAAGTTTTTCACACGAAAAACAAACAAAAAATTTGTCTAATGAGATATGATCAAGTGTTTGTTGGAGTTCTATCAAGTAATTTCCTTTCACCAATCAGAGGGGTTAAGACATCAGAGAAAACAAAATCAGCGCCACAATAGGGAATTTAGATAGTAGAAGATAAAAGAAATTTATCAAAAGGTGTGAAATAAAAAAAAAAAACCGACAGAGTTTGAAGTTTAATTGTTATTTATTTATATCAAAGATTGATTGATAACTTTTTGTATTTTATTACACACTGCAGATTGCTGCTATAAATATGAGCAATACAGAATAATTTTGCAGTTCCGGAACCAGTTGTTTAAAATTTTAACCACCTGTAAAGTTAACCATTGCTTAAATTTTGATTCAAGATACTTAACTTTTAGTGGGAAAACGTAAAGTGAAAATTTGTTTCCGATTCTAGTTTTTAACTTACTATTTTAGAAAGTCTTGCAAAATGTACAATGCAACTTCAAATTTTAATCAACTGTCACCTTAACCGCTGGTTAAAGTTTTGAACAACCGGTTCCTGGTAACCATACAGTTCATTTAGAATAATGTGACAGTGACACGGCAGATGAGTCCAATATCTTATCAGGGCATTTTTTTCCAAGTTCAGGGAAGGTGACCTAGCCCCTCAATTTTGGGGAAAATATAAGTGAGTATTAGCTGAAGGGGACTCTAAAATCCTAGTGTAAAGTCACAGTTTGGGGAAAACTGCATGATTTTAAAGAAATTTTAGTTCCAGAAGGTGCCCTAAACTGGAATCTGATATAGAAGGTAAAAATACCCTGTATATTTTTAGGTTAGTGTTCATTTTGGTGCATTTTCAAAGTGAATTGGGCAGGCATGGCACATGCGGAGCTTTTTTTAACTGTGAAGAAATGGGCCCAATGCCCTTGATTTGAGGAAAAAAGGAGCTCAGTACATATTTGGTAAAGGGGAATAAAAATCTTGAGGTTAAGTGTCAGAACCTTATTTACTTTAGAGCAAAACTGCATGATTTGAAAGAAATTTTCTGAAGGAAAGATGCCTTAAGTGGCCCCTACTATACATGCACATGCAGAAGGAAAATTATTAAAGCCATGGCATGCTGAGTGACCAATTTATGATTTATTGTAGTAAATGTATCAAAACATCAACCTATTTCGTGTTTGTAATTATTTTTTGTTATTCAGCATTTTACCCTATTTAATGACTCGATAATTATTGATTTACTTGAATTGAAGAGCAGCCATCAACTGGGTTACGATTTATTGCATACGGTAAATTGAGGATTTTTACATGTACAAATCTTGCTAAATCTGTTACCAGTTTCAATAATTGACGAGATCTGAATTAGAAAAGTATAATAGTTTCTCTACACAATATAATAAATTATATTATCTACCTATTTTCATCATGTACTTAAAACCAAAATGTCATCTTTTTTCTTTAATATAAGAACCTACCACAAATAAAGAGTATAATTTACTGAAATCCCAGGAAGTAAGCTGTATCAATACAATAACATCACTGCTGTTATCTTACATATTTCTACATTATTCATAAATTATCAAACAATATTCATGAATTAATATTTTTAAGACAGAAATATCATATTTAAACAGAAGTCCACAAAACACTATATACCTAATGTTTAAGCAATAAATCTTGACATTGTATCATGATGACAACCTGTTTCATCCGTTGACAATGGTGGCAAGTCATTTCAGCATCAATAATTCATTGATCGCATTTTTTTTTAATTATTCATACAGCAATAACGAGAAACTCAATAATTAGTGGGTAAAAGTGGGGGTATAATTATTGTTACACCTTTCATAATGCATCATTTAGTACTTTTACACGATCATGCCTGAGCCACAATCTGGTCTATCATGTCTATTACACATCTGTAGTAAAGCTGTTGATGTTCAGCTCGTTTCAACCGTATTTTTGGTAATTTTTATTAACATGCGGGCAGTATACCTAACAATCATTTATGTGAAGAAATAGTACTAGATTCCTACGTAAGAAACTGCCAGCTTTCTCACATAAAGAGGCATCGGTAGCAGGTTTCAAACCCATGGCCCTCAATCTACGACAGGTTACAGTGATTTTGAGTCTAACCACTGGACCAGGGAGGCGGACATAATTATGTGAAATGCTTATTATAAATGTGTTCCTTTATAGATTCATCAAAAGTCCAATTCACATACTAAGTTTTAATTACATACAATATAAATTACAAGTCTGAATTATGTAATACTTAAAAATCCAGTTACCTTATGATATTTCGACAGAGAGACTAGAACACAGTTCTATCATAATCTCATCAGCAAATTTATTTTCCTTCATCAGTATTCTAAGTGCTCCTGGGACTTTGTACTATAGATATGAATAACATCGGGTATTTAAAGTCCCATTAGCACTTTAAATACACATAAGTAGATCTACTAAATTTGCGGATTGAATAATAATAGAACTGTGTTCTATTTAGTCCAAAACAATGTGGACTTACATATTTCTTTCATATATTTTTTTTTATTGCCGGTAGACCCTAGGAATTGCCGGTAGACCCTAGGATTTCACCTCAGGTGAAACTGCCAAATTTCTGACAATGAACAGACAGAATGATGCAGATATTAGGGAATCGTGGTACCAGACCCTAACTCTTTATGCCATGTATGCACAGACCCCTTGGTTCTTTTATGTGCCCGGTGTATAGCACTAGCATTATTTCTGAAATTTCCAGTGCTCCAGCTAGGATTTAAAACGGGGGACCTCACATTTGGTTGTCCAGAGCATTGACCACTTTACCACTGTTCCACTCACACTTCTTTCATAATTTTATCACTTCTTTATGAAAAAGTTTTGTCAGACTGGAGATAAGACAAGAGACATTTTTCTTGGTATAAATAAAACAACTTCCGGTAATATCACATCCAAAGTGCTAAAGGGATTAAGAATGAAAACATGTTTTGTACACATATTGCAAAGATTGTATACTTTTGTATACTTACCTATCTGTTATGTCGGTGTCACAGTATACTAGAATTACTACACTAAATCATATTACACTTTCAATTTCATATATAGACTAATGGTGAAAATACGTAGAATATAGAACACGTTATTGAATTAATTTAGTTGAATTTCTGTAAGTTCTTATATTTCAATGCAAATTACAGGCTCATATGTAGCCTCAATATACCAATTTTACAAACTGGTATTACATAGATGCCTGTCTTTACGAAGGGCAGCCGTCGTATATAGCAAAAAACACTGGCGCACAATTAGTTGGGCTAAGGCTCATGTATATCTATCAGACTGTTTCAATATTTTAAGAGAGTATCTTTTTTGCCAAGGTCTGAATTAAAGTCTTTCCTTTTCATATAATTCTTGATATAACAACGAGAGATCTATTATAGTCTATATTTAGTCCAACTTATTGTAAGTGAGTCGAGATACTGTCGTTTTTTTGTATGAGCAATATCTCTCCTCTATTATAGCGAGATTCTGACCCAAAACGAAAATATCTCAAAATTTGCTCAAGATGTCACTTAATTATTTTGACTAAGTCTATACTGAGCAACATGTTTGAGCCAACTCTTATTACTGTTCACGCAGTTGTCAATTGAACACTAAACTCCAAAGACCATAAACACATGCATGCATCTTAAACAAAGTGAACAGAAAAAAACACAAAGCCAATTGAATAACCACAATTCAATCCGAAATACAACATATCCGAAAAGAAATCAGTTCACACTACAACCTTATTTACACGCTCTTTAGTCTTCGAATGAAGTAACTGTTAATGCGGTCTCAATAAAACAGTATTACATGTGTTATATGGATTAGAAAAGGCAATGATACTTCCCTAAAACAATCATTTTAGATAAAATCACACACCTTTGTTACTCCTTCGCTACCGGTATCCAGGTATAAATCACCCGTTTAATTTGGTCCCGTTAAAAAGCGACTGCCTCATATATTTTTGGAGATAATTTCCAAAAATCTTCAAAACTCAGGAAAACGACATAGGTTATTCAGAATCAGATGCCATTTTAAAATATCGCCATGGTCACTGCATTTAATATAATTGTTTCAAACATATACAGTTTTTTATGAACCTTAAAATGTTGATTTAAACTATCTTTTCCCGTTTAACTCCGCCGTAACTGATCAGTGTTAATTTCCACTTGTCATTTATTTTTTGATGAACTTTTAAATGTTTTGTATCAGATGAAAGCTGAAATTATGAACTTTTTGAATAAGTAAAAAAATATATATAAGTAAAACCTTGATGGAAACTTAAATTCAATATTTCTGGCATCATTTCAGGCATGTTTAACTGCTTTAAGAAGGCAGTGGCAGGGTAGCGGTAAATTACATGATACTACTGCGATCCTTATCTAATATTGATAAACAAGTAAATTTTAAAAAATTATATACCTTAATGAATGATTATTCAATACCGATTCTATGTAGCTCCTCGTATGAAATTATATGTACGGTTACCTAGCCTTTTGGTGACCGGCTACCTAGCCACTGCCATTGATAAAATCAATCTGACTGAAGTGCACAATCCTCATAGCGTAGCGTTTTTGAGGAGATGATTTTAATCAGATTGAGATTTTAATCAGATTGAGATTGGAAGAAGACTATGACCCATGTCATGGACTCATGTGTATATAATTTTTAGCCAAGTTGTAGGATCTATTTTAGAATACTGGAAACCGGTTGTATGTATGTATTTTAGAGTTTTATCGTTGATACCGGATAATCCATATGACCAAAGCCCCCAGAAGAATTTAGTTACTTACGTTTTTGGGGTAGTGCAAGATACAGAACGACGGTATCTCGTTTCAGAGACACCCCTGGTTTTTTAATATGCCTGGTGTACAGGACCTCCGT
This sequence comes from Saxidomus purpurata, assembly GCA_022818135.1. Classification (NCBI taxonomy): domain Eukaryota; kingdom Metazoa; phylum Mollusca; class Bivalvia; order Venerida; family Veneridae; genus Saxidomus; species Saxidomus purpurata. The sequence continues at coordinate 16,049,653 of JAFMSR010000001.1, read as the reverse complement.
ATTTAGGTCTTATCCAAAATACCATTAGTTATGTTAGTGGAAGAACGGGGGATCTAACCTGCGATTCCTGGATTACAAGTCCAGTGCGTTACAACTGGATCACTCCTAAACCGGTCGCAGTTGTAGGGCTCTTTATATTTTGCAAGTACTCGGGACCATGCTTAGATAGATCTCTAGTGGCATCCTAACCATGTAAGAGAAATCAGAGAATCAAAACTGTTTATTTATGATTTCGCCAGTATAATGCCATGATTGTATAAATGTTTGCGATCTTGTAAACCACGTGCAGTTGCAAAGGTAGGCGATAGAGGCGCTTATGTACTTGGTCCGGAAATGCATAGACCCTGCCATGTTATAATACTTAAGTCAACGGTTATTTGATTAAATTTTCGTACCAATGCTAAAGTTTTCGGGCGACCATACGTCAACACTGCATGGTCAGTATGCGCGGTCGGTTCAAAAGCTCATATAGCTTATGTTTTTTACAGCTTGCCGACTTTAAATAAAGAATTTTATCTATTTATTTATTTATGATGATTATTATGATTATGATTATTACTATTCAATGATTATTGACCTAGTGATAGTCCATGCACGAGGGTCGTCCATGATCTCATATAACAAAACCTTGCTAAATAATCCATTTTTCGGATTAATATTGTTCTTATTAGAGATTCAAGCTCTTTCTTGGAAATGAAACTTACAACTTTTACTATTGATAATGGTAATTTACTATCTTTTTAGCGTATATAATTATTTGCATGCGCTATTGTGTATATGCATGTTGTCCTTTAATTTTATATACTTATGTTTAAAGCTGCTCGCTCTCAGATTTTTATGAAAAATTAAAGTTTTTCAAACTGTCTGAAAATAACATATTTTAGCATGAATAGTCAAAGAAAAGGCTCTAGTATAACTTCCTGTAAAGTATATCTGTACATTTGAAATTATACGCTACCAAATTATAAGGCTTTACAAACGAATTTGAAAACCCTAGTAGATAACCATATATCGTAGCAGTGCCGTTAAACAGAACCTTCAAGGTTAATATTTCCAATGGAATTTTGCCAATTGCTACCTAGATTATGTTACTTATGTTGTTGATTCTAGTCATTACTTTTACATTTTATCTTTAAGTGTATATATTTTCTTATTTTTTATATGAAAATGTTATATGGATATAACAAACTCCGGATATAAGGAACAAATTAAAATGGTCACGAGGAGTTCGTTATAATCGGAGATTACTGTATATGCCTAGACTCACCTCACATTCCTTTAAAGCCTGTGCGCCACTCAGATTCGAAGAAAGGTGCGAGACTTTTGTCGTCTGGTTTGTTGACGCAGACGTACGCCCCTCAGCTACATCAGACTTATCGAATTTTCGTCTTCTAGCGTCATCATCCTCGTCTCTTTCTCCTCCGACTACCTCTGTTATTCCAAAACGAACAACTTGTGGTGATTTGGGAACTTTGTCAGTTTTCTTGTCAGCGGGTTGGCGTAACACTGAACAGTGTACGCTTGACAATTTTTGCGTGCTGTCGTTATCCGTGGGTCCGTTGATGAACGCTACCGATACAGGACTGCTGGGTGTTACCCATGCATTCTGTGCTGCTTTCTGATAAGGTTTTGGACCAAGTAGTGGCGGAGCATTTTTTGAACGACCAGAAAACGGTTTTGAATGTACCGGCATTCTACACTTTCAATGTCATATTGTTTCACAGTGTACGCGGAATTTCGTCACAATTCAACACGTGCACGATTTTCCTCGTGCAAAAATGCCATTTAGATATGCAGGCACGCATAAAAGGTACAAAAAAAGAATGTCTCTAAAGACAGAAGAAATCTGGATAGTGCGCGTCTTTGAACAGTAATCCATCCAGTACAAGAAACGTAATTAAATTGTCACTATATTTTGATAAAAACAATTCCGTTTAGACACTCGTTTGCACGCAGGGGGTGCAACACAATTTATCGTCTGCCGATAACGCACAAGATAAAGATTTTTGCAAAATCTGGTAAGTCATTCGTTATTTAAGACATGTTTCTTCATATATTGATGATTCTAAATTGGGCCTAACCCCATTGTAATTATCTCAGCTAATCACAAATCTTAGCTTTTATCTGAATTTACATCGATATATCAAATATGAAATCACGCACATCCCTGTTTCATCTCTACATTTTATGGAGATGGAATACTTACGAATAACCTTTTGCCCTTTTGTAAATTGTATACCTGAATACCCGTTATTTGACTTATGGTAAAGGAAAAGTACATCTACATTACAAACAAAAGCTAGTTTACAAATATTCTGTATATATCCCTTTCACGCACATAGAACGAACCTAAAATACCAATGAAAGCATAACAGTACCCTTTATTCCACAAGAAGAACAGCATAACAGCGATAATTTCAAAACCAAATTACGACATTCCTAGTCCTTCAAACGCTTCGAAGCGCATGTACATGTATTCAGAAATTTGATGAGGAAATAATTTAACACAACTATTTTTTTCATTTACTGAATATCCAAGAAGAAAACACCTGATTCCGTATACCAGTGTATATTCTCTCTTAAAATGACATTTCCCACTCTTGTGCACTGTCGTTCTGAAAGCAAAATAATACATATTTGAAAGAATAATAAAACATTCAATACGAGAGTGGAATCATTAAACATTAATTCATAAAGCCATTAACACAGTCTGAGATGCTATTGTTTAATCAATGCCTAGGATCGTGTTCTAGCATCAACTGAATGCATTAATAATAGCTGGCTCATTTTAAATTAACTTTAACTTAAAAAAGATCGAAGGCTTTTTATCAAAATGACGTTTTATCAAATTAAGCATTGATTCTAAACTGCAGGCGTCGAAGTTATCTTAATCTAAATAGATAAAGTGTCTAAATTCAATTATTGACGTATTAGAAAATTGAAAGAATCTAATTAAATAAACAGTTCATATCTGTTAGCTTACACAGAATCCGATTCTGCATTTTTCTACAAACAACAGATTAAAGTCCCATGATCCTTTTAACTTACTGATATTGTAAATAAATATACTGATAGGATAATGATAGAACCATGTTCTACTCGATCTAAATCATGTTGATATATTCATTTCTTTTGTATTCAAGTCGCTTTTTTACGAAAAAGAGTTGCCAGGAATCCTTTTTTCTTTTGCAATATCATTGAAAAAAAAAATACTGCTCTATATTTGTAACATGTACATCGATTTAAAAAGTAAAGTTGTGAATGTTTTTGTACAAATAAAGGTCATTTCCGCCGGTAAGACATTTTTCTTTGTAAAATAAGAGCTACTTGTCAATATGGTCGATAGACTTTAAACATTCAATGGTTATTATAAGCTTTCAGTACAGTAACGTAAATCAGTAGTAAAAAAGTATTCCAAACTTTTACAATCGCAAAATTATTGATCTTTTTTTGCCACAATTTGCGCCGTGTATGGGGGCCGAGCTTAAAACTGTGATCTATCAAATAAAGGATAGAGTACTGTTGACAAGACTGAATAAATACGACATTTCTCGGAGAAGAGTTCGTGATTATTCTATCAAACAGTACTTTGTCTATTACATAGATGCTGATATGCTGACATATATGGAGGATGTAGATAATGCATCAACGTTCAATAGTTAAAGGTGCGTTTCTAATAGCATTTGCAATTAATATGTGCTTTGTTACATTAAAATCACGGTAGATAAAATAGTCCCGATAGATAAGCCCGCAGCAGACATGGTATCTCAGACTCATGAGAAATAAAACTGCATTTTTGTAAAAGATAACATGCAAATATTTACATGATTTTTGTACATTCATATAAATCCAGTTCCGGACTTGCAACACGATTTAGTTTATTTTACCACCTGCACATCAATAGTTTCCAGAAAAAAAATCCAAAATTAAATTCGAATTTGCTCTTCATTCTGGTCAGGTGATCACTATTCAATGATGATGAATCCGGACGTCCCACAGAATGACAAACATTAAACAATACATTCCGGACATCACGTGATCACGTCTCATATTTGTTTACATATAGGGAAGAAAACTACACTTCCATTTTATTTAAAAAAAAAATACACATCCAAACGCGTGTCATAACAATTGAAAAAGGGTAAGACAAAAGGCCACACGATAAACGGTAAGAATCAATGCGTGCTTAATACAAATAAATACAAATATCAGTTAGCAAATATGCTAACGGTTGAGATGCACGAGACTATATCGATTTGATGAAATAAATCACTGATCGATAAATAATTCAAGCAACAAAATCAATCACCTGATTGCAAGAAATTGCTAATAAGCATCCAATATAGAATTCAAGTTTTTGCCATAAAATAGATCAATTGACTGCACGTCGGGCATAACAGTATGTTCCGTTCTGTTCTGTTCTGAACTATTCTGTGTAGAACAGTGGCAGTCCCATGTGCCGGAAGCTGAAATATCATTTCAAGTGCACCTTTTTCGAGAAAGAGCCTTAATGTACAAAAGCCCATACCCCACACCCCGAAATAAAATTAATTCTTAAAATACGTGTGAGATATAATAATTTTATATAATGTAAAGGAGATTAAAATTACCTTCTTTATACTAAACATCCATAAAAATCACCAAACGAAAAGAACTGTATTTTACGCCTATTAATCACAAACTGCTTTAATATTCAGCATTTCCGTATAGTTTTGATCCGTTTTAAAAATTGTAGAGATATTGATTTCACAGCATACTTTGACTTTTTAAAAATATTTAAAAAGTAATAAGACATACCCATATCTCGTTGATCCAAATGAGTGATTTGTAATGAAAAATGAAAGTTCATATTTGCAACTTAGGTCAGTATTTTGATTGTTGAAAATTAGGACAAATAATTTTCATTCGAAATCATGTTTACGTTTAAGAATATCCACTTTCATGTATATAATACCGATATGCATTGTTTGAATGCTAAATGGTTATCTCACATTTTAAGTTATAAAATCTAAAGTAGTTTTAAATGGGGCTTTAAATTTTGACACTATGTCAAATTGTAATTGAAGACACTGAGATACCGTATTTACTGTCATAAGTCAAGTATGGGTTGTTCAGGTAACATATTGCATTATATAGATCTCAGATCTAATGTAAGTGTTACCTGAACAAGCGTTCTTTGAAAACTTTTAACTTTATCCATGTTATCGCTAAGAAACATGCGATCTTGACCCCAGTTTTGTCATGCATAGCAAGAGAGAAAAGCCCGATTTTGATTTGGGTGAGCTGGCATACTATACCCATAGGTCACAGACCTTTGTGCTACCGAACGTGTTTTGCTTCATCACCATATGCAATACAACAAATTAATAGTTTTGTCCATATATGAATTTGGACAGTATCATTTATTGCTACTAGAAGTATCATGTGAACATCTGTTGATGTATTAGTGAACAGTGCAGATCATGGTTGCAAGCTGATCATGATCTACACTCTTCGTAAAAGTGAAGTCTCTTGTGCAAACAGGACGATATTCGCTTCTTGGTTTCAGAATAAGAACAAGTTATTTTTTCAACTGGATAAAAGGAACAACAGTTTGTATAAAAGTGTACTCGTAGTATTTAAGGGACACAGTTGTGTTAACTACGGTATTATCTCAAATGCAAGTTTTGATAGTATATTAAGTTTCGGATCGATGCAGCTGCATTTGATATACTACACCCTTTCTTAATTGCACAAAGCTTCTTATCTGATGCATAAAGAAATGCACATACATTTGTAATGTTTGACAAATCTGTCTGAATCATTGAGCGTGTTAATTAAATATCTTACGTTAGTTTTATAATTACGCCAGTTAAATTTGTATTTTAGCGCTGAACGTCAAAGTTGGTCTTTTCTCGCCGGAATGCAAAACTGGTGCGCGGTTTCATGATGCATGAAGTTCCTATGACAAAATTGTATCCAAGTGTATTCATTTTGTTAGTTCGGTCTGGGTCCTAGTATTAGATCATTTTCTGTCAATCGAAACAAAATTTGAAAAAAGAGCTGTTTTGTTTCAGTCATGTCCAATATTCACAGTAAACTGTTTTGATACTCGTCAACTACTGACTGAAATCTATCTAATCTCTTCTAGTATAGGGTGTGTTTTGTTGCTCTTCATGCCTTAAACATCTCAGTCAGAACAAAATTTGCTGTTAGGACAGTCCCTGACCACTTCAAGGTATTTCCAATAGTACTATTTGAATGACCTTGACCACTTCTAGAGAAAGAAACAATTTTACAAGTAAAACCAATCCTAGGAATTTTGATCAAATTCGTTATCTTCGGCAAAATTCTGGAACTCTGATCATAATGAAACGCTATTTTTGTTTATGCGTGAAGGATTGACGTATGGTCTATTGTCGTTTCTGTTTGATATCAAGTTTTGCAGAGCGAGCTACTTTCAATAAGTCCAGCTTTGTAGTACTATTTGAAAGACCTTGGTTGCATGCAGTAAAGTACCAACATGATTTATAAAATTACACCATGCTCATTCGTTTTGTTAACCTGTAAAGTCCCATGATAATACGGAAATTGTTGTACGGGTTTACCGCCCATTATGTCAGCCCGGATAGCTCAATAGGTAGAGCACGAGACTTGTAATCTCGGGGTTGTGGGTTCGATTCCCAGGGCTGACCAACTAAAATTACTAACAGTCTTTCGGATGAGACTTAAAAACCGAGGTCCCATGTATGGGTGAAAACCTGGCATGATAAAGAACCAGGGGTGTCTCTGGAATTGGGACGCTTTCTGTATCTTGCACTATCCCCCGAAACCTAAAATAACTAAACTCTTCTGGGGGCGTTGGTCATATGGGAAACCGGTACCAACGATAAAACCCTAATATACGTATTCTTGCTCCAGTAGAAACAGAACAAATAGGGGAGACCGGGGCTAGTGCGGCCCCGTTTTAGAAAAATCACAATTTATCAACGGCTGCTTTAGCTCGACCTCTGAAAAAAATATATTTAGGTTGGGCATAATTGGGCTGTACTTGCCCCACTATTCCCTATAGTGTTGCTCTATTTTCAGAAGGGTAATTTCTGCTCAAAGAAATCAGGTCAAGGTAACCGAACTTGCCCCGCAAAGGGGCAAGTTTGGCCACCCCACGGGGCAAGTTCGGCCCGCAGAGACGTTATTGTACAAAGTTTGTATATCGCGGAACCAATCTGTAAACTGAAAAATCAAAACATATATATAACTCAAACATCATATAGTTTCATTTCTTTGAACATCAGCGTGTAAGTTTACCCACCATTGGTATTTATATTAACATTGCATTTGAACAATTAAGCCTAAGCCTAGTCCCGAAGTCTAAAGATCTACTAAACGTTAAAAGCTTGCTAAGAAAATCTTTTTACTTGATAGATCTGCATCTGAACAAATACTTTAATGTAATAAAAATAAGAAATAAAAACAACTAGAACTATCACTGAAGGTGATGAATACGCCCCGAACACCCCACTGACACAGTATATGAAATTTATGTAATATTTGATGCTTTAATTATTGGAACAGCACAACTTGCGGCTTCTGTGAAGTATATAATTAAATTCTGACCAGTGGTTTTGGAGTTTAAAAACGCACAAGATTTAACATCTCAAGCCCCTATGATCTTTGACCTAGTGACCCGGAACATGGACCATGCACAACTTGGCATGGTGCTTATCACATCTGTGAAGTATCATTAAATTCTGAGCAGGGGTTTTGGAGATTTAGCGTCCACAAGATTTTACTATCTCAAGCCCCTCTGATCTTGATCTTTGACCAAATGACCCGAAACATAGACAATGCACAACTAGGCATTGTACTTATCACTTGTGTGAAGTATCATTAAATTCGGACCAGGGGTTTTGGTGATTTAGCGGCCACAAGATTTTACTATTCCGAGCCCCTGTGACATTGACCTTTGAACTAGTGACCCGAAACATAGACCATGCACAACTACGCATTGTATTTATCACTTTTGTGAAGTATCATTAAATTCTGATCAGGGGTTTTGGAGATTTAGCGTCCTGAATATTTTACTATCCCGAGTCGCTGTGACCTTGACCTTTGACCTAGTGACCCGGAACATAGACCATGCACAACTAGGTATTGTACTTACCGGTATTACTTGTCTGAAGTATCATTAAATTCTGACCAGGGGTTTTGGAGATTTAGTGTCCACAAGATTCCGTCTACAGACAGACAGTCCATTCTTTTAGGTTTAATGGCTGAAAGCCAAGGGGCTGTTAAGTGGGGGCCTTTTTCCCAAGTTATAGGGTCACGAGTGTCCCCTATTCTTCACCCTGGCAACCAAAAATGCCCCTTGTGTCCCCCCCCCAGAAAAGACATTTTGAAAAGTATTTAGTTACCTGAGCCTCCTGACACCATTTCAGCAAAATAGCTTTGGGAGTCAAGGCCCCTTAACTAAGAATAGCTTCCTATGAGCTTCTTGGCTACTAAAACGGCGTATTAACCTATTTTAGCCACACGGACGGACAGACAAGCTGAATCCAGTATACCCCCCCCCCCTTACACTTTGTTTTCGGGGGGTATAATAACCATATATTAAATATGCCGGCTTATAGAGTGTTAGTGCGGGGCAAGTTCGGCTATAGGTCAAACGTGTCCCTTCTCGAAGGGCCGAACTAGCCCCCGGCAGTATTTACAAAAATATCACGTGACATCATCTTACATGGTGCAGAAAAGGGAATTTACATGGTATTATATCAAAGCCCATTATCCTTTATTAATATACATATAAAAGTTTAATCTGAATCTTAATGGGTCTCAATAAAAATAAAAACTGAAATGGAAGTTGAAAATTTCCGCACAAATCGAAAAAATGAAGTTTCGGTTCCAAAACGACATTAACCATCACAAGGTGGCCATTTTTGTAGGTATGTATATAAAAGCGTCACAAGTGACGTCTTAATATTGATGACATCTCTATATCTTGGTCCAGGCGCTATTTGTAACCAGATGCCGAACATACCCCGAGGCCGAACTAGCCCCGGTCTCCCGTACTACTGGAGGTTCATATCCTTCGTAACGACCTGCCAACTTTCTCACATAAACAGATGAAATTATTGTTTTCATTTGTGCAAGAAGTTTAGTTCCGGGGTACTGTAGGCCGGGACTATAAACAATCCAAAAGCAAAGAAAAAAGAAGCTATGCTTAGCTAGCCTCTATGTCGAACAGCAGTTTTTACATTATTAATATCAATTTTAGAAGACGATCGCTTTAATTTTTGTAGCTAATATAACGAATAAAGGGAAGTAACTGTGCAGTAATGTAGCGCGGGAGTGGACGAAAACGCAGAAAATGATTGCAACCCGAAAATTTCGAGTTCATGTCCGTAATAAAAATAGATACAATCCAGAAACTAAAGAGCGCAATTTCCTATTTGTAGACATCAATGACTTTGCAGGAACAACAATAGGAGATATTAAAGAGGTGAAGAAAACACCGTGTTTACATTTTGTTTTTCACATTTGTTGTCAAAAATATTCGACCCACTCGAAAGCATTACATATAATCGCTATATCGAGGAGTTAGTTAAGTATGCCAATGGTGTCATTACCGTGTAACATTGAACAATAACAAGTTATTTATAGTGATAGCTGTACTGGCAAGCAAGGAAAAGCCGGTGGAATTTGCATGTTTTTTCCGTTTATTTTAGAAATAAAACTTAAAGAAACAAATTAAAAACTTTTACTTCAGATAAGAGCATTGAGCCTCCCTCTAGCTAAGGGGAAACACACACTATGCACGGCTTTGTCTTGACGTCATACTGACCATTTACCAATCAGGTTATAAGGTTGCTTTCATTTCTCCATTTGGTAAAAGGTGAAAACTTGGTCTTAACCGTTGACTCATATGCAAGTTTTAATTTATTTTAGAAGAAAACAAAAGCTTTTAACAACAAAGAATTATCATAAAAACAATCTGATAGTTTCAAGGTATTGGGAGATTATTGTCTTCTTTCATTTCTAATCTTGGTTATTGTATTATTCAAAGTTAAAAATGCATAGAAACTAGCGATGACAGCCGAGGAATCACCTTTCCCCGAATGTTAATATTTGATCAGTACCCGGATGTGCAAAGTCGAGAATACAATCAGTACAAATTACTCCCCTTGAATTGAAGATTTAAATCTTTTCGATATAACGTAGTATGCAGAACTAGTATACTGTTGGAATTTGTTTTCATAACCATTTTATTGCTTGTTGAAAAGTATTTTAGCATGATTTTCTGATGTTTTAAGAAAAATTGAAGAAATGTTTTCGAGCAGTAATCAGAAGTTACAGCTGTCACATGACTCCCCACATGACTTTGTTGACAACTTAAGTCAAGGTTATGAGTACGTTGTGATGAAATGAAGATATTTTAGTAAATATTTAACAATTTGACCCTTGATAATTTTGTCAGTCAGCTTCAAAACAAATCATCCGATAGATTTTGATCAAGACTTCCTTCATACATTCAGATGATTCTAGTTATAGAGGCGGCAAGAGGCCTGTAACAGGAAATTTTAAAAGCCACCGACAGTTCCTTGCCATTGGCTTTTCCTTGCTTGCCAGTAAATGAAGATAGTATCATCAAAACAAAACATGGAAATTTGCTTACCAAACACTAACTTAGTAACTAGTCAGACCACAGTTAGAGTACACATCATCTCTGTTGTTGCCAAACACATGCCAAATAATGGGTCAAAAATGAAAATTCTAGATTCACTGCACATACAGAACACCCTAGCCTGGAGCACCCTTGGCTTGAGCAGTTGAGAACAGGCACCTAGTTTCCAAACTAGTTATGCACTACAGGATATACTGCACAGTCTTATAGCAATCTCCCTACCCAATTATCTAAAGGTTAATTAGGCATATGCATCCTTGGACAGACCTAGGCCAACTTGAACTTCTTGAACTTGAAGTACACTCCATACTACAGTCTGTGGCAGTGTGGAATAGGTTACCCCAGCATATAACTTGCAAAAGCACAGCTCAGTTATAAAGTATACCGCAGTTTTAAACTTTTACTCATTTTAACAGTTTTAACAATTTTGTTTTTCCATAATTTTTCTCCAACTGGAAGAACTATCTTCAAGTTATATTTCACTATTAATTCTCAAGTCACACCCAGCATGCACCCTGCATATAATACTTGTGAGAGATGTGAGGCAGTAGCTATTGATACATAGATCTGATTGATCGATCTCTACTATATTTATGACTGCGACTATATGTATATATATGACTGTTTCTTTTAAATATTATGATTGTATGAATGTTGTATTCATTCAGGATGTGAGAAGACAAAGTAGAGGTGCAATCAGAATTGATGAATTATTTCTGGATAATCAGTCACTGGCTGATGACAGGTAAGAAAGTGTCAAGACTGTGTTTAATATTGTTGCAAAGAAAATTTGCTGACCAGTCTTCAAACTTCATAGGATGATTGGTCTTACTGTGTAGATGATCCCTACTATTTTTGGCATCAGTGGGTCAAGGTCACAGTGACCTCTGTTCATTTCAAATGATTTCCACAAAACTTACTCAGAAAGTCAAGTCAGTCCACTAGAGCGATAGTAGCATTTATGAACCTCCTGTTTTACTCGAAGCTGTCATTCTATATTTTTCTTAACTAGGTCAGTAGCACACTACAACCTGGAAGATGACTGTATATTGGAGACAACCTCCAACCCCTTTTGGGTCGCATGTCTGTATATCAAAGCTTCAGAGGTCAGGCAGGAAATGGAAGGCAACCCAAATGACAAACATATCCAGGAGTGGACACAGAAATCCTTGCCGAAGAAGTATACACTAATTGGACTGTTGCTGAATGCTAAGAAGTATGTCTTTTATTCTATTGAATGCTTTGTTTTTAAGTACAGCATTAAAAGTGAAAGAGGTCATCAGGATTTAGCAGCCACTAGCCTTTAGCAACTTGTTGTTTGGTAAAAACACCTTTCTGAAAATTAGTTATTTTTAGCAATTCTTGAATTTGTCAGCCAAAGATGGTACAGGTAACCCTGATGTAAACTGTATTATCATTTTGTTTATGGATAATAATTAAATCATGTTTAGAATTTGGCATTTTTTTAAAAGGCAAGAAGTGCAAGATTCCACACCCTTTTCTTTTAGCATAATGAAAGAATATTCGAAGGTTGAATTTCCAGACCACAAAGCAAGTAAGATTCACCTGGCTAAAGTGTCCCTCTTTGAAATTCAGAAATGACTAAGCAACCATGGTAGATAATCATGAATGTTTTACAATCGTCTCTTATTACAGCGAGTATGGCAGACAGCCCCCACATTTCGCCACCCTAGATGAATTTGCCATATATTTGGAGAGGCTGAAGAAAAAAAGCGCCACAATGCATCCAGATTATACACAGAAGGACATGAGAGCATTTGAGAGGGAGTTTCAACAGGAGTTTGTAGGGAGATATAATGATCCCATCGCTGCATTCATAGATCATCATGCGGTTAGACTGGGCCACGCCCTCCCAGATGAAATTGGTAAATTTCTAATATCTTTGTTGTTCGCCGTTCTGAAACTGATGCTTACCATAGTCTAGATCTAGACAATTTCCAAATGACTGTGGGTAACTCAAAATCAGATGTGGGTAATAGAGTGGATTATTGTGAAGATCAAGATGTACTTCTTTGAGTGAACACCAAAGGTTGTTAAAACAGAGGTGAAAAATCACTACCTTTGGTGTTGACCAAAAAAAATCAATGACTAAGAATTGATCTGTTATTAGATGCTCAAAAGACAATATTTGAACAATTTATTGATATGATACATATGCTTGAAATTTGTGCTAGCTGACCATTATGGTTTACATCGTGTAATAAATTACTGTATCATGGCTTCGGGTGAATCTACATAAGAGAAAAACCAATGATACCTTGCTTTGTGCTAGAAGGCGAAGCTTAAAATCTGATACAGTTTTAATAGAGTTGTATAGGAAATTGGTCATGATACAAATCACATAGAAAACTGTTTGCTCAAACACTTACGAAATTACTTGGAGGAAATACTTGATGCCATAAGTGTCCTTCTCAATAATGATGGAAAGGTAGACTGTCCAACTTTGAATAACTGAGAAATACTGTTGATATAAGGGTATTGAACCCCTAGTCAAAGAAAAAAATAATTTTGTGATAAAAAGTATTTTAGACACATGGCATCTATAACTACTTTATGGATTTCTTTTCAGAACAGAGACCTTTGAATAGACCAAATGTAATACCAAGGAATGTTCACAATACCCGAAATATACCAGCAGCTGGAAAACCAAAGCCTGGTGGAAGGAGAAAACAGGTACTTTCTCTGGTCGAGCACACGTTTTCTTGACATGTATCACTGTATGAAATACCGTACATTTTGATGCCCATAAAATTACCATTGTTAAAGATTACAAATGGATTTGACTTTGAAGCTCACATGCTGTTTCATTGTTTATTATGTTAAAACTGCAGCATAAGGAAGAAATAAACAGAACACATGTATTCAAATTTGTTTTTGTTACAGGAGAGGTACTGTGATGATTGTGAGGAGGCCCTGGCAGAGGTATATTGTACAGAATGTCAGGGAGGGCTTGCAATGTGTCGGAGATGTTCTACTGCTCTCCATGCGGGGGCCTCTAGGAGAAGGCATAATCTGCAAGGTATTCTGTATGAGTCAAAACAAAATGTCTGTAAACCTGTGCATTGTGATCATGAACGATCAGCATATAAGATTCAGACTATTAATAGTTGTTATCATCAAATTTTAGTCTACATAAGTTTTTAAAATATAGTTATGTAATGTATAATAGTTATTGTTACAAAATCTGCAGTGCAGATCTCTTTCTAATTTTCAATTTGTTGTGAAGCAGTCATTTATTTGTATAGATTAGATGATTCAAATTTGTTAAAGTATGATAGTGTGGTAAATGTTTCATCAGTCTGAAATTTGCATTCATTCTTAATAATTACTGTAAATTATGTAATTTTGGCTTGACGAAAATTTCGCAATGTATGAGACTTCTTAACAAATTTGAAATTCGGGAAAGAATTCTTTAATAGTAAATCTGTGTGACATTATTCTTTCTCCAGTTTTTTTAGCTCACCTGAGCTGGCTCAGGGTGAGCTATTAGGATCGATGAATGTCCGTCGTCCGTCCACACTTAGTTCGTTAACACTCTAGTGGTCACATTTTTGCCTCAATTGTCACGAAACATGGTCAGGATGTTTGTCCCAGTAATTACTCGGACAAGTTCGAATATGGGTCATCTCGGATGAAAAACTAGGTCACATGACCCAAAAATAGAAAAATCTTGTTAAGGCTCTAGAGGCTACTGTTTCAGTCCAAATATCCTGGCAATTTGTCAGAAAGGTTGTTTGGTTGATTTCTAGCTAAAGTTTTAATATGGGTCACCTGGGGTCAAAAACTAGGTCACACAGCCCAAATATGGATAAACCTTGTTAACACTCTAAAGGTAACATTTTCATCCCAAATATCCTGGAAATTTGTCAGAAAGGTTGTTAAGATGATTTCTAGCTCAAGTTCGAATATGGGTCATCTGGGGTCAAAAACTAGGTCACACAGCCTGATTATGGAAAAACCTTGTTAATAACACTCTAGAGGTAACATTTTCAGCCCAAATATCCTGGAAATATGTCAGAAAGGTTGTTTCGATGATTTCTAGCTCAAGTTTGAATATGGGTCGTCTTGGGTCAAAAACTAGGTCACAGAGCCCAAATATGGAAAAACCTTGTTAACACTCTAGAGGTAACATTTTCAGCCCAAATATCCTGGAAATATGTCAGAAAGGTTGTTTCTATGATTTCTAGCTCAAGTTTGAATATGGGTCATCTTGGGTCAAAAACTAGGTCACAGAGCCCAAATATGGAAAAACCTTGTTAACACTCTAGAGGTAACATTTTCAGCCCAAATATCCTGGAAATTTGTCAGAAAGGTTGTTTCGATGATTTCTAACAACTTTGTTAAAAGCAGTTGTACTCGGGTGAGCGATAAAGGGCCATCATGGCCCTCTTGTTTAATTAGCGAAGTGGGAAATTAAAGAAAATGGCGAAAATCAAAGCGAATATTACCCTATTTTCAGTATCTTCTGGTGTTGTAGAAGTGTCTGGTCATTTAGTTTGTTTACCTATACGAGCAGCAATATAGACTTAAACTGGAAATTGGCTCATGGTATAAGTTTTCAACAATGCCCATCTTTTTTGTTCAGCCTTTACGAGCAGCATAAAGGCTAAACCTTGATCAATGTGTAAATTTAAGTGTGTTGATTTTCTTTTTTCATGTTATTAGTGTCAAATTAACATGTTTAGTACACAGCTAACAGTCTGCCAGTAATTAAGGCTTCAACTTGACATTGCAAGATCATGTTTTGTTATTGTGTTGCAGACATTGAGCAAGCTCCTTCAAACAGTTCCAAGCCATATGTACCAAGGGTAGGTAACTCATTGAATATATGCGTCAGTTTTGTCCAAACTTTACCTTGGTGTAGTTATCTCCTCCCATGTGACAGTGGTAATTTAAGAAATCTGTTGTGACATGTATGGTTTTTGAGCAAACAGCTGTTTTGCAGTGTCAGCATATTGTAGAAATGAATGCCAGTTAAGATTATTTTTTGGTTCCTTAAAACGGTACAATTATTTCTTTGAGAGTAATCTTTACAAATGAAGTTAAATTTATGACTTGTAGAGGAGCTATATGTAGTATAGTAAACTATAGTTTGATCATTTTGTGGTGATATTGGTATGTCATCGTCAAAGCTTTACTCTGACTCTAATGTGAATAAATGTGGAGCTGCCATAGCGTGATAGTTGCACGTTTTTCAGATCAAAAGGCTCAGGGTTGGATCCCCAGCAGTGCCATGCCATATAAATTCTTTAATGCATCTTTCTTTCTCTGTAAAATCTGGAGTGAGTCTCAAGGGCAATTAATCTTAAGATGTAAGAACCTGTTTGCAATGGAGAATAAATGAATAAGTACATGTGTAGTCTAAATGATTAAATCATTAATTCAAATACATTTTTCCTCTCTTAGGCTTTCCTGGCACCATTTTCCATAGTGCTTAGCAATGTACAAGTAAGTTTCATTACACCATTAGTAACATTGTATGCTTCCTGGAATTATTGATCATTGTCACTTCTTTTCATATCCTTCATTATCTGGTCTTGTTGGTGAACAGTCAAACTGGTGTTTAGCAACCAGACAGTAAATATAACAGAGAATGCCAATAAAAGCAAGTGGTTGCCTAATTTAGGTTTGAATGTTTTAAGTTTTGCTTGTTTCTGGATGACACAATAGTTGCTACCTTATGCAGGTAGTAGGCTAGTGCAGATGACCATATATTCTAGTTTAAACATTTAATGTCTATTTGAATCTCCTTGCAAGTGATCTCGTAATAAATCAGATTTTCCAAGTCCTCCCTGTTGTGTACAAAACTTCTTCTATGCATGTAACTGACAGAAACATATTGAAGGGTGACAAAATATCAGCAAAACTCTGGACCCTATGGTTACTGAATGAGGGGCTGACCGTGACGCAACAAAGCCTTTCCATACTTCCAGTGTAATACTTTTGCATCAGTGTTACAAATATCTATTAAGACTTATTTTAAATTGTGCTTATATATCATTTGAATTACTAATAAGTATTACAGTGTTTATTGAGGCTGTTTTTCTGTTTAAAGTGCATTAAACACACAGTCTATATTGAGTCTGACTGAAGACGAGATCAAAAGACGAGCCCAGCCTCTCACTGATACAGACTTGCAGGATAAGCAAGCAGGTAACATATTAGCTTGGTATGCGTGAATACTTCAGCAGAGAAAAACACAGCCATGAAACAATGAAAATATATCTCCAGGAGACAGTCATTATGTGTGACATTTGGTAAAGGTGAAATTTTATTGATAAATGATACCAAAATTAGATAACTGGAATATTTTAAATGATGGCACCGTATCATTGTGGGTGACATCCTACTTGCAGAACATGTACTTGAACAAAATAATTTAAATGTTTTTCTCAAGTGCTTATACATGTATCTTTACGTGAAAGGTATCGAGTGTAGTTACTGCCACTGTTTGAGCATTACCTTTGAACTAACAACATATTATGTATGTGTATTATCATTTGCAGGGAAGTATGTGGGAGGATTTGACTGTATGGAAAATGTTCTCATGAATAAAGGTCTCGTGAAGAAAGAAGCAGCTAGGGTTCCTACGTAAGTATCACAGTATAATTACCCTGATAGCATTCTTTTATACCTTCTGTTTTTACTGTCTACCTAAGTGGTCAAATTCACTCAGAATTTTGGATTTTGTCTTGTGTTGTCTCCCCTGTACGTGATAATTATGTTCTTGTATATTTCCATGTCATCAGAAGTATGAAAATGACACAAGTTGTTGTTGTTTGAGTTGAAATGCTCATTTCTACAGTAGCTCAGGCAGTTTTACAGGTGAGCAGTTTACCTAACCGATGTTCCTGGGTAGAAACAGTACTAGAACTCTGTCCTGCATAAGAAACTGCCATTTTTCTTACATAAAGAGATATGGTTTTTAGCAGGGCTCGAACACCACCCGCAATCTATGAGAGGTAACAGTTATTTCAAGTCCGCAACTCTATCCACTCAACCACGGAGGTGGCACTTAGATATCAGCTTTATAGTGTAAGCTAGATACATACAGTGACCTTTGTATTGTATTTGATTCCATTTGTTCTCCAAAAGAGGGTCGTCACGGTAACTCTTTGTCTTGCGTTAAGTGTTAACTTTGTTATGTGTCTACATCTGTATCTGATCTAGTTGTACCTCTTGTTCATGTTGTAACAATACTAACTACAGGTATGCACTGTCAGAGACCGGGCAGGTGTTGGGACAGGGGCTATAGCTTCTACACACAGTTTTACAGATTTATGGAGTCATGTAGGTTACCCAAGCTCCACAACAATGCCAGGTAAGTGGATTGTAAAATCTAAACATTTCCGGTTTAATTCTAACCATACTTTACATGAAATTAGGGCTGTTGTAGAATGACATTTTCCTTCATCTTATTTGAATGCTATGGCTACCATTTCCATATCCAGTGAATGAATGCGCTTGCAAATCTTTTAAGTTTAGGTCAAAAGTAGATGACATGCAGAAAATGCCAGAGCACTGAAGATACATCATTTTGCTTTGTCAGTCCAAACTTTTAATGTAAACAGCAGATTATTGAAACAAAATAAAAACAAATTAAAAAGATTCCTCTTATTTCACTTTTTAATAGCAAGAATTCAAAGTGTGGTGGAGTAATGATACATGTACAGGCATATATATTTAAAGGGTGAAATTTTACTGATTTGTCCCTGTATGACAGAGGAGTGTCTGTAGGTAGACCTTGAAGTGTTGGTACCTTAATTATGTTAATATGATGATGTTGCATATTGAAGAAATTGTAAAACTTAGAGTTTAATTTTGTTCCTTTTTTGTTGATACAGAAATGGAATACATAAACAACAGAAAGTTATGTCTGATTGTGGATGAGAATGAAAGAGACAAACAAAGGTTGTTGACATATGCCAGGGAGAAGTGGATTGACGCTAAAATCTAAACTCTTCCAGCTGGTATTACATCTGGATTCTCTCCCCTCCCATGATGGACCTAGGGCGTTTTACAAGGGCATTTTCCTTATGCATTTGAACTGCTATAGCTGCCTTTGTTAGAATGTTGAGAATAAGTTTGATCATAGACATGTTTTAAGGGTTTGTTTTAGTTCCATATGGGGACAGCAACACCAACCTCTTTTCAGGTAGTGTGTTGTAAAAAGTATTTGTGTATTTGTAAAACTGAGATGTAATGTACATTTTGTTTCTTTATTTTTCCAAATGCAAAAACCATGTACAGTGTACCAGTACATTATAGATAAGTTCTGGCTTCCAAAACTCTAAATGCCGATTTTTAATATTTTCTTTTTAATCAGCAGCGACTTTAGAAGTTTTGGATCAGGCCTATATGAATCCTTACCAGAATAACAGTCATGCAAATTTTCATCTAATGTACGTTAGGGTAGGGAAAAAAAATCATGTTTGGGTCATATATTTATAAATTCATCTTTTCAAACCAATTACGGTGTTCTAAACCAAAGTTATACAAAAAATGATTTTCAAACCTACATCATTGTGTTTACATTTACAACGGACTTTCCAAATCCTCTGCTCCAGAGATCCATTTTGTTCCTTTTGCCTTGCTTTTTTCATGATGGTATAAAAACGCTTGATATTTTCCTTTTGTTTAGTGTTTAGATGAGTATGAAAGAACGATCAATATACAATAGCATTTGACCACTATGTTTTTTATTGCGAGAAGAAATTTCTTTATTTTCGACGCTGAACAGACCTTGACTCTTGCCAGCAGGTGCTTACGTAACTAAATAAACTGTCCCCTGACCTCAATCGAACCTTCGGATTTCCCGCAAGATCCCTTTCCAAAGGTTCTGGGGCAAAGACCATGCAGATAACTGTCAAGATGCCGTTGTAGCAAATGTGGTGAATAATTTTGACCTGTTAGACATGTTTTAAAGCTTTACTTAAGTATTTAAAATTTGATATTCAAATTTAGCAACATTAACCAAGATTATGGTCTGATCAATAAAATTATTTATTGTTTTCACTTATTCTCATGAAATACTGAGATCGTAATGTCACATTCATGTTTCTTTATTGGCCTTTCCAAATGCAAAAGCCACCGTCTGTAAGCATATAAACCGAGTACGTTGAAGTTGTTTTAGCTAATTATAGATATGTACTGCCTTTGCAGTTTGCTCAAAGTATTGGAAGAATGATCTTCCTTGAATATGACAGGTATAGTTTTAAACCTTGTGTAAGTACATACTTATGTATTGTCCTTGATTAAAGGTCATTCTTTGACTATCTTGGAGGATGTTTTTGTTTTGATTTGTAAGTTTTCAATCTTTATAGGTACTGCCATTTGTGGTGGAGAGAAAGAGTTGGGGTGATTTTGAGAACAGTACAAACAGTGGAAGGTTTAAGAGACAGATAAATAATATGCTGGTATGATCTAAAGATAATACAGTGAATGTTGGTGTATTCATTAATATAAAACTGTGTACACTGAGTGTTGATTTATCCATTTACAAAAACTAACGTGCAGTAAGTGTTGATTTACCTTATCCTTTTACAAAACTACTGTACAGTGAGTGTTGATTTATCCATTTACAAAAATTTCTGTACAGTGAGTGTTGATTTATCCATTTACAAAAACTACTGTACAGTGAGTGTTGATTTATCCATTTACAAAAACTACCCTAGTGTAATATTTGATTTATAAAGTGTACTGTGAGTTTTGATTTATCCAGTGTACTGAAGTGTTGAGTTATTCATTAACAAAAATACTGTGCAGTGAGTGTTGATTTATCCAGTGTACAGTGAAACTTGATTTATCCATTTACAAAAACTACTGCACTGCAAGTGTTGATTTATCCAGTGTACTGTGAGTGTTGATTTATCCAGTATTCTGTGAGTGTTGATTTATCCAGTGTTCTGTGAGTGTTAATTTATCCAGTGTTCTGTGAGTGTTGATTTATCCAGTATTCTGTGAGTTTTGATTTATCCAGTGTACTGTAAGAGTTAATTTATCCAGAGTACTGTGAGTGTTAATTTATCCAGTGTTCTGTGAGTTTTGATTTATCCAGTGTTCTGTGAGTGTTAATTTATCCAGTGCTCTGTGAGTTTTGATTTAACCAATGTACTGTGAGTGTTAATTTATCCAGTGTTCTGTGAGTTTTGATTTATCCAGTGTTCTGTGAGTGTTGATTTATACAGTGTTCTGTTAGTGTTGATTTATCCAATTACAAAAAGTACTTTAGAGTGAATGTTTTTTTTCAATTTCACAAAACTACTTTACAGTGAGCGCTGGTGAAGCCATATATTCAAAACCTGACACAAAACAACTAGTAAACAAAAAGGTGTGATTTGCTACAAAAAGTTACATTGACACAAAAGAAATTGAATTGAATTGGCTACATCTTCTAAAGAAAGGATATTATATTTGTTTTGTGTGCTATGCCAACAGCGCTGCATGGGAAAAATGGCTCAAAAAATGGGTCAGTGCTAACCCTGTTCATGAAATAGATTTTTATTGAAAACTGAACTTTTTAATCTAGGGATGTGGTCTGGCTAACTCTTTCTATTTGATGGAAGGAAGTACATCAGGACTAAGAAACAACGCCACCCAACATCACCAGCAGTACTTAAAGGTATAATTCTGATACAGGCTCATCTATTCAAAGATGGTTCACCCAAATAAAGTGCAGATGAATTTATCATTCTTTTTTCCTCCCTGAAAAAGTCATTCACATGCAAGATCCTCTGGTTGATGTTTGTTTGTTTAAAGAATCACAGTTATGTGCCAAGTGCCACTTAGTGCCACTTCCTTAAAGTTTGCATGAATGAATTTTAAGTTACATTAAATGGAAGCCAAAAATAGGTAAAATCGCAATATAACTTTGCTTAGACATTTGTAATGTTTGAATCTTGATATAACAGATTTAACAGTCAAATTTTCTTTGACAAAACTGATTACATGTCTTGTGGTAATCTGGACTTAATCCAGGGATTGCAGGTTTGATCCCCAACCCCACTATGACTAATGGTCTTTCGGATAGACCAATAACGTTAAATCATGTTATCCATGTGTTCAGGGCATGTTTGAGAAACTAGGGGGTTTCTGAAACAGGATGCTTTATGTATTTTGCACTATCCCCAAAATCTAAACAAACTAAACTCTTCTGAGGGTATTGGTGATATGGATTGTGTGGTACCAATGATAAAACTCTAAAATACATACAGCCCAACTTTATATCAACTGTGAAACAGAGTAACTCTCAGTTCTCTGCCTGTCCATCTGTCTGTCTGTCACACTTTTTAGCTACACCTGACTGGCTCAGGTGAGCTATTTGGATTTTTGTATGTCCGGCTAATGCTGACCTCTCCTTATTTGTGAAGCACTATAGTGTTCACATTTTTTTTAGTTGTCACGAGACTTGGTCAGGATGTTTGTCCAGTAATTACTGTGAGCGATTTCGAATATGGGTCATCTGGTAAAAACTATTTCACATTGAGCCAAAAATAGAAAAATCTTGCTAAGGCTCTAGAGGCTACTGTTTAGTCCAACTATCCTGGAATATTTGTCAAAAGTTTGTTTCTATGATTTCTAGCTCAAGTTTAATCTGGGTATGGGGTCAAAAATAAGTCAATTATGGAAAATTCTTTATTTAACACTCTAGAGGAAATGTTTTCAAGGCCCAAATATCCTGGAAATTTGTCTGCTTGATAAGTTGAAATTATAGCAAAATGCTGTGTATATGGGTCATCTGAGGTCAAAAACTAGGTCACAGCCCACATATGGAAAACCTTTTTTAACATCTCTAGATTTAAACTTATTCTCAGCCCAGATATTGCCTTGAAATTTATAAGAAAGTGCGTCATGATAGACAGCAAAATAATGAAAGTGCAAACATTGTTAGACAGCTAAATCTTCAAAGTGCAGATAATGATTAGACAGCTAAATAATGCATACAACCAGTGACTTGATTGTTAGACAGCAAAAAATGAAGAAGCTTACAGTGCATATCACCTGACCTGATTATTTAATGTATAGTTTAGACAGTTGTATTTCATATCAGAAGCAATAAATGTCTAGCCAAGGTTGCAGATCATGATCAGACAGCAAATGGGCCTACAGCTTATATATTCTGTATTTAGAAATCATGAGACTTACCAACATTGCAAATCCACTGACCTGGTCAAAATTAACCCTATAATGGGGTAAGCTTTTTTCATTTTACCTTGATAGGCTAATTAACAGGATATCATGGCCAAAGGTAAAATCTTGATCCTTTGTGCTATTAATACCTTTTTATTTTTGCCAATATCTCAACAGGCGAGTTTATCTGGCCATCATGGCCCTCTTGATTTTTGTTACCTTTTTTAAAACTACCAGAAGGTTTACTTTGTCTTTGTTTTTTAAGGTTTAAATTTGCTTTTGGTAGACTTTACAGACAACTGTATTGCAAGCATATGAAAGACATGAAACATTTATAAACTATTCCTGGTTACATGTATTGTATATAGAAAAATGAGTATAATATTATACATATATATAACCTAAATCTGTAAAGTGCTTGTAAGTCAGTTTAAAAAGAGGAATTGGCTTAGCCACAGAATATTTGAATTTCAAGTTTAAAGTAAAATTTGTCATTGGGCCGTCTTTGGCACAAGAATTGATAGCTTGACTTTACTTGATTGAAGACACTTTGTCATTGATAGTAATGTTAAATCATGTTAACCATTTCAGGGTTTGTTGGAGAAACTAGTGACAGAGAATGGTTTCTATGTGAACTACTACATCATATGGATGAAATCAGCACAGTGGTTACTGTGGTTTACAGGATTCTTAGTTGAGGGCATGAAGACATGGTATATGAGTTTTAAGGTGCTATTAACAATCGAACTGAATTTAGATTGGTATAACACCTATTGCTCATACACATGGTTACGGCATACTTTGGATTTTTGTATGGGCAAATGCTGACATTAATTTTGAAGCATTAAAGAGTTTAGTTTTATTTCAAGACCCGTTTTAAAGAAGAACATGTGCTATTTAATAACAAGATCTAGGTGTAACAATTAGTAGAACCTGTAACATCTGCTTGTCTTACAGACCTGGTATAATATTTGCATAAGTCTTCTGATTTCTTGAAGTCTAGTTGCAGAACTGTTCTTGCGACCAAAAATACTTGGAAGTTAAGGAAAATTATTTATTTAAAAAAATAAATGTACTCAAGGTTCTTGATCTTAATTGTCTCCTTGAAAATCGGAAAATATAAATGATGCTGTGTTTAAGGGCAGTTAATTCAAAAAAATGCAAATAACCAAATTTGATTTAAGATTTCTGTTTCAAACTTGATTCTCAGTCAACTGGCCAAGTCATTAGAGGTTATTGATGAATGGGAAATTTTTCTGTGCAACCATTGTCAAACGTATAATCTTCAATGTAATTTAATAATTAGAGATACCTAACCATCTTGTCCTGAGAAGCACTAGTAATAAACATCCTATCACCTGACTGATTATTTTAGGTGTGTTTCACAGAACAGTTGTAGTTCCTATCAGAGCTTGAGCCCATGCCTAGGGTTGCGAGGCAGAGAGCGAACACAGTTATAAATGCTATTTTGAGAATTGCCAGAAGCTTAGCTCATACCTGGAAAGCTCGGCTATGGTAGACCATATAATAGGGTAGAATTTTTCATTTCACCTGGATACCTATCATACTTGGTTAAGCACTGTGTAACATTTTTCTATTTGTCAAGTATTTCATTTTGTAATGTCTAACTCCTTGTAATTTATTTGCAAGTTCGAAATGGGTCATCTGGGAAACTAAATAGACATAGTGTCAATTAGTCTAAAGATAGAAAAATCTTGTTAAGGCTACAAGAGGCAACCTGTTGTCAATCCAAAAATCCTACAGCAGTTTTGCATCTAATAAGGTTGCACCTTGCTTTGATTGTACACGAGTAAAATGTTTAGTAATAGGGATAACCTGAGATAGAAGGGAACGGGGTGCACACAGCCAAAATATGTTGGCCTAGATATCACCTTGCTCTGAGTAATCTAGAGGTAGCATTGTCTACTGTTTCAAGCAGGCCCAAATATCCTGGTAGGGCTTTACTTCAGAATAGGAGTTCCTGGGTTCGATTTCCAGCCCTAGCATGAATGTGGGTCATCTGGGGTCAAAGACACTAGCCTCACAGCCCAAATATGGAAAAACCTTGTTAACACTCTAGATGTTACATTTTCAGCCAGATATCCTTGAAATGGGTGTTCCAGAACAATAGTAAGCTAGGATAGCTTTTTTGAAATCAAACAAAAAATAAATTGGTATAACACATTGTTTCAAGCGAAGTTTGGTTAAAATGATTATGTTTTGCACTTCAGAGATAGCCATGGGGAGAGAAGAATGATGTCTATGTAAAAGAAGATCTAGGTGTAACACAGCAGAACCAGTAAACATCTGCTTGTTATACAGAATCATGGAACCAATATAACAATGTAAGTCTGGTTGATACATGCTAGATCATGAATTCAGTGACCAAAAATACCTTGAAGTTGATAGATTACAAAAAGTGTAGATTAATGAGCATGTATCATAATTTGGCCTAAAGCTATTGATATTCTTGAAGCATGTGGCATAATTAAATATGACTTTGAATGATATTGGCCATCTAGTCATGGGGCTACTCATTTGGGTTGTGTGAAGGGTTTTAGCCCATTTCACCATATTACAGTCATTTATACAGGTGGGCAGGGTCTTTTGACTAACCATAGGCTTCTTGGGAAGGGGCTATCATGAGATCCAAAGGTAAGAAATTGATCCTTTCTGCTATTAATAGCCTGGGTAGTGTTTGAACCAATCGTAGTCAGTGGCTCTAACAACTTGACCACAGAGGCGGACTTTTGCTTGTTGCATGAAGTTTGTTTCCAAAACTACTTCCGCATCTTTTGAAGGATTTCATGGGTACTTTGAAAGCATACTTATACTGTTAAAAGTAGATGTGTGTGGCTTTTGTGTCATGTAGTAAATGTTGTTGATTATCCAAGACGTGTTTTTGGGGTAATCGTGAAGCTCCAGTTTATTTACTTTTCATAATTTTCTGAAAACAGAAAAGACAGTCAGCTTTGAGTAAATGCTGTGAGGCTGTATGTACAGACCCAGGTCAAGCTAGAGGTAAATTTACACCTTCAGTTACTGTGTTTTACTTCAAAGAGAGTTTGGAGTTGGAAGTTTAATTGAAACTGTGCTAGTAGCATATTCTATATCTCTAATGTAAACTGGTAATGAGGTGATGGCTTGCTTCACGCTGAGCCAGACCTGCAAGAAAACTTTTGTTCATTGTTAGACGATTAACACCACTGGAACGGATATTATTTCATTAATACATATGTGCATTTGTATTTCATATGTCTTAAATATACTGCTGACACAATTTTTAATGGTTTTGAATATTTCCAATATTCATTAGCCTTGTAATATTACTCAAATATTTGTGTATAAAAGAATATACATGTGTAGTACAGCTCAAAACTGTTTATGTTGTAGATATTGTAGAAGACAAGTTAGGACCAAATGTACATAACATGTTACATTATGACATTGCCTCATACTGGCAGTTGTATATGCAGGTACGTACTGTTTTCATACATCATTACCTTGAGTTGAAGGTCAGTGTTAATAGAGTATGGAGGCAAGTGTAGATACTTACTAAATGTATATTACCCTTCAAAACAGCAATTTTTAATTATGGTCAAGAATGAAGGTCAAAACACAACAGATATGAAAACTTGTTAGAATTGAGAGGGACTGAGTTACGTCACTGATCAACAGATAAAAAAGAAATTATACCAAGCAGTTTTGGTAGATTTTCAAATTTTGGCTACCCTAGGATAGTCAAAAAATAGATTTCTTCTATGTATATTCAATGGGAAGAAAGCCATTGCACAGATTCATGTATTTTGATTATAACTATGGCAATGTTCATTACTTTAGGAGTTTGAATCAGTGATTAATGTCTTTCTTAACACTTTGTTGGTCAGTTTGAAGGGTATTATCACTTTAAACCATCAGCAAACACTTGCTGGGTTCATTTGATCCCTAATGGGGTCAGAAAGAATAACATTACATTATGCGGGAAGACTTTTTTTGGTTGCCACATACTTGCCACTGTACTTTAAGACAGTTACATCATTGAATACTCTAAATTTGCTATGTTGATGAAAAATCTGTAGATTACTGTAGAGTAAGAACATTTTTATGATGATTCAATTTCATAGGTAGGTTTGATTGTGAATTCAAAGAAATTTTGTAAGTACTTGTTACATGTAAAAAAGTAAATTTGATTTTCCACCAGGTGATGACAGGTGTGTATGTGGTGAGAACAGAGACGGACCAGGATACTGAAAACATACACAGAATATTTACATCTACATTTAGTGTCAACACACCTCCTGTAACATTTAGTACAGCTGTACCAAAAGGTAGGCAGAAATTTGTTAAGATTCAATCTTTTTATCTTACACAAGTATAATACTTTAAAAAAAACTGCAGAAATAGTTACTCTTCATGCTGAGGTAGTCCTGAAGTTATAAAACTCTAAAAGAAATAAACTAAAAAAAATTCTATAGGATATATGAAAAAAAACTATTTCTGCATTTAAAGAGTCATGCCCGAAATCAAAGATCAATTTTAAAAAGTCAAAACAATTTGTATTCCAATAATTGCAAGGACTGCCACCAAACCAGATTGTTTCAGCTACAAATTCCAGCAAACTGTGGTAAAATCAGCAGAATCATATGTGTTGTAGTTCCGTAAAGCCTTCAATAAATACTTGTTGCATATTTTTTTGGTGGATAGAAGTTTTATTATAAAACATAGCTATATTGGCACACTGTGAGTAAACAAGACATTTCTTAATACATGTTTTTATTGAAAAACTTATTTATTATTTTACTTACATTTAGCTCATTGTTAACGTTAATGAAAATAATCTGTTTGCTGTAGGGAATGCCCCTTTAACAATTTGTTAAATGTGTTAAGTAGGACAAGTCTACACAAATTTGATAGAATGAATTTCTCGGTCTCATTTTATCTACAGCAGCAAAAAGAAGGCCTACAAATTCTAGGAGGGCACCAAAGACTGCGACCATCACTTCCCCAAAAGGTGGGAACCAAATCACTGATGATCCTTTGGCTTTAGGGCCAGGTCTGTTGTCTAGAAGAAGAAACCCCTCGGACCCACTTATGAGAAACTACGACGATAATAACAGCCTTGGTGTACACAGGAATGTGGGCATTCATTCCATAATTTCAGAGGATAGCAAAACACCATCATTTCATCTTTGCAATGAAGGAAATGAAGAAGGGAGGCATTCTACTGCAGGTCATGTGATTAAGAAAGCCAGAAGGATGTTGAAAATGACAATGATTTTCAAAGACGGCACACAACAGTTGAGAACCATACAATACAGCCTTTTGCAGGTCAGGGATATTGTTTAGGAACACAATCACTGGAAAATATTCCAAGGTTTGAAAAGACAGTGAATAGAACTGAGGATACTGTTCAAACCCCAGTTTTAAATAATTCTCCAAACCAGGGCACATGTCAGGCAGGATTGGTAGGAGGTACGTGGAACAGCAGGAATAATTCAAGAAATGTGGGAGGGACTGGGAATGGCAGCTCTGATGACAGTGAAGGTGAAGACCTTGATAGAGGATTTACTGATAAAGATCAGGCTGTTCGTAATAATGACTTTGTAGATTCTCAGAATGAAGATGAAATTATGAAAGAGGTATGGAATTTTTTTTTTTCATTTGCTTAAAATAACTATGAGAGTAAATACCTTAAATTTTGTAGTCTTGTGTGTATAAATTTGATTCTAGTTTCTATTCATCTAGGATTTGTTTGTGTTAAGAAGTTACACACCAGAATCGTTTGAAGCTCCGATCAATAAAGAATAATTATGTTTAATACTTACAATGTGTCTGATTTCAGATCTTGGAAAAGAGTGCAGCAGAAGCTAAAGAAATGTCAAATGAAGATGAAATGCTAAAATTAGCTGTAGAAATGAGTAAACAGAAGTCTGCAAAGAAAATAAATGATGATACCAGAAATAATTTAACAGATGATGAAGAACTTCAGCTAGCGTTAGAAATGAGTAAAGCTTCAGAAAAGGACAGAGCTTTCAAGAATCAACTGCCTGATACTAGAAGTGTAAGTTATTTAGGAATACAGGAAGAAACAAATGATCTAGGTAAGAACAGTGTAGTAAACTTGTCTGAAGAGGAAGAATTAAAACATGTCTTAGAAATGAGCAAAAGTCAGACAAGATTCAAAGAAAAGCCAGACAGAATTGAGTTAGATGATATTAAAAATGAAGATGAAATGGTCAAGCTGGCTATCAAGATGAGTATGTCAGAGAGGAAAAATTCAAAGAGAGGCGAAGAAAAGAAATTGCTTCCAAGTATTGATGAAGATGAAGTTATTTTGGTACCAGATACAGAGGAAGGCCAGATGAAGTTAGCTTTAGAAGTGAGTAAGAAAGAAACACCCAAAAAATTACAAGATGATTCTTACAGAAGAACAAATGAAGTTACTGATGAGCATAGAAAACGATGTAAGAGAAAAATTGCTGATTCTGAATTGAGTTCAGAGCATGCAAGAGAGATGTCTGAGGAAGAACAGTTGAAAATAGCCATGGAGCTCAGTATGTCACAGATTGTTAAGGAAAGGAAAAATCAAGTGATTATTTAAGAAATGATTTAGAGGAAAATGCAGACAATGTAAACAAATTTTTGTTATCAAAAGAACTTGGTGTTAGTTCCTGCAAAAAATCAAAGCATGATCAGAATTATAACAGATTGAACAGAGAAGCTACTGAGAACTTTGAGGTTGAGCAGTTCCTAGACATACCGTCAGAAGCAAACAAAAGAGTAGAGAAAAACAATGATACAGTTTTTGAAGAGGATTTGAAAAAAGCCTTGGAGAGAAGTAAAGTTGAACACAGTCCAGCAAAAAAAGTGAAATTAGGGCAGCAGGTTTATGATGAGGATGAATTGATGAAAATTATTATTGAACGTAGTAAAGTTGAGCATAGTCCATTAAAGAAAACTAAGATAGAAAAGTCAAAGAAGGAAGTATTTAGTCTCGGTACAAGCAGTATTGAAGTGATTGAAATAAATTCACAAAACTCTCAAGAAAGAGACGATGATACATGTATTGATGTATCTGAAAGTGACTTACTTAATATTATTGATATAGATTCTTGTTCACAAAAGGATACTATTAACTTTGAAAACAGAGGAGAAAGAAGGAAAGTGTGTTCTAATAAGAGAGTTATGTGCTCTTCTCATTCACCAACGGATTTTACAGGTATTGTTTGTGGTGGTGTTGAAGAGGGTAGAGATTTTGGACATGAAAAGAACAGCATCAGTATTACAGGAAGTGCAAAAGGTCCAGAAAACAGTGCAATAGGCTCTGGATGTATAAAAGCTGACAGCTGTGCTGGTGCATTTACACCAGCCACAGATGAAAGCACAGGAAAAAGTCCAGACAGTGTTAAACTTGAAAATGTTGAGGAAGATGGTGATTTCATTCCACCATCACCAGGTAGGTCTAGTTCACCTGGAAATAATTCCTTTTCACAAACATTCTTCTCTAAAACACCTGAAAATTATATTCCAAAACCAATGTCAAATAGAACAACAAGTTGTTCACCTGACAGACCATCTCTTGATACATTTCAGACAAGTGTATCTGGCTGGAAATGTACAGATGACATGATATCAGGTAGTGCCATTAAGGAAAGTTTAGAGAATCTTGAAAATGAAGTCAGTGATGCTGTTAGTAAATCTGTTAACAGTAATAGGAAGTTTGATTTAAAGTCAAGCTTGTTTTATGACAGTGATGAATCAGACAGTGAAAGTGAAGCTGATATATTTGATATAGATGAACAAACTGACAGTAAAGTAAAGTTGAAAGAGACTGAAATAAGCATTGAAAGAAGTGATAGAAATGTTTGTCCTGTTATGAGGGACTTTGACCAACAAAACATTGGTAAGGAAGTTGATGGAGGTTTTCAGGTGAATGTTGCTTTAGAGAAGAAAAATGTTGATAAAGTTTCTCTTAATAGTAGTGAATCTAAGCAAGATGATGACGACATTGGACATGAAGATCAAAACAATTTTGGTATTGCTGAAAATGTGTTCCTGCCAAAAAATGATAATGCAAAAATAGACAAGAGAAATGTGAATGCTGTGGATGATTTTAAGATGTCTGATGCAGATCCACAAATTCAAGAAGATTATCTGGATTATGATGATGACAATAATGATATTGATTATCAACCAGACTCTCAGGAGTTTAATGTAGAGAGTGGAAGTGGTTCAGAAGAGGGAAGTGGTAGTGATTTAGAGGAAAATTCGCAGGAGAGAAATGATTTGGACTTACTTCCTTTGATTAGAAGACCTAGGAAAATAAGGTATAGACAGTTAAAGGAGGAAGAGGAAAAGGTATATGCATTAAAAAGAAAAGAGAAAGAATTAGAACAGTTGAAGGGTGAAATTAAAATAAAGACTGAAGTAATTGATCAAACTGATCAAGATGAAAATGAGTTAACAGCAGATGAAATATATGCAAGACAGTTACAGGAAAAACTTGATAGAGAAGCAAGACAAGCAGGAGAGAGGAGGTCCTCGATAGATGATGCATATATTGCTAGACAGCTGCATGAGACTCTAAATAAAGAACCTGTACCAAGTGATAATGAGATTGAAGTTGATAATTTCCCGAGATTACAAAGTGCAGTTAGTAATAGGGATACATATAACTCAGTGGAAAATGGAAGAACAAATGCAGATGAAGTTTCAGAACATTCGGTTCCAAAGCATAATTCTTTTGGAAATTTTCCTGCTGTGAGCAGTAATAAAGGGGATACAAGTAAGAGACTGACTGAAAGTGGTAGAAATCCAGAGGCTGTTGTCAGAGAATTACAAAGGAGAGAATTAGAGAAGATTGAAAGATGGAGGAAAATGTTGATGGAAGATGAAAAATTGGCACAAAGATTACAGGAGATGCAGGGTGACAAAGAGGAGGAAGCAGGTAAAATACACAAAGTTTCATTATTAGGTTGCACTTTGCTACATTGCTAGAATAGACTTGACTTAATAGACTTAACTTGAACAGTATTGTGAATTGTTCAAAGCAGAAATGTAGAATATACATATGATTCTAGGTTCCTGTTCAAAGGTATGCATTCTGATTCTTACTGATTGAATAGCTACCACAACAGTTCCTTATCAGACTGTATGAATGTGCAGACTGATTCCAATATTCACTCAAAGGTAGGGTCACTTGGCAAGTTGCCATCTGCAAGGAGAGAGTTTAAAATGTTTTTTATCTCTGCTTGTTTACACAGGCTCAGTGGTGTTTAATTCTAAGAATGTAGAATGTTAGAAATTGAAAATGTTTAGTCAGCAGTCCAGAGGTGACAGCCAGTGAATTGTTAACACATTGAAAGTGCATTTTCACAGCAAAAGCAGTAAGATATCATGAATATGCAAGTATTTTTCATTATAAAATATTTTGAATAAAAAAAAAAAAAAAAAAAAATTAAAAAAAAAAATATTTTTTTTTATTTATTTTTAAAAAAAAAAAAAAAAAAAAATGCAATCCAGAGAATTCCACTTTTAGCTCTACTGGATGTAGTGGTTTGTCCGTCGTCTGTCTGTCTGTCTGTAAACCTTTTGCTTGATAACGCTCAACAGGTCAACAATTTTCATTTGACTTTGATGAAACATGCATATAAGGATCCCTGCAACTTGTAGATGTTCCCCATAGTTTTGGGGGTAATTGGGTCAAAGGTCAAGGTCACAGTGACCCAAACTTTGAATATTTTTTCCACTCAATATCTTGATATTTACATCACCCATGGAGTCTTCAAACATCATAGGATGTTTAGTCTTACTGAAAAAAAAATCCCCCTTTTTTTTTTGGGGGGGGGGGAAAAAAAAAAAAAAAGCCTTTTTTTTTTTCCCTTTAAAAAAAAAAAAAAAATATACAAAAAAACCAACAATCCAGTCAGAGCAGTAGAGCGATACTAGCCGTTTTGGGCCTCTTGTTATGAGTATAATTCAAACAACACATTTGTATATTTAGCATCAGCAACTGGTGAATCACAAAGCAAGAACTCTCAAATTCAGCAGGTAGACACAAGTTTCAGGAAAATGGTTGCACAACACAAGGCTAGTAAAGAAAAGGCCATGGTACAAGTATGTTATCATTTTCATAGTTTTCAAAAATCTTGCTAAATGTTTCAACTTTTCCCGCTTTCCTCTTTTATTAATAGCAACTGATTGCTCATTTTGTAGAATAACAGCTGTAAGTGTAAGCACTAGTTTGAGGGAGGACGAGGAAGGGGTCAGGGGTGTGGAAGCTGAGTGGAGTGGTGGGGAGGAACAGCTGTCCATGGCTAGTCAAGCAAAGACTGTTTTATAATCTATTGGCTGTTCGTTTACCAGTATCTCTTAAGGAAAAATATTTTTGTTACTTGCGAAGATGGCTTGTGTCTAGGAAGTGCATCCCAAATAAGATAGTGTGTAAAACCAAATTATTAGTACTCCTAATAATTGATACGTAACCTGAAAGCGCTACAACTACCCGTGCCTTATTGAAAATTGATATTTATCTGTATTGTAGTGTGTAATACTGTATGTTACAGTTGCAGCAATACAGAAATCTTCAGATGAAGAGATTTCAGGAGGTTCACAACAGACCACACAGTACTTTCATACCTTCAAATAGTGGTGGAAACGCTGATGAAAATAATGATGGTACGTGGTTTTAACCTTTGCTGAGAACAGTGCAGTTTTTCAAGGTCAAATACTATTGGCAAGTGTTTGTGTACAAACTTTTTGTATGAAATAAGTGCTAGTATGTTGAGAAGAAGGCAGTTTGCCCTTGTTCTTTGGAGGTGTCATTCAGAGAGACATATGTGCATGTTTTTAACACATTTTAAGACATGGGAGGAAAACAACAATAGCCTTTTGGCCTACCCGAGTCAAGACTCGAGCAAACTAGTGTTACTTATCTATCCGGTGTTAATATTGCTGTATATTGTCACCATTTTGTGATGCACAAAAATCCATTATTCAAAAGGGCCTATCTAAGGAAATGTATGTTTGTATATATGTATGTGTTTGTCTTTATGTCCTATTAAGAAATGAAAGTACTTTGGCAGTATTAAGAGATTGTAATGCTTATTTATTACATATTTTACATGAAAATTATGTTTTTATGCCCCCGAAGGGTGGCATATTAAAATCGCACCGTCTGTCCGTCCCCTGACCCGTCCGTCCGTCTCCCCGCCCCCCCGTCCGTCCGCCCCCCCCCCCCCGTCCGCCCCGCCCGTCCCCCCACTTACAAATTCGTGTCCGGACTGTAACTTTGTCATGCATTGAAGGATTTTAAAATAACTTGGCACACATGTGTAGCACATCAAGACGACGTGTCGCGTGCAAGACCCACATCCCTACCTCAAAGGTGAAGGTCACACTTGGAGTATGAAGGTTATGGAATCCTCTATATATGCACACATTCGTGGCCCGGACTGTAACTTTGTCATGCATTGAAGGATTTTAAAATAACTTGGCACACATGTCTAGCACATCAAGACGACGTGTCGCGTGCAAGACCCACGTCCCTAGCTCAAAGGTCAAGGTCATACTTAGAGTTTGAAGGTAATGGATTCCTCCATATAAGCATATATGCACACATTCGTGTCCGGACTGTAATTTTGTCATGCATTAAAGGTTTTTAAAATAACTTGGCACAAATGTCTAGCACATCAAGACGCGTGTCGCGTGCAAGACCCACATCCCTAGCTCAGTAAGGTCAAGGTCTACTTGGAGTTTGAAGGTAATGGATTCCCTCTATATAAGCATATATGCACACATTCGTGTCCGGACTGTAACTTTGTCATGCCTTGAAGGATTTTAAAATAATTTGGCACAAATGTCCAGCACATCAAGATGACGTGTCGCGTGCATGACCCACATCCCTACCACAAAGGTCAAGGTCACCTTTGAGTTTATAGGTAATGGAATCCTGTATATATGCATACATTTGTGTCCGGACTATAACTTTATTATGCTTTGAAGGATTTTAAAATAACTGTGCACAAATGTCTAGCACATCAAGCGGATGTGTCGCGTGCAAGACCCAAGTCCCTACCTCAAAGGTCAAGGTCACACTTAGTGTTTAAAGTAATGGAATACTGTATGCATGATTACTCTGTCATGCATGGAAGGAGTTTTAAAATTACTAGCACTTTTATTGAGCACATGGAGAGGACACAGACTGTGAGGCACCTCTTTCGGGGGCATTCGTCACTTGGGAGGGACAGCTCTTGTTTGCAGTATGTAAGTGTGCATGCTATGTAAATGTTAGGATTGTGTATAATTTCAGTGGTGGTTGTAAAGGAGACTCAGGATAAATTTCTTACCCCAGGTATTCCAAGCATAAACAACATAAATACACGACCAACTGTTACTGCACCTGTAAACAGGACACATTTCAGTGAAAATCGACAGTTTATTGCAAATGGAAGTCCCTCATGTACACACACAGTTAATCATATGAACCATTCGATTACTGGTGTTCACACAGCCCAGAATAGCCAGTCACAGCCTTCCAGTGGAAGTCACATGTCTCAATTTAACCAATCACAATCAGTTGATGGAGATCATGTGACACAAAGCAGTCAATCACAGTCTATTGCAATCAAACATTCAAATGTGACTTGTGGAAATTGTGGTGAAAAGGGACATAACAGGACTTTCCAAAAATGTTCAAAGTACCATACTGCTGAAGAAAGTGCAAGGAGAGAGGTAGAGTGTAACTTGAAATCTGTTTATTACAGAATTTGTCTTTCTGAGTCTTTTGTTGAGAATTCTTGTGTCAGTGTGACATAAGTCTTTGAACAGAAGTGTTGTCTTGTTTCCTCAATATAAATCAGCAACCTGATTGAACTGTTCAATGTCACTTGACAGTTGCTGTAAATCACATTAAATTCGCAACACAAAAAAGTCATTAACAATTTTTTATATCTGGGGCAATACACAAGACCATGAATTCCGCAAACAAGCAATCCAGTTTGTTTACAGAAGTCATTCATTTTCGAAAACTTTGAATAAGCTGCTTTCATGAATAACACTTCTTGCAAAAAATGCGAAAATAAAGTTAACGCGAATATTTCATTATTTACAGTACAGAAACAGTGCAAGATTCATAATGTTGGTGGCATTGATATATATGTATCTGTATTTATTCTATGAAGCTTGGAGTAAATCATTCTCTGATGTATATATTTTACTCAAATGTCTGGTAAGAGGACATTAGCCCAGAGGACATTAACCGTAAGGTTCAGTTTTACGAATAGTGACATAAGCCCCTACATAATATTGTAAAGGTGGACATTAGGTACTTCCAAGTTCCATTTTGCTTGTGTGGACATTAGCTCTTGCACACAGGGAAACCTTCCCTGTTTCAGTAAGTTTTTTTTAACTGCATAAATGTAACAATTTTCTTGACATGCTTTTGCAATGTAAATACATCTAAAGACAATGGCTAATTAAGTTTAAAGTCAAAATTTTGAATTTAAAGAGTGAACAAGCTAATGTCTGTCTTTGCAAAATCATAAAGGGGCTAATGTCCACCATTCAAAATTGACTATAGCGGCCTGCTGTTCATTTGCTCTAAAGTTTCTATTAAAAACTGCTAATTTATGGCATTTTTTTTCTGAAAAATTAATTGACTAGTATGGATGTTACTTTGATATACATCGAGTATAAAAAGAATCGGTTACTGTTAATGATATTTTACAGGCCAAGTTAGAGAAACAGCGACAACAAAAAGAGGAGAAAAGGAAGCAAGAAGTGGAAACTATTGATATGCTGGTATGTATAAACTTTGACACGCCCCGGTGGCCAATTGGTTAGGTCGCCGACAATGTTTCCCTTTGTATACTTAAACCTTGTATGATAGATTTAGCTCTATACTTACAGTACCAAGTAGATCCTTGTGATCACTGTGGTTGAGTGGTTGGAGTCGCTGATTTGAAATCACTGTAACCGCTCATAGATTGAGGGTCATGGGTTCGAGTTCTGCTACCTGCCATGTCTCTTTATATGAGAAAGTTGGCAGTTTGTTAGGGAGGAAAGGAGTCTAGTACTGGTTCTTCCCAGGAATGATCCTTCGGTCAACTGCTTTTCTGTTAAAATTACCAACAATACGGTTGGAACAAGTGTAGACACACAACTCTTTTCTGTGCTTTAATTTTCCAGTAAATCAATTGCTTAAAGTTTTCATTTTCAGTTTATTCTGTCTATTTGAATGTATAGTTACGAAAGCATGATATTTTTTTTCTAACTACAAGTAGCAGGCCTTCCCGAGCTGGTTGCAAGCCATTCTGCCATTACAACCAGTCAGTGCACAACATTGCAGTCTGATCATGATCTGCACAGTTGAGTTCCCCTTCTAAAATAGTAAACTTTCCGGCAACACCCCCTTCGAACAATTAATGGTACCGTCCAAACTGAAAGATGGACAAGTCCATTGTGGAAAAGCAGGGTAAGGGTTGTTTTTCTTGTGTTTTACAGTCGGAACATAAGCAGATGTTGGAAGACATGACGTCTCAGATACAGAAAGAGATGGGCACCATTCAAAACAGATTACAGCAGAGGACATCACAGCTAGAAGCCCAGGTCAACTTGAGGGTGAAGAAAATAGAAAATGCAAATAAGAAGAAAAAGAAATGAACTGGAACAGCATTGTTTAATATCAAAATATGGGATTTATGAAATAACATCGGCTCCAGCGGTGTTCATCTTCTCATAAACAATGATCCGGAGTACTGAAAAGCAGGAATTAGCCATGAAGGCCTGAGGCCTGAGTGGTTTATAACTGCACATCATAACGACAAATTATTGTTTATTAGACAATAACAAAGCTGAAAAGGATGTTATTTCGATTCTAACATGACAAGATTTTGCAAAAGGTGAATAAATGTAAAGCATTATTTTCTACGCGAACGCTCATTTAACGTCATGTGGCACAATATGACGACTTGTTTACAGCATATCGGTTCCCGCTTTGTTTATGGTTTAATATAATATAATTTTTCTACTCTTTGTATATAGAGACAAAATCGTGAGTTATGTTAGAATCAGTTATTGAAAAGGAAGCCAATGCGTGAAATTCTCTAATTTTCATGTATTTCTTTTTTCTAGTCATTTCAAGTGCAGATTTTGTGCTATACACTTACTTAGTAAGTTTATTTGTTTGCACAATGGCCTCAAATTGTTAATGAGGCTGCTTTTCAGTGATGTAATGATGTCATAATGCCATTTCTGAAATAACAATCCGTCCAGTGGGTTCATTTTGTATAATGTGGATCATTCTGCAATCAAGTGAAAATGGACTTTCAGTTCATACATGCTTTTCATACAATATGTTCATGTAAAAAGATTATTACATAGTAGGGCTGACTATTGCAGCCAAATTTACTATCACGATAGTTATTGATAGTTAAAAGTACTATCACGATAGACTATCAATAGTTGGCTTTACTATCGCGATACTATCACGATAGATTCGATAGTTTACAAACTATACATTTTTACTTGGTTGATTCAATTTGTTTTTATCAATACCTGTAATAAAAGATAAATTATGAAATTGTTACGTTTTTTACTTTAATGGACAAACTTTTGACAATGCCTTCACAATAAACAAAAAATAAATTACAATACCCTAAGCTTCAATGGCTTACAAATAATTTGAAATAATTAACTTATATGTTAAGATGCTAAGAACGAAACAGAGAACGAAATAACGCATCCAAAAATGAAACTAAAACTATCGAGAAATCGAGTAGATGTCCAGACTATCGGCTATATTATCGATAGTGTGAAATTGCTATCGACTATTGACTATCGGGCCTGATACAATCGCGATAAGTCGATAGTATCGACTATCGTAACCTATTACATAGTACATGTATTTCATTTGAATATGATAACTGTGTGTATAATACTATCTGACATCTGCAGTGATTTTAACTACATTGTATATGCAGTTATAGTGTACATGTGATGGTGTTTCAAATTTAAATAAATGTGTAGTTGTAAATTGCATTGCACATTTGAAACTTGTTCTTACACATTTGATTCACTGCCCATTGATTTTCAGAAATAACACATTTTCATTTCCAGATTATTGTTTTTGCATTTTTAGATTGTTTTATTTTATGTATTGTTATACCTTTAATAGTTTTATATTATGCTGTGTTTTAGATGATAAATTTCTTGTTGTAGAAAGATTAAAGGTTTATTGCTAGGCACAAAGTCCAAAAAGTTACTAGATGGGATACACAAATGTAGTTACTCGTATGCGCTTGGAGTTACTGTAGATCAATATTAATTCGTGAGACAAAAAGATTGCAGTGTTTATCTCCGGATCAATTCATGCAAAAATGAATTTGCGAACAGGTGATCCTGTAGACTTCCAGAAATTATTCAGTGACAGAGAACTTTAAATTAGTGAAATGATGATTTCTTGAACAAGAACTCTTGGAAAAAAAGTACAAAAATAAAGCTCTCGCAAATATTACATGATTTACAGTAAGGCTGAGTAGGTAAACATGCTTATTTTTTATCAGCTATTTCTTCTGCAGTTTCTTCTTCATCAGCAGCTGCTCCTGCAGCAGTTTCTTCCTAAAATAAAAATCAGTAGTCGCCAGCTATGATCTGAAAGAATCTTCCATTTGAAAATGAGAACATATAACAAAATGCTGTGTTCAAGGGTAGATAAGTCGAATTCAAAGGAGGTGACCTATGATTTTTTTCTTCAGGTTTTTGTTTAAAAATTTATTCTCGGTCAACATGCCAAGTTTGGAGAAATTCGATGTAAAGGAAAATTTTGGCCCTATATACATGTAGGAAACAGTTGCAAAAGTCCTTAACAGGAGTAATAATCGTTGCCAACATAGAAGGTTTTCAACAAAATTTTGTTAAATGTTCCAAAATGTTGTAGTCATTTCATTGAAATGGTAGCACTTGTACTTGCTGTTTTTAGCTCGACTTTTCTATGAAAAGGGGAGCTATCCTACTCGCCCCGGCGTCGGCGTTGGCGTCACACCTTGGTTAAGTTTTTCGTACCACCCCACTTTATTTCAGAAGTATTAGAGGTATGGCTTTGAAACTTACCATACTGCTTTACCATCATAACCTCCATCTACAGACAAGAGTACAAAACTCTGTCAAGGTTTTTGACAGAATTATGGCCCTTTTTTTACTTAGAAAGTGTATTGAGCTTGGTTAAGTTTTTCGTACCACCTCACTTTATTTCAAAACCATTGGAGGTATTGCTTTGAAACTAACCATACTTGTTTACCATCACGACCTTCATCAACAGACAAGAGGACATAACTCTGTCAAGGTTTTTGACAGAATTATGCCCTTTTTGACTTAGAAAATACATTGAATATGGGTAAAATCCACTTATTGCCTTAACCCTTTGAGATATTGCTTTGAAACTTTTAATGCTATTTCACATCATTACCCCTATCTGTAGGCAAGAGAAGGTAACTCTGTCAGGGATCTGTTTGAGATATTAATTTGAAAGTTGGAATACTTGTTTACCATCATGATTCCCAAACATGGGCAGGAGAAGGTAATTCTGTCAAGGATTTTATTTGAATTATGGCCCTTTTTGACTTAGAAACTCAGTTAAAATTTTCATTCTTGTCCACTTGTTAACTTAACCATTTGAGATTTACTTTGAAAGTTGGAGTACTTATGTACCATCGTAAGACCTATCTGTAAGCAAAAGAAGATAACTCTGTGAAAAATTTTCTTAATTTGTACTTAGAAATTCCTAGTTAAAGTCTTGTGTGCCCTTAACTGTCAAAGTTTTGTTTTATTGGCAAGCACTAAAAAAGTCGAGCACACTGTCCTACTGACAGCTCTTGTTTTATTCCCCGGCAACGGGGAAAGGGGTAGTGGTAATGATCTCCATCTGCCATACATTCTTGTCCAAGCAGTGAAACTTCAACTCTGCTTTACTATTTTAAGATGCACATGTTATCAAATGTGTTCGACTTTAGTTATTTGTCACCGAGTTATTGCCCTTTAGTTACTCTTTGATATACGATTGTGTCCTAATCACAGGATGGATTCAACAAATTTTTGTGAGAACCTTAACAAAAGGGGATACTCAAATTGCATCATTTTTTTCTCACTGTATTATCATGGCCATTCATGTTATGTACATTGTAGTAAATATAGCATTTTTAGCTCGACTATTCGAAGAATAAGGAGGCTATTGCACTCGCTCCAGCGTCGGCGTTGGTGTCGGCGTCGGCGTCGGCGTTTGCATTGGTTAAAGTTTTTAATAAAGTCAAATATCTTGAATACTATCAAAGGTATTGACTTGAAACTCAAACTGTATGTTTACCATCAACATCTTCACCTGAGCAAACAATCCCAATGACTCTGTTTTGATTTTTGACAGATTTATGCCCCTTTTTAACTTAGAATTTTTGGTTAAAGTTTTTTATAAAGTCAAATATCTTGCATATTATCAAAGGTATTGACTTGAAACTCAAAAGATATCTTTACCATCAACATCTTCACCTGAGTAAATAATCCGCATAACTCTGTTTTGATTTTTGACAGATTTATGCCCCTTTTAAACTTAGAATTTTTGGTTAAAGTTTTTTATAAATTCAAATATCTTGTATATTATCAAAGGTATTCACTTGAAACTCAAACTATATGTTTACCATCAACATCTTCACCTGAGCAAACAATCCCAATAACTCTGTTTTGATTTTTGACTGAATTATTCCCCTTTTTAACTTAGAATTTTTGGTTAAAGTTTTTTATAAAGTCAAATATCTTGCATATTATCAAAGGTATTGACTTGAAACTCAAAATATATCTTTACCATCAACATCTTCACCTTAGCAAACAATCCGCATAACTCTGTTTTTATTTTTGACAGATTTATGCCCCTTTTAAACTTAGAATTTTTGGTTAAAGTTTTTTATAAATTCAAATATCTTGTATATTACTTGAAACTCAAAATATATCTTTACCATCAACATCTTCACCTGAGCAAACAATCTGCATAACTCTGTTATGATTTTTGTCAGATTTATGCCCCTTTTTAACTTAGAATTTTTGTTAAGTTTTTTATAAATTCAAATATCTTGCATATTATCAAAGGTATTCACTTGAAACTCAAAAGATATCTTTACCATCAACATCTGCACCTGAGGAAACAATCCTCATAACTCTGTTTTGATTTTTGACAGATTTATGCCCCTCTTTTACTTAGAAGTTTTTGTTAAAGATTTTTATAAATTCAAATATCTTGAATACTATCAAAGGTATTGACTTAAAACTCAAAGTATGTGTCTACCATCAACATCATCATCTGAGCAAACAATCCCCATAACTCTGTTTTTATTTTTGACAGATTTATGCCCCTTTTTAACTTTAATTTTTTTTATGGACTTAAAACTTAAAATGTATGTTTACTGTCAACATTTT
Organism: Saxidomus purpurata; assembly: GCA_022818135.1. Taxonomy (NCBI): domain Eukaryota; kingdom Metazoa; phylum Mollusca; class Bivalvia; order Venerida; family Veneridae; genus Saxidomus; species Saxidomus purpurata. The sequence continues at coordinate 16,007,385 of JAFMSR010000001.1, read as the reverse complement.
CACCATTGTTTTTGATTTTTGACACATTTATGCCCCTTTTAACTTAGAATTTTGTCACAGTTTTTACCTGACTAACATGGAAATACTCGAAATAGCTTTCTTTTGAACTATCATGAATAATTACGCAGCATGCAGCGGTCATGCTTTTTTAATTCAATACATATCAATTTTGAAAAGTTACAAAGTTATTCATGATCAAATTTACAAGATTATGTATTTCTTTGAAATTATCCCCTCCTTCTCCCTCCAGTTGGCTTACAGAATTCAGAGTAAGGCTTTGAATGTAATGTGCATTTACGAAGGTCTTTGAACAAGTTTCATATCTTTGACCTTATTTCTTATAGACAATTACACAATACTCCTGTTCTTAGACAAAAAACCCATTTCACTAACAACCTTTCGAATAGTCGAGCGTGCTGTCATGTGACAGCTCTTGTTGTACAGGCTTTTTCTCTGGCACCACTGACTTGAATTTAATGAAACTTCATAGCCTGCTGAACTATCAAGAAGAGATGTGCATATTATCTAGTATTTTGCAACAAAATTGTATGTTTATTATAGAATGCAATTTATTGTGACTGGCGTAAACTATGTATGTTATGATGATGAGCTTGTATGCTTAAATCAAATAAAACTTCTGTCCTGTTCTGTTCTGTTTTATTATCAGCACATTCCACTGACATGATTTTAAGCTCTATTTTTAGCTCACCTGGCACATAGTGCCAGAGTGAGCTATTGGGATTGCATTCCGTCCGTCCACCATTTCCTTCAAACAACATCTCTAAAACCACTGGGTCAATGTTGATGAAACTTTGTAGGGATGTACCTTGCATGAAGCTCTATCAAAGTTGTTCAAAGAATTCCATTCAATGCAGAACTCTGGTTGCTATGGCAACAAATAGGAAAAACTTTAAAAATCTTCTTCTCTGAAACCACAAGGCCTAGAGCTTAGATATTTGGCATGTAGCATTGTCTAGTGGACCTCTACCAAGATTGTTCAAATTATGATCCCCGGGTCAAAATTGACCCTGCATGGGTGGTCACTTAGTTTTGCATAGGCTTATATAGGAAAAACTTTAAAAATCATCTTCTCTGAAACCACAAGGCCTAGAGCTTAGATATTTGGCATATGGCATTGGCTAGAGGACCTCTACCAAGATTGTTCCAATTATGACCCCAGGGTCAAAATTGACCCCACACAGGGGGTCACTTAGTTTTACATAGGTTAATATAGGAAAAACTGTAAAAATCTTCTTCTGAAACCACAAGGCCTAGAGCTTAAATATTTGTCATGTAGCATTGTCTTTTGGACTTCTACCAAGAATGTACAAATTATGCCCCTGGGATCAAAATTGACCTTGCACAGGGTGTCGCTTAGTTTTACATAGGCTTATATAGGAAAAACTTTAAAAATCTTCTCTGAAACCACAAGGCCTGGAGCTTAGATATTTGGCATGTAGCATTGCCTAGTAGACCTCTTCGAAGTTTGTTCAAATTATGCCCCTGGGGTCAGAATTGGCCTTTCCCTGTTGGGGGTCATTTGTTTTACAAAGATGTATATAGGAAAACCTATTTGGTATATAACATTGTCTAGTGATCTTCCACCAGGCAAGTTGACTTGTACCAAGGTGAGCGATATAGGGCCATCTTGGCCCTCTTGTTCTGAGACTAAAGAGAGTTTTTGCAGTGACCATTGTGTTGGTATTACACACGTTCATGTGAGCTACACTGTATTATGATGGACATATCTCATTAACCACTTACTGGATTGATTTAAAACTTCACTGAATTGAATCCAAATGATAGCCCTTGTTGAACTAAGAATGTTGGTTAAAGTTTTGATTGAAATTTTACCATGCAGTGCATGCACATATCTGAATAGCTACAGTTTGCAATGATTTGAAACTTCATTAAAGTCTTCAGGAATATCAAACAGTCAAGTTAGACAACTCTTGACTGAATTTATTACAGATTATGGCCCTTCTAGTTGGACTTAAACATTCTTGGTTTTTTTTGCATGCAGGCTGTAATTTGGAGTATTGTGTACAAGTTACTATCCTGCATTTATTTTAACAACCGCATGTATGACTGATTGGAAATGTGGATAAAGTGTTAAAGGTTATCAGTCGGTCAAGTTGCATAACCCTGGCTGAATTTAATTCAAATTACGGCCCTTCTTAAATAAAGTTACACAATTCATGTGTCGGGTGTGATCATTGTTACATTAAAACAATTCAACATATTTATAAAATTCTTCAATATTAGATAGACATATCATTCAAAGTGTTTATAAGAAAAAGACATCTGTATATATCTATCTAATCAAAGCGACCATAACTTGTCATTCATACTAAAATACCATTTTTTTAAATTAATATTTTCCTTGACATCACTAGTTAAATATATGTTTATTGATTCTTGTATTATCATAATTCAAGCGTCTTTACCAACGGTTACAGACAACTTCCCATTATTCTTTTACAATTGGCTTCCAACCCATTTCAGCCTGTACCGATAGATGTGTTTGGAGTTTACTTGCCCGTGACGTGTCCAAACTGGAACCATTGTAAAACTAGGCGTAAATTCCATGTCCAGTATCTAGAGATTGTTTTTTTACCTCCAAATGTGATTGACTAGCTGCGGACATTTTGTAATTCTAAACTCTATAGATTTCTACACAAATACACGATTGTATTGAAAAGGTATTTACATGTAATCCAGGATAAAAAGTTATAACAGTTATTGAAGATGGGTTCAAAAGCCGATTTATTATGGTAAGGTAACAATTGAAAATTATTATACATTTAAATCTTTCTTCAAGCTTATACGGAGAGCTAGTAAACTATGAAAACCTGGTATAATAGCATTTCCGCCAAAAAGATCAACTGTAAAATCAAATAGTTTTGTGGGGGATCAAGTTGCACTTTGGGGTAGCAAAGTGGATGTAATTTTCTTGCTTGCTCGAGTTGACAGGAATTTTAGTTTAGTATAGCCTTAGTTCATTATGTATTTGTTATATTTTCTAGCAATTTTATACTTTGATGCCTTTCCTTTTTGTTTATAATTGATATATTTTCCCCCTTTTATTTATAAACGTAGTTTTCTGTTACCTTCTAGTCGTTCACAAAGTGTGCATGTATTTCCTTTGGTAAATCTAGAACGCGAGATAAAATAGCATAAAAAACAAATTGAAACAAACAAGAAAAACAAAGCAGTAAAAAAGTGCACCAAAGCTATTATTTCCTTCCGTCTTAAGAAAACTATCATGCAGAAGTAGACGGAATTGAAACTCAATATCCACACACAAGAACTACACATACTGGCATTACCAATCCCTGTGTCAAGTTGATCTAAACCAACATCTAGAGCCTTCCTCCACCCTAGACGAAGCTGGCTACTGAGATCTTGCCTTATATTTTGATATTTAGTATGTTTTGCTCTGTTATTGTTTTCTTCGGGATCAATGTCGTGGTCATATAGTTCTACACCTAACAAATCATTCCAGTCTTGTGTGTAAATAGGCTTCCTTTTTACAGATATCCACTCTGTATAACGATATCTTTTCGTTCTTAAGGAATAGCCCATGGCTGATGGGGCATGTTTGTTTTGTGAGAACACCGCTGATTTAATTTGAAAATTTGCGTTCCTTGTCAATGGCATAAGACTGATATACCTTCTGTACACAGCTCAATATTGCTCGAATGTTCTGGACAAACTGGTATTGATTTTAGTCCCGCGGCTTCAGCTAGGGTCGGAAAGAGGTCCACAGTTTCTACGAGCTGTTCTTCCATAAGATTTCGATGTGTTTGCAAGTTCGCGGAGTGTGTTTATTGCGTGATCTGCAATTACTCTATCTTTTAGCGGATACGTTTTAAGTTCAACATCTGTGAAGGCCTTCCAGCTGTGTTCATGACTTTTGTGTTTGTCTTTGACGTGTATGTATCGCCTTGTCCAAGATACTTGATCTGAGATACCCTATCTTGAAAATCTTGCCTATTCCAATTGTTTGATATCCGTTTTGTTTGAAATACTGAGGTAAAGTTGTGAAGTTTCCACCAACGTCTCTGAAGTAGTTTTCGTTGTTATGAACTAGGGTGGTATCAGGTCGGCGCCCTGTAAGTATAGACGCCCGACTGGGTCCACACAAGGCTTGTTGAACATACGCACGTTGGAATAGAATACTTCTTGAAGCGAGGGAGTCTAGATGGGGAGTGTGTATCTCCGGGTGAACACTAAACGGAAAATCCGAACCACTGTAAGATCCATGCTGTAGTCTTAAGTCATCCACCATTAAAAACAACACGTTCACACGTGAACATTGTGCAGTTAATCTTAGTACAAGCAGCATGAATGTTACACATGTCGTATTAAATCTTTGCCGCATTGTTTTAGAATTCCAAAAAGAAGCTCCAAGGAAGATAGTACATGTAGAATAACAATTTAATTGATACTAATAATCCAATTAATGTATCGATCACTCACGAGCTCCCGTCACGAGTTCCAGTTAATATTTGCTTTTATCAGGGGGTCGGACGTATACGATGTATCTCGGGGCTTTAAGCGAGAATTTGATGTAGTTCTGGTCAAAATGGCGGAAATTTAATGTTTATTTTGGGAGACGGATAAGAAAATTGGTAAGGAAATGTTTATTTTTGATTTGATCGAACTGTTATCATGCCCTTTGTATAGCCACATGTAATATATGAAATCGTCACACCCGTTTTGGATCGTGGACCTAAAAATAAAAAAGTTATTGAAGGGATAAATTGGTCGGTAGTGTTTATGTTTGGATTTTCCGCCGTTTTCTCCCACGTTTGGACGGTTCAGACCGCTTTACTCGAGCTTATTTGAATGCATTTGATATAAACATGATGCGATATTGTTATGTAATGTGTGCACGTTTCCAATACGAACTATCGCCGATTTTTTAAACTTTAAACCGATTTCGATGTATCTCGGGTCGTTTTAAGACGATTTGATGTATCACCGGGTTCCAAAAGCTATGGTTACATTATGTAACAATAAGTAAATATTGAAAAAATAATCCGACGAGGCGCTTATACTTACAATATAGATAATTTTGTCAGTGGATACAATGAATAAACATGCAAGAGGCTGGTAAGTGTTGAAATAAATTGAGCATGTTACTGAGTAATTACTTTAGTATTTTCGTGAAATAGGGGCCAGCAATCTGTGTCATCAAGTTACACTGTTGAGCGTCACTGAAATATCCATGTAAACCCAATTCTACATGACAAACCAAACCGTTATTATCAACGATAGCCTTGGTATGAATGACGATATTGTCTTCATCTCGAATAGAAGTACTCTTGGTGTTCATTCATTGGGTGTAGAATTCAAAGTACCTTTGGTGTTCATTCGTTGGGTGTAGAATTCAAAGTACCTTTGGTGTTCATTCATTGGGTGTAGAATTCAAAGTACCTTTGGTGTTCATTCATTGGGTGTAGAATTCAAAGTACCTTTGGTGTTCATTCAATGGGTGTCGAATTCACTGAGAAGAATATTCGCCCAGCGGCCTTGTTTAGAGAGCCCCTCGTCAACTTGAGGCCACTTTATGTATTCCGAGGGTCTTCCATAGAATATACACGTATAATTACACGAATTTCAACGTGACTGCAACTAGATAACATCTAATCCATATGACATACAGTAACACTCTGTTAATAGCAGGTAATTTGTAATAAGCTTGGGGTGAATTTCGCAATTTCAGAAAAGCCAAAGGTTGCGTCAAACTTTTTGGCGTTTTACCGGTGATGCAGTAGAAGTTTGGAAAAGATTTCTTCCAGCATAAATGTGATACGTGCAGAAACAGACGATGGCATATGTTAAGCATCGGGTCAAAAGGTGGCGCTACTAAAGAACTTAGGATTGACCTCACAACATTAAGGGTTTCAGGTTCAGGCTGAAATGGCTGCCAATAAAAGTCGACGCTGACTCCGGTCCGTATCTTAAAAACCAAAATACATGATTAAGATTTTGCATTTCTTCGGTAAAGTAGCTAGCTTCAAATTATATCAAATTATACATGAATATTTCATTTATTATAAATGTAACAAAGTTATATTTTGAATACTTAAAGTATTTTATATACAGGTCGATTGTATGAACACCGGTCGCATGCATTCGAATGCTTGCCCCTGTGGTTTTGTAAAAGCTTAATTTGGAGTTTCGTGCTTTTTAAAAGTTCAGTTGTATTTATTACATCAATAATCAAAGACATGGAAGACGAAGTTATGCAAGAGGTAAACACTTTTATTACTGTACAGATAATATAGTAAAACAATAAAATACACAGATTTTCTTTTTGACGGTGTCCATTACGTTTATATTCAGTAGCGCTAGTTTCTTGTCCGTATGAAAACTAGAAGAAAAACAGTAAGACATAATATTGAAACAGTAAACACAGTAAGACATAATATTGAAACAGTAAACACAGTAAGACATAATATTGAAACAGTAAACACAGTAAGACATAATATTGAAACAGTAAACACAGTAAGACATAATATTGAAACAGTAAAAACAGTAAGACATAATATTGAAACAGTAAACACAGTAAGACATAATACTGAAACAGTAAACACAGTAAGACATAATATTGAAACAGTAAACACAGTAAGACATAATATTGTAACAGTAAACACAGTAAGACATAATATTGAAACAGTAAACACAGTAAGACATAATATTGAAACAGTAAACACAGTAAGACATAATATTGAAACAGCTTCGATATACTTGAAATTTCAAGAATTAGATCGTTGACAAGCTATCAATTTTCAATAAAATTAATCATGAACACTGCTTCTTCAGATGGTTTCAGAAACTGTGAATGTTGGACCATTGATAACATGTAGGCCATCAAAGGCACTATATCGATCATAATGAGTATAAATGCGATGTCATTGAAAAACATTGTGGAAGACGGACGGATAGACGTCCACCGATTTTAATAGTTCACCATGAGCATTTTGTGCTCAGGTGCGCTGAAAACTTTGAAAAATGACTGTGAGATGTTTGCATTTTAGATGGATAATCATGATTTGCAATATATTTTACACCCTTATAAGGAATTGGGCCTTGTATTTATGAAATATAGTAGCAAATACTTTCGACCACAATTTTACAAACGTTAACTAACCCGATTTTCATACCCAGAAGTTCCTAACCTAATATTTATGGTTTTGCTTGAATGTCAATGACATTTATTTCAAAATAATAAATGTTTAAAAAAAAAAAATTTTTTTCTTTTCTTCTTTTTTTTTTGTCTGTAGATACTGCATTAATCAAATCCACCGGTATCACCACCCCCACCGGTATCTCCACCCCCACCGGTATCACTGTCAGCTACGCAGAAACTTGCGTTAAATCCGATATTGTTGACCGAGGCAACATCTGTACCCCCAGTCGCACCATCCCCTGCCGCTACAGTACCACTATTGTCATGACCACTACCAGCGTTGTAGTCACTAACACAACGACCTTTTCCTGTTCCTCCGCATGTAGAAGCGCAACGATGGCCACCACATCCGCCACAACCGCCGCCTATAACACCAGAATCAAACTCCTCTTTGTTTTTATCATCCCGGCCACTGCATGCGCACCCGTCACAACCAGCGTCATTGTCCCCTTCACCCGGGAGGTCTTGCCATTCCCTGTCGTACTTTATCACACGTCCTCCACCCATAGTGCATAAACGGTCACCATGCCGACTACTTACGTAGTAATTAGACGGTGTGTCTCGCCATAAACCTGCACCCGTTATAAACGCCATTTCACACAACGCATTTGTACCAATTTGTTTATCCCCTCGCTTGATTAATTGCGGGTCAAACTGTTCACTTTCTGTCAAACCTTTGGATCGAGGAACACACAACACGTGTAAAAGCGCAACAGAGTATGCCACGGCAATATTCTCTGCAACTTCATTCTTTGTTGTGTCGATTTCAATGAAACGTCTAAGATCCACCTTACACGAGTCCAGAGAAAAAGTTCCAAACGGGAACGCAATAGATGTAGTGGTACCCGTGGAAATATTGTAGTATTTTGCGGACAATGAACCGGGACTTCCATACTCAGCTCTAAAACCTAAAATTGAGATATGAAGTGTTATCAGCCTTAAACCTACTGGTCACAAATAATTCTACCTTTGTGACTTGTGCAGATCATGATCTGCCCGATCCGAGCAATAAGTTTTAGTGAGCGCCCCTTTAAACAATCAATGGTACAGTCTTATTGGAAAGACGGTCAAAGCCATTTAGAAAATCGGGGTGAGCGTTAACTAAAGTTCAATCCCCTATGTGATATTTGAATATTTTACCAGAAATGCTAGGTTTACTACGGCAACTGCGTATATCACATAAAATATTTCATTTATTATGAATATAATTTTAATATACATTGATACAGATTTTGACGAGTTTGCCGAAAGCACTGTTTTACACGCGAGTCGCGAGCTAAAGTTTGATCAAACCAGAAAGGATACGGCTTTCTTAGTCCTAACAGTTCTATTTGCATATCAAGAATGTTATTTCACTACCCGTGACAGTTTTGATCTTCCATTAGAGAACCTTAAAGTGACAGTTTCGATCCTCCATTGGAAAACCTTTAACTGACAGTTTCGAGCTACACTGGAGAACCTTCAAATGACACGTAGTTTCTATCCTAAATTGGAGAATCTTTAAGCGACAGTTTCGCCCTCCAATTAGGGAACCTTCAAGCGACTGTTTCGGACCTCCTCTGGAGAACCTTCAAATGACAGTTTCGATCCTCCATTAGAGAACCTTTAAATGACAGTTTCGATCCTTCATTAGAGAACCTTCAAAGACTTAATCCTTTATTAGACACCTTCTGATTTCAATCCTTTATTAGAGAACCTTCAAATGACAGTTTCGATCCTTCATTAGAGAACCTTAAAGGGACTATTTCTATCCTCTACTGGAGAACTTTCAAATGACAGTTTTGATTCTCCATTAGAGAACCTTTAAGCGACAGTTTCGATCCTCCATTGGAGAACCTCCTCCATTGGAGAACCTTCAATGGACTGGTTCTATTCTCCATTGGAGAACCTTCAATCGGCTGGTTCGATCCTCCGTTGTAGAGCTTTAATTTGACTGTACCCTTTACTGTTTGATGAAAGCTCTCCAATGAGGGATCGAAACTGCAACGGTGAGTGAAAAACATATTAGATAGATATGCAAATAAAAGCTTATTGACTAAAATAATTAAAACCTGATGAACTTATTTCGAGACATACGGATTTCTGAACAAGTACAATTGTAATTTATGTGAACTTGTCAGTAAGAGGCAGAACTCGGTTTAACTAATTTTTTGCATGTTTTAATATATGCAGTCAAATGTCACGATACTTTTTCACGTTTGTACTACATGTATGATTTAAATTACATATATTACATTACATTACATACAGGGACTGGTATATAATAAAAGGAACGCATTTATTGTCATCTGTCCTAACAAAAACAGTTTAGGGATTTAACTGCTTTTTTGTGATAAAATACGTACAAGAAGTTCCTGCCTTGCCTCTCCGGAAACCTGTCCAGCGACCTGATACAATTCCCCAGTCTCCTTGATTGTTTTTAATAAGCACAGCCCTTTCTCCTTGTCTTGGGTTGAGTGTAAAAGATTCCGTGTTTGCCTGCAAAGTAAACCTTAGGGTTTATACCAAAGATTCAACGCGCTTTTCATTGAGAGCTCGCTATTTACTCACTGAGCCAGTAAGCAATTTCGCGAAATTTTGGAGATGTGAAAAAAACTCGATTTACAGTATTCAAAATGAAAGAACTGAGAAATTTGAAAGTCTTAGAAAAAACCAATCTGTTATTTTACATGTTTAATACCAGTGATTAGACTACTTTCGGGACCGTAAACTTAAGCTCTACATCTAGATGTACTACCGTCACCTCTTCAGCAATGTACTCGAACCGTAAACTTGTGTCCCTAGACTGGTAACCTAACTTAAGCGATACTCTTTTCTCGGAACCATTAACTTAAGCTCTACACCTGTGTCCTGACCAACTATACAAGATGTACTCTGAAACTGAAATTAAGCTGTACACCGTACTAGAACCGTAAACTTGCGCGAATTTTCATTGAAATGATGAAAATAAACTTTGAAAATCTGGTGCCAAAGAGTGTTGTCACGTCACTGAAAGTTTATTTCTCCACAAGCAGAAGTTATTCACTTAACGCGGCTAACAACAATTCAAACTTGTATTTTTTATCGGGAAACATGCTAGAAATGTACCGTTTAATGTTCAGACTGAAATTTCAGATCTTCTTGCGTATGGCTTTGAAAAACCACCATTGAACTTGCGTTGGCTATGGTATCCACCGGTCGGACCTTGCCGGATGTGCACATTTCGACTAGGTCAAAACCATAGGGCTCTAAATATAAAAAGGTTTAAACGGACTCAATATACATACAGGCATTTCAAAATTGCAGACTACTTACTTGCGTAGGCAGGGGGAGCTGATCCGAACCAATCAGATGAGCTATGGTGACCATTTTGTCATGGTAAAATACTTGTATAACTGACGTCATCAGAGCCGTGCTGTGAATGACCTTCACTGTGAATTCCGCGACATCAGTTTTTCTATTTCTTAGTCTACAACAACAACATCAACGACAATAAGGCTTAAAACTCGCTGCTGAAAACTGCTTACATTACAAACCCACTCAAAATTAACGACATGAGTCTACATTTTGGTTTCAAAGGAAATGTCGTTTTCAGGAAAAAGTGAACGGACGTACAACGTACGACGGACTGTGAGCTACAAAGAGTGTTCTTCCCATCACATATAGGACTTGATTTCCAGTGCCAAGATCATGGGGACATCATCTCAATGAGGTGAAAATTTGGCCATTCATCAAGCGGTTGAGGAGATATTTAGATATTTAGCGGACACAAATTCAAGACTCAAACATTTGACCTTAACTTGTGACCTTGACCTTGAACCAGCGTGACCGGGTCATGGGTTCTGCACATTGTCTTGATGAGGTCAACAACTGACCGGAGTTTCATCAAAATCCTTCAAAGTGTTAAGGAGATATGGAGCGGACAGGAAATGTTACAGACGGACGGACGGAAACCAATCCTGTACCCCATCCTGCTTCGCGGCGAAGAGTTATAAATGTTGAAGTCCTATATATCATCGTTGAGTGTGTCGTCAAGTATTTCAAACTGTCTTTTAATGAGCAGTTTTTGAGAAATGTGAAATCCAAAATTTTTGTGAAATAAGCGCATGTACATTTTAAGATCGATTTTTTTTAATGATAAAAATGGTAGATAGCATTTGTGTAGACCATTGTTTCATGCACGCTGACTTAGAAATACTTAGTACTGAGTAGACTACTAACTCTGCGATTAAAGATCGTCCTTTTTTGGAGTTTAACGCCTGCTATTTCAATTAGTATTTCAATTGCGTTACCTGGTCCGACGGCCCTGGAAAGAAACCCAGACCATTTGAAAGAAACTGTCAATTTTCCCGCTTAAGCCTGCGGGGCTTGAACTCGCTACCTCTATCAGTGCAAGCTTAAATGTTTCAATTCAGCGACTCTAACCACGGGCCTTAAGGATCACTACAGAAAAAGAAAGTACAAATGTATAATGAATTAATAATGTACCTGTGATGTGCTACTTGACATAAGTTATTTATGCCTGAAGGTAGTCTCTCAAAGTCAACAGGCCCCAACAGCTGTTGAACATCATCCGGTATAACCACTCTCTCATGGTTCAAGCATTCTAATAAGAGGGGTATTGTCTTGTGAAGGAACAGGTCTGCCTTTTCATATGCAAGTACAACACAATGTCCTTGAACATCTAGCGAAATATTTCTACTAAGTTTGATTTGGCAATCTATTACAATGTTGGTGTCTTCAGTGTTGTCATTGCCTAAAAGAGACAGTATGTCTATCACACCATCAGCTACAACCATTTCTGTCATGAAACAAGCTCGTCCGTTCCATCGACGCAATTCAAAACTTACTCCATCCTCCAATTTTGTGTCAAGGTCGTAACTACCTACATTTGTCCACACGAGGGTGTTTGATTTTGATGACGAACCATCCCGACGTTTTAATGCCATCAAGTTATTCACTGTCTTGCCATTTTTAGAACTTGACCCACTTAATACGGCTCTTTTGTAGGATCTCAGCGAACTTTCTGAGTGAAAAGTTAGTGTCAACTTTTCGAAAGTAATTTTGTAAGTTTTAGTACCAAAGGAGAAAGCGTCTTCCGGGGTTATATTTCCAAGCCGTCCATTTGGCGGACTGCCCCGATACATCGCTCCAAACATTGAAAAATTCTCATTGTAGAATGTTTTCCAGTTTTCACTAGTTTTTCTCCCGGCGTCGCCGAGCTTGGAACCATCACTGCGGTCACTATCGGTATCATCGTGATTGAACAAATAACCAATTATTCTTACCATGTCTGCTTTGTAAGCCACAGGGTTGAGCTGGTGTGTATGCCATATCAGATCTATATCATAGCAAGGAACTAGAAACTCCTGATCTACTTTAGTTTTCATGTAAAGAAACTGTTTGTATCTCAGTAAACAGCTTTCAAGGAACTTCTTGTCTCTGAAATGTGGTAATGAAACTTGGTAGTAAAATGTCGCCTGTCTCTGTGCTGCGGAGACAACGTCGTATGAGAGTTCAGATTTAAAGTTTTCATCCTTCTGGTCATATGGCGCGCTAAAATCGACTTCAAATGGTGCCTCGTTTTCGTTATATTTCTGTAACCAGTATTCCCGTGATTTATGCAGTTTCTCAAGGGATTCTGTCGGGCTGTACACAGTATGGTTAACTGTGGCTGCTATCAAGGATTGGCAATCTATTTCATACGCTCTCGGGTTCAGCAGGTGACAATGCCACATCCACTCGATGTCTAGAGGGGCTGACAGGCATTCTCCTGGGTGACTGGCGGCTAGCGGAAGCCAGTACTTCTCGTACCTGAATAGAGCGCGCCTTAAAACATTCGTATCTTTCAATTCCGGAACACTGTCGATTTGTTTCAAAAAATCAAGATGGTGTAGAGCCTGTTCGGATAAATTGGAGCTGAAAGACAGATGACTTGCTGCTTCCTTGTTTGTCATGCTCATTATCCTGTAAAAGAAATTACGACAGGTGATTAATAAGTAGATACTTTAAAAATAGATCTACTAGATTCTACATTTGTAACAATAAAATTGTCTTTAATAATAAAATTTCTTTCAGTCGCTTTGTAAATCAAAGCTTTACCATCATCATATCATCATATCATCATCATCATCATCATCATCATCATCATCATCATCATCATCTTCTTCTTCTTCTTCTACGTCATCAGCATCACTGTACAAACACATTTCAGGTAAGTTGATATAGGAATATTAACTAATCGAAACTTTAACGGAGTTTCAAATGTTTACCCTTATTTGGACAACAACTTCACCGTGTTTAACGTATTTTTAAAATATAAAATTTAATGAAAAAAATAGTGTACGTATCCACTCACCTAGATTACATGTACGACAGTCCGACAACTAGATCACAATAATGTTTTACCTGTAACAGTAAACATTCAATGATTCATAGGTCACCGATTTAAAAATAAACGTGCCATAAATGGTAATGCGAGATTTTGACTCATTTTTTTATACTATAACCAGACAGAAGTTAGTAGGTGCCCTAAATATTTGACATTAACGGTCACAGGGCGGATTTGTTTCTGGTTGCCGGATTTTTCATCCGAACGGATTGCTCTACTTGTTTGTAGTCAGGTATGCCGTTCGCCGGATTTGTAGCTAATTTTTGAAATGGTTGACTCAGGGGCGTTTGCATATTAACCGGCTCAAAGCGTACGTCGAATAAGAGTGAAATTCCCAAAATCAAATAAACGTATTTTTAATCATTCGGCATTTAAGTAATATTTTTAACATTAGCTATTACATGTATGTGTAACTTTTTGTCGATATAAAATAAATATTGATAATATCAGGAACGGTTATAGAGTATTCCTGATAATATGTACTGGGTTTTTCGACTGCACATCCGGCGCCGCTCAGCCGACTTCGGTCATTAAAAATAAAGCTAGACACAGGTCCGAGGTAGGCTGACGGTTAAATCGGCTAAGATAAATTCGTTCGTAAACAAGTATGCCCATTTGAACCGATCGCGATTATACTGTTACTGATTTGCATAATTTGTAATATTTGTGACATAGTTTATAAACATTGATAATATACGTAGATTATTTATCAGTCAACGACGTCTGACATAATGTAATACCTGCACTGTACAATATGTGTAATTTAAAGATGTCCACTTACCTGCCGTTCATGTTTCTCCGGGCGAGGGCGGATATATATGCGGCTGCTCGGTTTGAAGTGGTTGACAATTGAAGGCGTTTGCATAAGTGGCTCAAATATCCATCGATCACGATTGATATGCCCGAAATAAAATAAAAACATATTTTCTTCATTTTTTTATGCATTTTACTGAGAGAACTGCATATTGATTATAGCCTTGTTACTTGCAACTTATGTCAGCTACTCTCGAGTGACTGCTTCCTGAAGTTCTGACCAGTACTCTCGTCGAAAGAATGGATTATGGAGGCCGCGGTAAAAATGACGCTACTCCTTCACCACGGCGCCTCCAAAAAGGTAGCAATGGTTTTTTTATTTCTTTTACAAAAAAAAAAACAGAATCAACGAATTTATACAGAATTCCGTTAAGGCCATCGCCTTTGAATGTGTTGATCTGAAACGCGATACTCGATAGAACGATGATGAAAACGCGATATCACGCAACTACGATAATGAAAACACGATGATGATAACGCCATAGTACATAACGAAAACGCAAACTACCATAGTAATATCATGATAATGCGATATACTATCGTGTTTTCACAATCGTACTGCCGCGTTTTCACCATGGTTATATCGTACTGTCGTACTATCGCATTTTCATCATCGTACTTTCGCGTTATCAGCATCGTACTGTCGCGTTATCATTATCGCACTGCCGCGTTATCATCATCGTACTATCGCCTTCCGGTGTGCATGCGCATAGAAAAAATGTTCCTCCATGTGACAAAATTAATACAAGAAAATTCATTTATTGTTTAGAGATACTGCCTTCATTATGAACAACTGTCATATATTTATTTGCCAGTATTTTTTTCATAGCAATATCCACCTTCCATAATTTTTAGCTCACCTGAGCACAAAATGCGCTTATGATTGTTGTTGCTATATTATATTTTATATTAACTATTTTTCAATGCCTGAAAGTCTGAAGGAAGACAAATGATCTGTAAATGCTTAAACAGTTGCTTAACAATTATGCCTAGGCCACTATGTTCACTTCACACATAACTGTTTTTAGGTCACTTGTCACAGAGGATCAAGGTGAGCTTTTGTGATCACATTTCGAAAGTCGTGCGTCCGTGCGTTTGTTCGTTAACGCTTCCTCGTAATCACGATAGAGACCGCATTTATTATTTGATTTTAACCAAACTTGCACACCTCTACCACCATCTGATATATTTCAAATTCAATAACCGGCCAAATTCCACAATGAGCTCCAGAGTTATGGCCCCTGATAGTGACAAAATGGCCTTTGTAGAACTTTAGTGCCTTCAGTTATGTTTTGATTTGTTCCAAACCTGCACACAACCTGCAACAGCAATAGCAACAGCAATAGCTCTTGGATTCTGTGTAAAGTGAGACCTACCTTTAAGATTTCAAATTTGGACCCCATGTACAATTGTGTATGCATAACGTAACTGTGACCTTGTATGACCTTGACTGTGGCCTTGTGATCTAATTTTAGGTTTTTAAGTTAGAGCCTTAAAATTTCGACCACTTGCACAATTTTGCATGCCGAGTAAAACTTTGACCTTGGATGACATAGAGTGTGGCCTTATCACCTACCTTTAAGATTTGGATCACTTGTACAATTTTGATTGATAATGATAACGCGACAACGCGACAGTACGATGATGATAACGCGACAGTACGATGATGATAACGCGACAGTACGATAATGATAACGGTACAGTACGATGATGATAATGCGACAGTACGACTGTACGATTTTACGATAGTGAAAACGCGATAGTTCGATGGTTAAAACACGATAGTATATCGCATTATCATCATCTTACTATCGTATTTTCACGTTCGTACTATCGCGTTATAATCATCATGTTATCAAGTTTTCGTTATTGTAGTTTCGTGATTTCGCGTTTTTATCATCATACTATCGAGTATTGCGTTTAAGATCAACACATTCAAAGGCGATGGCCCTAACGGAATTCCGTACATTTACGCACGCTTTATTTTACCATATCATCATTGTGATTTTGAGAAGCGACAAGAAGACTACATGTATAATGGGGTCGTATTCCAATTTTTTTTAAATATTTTAATTGAAGTACAACATTTATAATAACTAGTTCTGTCTCAAAAGTGAATGACTGCGTATGATTATATCATATTAACAAACTACATGTGTACAATGCTACAATACAAATTCTCTTTTCTAAATTATCAATTAATTGTCAACTCATATGAAAACTCTTAAAATTTAACTTTAGATGCTACTGAAATATGGCCTCTGACTTTAAAACAACATGATATTACACGTACTTCACTTATTCCAACAATGTTTGTCCACATATAATGTATACATGTTCTTTAGAAGTTTTAGTAATAAATAGTTATGTATTGACATTTTCCCCTCTGCTGCTGCACCCTCTATTTTATTAGAAATGTAGCTCACTTATTTACCTTTACCTTTTTCAATACATAATCAATCATTAAATTAATTGACAATATTTTCATTATACAGTAAAATCTGTATATAACGAACTCCTTGGGACCATTTAAATTTGTTCCTTAAATAAGGAGTATGTTATATCAATATATCATTTTCTTTTTATTATAAGAATGGGAAAATCGGGTCCAGGAAATAATTTCCTTATATCCGAAATTTCGCTATATCCAGATTCGTAATATACGGAGTTTATTGCAATAGTTTCATTGTATGGATTACCCATGCAAGCTTCAAACGTCTGAGTCGAAATTCTTCACTATAACAGAAACATAAAAAGACATAGCTCATAGCGGCTTGCAATAACTATTAGTCATGTAATAAAGGCATGAATGGTTTGCACACTCTTTCACATCAAGTTAATTTACAAGATTGCAAAACGCTGTCCCCTCAGATTTCTACAAGATAATTTGCTGAAACTCTTTGTCAGATGAAGTTGTCATTTAGAAAATGGATTGAAAAAACATTGGCAAACCATTATTTTCACATTAAATATTACTTTAGCCATTTGTGTTACGTCGAATGTTTCTTAACTGAAGTAAAGATCAATGGCCGATTATGTGTAATTGTCGTTTGTCATTTAGACGTGAACGCGATAAAAACTAAATTCATTCAAACATCCCCAGCGAAATTAGATGGACACCTGATATACCTTGTTATGTTGATTCTACAATGGTTGTCGCCCCCCCCGTTCTTATCCGTATATTACAACGCTTCTCCAAATGTTCCTTTATAACATGACTCAAGTGCGGCAAACTTTGTCATATGAAGACAGGCATAACCCCCCTTTTTTAACAGTAATCAAAGGGCCTCGATTTTCTCTATACCCAATTTTAGCACGAATCAAAAGGTTGTTACCCTTCAAAGTAGCCATCATTATTCAAAACAGACATTAAACAGTGATTTATACTCTTAGATAAATGGATGTTTCAAAAGTTATACTATAGTTTCTAACACGATCCGCAACTTTTTTCCTATATATATGTATAGAAAAAGGAATCTGAACGTTATTTTCGATAAAAAATTTTTATATTTTGCCAGAAAAAAAAGATGTGTTTTTTTCCATTTGTTTCTATGGCAACCGTTTTCGACTGATTTTCGATGTCTGATTTTAAGGTTATTTTATCAATTAACCTAAAGTGATGTTAAATTAGATTTACAATGCATGCAAGGTGGCACGAAATGATTTATTTCAGAATGCGAAAAGTTTTTTTTTTAAACTGTTAGTAACAACACTGAAATTGTCATTATTCCATCAAAACTGGGAAGTTTGTCTTCAAATGTTGGATTGTTGCACTAGAATTGCAGTTTGACCAGAAATTAAAATAAAAGTATGTTTTTCCAGTATGTAAATATGTACCGAGTATGTAAAAAATAAAGAAAAATGTGATTTTTGCCATTTTTTACCATGGCAACCGTTTTCAATTGATTCCTCAGTTCCAATTTTGTTTAATGTTATAAAATAATCTTAAAGAATATTTATTGTGAACAACTTTGAATGTTAAGAAAAATACAATTTTCTCATTTTCACTTGCAATGCATGCATTATTGAATGAATAAATAACATTCTGACAGTGAAATCTTTCTTTTTTACGTCCGTTACTTACAACACTTACAAAGTGCCGTTATTCCATCAAAAATTGGAATTTCGCCTTCACATTTTGGAATCTAACCTTAGAAAGACAGACCCCGTGACCAGAAAATGATAATTACGCATTTTCGGCCAAGTACCCCATTTGGAACAAAAAATCCCGTGGCTTGTCACATACATCAATACCTGTATATTCACACTTAATAGAACAGTTGAGTTTTCCACAGGCAAGTCATGTGGTAAATGACGATCAGGTCAAATGGCATTCCGTGCTTGTAAGTTACACTGACATGTTTCTACGTGTTGAACAGATTTAGGTTGTATTTTTCAAAGACAATTGTCTAAGAATAGAAACAAGATATGCCTTCTAGTATTTCATCCGTACTTGAAAGTTACAATAAAATGGTTCTACGGGTTGAACATAGTTCGCCTGTTTTTCACAGACAATATCGTGTAAGAATAGAACCAATATATGCCTCCTGTCAACATACAGTCAGCCGCTTGCGTGTGAAAATTTAAATCACTCGTGATTTAATTACTACGCATCCGAACTCCTGGCTGTTTGTTAACGAACGATAATATATAGGGATACGTTTATTATTTCTTAATTCTAACACAATCCGCAAGAAAAATTTTTTGAAAATAAATCTATTTGAAGTAACAATGACCTTAACCCCCAATATTTTTTTTTGCTGAAACAATTCAAAAATAAAAAAAATGTTTGGAAAAAATCTATTTTTAGTAACAGTGACCTTGACATTGACCCAGAAATTATTTTTTTCTGCTTAAATTAATTTAAACTAAAAATATATATTTTTTTAGTAACAATGACCTTGATCCCCCCCGCCTCACTCCCTCCCCCTGAGCCCGATAAAAATGTTCCTAGGCCCAAGCGTTCTTGATTTATCATTTGCTAGTGCTACTGCCAGCTACTGCTACTGCCAACTTCACGTTTTTGCTACTGCTACTGCCAGCTACTGCTACTGCCAACTTCACGTTTTTGTCCTGCTACTGCCAGCTACTGCTACTGCCAACTTCACGTTTTTGCTACTGCTACTGCCAGCTACTGCTACTGCCAACTTCACGATTTTGCTACTGCTACTGCCAGCTACTGCTACTGCCAACTTCACGTTTTTGCTACTGCTACTGCCACTACTGCTACTGTCAACTTCACGTTTTTGCTACTGCTACTGCCAGCTATTGCTACTGCCAACTTCACGTTTTTGCTACTGCTACTGCCAGCTACTGGTACTGCCAACTTCACGTTTTTCCTGCCTGCTACCGCCAGCTACTGCTACTGCCAACTTCACGTTTTTGCTACTGCTACCGCCAGCTACTGCTACTGCCAACTTCACGTTTTTGCTACTGCTACTGCCAGCTACTGCTACTGCCAACTTCACGATTTTGCTATTGCTACTGCCAGCTACTGCTACTGCCAACTTCACGATTTTGCTACTGCTACTGCCAACTACTGCTACTGCCAACTTCACGTTTTTGCTACTGCTACTGCCAGCTACTGCTACTGCCAACTTCCTACTCATATAGTATGGGGTATTTTTCAAAGACACTATCTTGTAAGAATCGAAAAAAGAAATGCCTCCCTGTATTTCATTATTGATTAACATACAGTCAGACGTTAGGATGCTAAAATTTAAATCACAAGTGCATAGCTACGACGCATCCGAACTCTTAGTTGTATGTTAATAAATGATAGAGTACAGGGAAGCATTTCTTATTTTTTAGTTAAAATATAGTCAGTCGTATTGGTGCGAAAAATTAAATCACTCCTGCTACGTACTTTATAAAAATATTTTATTAATTGTTTATAGTCCCGGTCGATCGTAGGATTTTCCCCTGGTGAACTTGCCAAGACCCCAGTATGACTCCCATGCATACTGGTACCTAACAAAATTTGAAAATCTAGGGAGTTTTGTTTAACCTGACTATAATACCCAGTCAGTTGTGTCCAAAGATTATGATTATTCAGCAAAATTGTGTAAAAATACCAGGGGCACATTTCGGGGACTTCCGGATCGGTGTGGTCACCATTTAAAGTTAATGAGACAATCACTACACGACAATGACAACTCTGTTACAGAGAAAAGTGGTCAGAACCTCCGATCCATCAAAAAGACGCGTAGGTTACAATACCATTTATATACCTATAAATATTCTGTCAAAATTTCAATCTTTATTCAGCCATCAAATACGACCTGACAGAAAAAATATCCGTATTGTATGTACGTGCAATAAGCACTTTGTCATTATTTGTAAGAGTGCATTTAATTGGCCCAAAATGCAAATGACGTTAATAAAGTTGCTTTTGATTTGGTCGTTACTACTTGTTTATACGATGACGTCAAAATAAAATAACTTTGCACACAGAGCATTTAAGTGTTCTTCTTCAGTTTTATGCTTAAAATGTCATTTTAATTTAGGTTGTTCGCGCAGACAAGTGTCAATAGGTATATAATAAAAGGGTTGTTAGTAAAGTAATGTGATTCATGAGCCCGGCGGATTGGCTCCCGTCGAGGTCGGATCACAATTGTATGACCCGCCAGTCCGGCAATCTGGATCACGTTAATATGATAATAACCATTTTATATACTTTCACCTGATTGCCAATTACTTTTTCCACAGTGTGTATTCAATATCAAAGTTGCTATTACGTTATTTATAAAGAAAAAAAGAAAGAATTTTGTCTAATTTTCTCCTAATTCGTTTGTATATATAATCTTTCAAAGCTGTTCAAAACATTTATAATTATTTATACTCAGTGCGGAATGAAATGTCCAGTCCTAATTGATTAAAACTAGTCCCTAATGACACCGAGTGGTTTAAGAAAATGGAATGTACAAAGGCTTAGTTCAAAGGTTTACTCATATTTCACAAAGACTTGTTCGTTTGATATGACTCTGGAAATAATTAGTAAATGACATTTTTCTGACTTTTTCTATCAAACCATATTTTGAGCATTCATAGTCACGCATCCTACATACTTGGTTGAGGTCAACCCTCTCAAAATACAGATTTTGCTTTGTCCGTGGACTACATGCATTACCCTCTAACATTAAAAATAACTTCATTTGTAGCGCGCTTTCTGTACAAAAACCTTTATTTGTACTTGCTTTTTCTGTACAAATAACTTTATTTGTACACTCAACCGGTTTAGAAACGCAAAAGAGGCAAAATATTTATCTTAACAGTGTTATCGTGTTTCAAATTTATTCAAATTTCATACACAACAAAAACAATATAAAATTGAATTCTTGTAAAAGTTTCAATAATTCATCGCAAAAATGACTTAAATAGAAATAAAAACAATAGCGTCATTCAAATAAAAATGTTCAACAGGGGAAATCTTTGCGTTTCTAAATCGGTTAAGTGTAGTGCGTTTTCTGTGCAAATAACTTTATTTGTAGTGCTTTTTCTGTACTGATAACTTTATTTGTAACTGCGTTTTCTGTACAAATAGCATTGTTTAAAGTGCGCTTTCTGTACAAATAACTCTATTTGTAGTACGTTTTCTTTATTTATAGTGCGTTTTCTGTATAAATGACTTTATTTGTTTCTTGCGTTTTCTGTACAAATAACTATTTGTAGTGCGTTTTCTGTACAAATAACTTTATTTGTTTCTTGCGTTTTCTGTACAAATAACTATTTGTAGTGCGTTTTCTGTACACAAAACTGTATTTGTAGTTCTTTTTCTGTACAAATAACTTTATTGGTAGTGCACTTATTATTAGCAACGATTATTAAAACAGCTTAAAAAGTGCAGGTACAGTTTCGGTCCTAATAGAGTGTTTTCTTGTGTGTGAAACACATAATATGAACGTTAACAATAAATCAGCTTCACTGATTTTTCAAAGCGCACTTACGAATGTCCTTACCGAATGTGACTGATTACCCAATTTTTAAATTAAACTACAACAAACAAACTATTCTTTACTCAGCTTTTCTTACCATCAAATTTAACAGTTTCAGCTACACATCAAAAACACTCAAATGACTGCTAGTTATGATAGCTGCTAAACCTGCCCTCTGTCTGAAGTCATTGATGTGAATATTCTGTTCTATTCTACTCGAGGAACCCAAACAATGAATATTTTAGAGTCATTATGGAGGAAATGTATTAGATAGAGTACTATTTGCGAGAATAATTGAGGATGGGTAGGACAAATCAGAAAAGATTTTTGATCACGCATCTCTGTTAAGATTAAGTTCAGTCAGTCACATTCAAACTATATGAAACATATTATTTACGTTAAATAGAAATCGAAGATGACGGGGATCTCATACATACACAATATATTTCACAGTTTTCACCGTCTCCCACCGAAGGAGGCAACCTATTTCACCACTATGAAGTTTATTAGTGGCTTATCAGCACAGCCAGTTAGTTGTTGGAATGATACATGTAGACATTTTAAGTTATAAAATAACCCAGTGAGGTCTTTTAATTGTATTTTATAGCAAATTTTACTTCAACATAAAATAAAGTCTGTTTTTATGTGTGTTTTAAACTTTATTTGACCCCGTTTGACAGTAACAAAAAAGATATGCTTAGAATTATTCTTTGTAATTCTTTTGATATTGAAATAAGTATATATTATTAAGTATATATTAAATTTATTTCAGCTCGAGTGTTATGAAAGCTTGAGGCTTATCGGGTCACTCTCAAGTCCGCTTCCTGGAAAAACCAGTACTAGTGTCATATGAAAAAGTACGGTCGTGACCCTGGTGGGGCCCGAACCCGCAACCTCCGGTATTGAAATGGTTCAATATATAACCGCGGCTGAGATATAAAACTATTGTATATAAGTACGTAGTAAGTATGTAGTATTGATGTCGTACGATATACTACAGACACCGGGTGGGAAACTTGCGATGTCCGCACGTGGCTCGCAGGGCGTCACGTTCACCGTACGGGCTCCGTGCGACATCCTTGACGATTCTATAGATAAAATGAACTGGTTTATTCTTGTCGTACGGACACCGTGCGGATACCGTACGGGTACCGTACGAACACATGTGCATCGTTCGACGTACGTCTGAGCTCCTTCCAAGTCCCATATAGGCATGTGACCAGATACTAAGGTTTTATAAATCGTACAAACATCATACGGATATGTGACCGAGGCATAACTATTAGGTGCCCGTTACATGTAATTATTTGTAAGAAGCGCTCTAGTAAATAATATAAAGGTGTATCATTGATTATCACGAGTTAGCACTGAATTATATTCGCATAAATTTACTTTCTCCTGTGTTTTAGTTCACCCTGAGCACGCAGTGACCTCTCCCATCACTCGCCATCCATCGTGCGTCTGTCATTCCGTGCGACTGTCAAATATCTCGTCGCACTTCCGCGGCATCTCCTATTAACTAAATAATAAATTTTGTTCAAACTTTCAAGGTAATACCCGCTTAATCGTCTTCCTGCTGTAGTGGTCTTTAATCACAGGTTTTACTGTAGAGTATTTGCTTTAACACACAGTGTTCTGTGCAAACAATTTCCCACAAGTTTCACTTAAGATGTATTGATTTTTTTTCCGACTTTTGACTAACTTTTTTTAACCAATCAGATGTCACGACTAGAAGCGTAATGAATATAATTTGTGTACGAGCATCTTGATCACGTGATCGCTGCATTGATAAATCGTATTCTAAAAATAATTTGTAGTAGCGTATGAGTTTACACACTCACTGAAAGAAAGATTCCGGGTTAACTCGTACCGAAGTCAACTCGAACCTGTTTGATAAATAATCTTTAAAAAATAGCACAGAACTTTTTACATTGTTAATATACTTTGCTTTATATAAGGCAGTAAATAAAACTCAAAATGCAACAAATTAAGATAATGTAAATCGTTTATTTTTCCTTGCCTATTTTGCGTCTTTCATACCCTGCTTTTATACTGTGTTTGACAGTAAACTAAAAGGAGTTTCAGAGATATCTCTATTGTAAAACAAAATATCTTTTAAAAAGTAACGTTGAGAGATATCTCTGTAATTTTTATAGATATCTCTGTAATCAAAAGTAGAAAGATATCTCTCAAATGATGTTAAACATATTTAATAAAGTAGAATATACATCTCTTTAAGTTAATGAGATATCTTTCTGTGATTCAAAGATACTTCTCACCGTGAAAGAGATATCTCTTTTTGGATTAAATAGTAGAATGGCCTGCAATAGTAAACGATCACTTTACTTACCCATTCCTAAAAGCGTCTTCACTTTTTCACGTTATAGTGACATTATTCAAGAGCGCTTACTGAAAAATCTAAAAGTCGAGAACATCCGAATTTTATTCAATTATTCAGTTTCAGATATAAAAAATAGTAAATTGTCAAAATTTCAAAAAACTATCACCGTGTAGTTTTTTTTAGTATTCTCTAAAATGCGGATTGTGTTATGAATAATGTCCGTAGATTGAAAATACAAATTAAGTTGGTTTGCAATGTGCCGTTCAAAGATTTTTTCCTAGAATTCGTTTCATGATGTTAAAGAACACTCGTAAAAATGAGTTTCAGCCGAGGAAAATCTGTTCTGCTCATGTTCTACAATATCACGTGACAATGCCATCACGTGACATTTTGTTTTTTTGCAGATACAGAGGCAAATAGACTTAACATATCGTCCCTTGCGGACAAATAAAAGGCGCCCCACAATGAAAATTCTATTTTCTCCAACTTGATATGTTCGTATAGCATATTCCTTTAAATACTTCACACTCCAGTCAAATCTGGTTAGTCAATGACCACCACAGACAGTGTGTCTATCAATACAGACCGCTGTAGTTTGTCACAGACAGAGGTGTTTGTCCAGAGATATACCTGTTGCACTGAAAATACTAAGCATACATTTCAGTGTCGTTCTTCAACCCTACAATTAAAAGGTTTGGTTCGTAACGTGACTTTTATGTCAAACTGTGAATGATCTCTTGGGTCGCATGATCCACATCTACCCGGAGACGCTATGAACTTCCAACGTCGGAGAAGTGTTGCTACGAACAGAAAGTAGTGCGATCGGGCAAACTGTTCACCAATGCACTTTCTTCTACCAGAACCGAAAGTGAGCCAGCTGAATTGTAAACAAAAACCGGCTAAGAAAAAACTTACGACATTTACCTGTCGGTAAACAAACAAATTGTAAACAAAAATACGGAAAAGACACGTGATCGATACTCTAAAACTAGACAGTCCTGAAATTATTTTGAATGACTACAAATCCGTATCTAAATTTCAGTAGAATGTAAAGTAAAGAATCATTGCCTCGTGCATGAATTAGCGGTAACTTATACTTTTTCCTGTATATATGATCACTGGAAACTAAATGTCCGGTGTCGTCGAGCCATCTCTCCGGTCTGAAGTTCCAGGGATCACCCCATATCTTTTCATCATGATGTATAAACCAAACATTTCCAATCACCTGAAAATTAAATGAAATTCAGTCTCAAAATTCTTCTTTATTCTTTCCCTGCTGGAGGCAAGTGATTGTACCTTTACAAATAGTGCAGATTATGACCATCCTGTACATCCGTGCAGTCTCAAGAATAAAGATGATCTACCCTGTTTGTTATTCAGTAAGTTTGATAATTAACTCTTTGTGCAATGAATGGTTCTGTCCAAGTTGACAGACGAAAAAGTCCACTTTGGAAATTGATTAGATGATTAGAGGTATTTTCACAAATTAAATAAAATGATGGAAATATAAGTACTAATATACAAAACATTTATACCTGCTCACTGAAGACCCAAGTAATAAGATTTATATTGATGACGATAATAATCAGAAATCTACTTGAACGTACATGTAAAACAAGAGGGCCATAATGGCCCTATATCGATCACCTGAGTACCAGCGCACTTACCTCTAGGGCGTGGTCAATGCTACACACCAAATATCTTGGCTCTATGTCTTGTAGTTTTGGAGAATAATTTTAAAGTGTTCCTATATAAGCCTACCTAAAATCAAGTGAACTCCGGAGCGGGCTCAAGTTTGACCCGGGGGTCATGATTTGAATAATTTTGATAGATGTCCACTAGGCAATGCTACATGTTAGACATCTAAACTCTGGACTTTGTGTTTGCAAAGAAGATTTTCTTAAAGGTTTTCCCATAGAAACATATGTAAAATCAAGTGACCCCAAGGTTGGAGTCAATTTTGATTCGGGGGTCATAATTTGAACAATCTTGGTAGATGTCCACTAGACAATGATGCATGCCAACTATCTAAGCTCTGGGCCTTGCGGTTTTTGAGAAGAATGTTTTTTAAGTTTTTACTATTTGTTGCCATAGCAACCAAAGTTCTGCATGAAATGAATTTCTTTTAACAACTTTGGTAGAGGACTACAAAAGGAACAAAACTGCCAAGTTTCATCAACTTCTGTTGATCGGTATAGGAGAGGATGTCGTTTGAAGGTATTTTTTGAAGACTTACGACGTACAGCGACGGACACAGGGTGATCCTAAAAGCTTACCTTTAGCACGTTGTGCTTAGGTGAGCAAATAAAACAATATTTAGTTAAATGATTAATACCATTCACTCTTATATTTTATTAAATCAGGAGAAAAAAAACGGAAGGCTTACAATACTATCCTTTGGCAAGTTATATCCCTCAAACTGCAGAGCAGTTTTGTTTTTCCTTGGTAATAGCAGCGGAAATCCCGTGACGTATCTGTGAACTTCCATCTCAACTGCTTCAAAGAATGGACAGTTCACCTTGTAACTGTAACTCAGTTCTGCTTCATGTCCCACAATGCTGTTGAGTTCTTTGTATATCTTGTCTTGGTATACCGGATGGTTAACCAAGCAAAGAAACGTATTGATGATTGCTCCCCAGGTCGTCAACATAACTGTATTGATAAATGATGAAGTAAAGAACAAAATAATGCTGGTGTTCGGATGTCAAATCAAGAGACGAGTTATTTCCTCTGTTATCTTCAACAAAGAATAAAGTCTTACATACGCTGAGCGTCGAATTATTACAAATTCCGTAAATTTTGTATTAAAGTGATATTACTAAAGTGGCCATTATATTTTTAAGAAATTTATTAATCACTGATTTATACTCCTAGAAAAAGAAGAGCTAGCACTAAGCGTGATTAATACCCCCGAAAACCCGCTTCATCAACTGAAGAAGTTAGTGGTAACAGAATACCTTGCAAAAATTGAAATACAGAATAATGGTTTCTGGCAAAAACTCTGTTATTTGTCAAGATAGAGTTATTGTTCTTGTACACTGCACTTCCTCTGATTGCGCTTGGCCATTGTATGAAGTAATATTGAATTCTAACAGTTTGTTTTCTAGTTATGCTCCGGACAAGGAAAATTAACAAAGGGCAATAACTCTGAAATTAGTCAAGATGGAGTATTGATTGTTGTGAAATGTACTTTCTCTCAATGTGTTTGACCATTGTATGGAATTGTATTAAATTCCAACCAGTAGTTTTCAAGTTATGCTCCGGACAAAGAAAAGTAACAAACGACAATTAACTCTGTGATAAGTCAAGATTGAGTTATGGTTCTTGTGCACTTCACTTCCTCTCAATGTGCTTGACCATTGTAAAAGTTGTATTGAATTCCAACCAGTAGTTTTCAAGGAAAATGCAACGGACCGACCGCCCGCCCGAAAATAGGCTTAAAGACAGAAACTTGTGACTTCTTTGCAAGATTTCATTTTTATCTAAGACTTTATTTGGGACGCCTGGCTGCTCAAATTTAATGGCTGCTTACACAAAAATGATTATTTGTACCGTACCAGAAGCACATAATTCCAATATTTGACATATGATTTTTTCGTCTGTAAAGAACACATCTCGTCCATTCTCGATGTCTTCTCTCTGCTGTTCAAGGTAACAATCAATAAAGCCTCGAATCTGACCAGGAACATGTTTTTCCTGAAATATTTCTCTGGATTTTAACACGATTTTGACACTAACAGTTTTCTACACGAATTTGGAAAGTTTAAAATATAATTTTTTTTTAAAGTTTTGTTTTTGTTTCAACATATTTTGAAAATGAATTATATTTTGTAAAACAACAGCTAGTAATTGAAAGTTTGCAGCAACCAAGAAAAATTCAATAAAAACATGAGTTTTAAAAAATTATTTTAAAAAATCAGGAGTCAAGTATTAAAGTTCTTTTTTTTAATATCCCAATATTCAGAATTTCTAATTTTTTGGCATAAGTCATCTTGAAGCAGCATTACACTAAAGAGAAACTTAAAAATCATAGGTCACCGACCTCATTTTCGAAATAAACTACAATTTTCTTCTGTGCGAAGGGTGGCGGAAGGTTTTGTGTTAAATATAAGATTTGCAGTTGTAAACGGAACGTTTTTGTCACATATTCTTAGTTATTATGTTATATCTTATCAAAATAACAAGTTTCATCAAATTCTGATTGTCAGAAAAAAGATGTAACTGTTAGCGCGACGAAGATATGAAAATTTAGCGACAGTTTATACTAATTTATTTAGCTCGATTCTGAAGAAAGCTTGTAGCTTATCGAGTCACTCTCGAGTTCGCTTCCTGGAAAAACCAGTATCGGTGTCATATGAGGAAGTACGGTCGTGACCCCAGTGGGGCTCGAACCCGCAACCTCCGGGATGAGCGGCCGACACCTTAACACCGCATCCCTTAGCGATCACGTGATATACTTGAAAAAGTATCTGGTAAATGTTTACAGGTTTGTGTATCCACTTTTGAATTTTATATTTGTACTTACTATGTTATAGCCCATCACAACAATATATTAAATTTAACAAATTTTGACTTTCAAAATAGAAATATTTTGGAACTGCCGCGATCGTCTTTAAACAGTTGCAAAGATTACGTACCTTTTGTTTTTTGAAAACCTTGCTGATAATGCTTTCTTTTGCTTTCAAAATGTCTGCAATGTATGATGCATAAACGCCTGGTATCTTGTGGAGAAATGGGAAAGAAGATAAGACATTGTTGATTCTAGGATTTACTAATATGTCCACCATATCCGCATACTCCCGAAATACATTAAGTTCTGTCTCATCCGCGTTGAAAACTTCGCCAGTCAACTACGGATAAAATGATTTGGGACAGGGGCAGTGAAGAAAATTTGAGAATTGTCAACAGTACTAGGCATATGTAAATAAACCTGCAGAATTAGTTTTAAAAATTGCCATTAAACATGATTTTATGCTTACTTTCTGTTTTAAATCCAAAAACAGTTCATGTGCAGTTACTCATATTTTATGTTTTATAGTCTAAAATGGATTTTAATTAACTCGAAGATGTTACAGATAAAATTACAAAACGAAAATTCGAGACTTTACCGTGTACGCCAATAGCTTTGTCAGGGAATGTTGTAGTTTAGAAGTGAACTCAAAATCTTCACCATTATGGACTTCGATTTCCGTCATGAGATCGCCGATGGCATGATCTAAAGCGCTTCGCTCAAAAGGCATACTGCTCCCCGGTCCAAACTTGTAAACTGCCTTAGCAAATCCTTTTCTGAGATGATCATGAGCCACACAATACCCATCTTTATAGAACGCCGTACTTTGAGATCCGAAAAGAATCATTTCCCCGTAGAAAGTTTCCGGTCTGTCATTTAAATGTTCCTTATACGCACTGGAGGAAGTGGCTTTGATTAACTCCTCAGTGTTTAGAATAATAAAATTAAAATGTAATAATTTAACTTTATAAATGTCTCCATAGATTTGTGCGAATTCCGAAAATCTTTCGTGGATGTTTTCTGCTTTCACATCAAGAACACTTCCAATGAACGGTAGACCTCTTGGGCCGGGTATCCGCTTTCCTTTCGTGGTCTTTCTTTTCCGCATGAATAAGGTAACAAAAACTCCGAAAATGCAGAAAACAATGACAATTAACATCTTAGTACATACTAAAGATCTGTTTGTTTTTAGTTTTGCGAACGTGACAAAATCACATTGAGTTATTCATTAGGTATAAAGTACTACGTACACGAACACTTTAACCTGATTCCCCTAACCTCAATTAACATATTCTCATGGTCGATTAAGTGTCTATAACTTCCCCAGCTTTCGTGTTACGAATACATATATGATTAAAGATATTATATTTTCGTTTTATATTTTTAACAAGTCCTTTTCTGTATATAGCTCAGTTAGTAGCGCGCTTGTACTTTTAATGTGTACTTCGTGTATTCGAGTCCCACATTAGTCAGTAAATCCATCTCACATATAGTTTTAGATAATTAAATGTCTTAAAGTATATATTTTTAAATGTATATAATTTGTGCTTCTTTTTTAACTGATTTCTTTTCTTATTTGATGTATGAATGTTTTTATCCTTACACAATTTCATGCCTAGCTTACATCCCAGCAGTTACGACGAATAGGAACCTCATTTTAAGGTTGCCCCTGTACACCCCGTGTAATAATAAATAATAATAAAAATAAACTTTATTTATGAAGGTAACATAAAAGACATAAAAAGAATCACAAAGTATATCAAAACATATCTTTTTTCCATATGGCCTTCAAAATAATAAAAAACAACAACAAAAAAACAACAAAAACGATAAACTGTAAATCTGTAAACGATTGTTGCGATTTCTCTCCTTTGAGGAGTTAACATGGACCAAATGTCATTACCATAACACAAAACCATGTAAAATGGTAAGATAGTATACATGTCAGATTACCATTTGTACCGATTATGTTTTGAGCATCTGCTAAACGTTTTACATGTATCAAGATGCGACATTTGACTCACACAAACATTCATCGAGCTGACGGCAATGTAAACTCACAGCTTTTAGAGTTTTAATTTCTTCTCATCGTGTGTAACTTGTAAACAATAAAGATTTGCCGAATAAATGTGATCGTACTTGCTATTCAACTGGTATTTTGGGCAAGCTTTTTTATTTCTTAATTTTTGGATATCGACTGCAGTGATACAAACTATAGAAGCTATCTGTTTTAATGTAACAGAGTGAATGACAGCTTTGTTACGGTTTAGCATCGATGTATTTAGAAAAATTAAATGTCTTGTTTCAGGTGCAGATCATGTTTCAGGTGCTACTAACACCCCGTTAAAACTCTGCTACAATGGAAGTTACGTCACAGTGACATCGCGGGTTACAATTATTGACTTTTGTTGGATTCTGTAACGCAGTAACATGTAAAACGAATTCGAATAGACGCAGTAACAGAACACAGATAGTTTGCATGAGAAACCAACGTCCGTGAATTAAATACAAACGCTAAAAGTTAAATATTAAGACTTTAACATCAATTTTATTAGCAAATAAGGGTTATCATGTGTAAAACGCAAATGAGTATAAAAAGTCTATGACATAAAGACAATACGACTACGTTTAGTTTAGATGACAGAAAAACAAATACGTTACTTACAGATAGTGAAAATACAGTTAGTTAGGAAACACTTAAAAAATATTCTTCCACAAGTCCTAGAGCTTAGATATTTATCATGTGGCATTGCCTAGTGGACCTCTACCAAGGTTGTTCAAAGCATGACCCCTTGGTCAAAATTGACCCAGCCAGAAGGGTTATTCTTTTTACTGATCATAAATTTATAATATTCTTGATATGAATACTTGTACATTTCTAGAAGTAATGGTGTTTAGGCAAATACTAAAAATCTAATATTTTTCTCTGAGTAATATACGTCTCCATGAGTTTCGTTGAGTGAAGTATTATTATTAATACGTTTATAAATATATTGGATGAAAATGGTGCTAAAATGGTCGAAAGGCTGTCATGGCCTAGAAGGTAACGTGCCTGACTATGGAGCAGTTTATGCATTGTCACCGTGAGACCATGTGAGAGCCGTCGTGGCGCAGTGGTAGTGCGTTCGCCCCAGGATCGAAGGGTCCCGGGTTCGATCCCAACCATAGCCATGTCGATAGTGTCCTTAGGCAAGACACAAATGAGTCCAGATTGCCTCTCTCTCTTCGAAGTTGATTCCATCTGGAATGGGTCTCGAGAGCGTTTAATCTAAGTTGTAAGAACTTGTTTCGCAATCGAGAATAAATAAATTAGTATAAATAAAAATAATAAATAAATAAAAGTAAGACCATGTGTAGTCCGAATGCATTTTTTAAAGCTCTATTATGTTCTTTTTAATTTTCCATTCAGACTGTTTCCGTTTCCGTTCATGGTAGTTGACCAACTTTTGAAAACAAAATACAAAACTTCGAAATATGACATAACTGACAAAGGGAGGTATATATGGATAAAGGAGCGTTGATGAATTGACATTAGATGATATCTTGCAGCGAAGTAAATACATATAGAGACCATTTAAACATCTATACTGCACACACAATTTATGTAACCAATATTATCATAAGTGATTTCAAATGCGCTGAATGTTCTACTCCTGTATCGGAAAGTAAGAAAAGATGGTGCCGATATTCAGAAATCTAAAACATCAGAAACTCCTATCATGTTAGCAAAAGAAGACATCGCTGAAATAGCTAACGTCTTAAAAGAAGTATTGATAATTCCTTACCCTACTAGTGCAGATGTACAAACTATCATTGACGGTGTACTTACTGGACTAAATGAATAGATCCAACATCTTGAGCACGAAAACGATACACTGCGTGCACGTGTCTCCAAGCTTGAACGTGACGCCGACATCGCCGAACAAAACAGCCGTCGGAACTGCCTTCGCAACAGTGGACTTTCTGTGCAAATTCAGGTTCCCGAAATTATGAAACAAGATGCTGAAACGTCTTCTCATGCAAGTGCCGACGTTGATATTGCGAGAAAACCCTACTCCGCGGACAGCAAAATCTTAGAAATTGCGAAAGCGTTGGATGTTGATTTGACGCTCAATGATATCGACCGGTCATATCGTATCGCTACACCGAAGCCGGGTAACAGTCAAGTTCTCTACATATAGAGCGCGACATTTCTTTTATAGGTCCAGGGTTTAACTGAAAGACTGTGGCTATTCATGTGTCTTCGTTAATGAAGATTTAACACGGGTGCGCTCATCTTTATTTAACAAGGCCAGACAATCATAACTCATTCTTACAAGTTCTCATGCGCACAACACTATGAATGTCATATTTTCAGAACCACCACACTTACACCAGTTTGTAGTATGGATCGGATCCTATCTACTTTTTCATATTTCTACATTTCTGTACGCACTCACTATTTCTATCACACACATCTTCCCATAAAACTTAACCTTTTCATTCGAACTAGTTTTCGTGATGAGCA
Source organism: Saxidomus purpurata (assembly GCA_022818135.1). Taxonomy (NCBI): domain Eukaryota; kingdom Metazoa; phylum Mollusca; class Bivalvia; order Venerida; family Veneridae; genus Saxidomus; species Saxidomus purpurata. The sequence goes on along the minus strand of JAFMSR010000001.1, from coordinate 15,973,709 downwards.
ATTTTCATCTAATGTTTTTGTGTACGTATGCATGATCGTGGTCAAGCTGTTCTTATTATCCCTGTTAGAAATAACATAATGTGTAACAGTTGTGCAAATCTATATTTGCCCATGCAAATTCTCATCCTCCCTACACATGCACTATTATTATCCTTGCCATTGCATCTTACGCATTACAAACGTATTCTCTAACCATGCAGTTAAATTCACAGAAAATCTTTCTTTCACTAGATATGTATTTTTTTACATTCACAGGTACTTTGTGTTTCACTTGGCTGTGCTTACTAGAAGCTTTAGCTGGTGATGTCCATCCAAGCCCTGGACCATCGATACCAAGTTGTAATAGTTGATCTTCAACTAGCAGTACCCCCATATCTAATACATTATCTGTATTAAAGTCCCAGGATCACATTTACAAGTAGCTCTCATTTTATCAAGAAAGATGTCTTACTGACAGAAATGACCTTTATTTGTACCAAAAACAATCCTAACTTGCTTTTTAAATCGATAAGTAAATATTAGAAACAGAGCGCAGTATTTTTTTCAATGACATTGCAAAAAATAAGAAAGGCTTTCTGCAAACTATTTTACTGGAAGAAAAGACTTGAATACGAAAGATAGGCATATGCCAACATTTTTTTGAGTGAATACAACATGGCTCTGTCGTTATACTATCAATTTATTTTACTATATCAGTAAAATCAAAGTGATCCTGGGACTTTAATAACTAACAACAATTTTCTCTTAGTCTTACAGTATAATATACAAAACCTTTTAAACAAGATCGACATTCTGGCAGCAGAGTTTGGTATATTGATGTCCTTGTATTCACAGAAGCATGGTTAAATCCAAGCGTCTCTGATAACGCCATCAAACTTCCAGGCTTTTATACTTCCGAGAGAAAAGATAGACTTGAGAATAGTTTCGGTGGTGTTATTGTGTATTCTAACGCACTTACATGTACGTTGTAACGACGATTCTGATTGGTTACGTCATTTAAATTCGCGGCTATTAAATTACGCATATATAATCGCAAAATATAACGATCAGTAAAGGTCGCAATTTAGAGCATTGTGCGTTGGAATAGGGTTAAACGTTTAGTGATTTTGACATTTTCGACAGTATATACTATCATTAATGCTCGAAAACAGTCTGACGCCGTCGCCATTAAAAATATTATCGACCATTAAAAACCGTATATGCAAATATCAAAATTACAAAGCAGTTAACCCTATATCTGAAGGCCTGAAACGTTGCTCTACAAAAGAAGACTAGACCTCGAGTGAGGAGATTTAGAGTGTATCTGGATTGAACTTATGTCTTCTCATTCCTTTATCGCTTACATCAAAAATGAGAACGACGGTATCATCAATTACCTTCATTGCATTTTTGACAATTTCTGCACATTGCAGCTTTAATCACATTTTTTTCAGCCTGCACTTTTTTCTTTTTCGAACTTATCTTTTCTACTCTTACATATTGACATAATTCTGAAGTCATTTTACATTTATAATAACAGTGTATATACGGGGGTCTGTCAGAAAATGACTTTTTACCATATTTTGTGTATTTTTTCATGATAGGGTGTTATTTAGGTATATTTTTTTTGGTAGTTTGTTAAAATTACAGGGCAGTTCAGTATTCTGGTGCCAGTGGTTTCGGCTGTTCAATTTACCCGACGTATAGAGGATCTTACGTGGCATACTGTGGATGACTTGGGGCAAAGCGGGGGCATCCGATGGATGACACACGTCCAGTTAATTTGATTAATGTTACGATACCATTTACACTGACTTTATTTACTGTTTTGTTGTTATTGGTTTTGTTTACACAGTAACGTCATTAATCAAAAGAAACTGTTACGTCATGTATCTATACCCGTTACTAATATTTTTCGTAACTTGAACCGTTATTACCTACCCTGAAAATTCGAACCCTTTCTATAAATGAAATTCCTGTTACATTTACTCGAAAATTATTAAAGTTTTTTTCTTTCTTATGAGACAAGTTTACGTTGATGAAAAGTCTGAAACACTGCGTACTTTACATTTTTCATGAATGAAAGTCACACTAAAGTGTTCGCGGGAGGAAACTTCAACGGCAAAATCTAGGTGCGTAGCACGCAAGTGTAAATTACGTTCGATGAAAATAGTTCTCTCATTTTCTTCAAATGTTGTTTCAAATAAGTCGTGTTAGAATCGAAATAATAAGTATCCAAGTCGTTCTTATGCGTAATAATATATCACTCAGGCCTTCGGCCTTCGTGATATATTCTTGCACATAAAAACTCAAAACTCGGGTTATTCTACGATAAACCAAACATGAATACATATTATTTCTTAAATTTACTTAGTTTATACTAATTTATTTTTAGGTCGATTGTGAAAAAAGTTATACAACTTATATTAATCACTCTCGACACCTCATTCCTGATGGTATCCATCGCCGTGAGGATATGAGAGAAGAGAAGCCAGTTTCCCTTTTAATGCTAAGCGCTAAGCAAGGGAGCTACTAAAAATGTTAATTCGATTACTCTTATCATAAACTGAATTCCTGAAATTCGTGGACGAATGTCCAGTTCCCAGGGGCGTATATCACGAAAGGACTGAAAGACTGTTGGGCCGGATAGCATAGTGGGGCAGTTTCCCCGTAAGCTAAGGGTACCGGGTTCGAGTCCCCTTTTCTCACCCTGTAACATATACACACAGCGCAGTATTTTGCAGCGATATTGCAAAAGTACGTGTAAGAAGCTTTTTAGTGAAGAATCGACAAAAATATGAAAACAGGTTTACGTCAGCATTGTTTTAGAGTAAACTGAACACAGTTCTATCATTATTCTATCGGTAAATTTATCAGTCTATAAAAGTATCTAAAGTTATAATGTGGCTTAAAGAGAGATATTTATGTATTATTGATAACATCTTTATTACTTTGTCCTAGGTGTTTTCTAAGCATTTTTGTTTGTATTTAAAGCATTTTTCTTAACCAGCAGCAACCAGATCTACACATAGAAAAACAAGTTATCCAGCTATAAAGAAATGATCTGATCATTATTTGCAAAGTTTGCTATTCAGTCAATAATTCGTCACCGAGCACCCCTTGAATATTTAATGTTGCTGTCCATTTTAAAACATGGTCAAGTCCATTTGATAAATTTAGCAGGGTTAGGGTACAGACATGTATATGTGAATATTAAAAATAGTATGGCTATTTACTTGTAGCTGGTATTGTTTTGATAATGGTAAAAAAGGAAACACATTGAAACAAGAAAGTTTATTGAAATTATATGTACAGTTCAATATCATACACCGTACATTCCATTTAAATCATCTACGATAATCATTTATACAATACAATATGTATTCTACAAGTGTGTTTAGTCACACCTGTGTTAAAGACAACCTTTAAATAAAGACTACCATGCCAATGAAGACCAGCGCACTATTCATCTAAAATAGAAACACTTGCGCAGACCGCCTATACCAACGAAGATCCCATTTGTAGCTTCCATGCAGTGGTCTTTGTTGACAGGTTTAAATGTATACTTAAGTGATGAACAAAACAGTCTTAGTTTTCAATTCACAAACTGACTTCAGTTACCTTTTTCTAACCATATTAAAATACCAAAGTTACTACTGTAATTAGTTGCAACATGCATTTCTAAGACAGGTACTCAAATAATTAAATAAAACTTACTTGAGATATCGAATGAAAATATTAATGCTGCGAGAATGATACAGTTACTTCGAAAGATGCATTTTTACTGTACTATGTGAGACCTTCATAAGTATATTTAAAACTGTTTTGTTAAGTATTAAGCTTCAACAGTTCTTCTTGATAATGATTAAGTTGAAATATATCTAAACAAGAACATTTGTTTAAGTGACTGTTCAAATTATATAAAACACATCAATATTGTACAACACATTTAAACTCACAGGTAAAGTTTTATAAGGCAATATGTAGCTTTGTACGAAATTGTTGTTACACCACATCATACACACGCATGTTATCTTTCTCCCATAAACCTACAATAAGTCTGGAATGTTTAGCATCATAACAGATGGCCTGGCATTCAGTATCAAGCTTCAGTATCTCTCCAATCATCTTACAGTCAGGAGTAAGCTGTACAACATTCTTAGAGTTAAGCCCACATACAAGCACATTTCCATTCTCTGTTAAACATACATCTTCAGCACGATCTAACTCCAAACTGTTTAATACTGCAAGAGCCTTTCCATCGCTACCAAGTGCAATTAGCCCGTTATTACTATCAGCGACATAGATCTTGGAACCATCATTGCTGACAGCTAGACTGTAGATGATAGAGAACAGTGTCTGTCCAGTCTGGTCTTTTTTGAATTGCTGCAGCTTGGTACCTGATACTGTATATATGTATACAGTAAAATTGTCTGAAATGTACAGTTGTCCAGCTACATAAGCTAGACCAGTACACGCGTGGTTTGTTTTGATCTGTTTTGTAGGTAACATTTTATTTCCAAGGGAGACAAGCTGAATGTAATTATAGTAACCACAGCTTACAGCCACTTCCTGGTTACTGATGGAGCAAACTTGGTATAGATTACCAGATACATCACAAAAGTCTGTCACAGAGTATGTTGTATGGTCAACACGTTTTAGCTTCTTGTTGTTATCATCAGCAAGTATTATTGTACAATCCCCAAGGACACATGCACTGGAAATACTACAGTTTTGACCGTCTGATGGTATTCTAACATTGCATTGCTTCTTCTCTCTAACCTTTAGTAATGTACTACCTTGTCTCTTATTGCTAGTTTCCGTACTTACAGCAGTTGTTTCCCTTTTACTATTATCATTTTGCCCGTCATCAGTAGCACTGGTTTCTTCTAGTTGGCCAAGTAGATTCAGTTCATTTAACACTACCGTTAACTTTTTCCCTGGTACAAATTTCATTTCTCTAACTTTTGGTTCATCTTTAATTTCATTAATGTATCTTGTAGTACGATCAGCAATATGTTTACCTTTCTTTTTGCTGACAAACATCTGTGATACATTACTGCGAGCAGTAGATAGGTCATCTTTAGCTGATAGAACTTCCACTTTGGTCGTGTCGATCTGATGCATTTCCTCGTCCAGTTTGTCCAGTTGTGGTTTATATTTTGCTTCTACATCGTCAATAGAGTTCTGTTCGAGTATATCAAGTCTTTCGTTTGCCTTTTGTCTGAAATCTTTTATCTTCCCCAAAAGCGTGTCCTTACTTTTCAGAAGTCGTTCTTTTTCTTGCTCAAACTTCGCATATTCGTTTGTCAATGCATCTGCTGCTTTCCCAAGTTTCTGGTTAATATCTTTGGGGTCTAATGTGTCTGTGTTATTTTGGAGAAAGTCTGGTATGAAGAAAGTGTTTCCACAAGATCTGAAATAGATAGAAGATATTTTTACTTCCTATGTTTTATATTGTTTCAGCGCCATAATTGGTAATTTTATATCATTAAGCATTTTAAAATGTTGAATCATTACTACAGGATCTATAAAACTACAGACAACGGAACCTTCAAGCCTAGATACGGTACAAATCTCATAAACAATGCAAGAACCGGTATGTACCAAATGCAAACTTTAGATTTAGTAATCATTTACTGACATTTCTCATTTTCTTCTAACATTGCAAGGGTTAACCCCGACTCTGTCCAAACTGCTTCGGTTCTCTTAGCGAGAAACGATTTCGGTCAGACTTAATAAGATTTTAACACTAAAAATACAATTAAATAATGACTTATCGAAAGTCTTAAAAAGGAAAATGAAAATTTACTTGTGATCAACAGCTATACACGTGGAACAGCCAACTGCGTCATGATTCTGGCAGTACATGTCCACGTGTTTATGACGGTGTCTGTCACAGCGTTCTGTCGGTACCATCTGTAGCCTTTGACTTTGTCCCGGCTGAAACTTGTCCTTGTTAAGGATCTTGTGTCGCGATAACGGAGGAATTTCATCGTGAAACTTGACACAACTTGAACAGTAATACTCCTGGCAATCTACACAAAACTTGGTAGCTTCGGTATTCTTGTTTTTATGTTTACACATACAGCACAATAAATCAAAAGTTTCATCTGAAAGAATGCCTGTATCGTTTGCACCGCCTGTTGCCATTTTGTTTAAACCGTTTAAATCAAATGATATATATTTACATTAGGTACCCTTATCTTAGTTGACCTTCCTTGTTCAGCATATTTCAACGCGTGTTTAACACCTACACTAAAACACAAACATCACAATAAATAAAAAGTTTCATCGTTTGCACCGCCTGTCGCCATTTTGTTAAAACTGTTTAAATCAAATGATATATATTTAGTTGACCTTCCTTGTTCAGTATATGTGCACGCGTGGTTTACTAGACCATAAAGATTAACTACACTAAAATATCGTTAAAAGTCGTTCCAGTTATAACAAGAAAAACTGTGATACTACGTATCACAGCGGGCCTAGAAACAAAGCTTTCATGTTAACATTTTGAAATGGGAGATGCAAATAAACTTTATAGACTTTATAACATAGACGGAATAAATTTATATTCTAGGTTCATATAAAGCAAACACTTGACTATCTGGTTTGTGTAATTACAATTTCAGTGTATCATTTCTGACTTAAAAAGAAACCAAAAAATATTCATGAAACAGCTTTAAATAATCTTTACGCGCTTTCCGTTTTTTTTTCATCAGAATTTATTAGATTGTATATAAGATCCCTATTTTCATTCAGCGTTAATTAAAACAAAGTTAACGCAGCAATATTATGATATGTTCTACGCGATATTCCATTAACTTAAAGGTGATTTTCAGAATGTACAATACTATTCCTGCCTCTATCCTCACAAAATCGTTTGCAGTCAAAATGTTTGTAAACAAAACAACGCACATTTTCGCGATTACTGAAAAGTCAGTGCATACCGGCCAATTAGTTAACTTTGGCTACCTGTCAGTTTATTGTTGTAGATCAGTCTGATAATTCGAAATGTAAACCAGTCTGATAAAAATGGAAAGTAAAATACCGGCATGTTTGACCGATATCGGTTTTTATACTAGCCGAACAATAACAACTTTTCACTACTAATTACACGTTACATAAGCATATCAAATAATTTGACGTTTACATGGATAAAAGATAGAAATATCAACTTTTTGACAATTTTAAAGCTACACAATGAACAGTGGTTTAACCCATTCTTTATCGTACCTTCCTAGGCGATTTTCATAACATTTTGTTCAAAGAACTATACACCTACATGATACTATTAAATAGCGGCCCGCAATCATATAGCTTTTACATACGCGATCAAACCTGTATAAAGTAGTCCGTCAAGGAATGCAATACATTTAAGACAGGTGACTGCTTGCATGTATTACAGATATAGATCTATTTAATTAATATAATATAACATAGGTGCAACTTTTAACGAGTAGATTCTTCTGATTTAAACTTCCCTTTTCGACGAGTCGTTGATTTGAAAATTCGTAGATATATTTATATGATACGTTTAATGTAATAAATCAAAGCGCTGAAAGAAGAGAAAGCATTGTAGGACCATATTTGTAACATATCGCATTTGTAACATATTTCGTACGTATGCGATCGCATTCGTAACAGGTAAAATGTGTTACGAATGTGTTTGTCCAACATGGGGGTTGACATGAGAAGCACATATGTATCATGTTGAGTTTTATACGGCAAAATTAATGTTCAATCAGTTGGTTTTCATCGTAACATCATTAAATGACTGCAATAAGCACCATCACAAGTTAGCGTCGTCGTCTTCGACGTCAATGACGTCATAAAATTATTTGAGCCGCATCATGAGAAAATGGGTTTTCGGGAATCTTCGAGTCTTTGTGACTAGTGTGGGCCCAGATCGGCGATACAGCCAGTGATTTACCGATTGTAAAAGTTATACAGGTATTGCATGTGGTGTGCATCTTCCCATTTAATCATACATACTTATATATTCATGTATTTAGTAAAAATGAAATCTTACAAACCAAAACCGATGTGAGAAATTTATAAGTGACATGTACATGTAGTACCATGCTACTATGAATAGACCAGTAATGATAACGGTATTCTTGCCAAGTTTAATTTCCAGATACCAAGATATTAACCTGACCAGAAATATCCCTCTAATTAAGAAGAGAGCCGTCATGGAACAGTATCACTCACATGAGTTTTATTACACTATAAATATTATTGAATCTGCGATTTTGCCATCTAAGGGGTCATGACTCTAAGAGAAATAGCGTGATATGGCTACTTTTCGAGGAAAAACAAGATCTTAATTATATATAACTTCAATGCAAGTTTGGTCAAAATCAAATAATAAATGTGATCTTTGTCATGTTCACAATGCTAAATCAGCAAATTTTGTCATTTAGTTGCCATAACTCCAGGACAAATGGTGCCATATAGCTCGTTTTCGCAAGGAACCGAGATGTTCTAGATATATGACTTCTATACAAGTTTGTTAAAATGAAATAATAAAGATGGTCTTTATTGTGTTCCAAGACTAAAATAAGCAAATTTTGCCATTTCAGCTATAACTCTCAAGTGGTGCAATACGGTTGTTTTTGAAAGGAACCGAGATCTTATAGATATATAAGTTGTGTGCAAGTTTAGTCAAAATAAACAAAAAATGTGGTCTCTATCGCGTTCACAAGGCTAAAATCAGTAATTATTGCCATCTCAGGGGCCACAATTCCAAGACGAATAAGGTGATATGGCTGGTTTTCGAAAGGAACCGAGATATCATAGATATATAAAAGTTCTGTGCAAGTTTGGTTAAAATCAAAAATTAATGTTGTCTCTATCGTATTCACAAGAAAAATGTGAACGGACGGACGGTCGGACGACGGACGACGTACAAAGGGTGATCACAAAAGCTTACTTTGTCACATCGTATAAGTGAGCTAAAACATGTTACAAATGTGATTCATATGTGAAAATGCACGTTTTTGTTCATTTTACCGATTGAAAATGAGCTGTGACAAATGTGATCAGATGTCACATCAAAAATCGGCATCGATCACATTCGTCTCAAAAATTGTTACATATGTGCTTGATTTCTGTTACATATGCGATCTCATTTGTAACACCTGTTACATATGCGATCTCATTTGTAACACCTGTTACAAATGCGATCTGTTACGAATGTGGTCCTACAAAGCATAAGGCATTCATACAATTGAAAATGAAATATCAAAACTAATTCAATTGGTGTCTCTTAACATCTATTGTGCGCTTCACTGGTCTGAACTCTCCTCTTATATGTATGATATGCTTAACATGTACTGAAGTTTAGTTCATTTCAATACACCCATCTTAGCTATATCTGCAGTTATTTATCAGTGATTTAGGAACTTTACACTATTAAGGTGATTTCAATATATCGACATTTGCTGAGACTTAAAGTGGAAGTATGCGCATTTTTATTTTCAAGTAAAAATCTAGCATGGAATCCAGGTGTGTGTAGAACAGGGTAGAGGAAATAATAGCTTTTAACCCAATACACCAAACTCTTCCTGCTACCAGTACGAAATAATAACTTTCCAAATATTACTTTTCCTATTTTGACTGGGGCAGTCTTTAAAAAAAAACTGCATGCAGGAGTTGCTTCCCTTGCAATGTCGAAATCTCTACCAACAACAACAACACAAAAGAGATCACTGTGAAGAAAGGAACTATTATTTTATTAGTCTTTTTTATTTCTAAAGCACCAACTTCAAATACTAATGCAGCATTATCATTAATTTAATACATTTAAATGCACAGCAACCGAAAATTGCTTTTATAAAACTGTCACCAAAAATTCACTATGTGCAGTGTAACCTTAAAGTAAATGTAACAATATTATTTGTTTGGAGACTTGGCTCTTTAAAGGAGGAAGTCTCCATGTATTTCCTTTATTATATTCTGTATATATTTAATTTTATTTCTTTATAACGAGTATATTGTCAAAAGATGTATAAATGTACTATATGCGTTTAGAAGTATGCATAGGCAACTTTACAATGATACATGTACAGTCAAACCTGTGAGCAAAGACCACTGTTGGGGAAACTACAAATGCGGTCTTTGTTTATAGGTGGTATTTATTCACAGGTGTGTCTACTATAAATGAATAGTGCACGGTGATCTCTTTGCTTGTCTTTATTCGAAGGGTGGTCTCTATTCGGGGGTAATCTTTAACACAGCTTTAACTGTAATTCATAATCTAAAAAGTCCATTAATAGAAATAATGTTTAAGTATCTGACAGGTCTACAAGATCCATAGTTTGCCAGTTTTTAAATTTCATTAATTCTAGTAAGGATCGCCGTAGTGGTCAACATTTTACATGTTTTTATTTTGTAAAACAGAATCTACGAATTATCAACTATAAATGACAACATAGGGCAAACTTTCCTGGTTTTGTTAAATGAATATTAGAATTAATCAATGAAATATTGAATTTTACCGAAGAAAGAATCGCGAGCTACGTTTAGATCTTGTGGTATTATATACATGCGTTAATCGTGCAGATACAAGTTACGTCTATCATCACATTTTCACTATCCAATGAAGTTTCACAAACTGTTTGTCTGAATTAATATTTATATGGGGTTCAGTGAATTGATAATGCAAATCTATTACCATGAGACTTGTAAGATATCATCTGTTCTGACAACTTCATGAAACAGTTGACTTGGCTTTGACAGCTATGGATAATGTTTCACGAATAACACTACAACTGGAGCCAGGAACCACACGCATATCAATTTGCAACCGTTTTAGTGTAAACCAATTAATTTCCGCGTCATTTAATGTGTTTGCGTTTTGCCGATGTCGGACTGATTCGCGGATAGTGAAATTCGCGTTTTTAGAAAAAAATGAAACACGAATAACACAACAACTGGAGCCAGAAACCACACGCACATCAGGCTGAATCCGGTTACTGTAAACCAATTAATCTTTGCGTCAATTAATGTTTGCGTTTTGCCGATGTCAGACTGATTTGCGGATTTTAAAATTCGCAGTTTTAGAGAAAAAAAATAAAAAAGTGAGGATATTTATTATTCTAGAGTTTGCAGAAATCTGGCCTCCGCAAATATAGCAAAAATAAATTGCCGCGAAAATAAGTTTGTTTACAGAAAACCATTTGTAGTGAAATTTGCATAGATATGACAGTCATATTCCTATGATTTTATACACTTCATACAACAGTGAAATTCTAGTATTACTAAGACTCTCAGGAATACGGCTATACTTTATTGTAAAGAAGAAGCACGTATTTTTCATGATGTTTAATTGCATTTCATCATATTACAACATAGACCCATGTAAAAATATATTTTCCAGTCATTTTAGGGTATTGTTACGTATAAAACACTGTTTGAAACAGGTTAAAAACTATAATAGTTTTATCAAAGTTTGAAGTGTTCTTCCCGAATTTTTGTTGATTGTAACTGTTACATACCGCAGAGCTGTACAATAGTACATATACATTTATGTACACAAATCTGTACATTGCACCAATGCAAGTTTATTGGAAATACACTATGGAGTTATATACACGTATTTATTAAAATACCGGTTACTGTAGCAAATTTCTCTCTGAGACTGTAAATGTGGCACCTTTTCCGAAAAGAACACGTCAAAACCACCATAGATTTTATGGTGTTATTAAACAGCTTTGGCAATTTCTTAGATACAATGTGAGTACAAAATATATCTTAATCATTTGTTTTTGTTCTCTTGGAGAATTGAAACATACGGGTTATGTCGGTAACACACATTACAAAAAATGTATAGTCGAATTTATCGACATATCTTTATTGTGTTAATACGAACAATTCATATCCTTATGGAATTGAACAGTACTACTGCCAGCATTATTGAAATGTTAAAATCTCAGTTTACTTAAGAGAATAGTATTTTCTTGGATAAATGAATGCAGGTTTCTCGACAACAAGAAATACAAGGGCTAGACCTATCTTCTGTGTACCATAACAGTATACCAAACATTTGGTTTATATAATCACAGTGCAAAACTATGTAACGTTATATGGAGGAACTGAGTTTTACGACACTTTTCAAAGGTCATAATTCATCTTAATAAACCGACAAATCTATTTCACTACTAAAGTAATACATAACATGACAAACGGTTTATAAGACTAGCCCAACTGAGCCAACGTGGCTTAGCTGGCCCTCTCCTAGCTCTACTAACTTACTCCTTCTCTTCCTCCTGACAGAAATAACACAGATACATGTTCATGTATATATACGAAAGACGCCAGACTTGGCTTATGTCAGAGTACTCTAATTTCTCAGCTATTTCCGCTGATTTCATCTGAAAATGTCCAACAGAGATAAAAACATCCGTGAACATAAAATCTAAACTAAACGTGTATTAAAAAATAAGACCCTTTGCCAAGTTTTGACAGCTTTTATACCTTCACATTTTCAAAGCAGATTTTGTAAATTATTAATGAAAATGTTTAGTCAAAATTATATTTTTTCTATCATTACACTACAACTATCTACTGTGAAAGTCGTTTTTTTGCGCAAGATTTTTAATTTTGCTAATTTTCGCGAATAGAGCACTCCGCGAATTCACCAAATTTGCTTGAATGACAAACAGTGTTTATGTACATAAAAAGAGTTCGCTTGCAACTTCAAAACATAAGAAATATTCCGGGAAAAATTGTTTTTGCAAGTCGTTCCCAGTTTTCAGTGAATATACGTATCTGCAGAAGGGCAAAATAATCAAATAAATTTCCTGAACTTTCAGATTTTTGTTGTTTACGCTTAAACCCTTGCAGATTACAATAACCTCTTTTTATAGCCTTCCATTTTCAAATTCGTGAAATATCTGCAGCATCGTAATTTTTAAATGTTAATAGTATTTTCGATCGTTTTTCATAATCATCAGAAGAAATCCATTTGGATGTCGTTATTGACAAAATCTTCATTCGTACAATTTTCTCTGGTATCCGCTTCAAAGCCATAAAGTGTATCTGTCATTTGCAACTGATGAATCGAAACATTTAATGCCCTCATAAACACATAATTTAAATTGTTATCTTAAAAGTTAATTTTAAACTTTGACAAAATATTTCGGCCCCATAACCAAGGTAAAGATTTAAAAAAAGAGAACATTATTCTATAATTTTAGATAGGTCTTAAGAAGTTAACAGGCACGTGCACTGTCTTCTACCACTTTACATTACACCTGAACTAAAATACCCTCCGCAAAAAAATATTGGCAGTCGTGAAATGTTTTAAAAAAATGCGTAAACTCTGTAATTTGTTTAATATACAAATCTGAGATATAAACGTAAGTAGTATTGATGTCGTACGATACTACAGACACCGGGTGGGAAACCTGCGATGTCCGCACATGGCCCGCAGGGCGTTACGTTCACCGTACGGGCTCCGTGCGACATCCTTGACACTTCTAGATAAATTAAGAAATAAACTGGTTTATTCTTGTCGTACAGACATACCGTACGGGCACCGAACGAACACATGTGCATCGTACGACGTACGTCCGAGCTCCTTCCAAGCTCCCGTATGCATGTGACCTGAAACTACGATTGTACGGAGATCGTACGGATTTTAAAAGTTGGTGTAATTGTACGATTTTATAAATCGTACAAAAATCATACTGATATGTGACCGAGGCATAACTCTAAGGTGCCCGTTACGTGTTATTATATGTAAGAAGCGCTCTAGTAAGTAATAAATAGGTTTATCATTGGTTATAGCGAGTTAGCACTAATTTATATTCGCATAAATTGACTTTCTTCTGCGTTTAAGTTCACCCTGAGCACGCAGTGACCTCTCCCATCACTCGCCATCCATCGTGCTTCTGTCAAATATCTCGCCGCACTTCCGCGGCATCTCCTATTAACTAAATGATAAATTTTCTTCAAACTTTCAGGGATGTTTTGAGCGGTTTTATTTTATATTTGTAATGAGAATGCATTCCATCATTGCTGTTCTTTTATTGTTGCGGAAATAAAAGGAAAAACTTTGACAGTTTTATTTAACTGCACAAACTTGATAGTATTTCACTTTGTAAAAAAAATGATGATAGATACAAATGTATATGAACAGAGGTAATCCCTGAAACTTCAAACAGTATCGTCCTACCTGCAGATGACTTAACATTTTTAATTCCTCAATTTTGAATTTTGTACACAGTTCGTCTAATAACAACCGGTTGCTTGCAGAAACTGGTCTAAATAGCACCCTTTTGTGGAAAGAATGAAAGTCGGACTTGGCTTTTATTTCTGCAAAATTAACTCAGATTTTTATATTAGTTCTGGGTACAGTGCTTTTAGTATACAATGTACATGCACGGGAAAGTCGACTGTCTGATGTGTGGTTAAGTTTTTAATCAAGTAGACTGCAGAGCTGCTGTAATCTCATAATTTTAAGATGAAGTGTTTGGTCCCCAGGTACGAACGGACAATAAGAAAAAGTTGCCAAGGACGGTCGTCTTAATGTGATGTAACTAAAGCAATATTCAAAGTTTAGGTTCGATTTTGTATATCGAATTAGTGTGAGAGGAGAACTGCAATACCTGCTTAATCGTCTTCCTGCTATAGCGGCCTTTAATCACAGGTTTTACTGTAGAGTATTTGCTTAAACACACAGTGTTCTGTGCAAACAATTTCCCACAAGTTTCACTTTAGATGTATTGATTTTTTTTCGGCTTTTGACCAACTTTTTTACCAATCAGATGTCACGAATAGAAGCGCAATGAATGTAATTTGTGTACGAGCATCTTGATCACGTGATCGCTGCATTGATAAATCGTATTCTAAAAATAATTTGTAGTAGCGTATGAGTTTACACATTCACTGAAAGAAAGCTTTCGGGTCAACTCGTACAGTACCTAGGTCAACTCGAACCTGTTTGATAAATAATCTTTAAAAAATAGCACAGAACTTTTTACATTGTTAATATACTTGGCTTTACATAAGGCAGTTAATAAAACTCAAAATGCAACAAATTAAGATAATGTAAATCTTTTATTTTTCCTTGCCTATTTTGCGTCTTTCATACCCTTCTTTTATATTGTGTTTGGCAGTAAAATAAAAGGAGTTCCAGAGATAGCTGTGTTGCAAAACAAAATATCTTTAAAAAAGTAACGTTGAGAGATATCTCTGTAATTTTGAAAGATATCTCTATAATCAAAAGTAGAAAGATATCTCTCAAATGATGTTAAACATAATGATATTTCTGTAAGTAAAATATACATCTCTTTAAGTTAATGAGATATCTTTCTGTGATTCAAAGATACTTCTGACCGTGAAAGAGATATCTCTTTTTGGATTAAATAGTAGAATGGCTTGCGATAGTAAACGATCACTTTACTTACCCATTCCTAGAAGCGTCTTCACTTTTTCACGTTATAGTGACGTTATTCAAGAGCGCTTACTGAAAAATCTAAGTCGAACACATCCCATTTTTATTCAATTATTCAGTTTCAGATATCAAAAATAGTAAATTGTCAAAATTTCAAAAAACTATCACCGTGTAGTTTTTTTGTTATTCTCTGAAATGTCAAAATTCACGGATTGTGTTATATGAATAATGTCCGTAGATTGAAAATACGAATTAAGTTGGTTTGCAGTGTGCCGTTCAAAGATCTTTCCTAGAATTCGTTGTAAACAAACCTGATGTTTAAGAACACTCGCAAAAACGAGTTTCAGCCGTGGAAAATCTGTTCTGCTCATGTTCTACAATATCACGTGACAATGACATCACGTGACATTTTGTTATTGGCAGATAAGAGGCAATATAGACTTAATACATCGTCCCTTGCGGACAAATAAAAGGCGCACCACAATGAAAATACTATTTTCTCCAACTTGATATGTTCGTATTGTATATTCCTTTAAATAACTGCACTCTTCAGTCAAATCTGTGTAAGATTACATGTAAATAAAGCTATCCAGCAGAGACAGTGTGTCTATCAATACAGACCGCTGTAGTTTCTCACAGACAGAGGTGTTTGTCCAGAGATTTCACTAGGCATACTAGTATGCCTGTTGCACTGAAAATACTAAACATACATTTCAGTGTCGCTCTTCAACCCTACAATTAAAAGGTTTAGTTCGTAACGTGACTTTTATGTCAAACTGTGAATGATCTCTTGGGTCGCATGATCCACATCTACCCGTAGACGCTATGAATTTCCAACGTCGGAGAAGTGTTGCTACAAA
The DNA here is from genome assembly GCA_022818135.1 of Saxidomus purpurata. NCBI lineage: Eukaryota > Metazoa > Mollusca > Bivalvia > Venerida > Veneridae > Saxidomus > Saxidomus purpurata. The sequence goes on along the minus strand of JAFMSR010000001.1, from coordinate 15,957,467 downwards.
CAGAAAGTAGTGCGATCGGGAAAACTGTTCACCAACGCACTTTCTTCTACCAGAACCGAAATTGAGCCAGCTGAAGTGTAAACAAATAAGAAATAAGTTACGACATTTACCTGTCTTGTGAACATGACACGTGATACTCTAAAACTAAACAGTCCTGAAATTATTTTGAATGAAAACAAATCCGTATCTTAATTTCAGTAGAATGTAAAATAAAGAATCATTGCCTCGTGCATGAATTAGCGGTAACTTACTTTTTCCTGTATAAATGATCACTGGAAACTAAATTTCCGGTGCCGTCGAGCCATCTCTCCGGTCTGAAGTTCCAGGGATCACCCCATATCTTTTCATCATGATGTATAAATCAAACATTTCCAATCACCTGAAAAATAAATGAAATCCAGTCTCAAAATTCTACTTAATTCTTTCCCTGCTGGAGGCAAGTGATTGTACCTTTACAAATAGTGCAGATTATGATCAACCTGCACATCAAGTGCAGTCTCAAGTTGATCTACCCTGTACGTTATTCAGTAAGTTTGATAAGAAACTCTTTGCGCAATGAATGGTACTGTCCAAGTTGACAGACGGAAAAGTCCACTTTGGAAATTTATTAGATGATTAGAGGTATTTTCACAAATTAAATAAAATGATAGAAATATACAAAACATTTTATACCTGCACACTGAAGACCCAAGTAATAAGATTTATATTGATGACGATAATAATCAGAAATCTACTTGAATGTACATGTAAAACAAGAGGGCCATAATGGCCCTATATCGATCACCTGAGTACCAGCGCATACCTCCAGGGCGTGGTCAATGCTACACACCAAATATCTTGGCTCTATGTCTGGTAGTTTTGGAATATAATCTTAAAGTGTTCCTATATAAGCCTACGTAAATTCAAGTGAACCCCGGAGCGGGCTCAAGTTTGACCCGGGGGTCATGATTTGAACAATTTTGATAGATGTCCACTAGGCAATGCTACATGTTAGACATCTAAACTCTGGACTTTGTGATTGCAAACAAGATTTTCTTAAAGGTTTTCCTATAGAAACATATGTAAAATCAAGTGACCTCAAGGTTGGAGTCAATTTTGATCCGGGGTCATAATTTGAACAATATTGGTAGAGGTCCACTAGACAATGATGCATGCCAACTATCTAAGCTCTGGGCCTTGCGGGTTTGAGAAGAATGTTTTTTAAGTTTTTACTATTTGTTGCCATAGCAACCAAAGTTCTGCATGAATGAATTTCTTTGAACAACTTTGGTAGAGGACTACAAAAGGAACAAAACTGCCAAGTTTCATCAACTTTTGTTGATCGGTATAATAGGAGAGGATGTCGTTTGAAGGCATTTTTGAAGACTAACGACGTATAGCGACGACGAACGACGGACACACAGGATAATCCTAATGGCTTACCTTGAGCACGTTTTGTTTAGGTGAGCAAATAAAACAATATTTAGTTAAATGATTAATACCATTAATTCTTAAACTTTATCAAATCAGGAGAAAAAAACGGAAGGCTTACAATACTATCCTTATGCAAGTTATACCCCTCAAATTGTAGAGCAGTTTTGTTTTTCCTTGGTAAAAGCAGCGGAAATCCCGTAACGTATCGGTGAACTTCCATCTCAACTGCTTCAAAGAATGGACAGTTCACATTGTAACTGTAGCTCTGCTTCATGTCCCACAATGCTGTTGAGTTCCTCGTATATCTTGTCTTGGTATACCGGATGGTTAACCAAACAAAGAAACGTATTGATGATTGCTCCCCAGGTCGTCAACATAACTGTATTGATAAATGATGAAGTAAAGAACAAAATAATGCTGGTGTTCGGATGTCAAATCAAGAGACGAGTTATTTCCTCTGTTATCTTCAACAAAGAATAAAGTCTAACATACACTGAGCGTCGAATTATTACAAATTCCATATATTTTGTATTAAAGTGATATCACTAAAGTGGCCATTATATTTTTAAGAAATTTATTAATCACTGATTTATACTCCTAGAAAAAACAAGAGCTAGCACTAAATGTGATTAAAACCCCCGAAAACCCGCTTCATCAACTGAAGAAGTTAGTGGTAACAGAATACCTTGCAAAAATTGAAATACAGAATAATGGTTTCTGGCAAAAACTCTGTTATTTGTCAAGATAGATTTATTGTTCGTGTACACTGCACTTCCTCTGATTGCGCTTGGCCATTGTATGAAGTAATATTGAATTCTAACAGTTTGTTTTCTAGTTATGCTCCGGACAAGGAAAATTAACAAAGGGCAATAACTCTGTAATTAGTCAAGATGGAGTTATGATTTTTGTGCACTGTACTTTCTCTCAATGTGTTTGACCATTGTATGAAATTGTATTAAATTCCAACCAGTAGTTTTCAAGTTATGCTCCGGACAAAGGAAAGTAACAAACGCCAATTAACTCTGTGATTAGTCAAGATTGAGTTATGGTTCTTGTGCACTGTATAAAGTTGTATTGAATTCCAACCAGTAGTTTTCAAGGAAAATGCAACGGACCGACCGCCCGCCCGAAAATAGGCTTAAAGACAGAAACTTGTGACTTCTTTGCAAGATTTCAATTTTATCTAAGACTTTATTTGGGACGCCTGGCTGCTCATATTTAATGGCTGCTTACACAAAATGATTATTTGTACCGTACCAGAAGCGCATAATTCCAATATTTGACATATGATTTTTTCGTCTGTAAAGAACACATCTCGTCCATTCTCGATGTCTTCTCTCTGCTGTTCAAGGTAACAATCAATAAAGCCTCGAATCTGACCAGGAACATGTTTTTCCTGAAATATTTCTCTGGATTTTAACACGATTTTGACACTAACAGTTTTCTACACGAATTTGGAAAGTTTAAAATATAATTTTTTTTTAAAGTTTTGTTTTGGTTTCAACATTTTTGAAAATGAATTATATTTTGTAAAACAACAGCTAGTAATTGAAAGTTTGCAGCAACCAAGAAAAAATTCAATAAAAACATGAGTTTTAAAAAATTATTTTAAAAAATCAGGAGTCAAGTATTAAAGTTCTTTTTTTTAATATCCCAATATTCAGAATTTCTAATTTTTTGGCATAAGTCATCTTGAAGCAGCATTACACTAAAAAGAAACTTAAAAATCATAGGTCACCGACCTCATTTTCGAAATAAACTACAATTTTCTTCTGTGCGAAGGGTGGCGGAAGGTTTTGTGTTAAATATAAGATTTGAAGCTGTAAACAGAACGTTTTTGTCACATATTCTTAGTTATTATGTTATATCTTATCAAAATAACAAGTTTCATCAAATTCTGATTGTCAGAAAAACAATGTAACTGTTAGCGTGACGATAGTTTATACTAATTTATTTTAGCTCGATTCTGAAGAAAGCTTGTAGCTTATCGAGTCACTCTCGAGTCCGCTTCCTGGAAAAACCAGTACTGGTGTCATATGAGGAAGTACGGTCGTGACCCCAGTGGGGCTCGAACCCGCAACCTCCGGGATAAGCGACCGACACATTAACCTCTACACCACCGCTCCCCTTAGCGACACGTGATATACTTGAAAAAGTATCTGGTAAATGTTTACAGGTTTGTGTATCCACTTTTGAATTTTATATTTGTACTTACTATGTTATAGCCCATCACAACAATATATTAATAATAAATTCTAAAATGAAAATATTTTGAAACTGCCGCGATCGTCTTTAAACAGTTGCAAAGATTACGTACCTTTTGTTTTTTGAAAACCTTGCTGATAATGCTTTCTTTTGCTTTCAAAATGTCTGCAATGTATGATGCATAAACGCCTGGTATCTTGTGGAGAAATGGGAAAGAAGATAAGACATTGTTGATTCTAGGATTTACTAATATGTCCACCATATCCGCATACTCCCGAAATACATTAAGTTCTGTCTCATCCGCGTTGAAAACTTCGCCAGTCAACTACGGATAAAATGATTTGGGACAGGTGCAGTGAAGAAAATTTGAGATTTGTCAACAGTACTAGGCATATGTCAATAAACCTGCAGAATTAGTTTTAAAAGTTGCCATTAAACGTAAATTGATTCTTTCTTTCTGTTTTAATTCCAAAAAAAAAACTGTTCATGTGCAGGTACTCATTTTTATGTTGTATAGTCTAAAATGGGTTTTAATAAACTCGAAGATGTTACAGATAAAATTACAAAATGAAAATTTGAGACTTTACCGTGTACGCCAATAGCTTTGTCAGGGAATGTTGTAGTTTAGAAGTGAACTCAAAATCTTCACCATTATGGGTTTCGATTTCCTTCATGAGATCGCCGATAACATGATCTAAAGCACTCTGTTCAACAGGCATACTGCTTCCGGGTCCAAACTGGTAAACTGCCCTAGGAAATCCTTTTCTGAGATGATCATGAGCGACACAATACCCATCTTTATAGAACGCCGTACTTTGAGATCCGAAAAGAATCATTTCCGCGTAGAAAGTTTCCGGTCTGTCATTTAAATGTTCCTTATACGCATTGGAGGAAGTGGCTTTGATTAACTCCCCAGTGTTTAGAATGATAAAATTAAAATGTAATAATTTAACCTTACAAATGTCTCCATAGATTTGTGCAAAGTCCGAAAATCTTTCGTGGATGTTTTCTGCTTTCACATCAAGAACACTTCCAACGAACGGTAGACCTCTTGGGCGGGTATCCGCTTTCCTTTCGGGGTCTTTCTTTTCCGCATGAATAATGCAACAAAAACTCCGAAAATACAGAAAAAAATGACAATTAACATCTCAGTAAATAATAATATAAAGATATATTTGTTTTTCGTTTTGCGAGTTATTCGTATTGCGTACACGAACACTAATACGATTTAACATATTCTCACGGTCGATTAAGTGTCTATATCATCCCCACGAATGCATACAAATGTACTTGAATAAAGATGCACAAAATGTTTAATACTTCGTTTAATGTTTTTAACAAACCTTTTATGTATACAGTTACATAGTTACATGTTTAACGAATTCGAATAGACGCAGTAACAGTATACAGATAGTATGCAAGAGAAACTAAAATCTGTGAATTAAATACAAACGCTTAAAGTTAAATATTAAGACTTTAACATCAATTTTATTATCAAATATGGTTAGCATATCTATCATGTGACATTGCCGAGTGGACCCCTACCAAGATTGTTCAAAGCATGACCCCTGGATCAAAATTGACCTAGCCAGGAGGGTTATTCTTTTTACTGATCATAAATTTATAATATTCTTGATATGAATACTTTCTAAGAGTAGACTTCAAAATACCTCATGTTTTTCTCTGAGTAATTTACCGTTCCATTAGTTTCGTTTAGTAAAGTATTATAATTAATACGTTTATAAATATATTAGATGACATTGCTGCAAAGTCGAAAGGCTGTTATGGCCTACAGGGTAAGGTGCCTGACTTTGGAGCAATTTATGCATGGTCACCGTAAGACCATATGAGAGCCGTCGTGGCGCAGTGGTAGTGCGTTCGCCCAAGGTTCAAAGGGTCCCGAGTTCGATACCAACCATAGCCATGTCGGTAGTGTCCTTAGGCAAGACACAAATGATTCCACATAGCCCTTCTCTCTTCGAAGCTGATTCCATCTGCAATGGGTCTCGCGACAGTTCGAAATCGAGAATAAATAAATTAGTATCAATAAAAAAATAAATAAAAGTAAGACCATATGTAGTCCGAATGCATTTTTCTTTTTAATTTTCCATTCAGACTGTTTCCGTTTCCGGTCATGGCAGTTGACCAACCTTTGTAAACAAAATACAAAACTTTGCAATATGGCGTAACTGACGAGAGGAGGTCTATACGGAATAAAGGAGCATTGACGAAAAATCATGTACTTATGAACTATAACTTTGTTTTTTTGATTCCTCCGAGAAAGACGACTTAAACATCTATACTGCACACAAAAATTATGTAACCAATATTATCATGAGTGATTTCAAAGGCGCTGAATATTCTACTCCTGTATCGAAAAGTAAGAAAAGGGAACTATCCTCTTCACTAGATGGTGCCCATATTAAGAAATCTGAAACATCAGAAACTCCTATCATGTAAGCAAAAGAATAATAGCTGCCAGAGCTAACGACTTAAAATAAATATTGATCATTCTTAACCCTAAAGCTATATAGTGCACATTGACGGTGTACTTGCTAGACTAAATGAAAAGATCCAACAACGATACGCTGCGTGCACGTGTCTCCAAGCTTGAACGTGACGCCGACATCGCCGAACAGTAAAGCCGTCGGAACTGCCTTCGCATCAGTGGACTTTCTGTGCAAATTCAGGTTCCCGAAATTATGAAACAAGATGCTGAAACGTCTACTCGTGCAAGTGCCGACGTTGATATTGCGAGAAAACCCGCCTCCACGGACAGCAAAATCTTAGAAATTGCGAAAGCGTTGGCTGTTGATTTGAGGTTCAACGATATCGACCGGGCACATCGTATCGGTACACCGAATCCGGGTAAAAGTCAAGTTCTCTACATATAGAGCGAGACATGTCTTCTATAAGTCCAGGGTTTAACTGAAAGACTGTGGCTGTTCATGTGTCTTCGTTAATGAAGATTTAACACGGATGCGCTCATATTTGTTTTACCAGGCCAGACAGCTACTAAAAGGTCGGTACTTGACTGGTGCTTGGACCCATGATGATACGATTATGGTTAAAGACGCCAAGCGCAAGGTCCTTCACATCTAGACAGAAACTGAGTTACTGACAGTTAAAAGTCAGTTCCGAAGTATCGTCCTACGCAGTGCCACCCAGAATCAACTCTCCAGCATAGTTTGGGCATAAACATTAACTAATGGGTGTACCGTTCTTTTCGTAGGGAAGTGTTTATATATAAGTAAACTGTTTTGACGCTTACAGTAATCACTCGAGTGTCGAGTTACGCATGACATTTTCCGTGTTAAGCATGATACATTTGTCTTACTGTTATTTATGTATTGTATAACAATTAGTAAGATTTTCTAATATTCTGTTTGTGCATGTATATGATGAAATATACCAGAATTAGAATAACATTGACAATCTTACTATCTAAACGTGCATCAAATTCCATCGTCAAATAAATAGTTACATGATTGTATACATGCCGATTGGAGTGCATAGAATTATACCAAAACTAGTTTTTTGAATATTTGTCATTCTTTTCAACTAGTGCGTTAATCGATTTTGAATTAGTTCCCTTAGACTATACAATATTTCAAAACGTAGTGTATGGCATTGTACCAAAACTAGTTTTTGAATATTAATAGTATGTGAATTGATATTGAACTAGCTCCAATAAACTATGCAGTATTTTAAGGTGTACAGGTAGCATTTGTACAAGATAAAATTCGTTATATATATGTACACTTATTTTTTTGACGCTTGTGTCACGCAACATCTAAAAAAGTAATTAATTTAAAATGTGCATGTAACACTGGTACTAGACAAAGTTAATACAATCTGTAGTAATGTACATGTACACTTATTTTTTGAAGCTTGTGTCACGTAGCATCTCAAATGTAAAACATTATAATAATACGTGTGCATTGGTACTAGACAAAAAGTTTTAGTATTATGTAGATTCCTTCTACACTTATTTTTCATGCTATTGTGATACAATATCTATAAATATCAGATTGTGTTACAATTTATCTAAGTAAACAATTAGTGATCTGTTACAAGCACGAAACAACGTATTTAAAAACATAAATTATGTAGCTTAACTTCGTATCGATCTTGAAGGTAACAATACAAGTTAGCTTCCTTTTATGAAAATCATAAGTTATTGTGCACAACACCATGCATGCATTTTGTCAGTTTATGTCATATTTACTGAACCACCATAGTATGTTCTGTTCTGTTCGCTCTCACTATTTCTATCACACACATCTTCCCATAAAACTTAACCTTATCATTCGGACTAGTTTTCGTGATGAGCGCTTGCCATCTTTTGTTTTTGTGCACGTATGCATTATCCCTGTTAGCAATAACATAATGTGTAACCAATCCTTCGCCACGGTTGTGCAAATATATACTTGCCCATTGAAATACATATTCTTCCTATACACTATTATTATGCTTGCCATTGCATCTTACTCATAACAAACATATTCCCTAACCATGCAGCTAAAGCTTCAAGCAAAGCATAGCATCAAACACCAACATAAGCGCATTTTCCCTGGGCTTAAATTCACAGAAAATCTTTCGTTCACTAGATATGTTATTTTTACAATCACAGGCAAACTACCCTGGACCATCGATACCAAGTAATAGTTAATCGGCAACTAGCAGTACCTCCATATCTAACACATTATCTGCATTAAGGTCCCAGGATCACATTTATAAGTAGCTCTCACTTTATCAAGAAAGATGTCTTGCTGACAGAAATGACATTTATTTGTACCAAAAACATTCCTATTTTTTTTTTTAAATCGATAAGTACACATTAGAGACATAGCTCAGTATTTTGTTCAATGGCATTGCAAAAAATAAGAAAAGCTTTCTGCCAACTCTTTTACTTGAAGAAAAGACTTGAATACGAAAGATAGGCATATGCCAACATTATTTTGGAGTGTATACAACATGGCTCTATCATTATACTATCAATGAACTTATTTTACTATATTAGTAAATTCAAAGTGATCCTGGGACTTTAATAACTTACAACAAATTCCTCTCAGTCTAACAGTATAATGTACACAGCCTTTTAAAGCGACTGCACTCCAGATGAACAAGTTACGCTAAAAAAAGAAAATTTTCAATTTCAAGAAAACAATTGTCATTACTGTATCAGGGGCATTGTATTATGATAACGTGACAAGTTTTCTAACAAAAGAAACAATTAAAATGTGTTGTTTTGCTTACTTTTATTGTAGAAAATTATTGTGGGCTCTTTGGTATACCAATATTTTTAACTCGCATCAAATCAGCTGACTCCGTAGTGTAGTACGTTAAGCCGCTGTAAATATTTTGTAAGCGCAAAGATCCGAGTTCAAAACCTGGCTCGGGTAAATTTTTTTTTTCTACCTTTATTTTTAGCTCTTACACAAAGAAAATAATCTTGATGCTGACAAATTGAATATATATTGATTTTACCAAAAAATTAAAATTTACTAAGAATTTGGAGTGCAGTCGCTTTAAACAAGATCGACATTCTCGCACCCGAGTTTAGTATATTTGATGTCCTTGCATTAACAGAAACGAGGTTAAATTCAAGCGTCTCTTATAACGAAATCAAACTTCCTGGCTTTCATATTCCCGAGAGGAAACACAGAATTGAAAATAGTTTCGGTGGTGGTGTTGTGTAGGAAACGTGGTTCTACAAAAGAAGACCAGACCTCGAGTTAGGAGATTTAGAGTGTATCTGGATTGTACTTCTATCTTCTCATATCTTTATCGCTTACATCAATAATGAGAACGACGTTTTTTTCAATTTCCTTTATTCCATTTTTGACAATTTCTGCACATTGCAGCTTTAATCACATTTTTTTTCAGCCCGCGCTTCTTTTCTTTTTCGGACTTCGCTTTTCTATCCTTATATATAAACATAATCATTTTACATTTAATTCCAATAAAAACGCGCGAATTTCATGAATAGTGAATAGACTAATATGGATGCAAAAAATACTTCCCCGGCCAGGACTTGAACTCATGATTCCAAGTTGCGACAACTGTCGAATTATCCGCTACGCCACACGTCTTTGATGGTATTACAAGGCTATATTACTATAAGCATTTTCTAACAAAATATAAAGGCATAATTTTACACCGGGCTACTGGACCACTGATATCTTGTTTATGTAAATATGATAATAATAGCGAATTTTACCTGCAGTTTATTAATTTACTAATATATTTAGTTTATACTAATTTATCTTAGGTCGATTGTGAAACAAGTTATACAATTATATTAATCACTCTCGGCACCTCATTCCTGATGGTATCCGTCGCCGTGAGGGTATGAGAGAAGAGAAGCCAGTTTCCCTTATAATGCTGGGCACCGAGCAAGGGAGCTTCTAGTACCATTTTTCGTCTTTGGTTTGACGAGGCCAGGGAGCAAACCCACGACCTCTCGCTCTCGTATTTTACCTATACATACTATAATTATGTCACGGTACAGATTTAAGGACGAAATCAAAATTTGGGTATAAAATGTGTATACTGTCCGATAGCTCAGTCGGGTTAGCATTTGCCCTGTAAGCAAAGGGTCCCGGGTTTAAATCCCAGTGGGGCTGCATATTTTTTCTCACCCTGTGACATTTGGCGTGCTACATAGGACTGTGACATAATTGCTTGAACAATCTTACGACGCTTGCAATGTTAATTCGATTACTATTATAGCTGGATTCCTGAAATTCGAGGACGAAAGTCCAGTTCCCAGGGGCGTATATCACGGAAAGGACTTAAAGACTGCTGGGCTGGATAGCATAGTGGGACATTCTCCCCGTTAGCTAAGGGTACCGGGTTCGAGTCCCCTTTTCTCACCCTGTGACATATACACACAGCGCAGTATTTTGCAACGATATTGCAAAAGTACGTGTAAGAAACGCTTTCCGACAACGCTTTTTAGTGAAGAATCGACAAAAATATGAAAACAGGTTTACGTCAGCCTTGTTTTAGAGTAAACTGAACACAGTTCAATCATTATTCTATCGGTAAATTTATCAGTCTATATAAATATCTAAAGTAATAATGTTGCTTTAAGAGAAATATTTATGTATTATTGATAACATCTTTATTACTTTTGTCCTAGGTAATTTCGAAGCATCTTTTATGTAAAAAGTGAAAAGGTATAGTGTTTGTTTATTATAGTGTCACACCTACTTAAAGGGCCAGCCATTTCTGGCTTGTGAGACACCTTCTTTTTGAGCACATTTACCTCCCGAATCCTATCCTTTTAATGCCAGGCACCAAGCAGGTAGGCATACGGTAACCATTATTTATATAGCTGGCGGCTCACCAACCGACCATATCAGAACGGACCCCTGCTAAGATTCGAACCTGCGACCCCCTGTTCCCAAGACGGATGCCTAAACCACTAGACCAATGGTATTTAAAGCATTTTTCTTGACCAGCAGCAACCAGATCTACACGTAGAAGGTATATCTTTACAGTATGATCATTATTTGCAAAATTTGCTATTTATTCAATAATTATCACCGAGCACCCCTTGAATATTTAATATTGCTGTCCATTATGAAACATCAACAAGTCTGTTTTTTAAAATTATCAGGGTTATGGTACAGAAATGTATATGTGAATATTAAAGATGTAAAATTGTATTGCTATTTACTTGTAGTGGGTTTGTTTTGATGATGGTAAAAAAAGGAAACACATTGAAATAAAAAAAGTTTATTTAGATTTTATGTACAGTTCAGTATCAAACACCGACCATTCCATTTAAATCATCTACGATAATCATTTATACAATACAATATATATTCTACATGTTAAGTGTACAGTCAAACCTGTGTTTAAGACCACCTCTGAATAAAGACCACCATGTCAATAAAGACCAGCAGGGAGATCACAGAGCACTATTCATCTAAAATAGAAACACCTGCACAGACCGCCTATCAACACAGATCACATTTGTAGTTTCCGTGCAGTGGTCTTTGTTGACAGGTTTAACTGTATACTAAAATGATGAACAAAACAGTCCTATCTTTTAATTCACAAACTCACTACAGTACATTGTATCCTTTTTGTAACCAGATTGAAATACCAAAACAATTAGTTGCATCATGCATTTCTCAGGCATGTACTCAACTAATTCAAATTAACTTGAGATATCGAATGAAAATACTAATGCTTCGAGAATGATACAGTTACTGCAAAAGATGCATTTTTACTATGCTATGTGAGACCTTCATAAGTATATTTAAAACTGTTTTGTTGGTTATTAAGATACAACAGTTCTGCTTGATAATGATTAAGTTGAAATATATCTAAACAAGAACATTTGTTTAAGTGATTCATACTGTTCAAATTATATCAAACACATCAATATTGTACAACTCATTTAAACTCACAGGAAAAGTTTTATAAGGCAATATGTAGCGTTGTACAATACTGTTGTTACACCACATCACACACAAGTATGTTGTCATTACACACTAAACCTACAATAAGTCTGGAATGTTTAGCATGATAACAGATGGCACAGCATTCAGTATCACACTTCAGTATCTCTCCAATCATCTTACAGTCAGGAGTAAGCTGTACAACATTCATAGAGCCATACCCACATACAAGCACATTTCCATTCTCTGTTAAACATACATCTTCAGCACCGTTTAACTCCGAACTGTTGAATACTGCAAGAACCTTTCCATCGCTACCAAGTGCAATAGGCCCGTTATTACTATCAGCAACATAGATCTTGGAACCATCATTGCTGACAGCTAGACTGTAGATGCTAGGGAACATTTTCTGTCCAGACTGGTCTGTGTCGAACTGCTGTAGCTTGGTACCTGATACTGTATATATGTATACAGTTGAGATGTCTGAAATGTACAGGTGTCCAGCTAAATATGTCAGACCATAGCACATGTGGTTTGTTTTGATCTGTTTTGTAGGTACCATTTTATTTCCAAGGGAGACAAACTGAATGCAATTACGGATACCACAGCTTACAGCCGTTTCGAGGTTACTTATGGAGCAAACGGTATGGACTACCAAATACACGACAATAGTCTGTCACAGAGTATGTTGTGTGGTCAACCCGTTTCAGTTTATTGTTATTTTTATCAGCAAGTATTATTGTCCCATTCTCGATGACACATGCACTGAAAATATTACATTTGTTTCTGTCTGATGGTATTCTAACATTGTATTGCTTCTTCTCTTTAACCTTTAGTAATGTATTGCCCTGTCTCTTATTGTTAGTTTTCGTACTTACAGCAGTGGTCTCCCTTTTACAATTATCATTTTGCCCGTCATCAGTAGCACTGGTTTCTTCTAGTTGGCCAAGTAGATTCAGTTCATTTAACACAAACGTTAACTTTTTCTCTGGTACAAATTTCATTTCTCTAACTTTTGGTTCATCTTTAATTTCAGCAATATACCTTGTAGTACTATCAGCAATATTTTTACCTTTCTTCTTGCTGACAAACATCTGTGATACATTACTGCCAGCAGTAACTAGGTCATCTTTAGCTGATAGAACTTTCACTTTGGTCGTATCAATCTGATGCATTTGCTCGTCCAGTTTGTCCAGTTGTGGTTTATATTTTGCTTCTACATCGATAATAGAGTTCTGTTCGAGTATATCAAGTCTTTCGTTTGCCTTTTGTCTGAATTCTTTTATCTTCCCCAAATACGTGTCCTTACTTTTCAGAAGTCGTTCTTTTTCTTGCTCAAACTTTGCATATTCATCTGTCAATACATCTGCAGCTGCCCCGAGTTTCTGGTCAATATCTTTGGGGCCTAACGTGTCTGTGTTATTTTGGAGAAAGTCTGGTATGAAGAAAGTGTTTCGACAAGATCTGAAATAGAAAGAAGATATTTTTACTTCCTATGTTTTATATTTTTTTAAAGCTGTAAATACATATTCCCATCATTAGTCGTTTTATATCATTAAGCATTTTAAAATGTTGAATCATTACTGCAGGGTTTTAAAAACTACAGACAACGGAACCTTCAAGCCTAAATACGGTACAAATCTCATAAACAATACAAGAACCGTTATGTACCAAACGCAAACCTTAGACTTATTAATCATTTTCTGACATTTCTCATTTTCTTTTAACATTGCAAGGGTTAACCCGACTCTGTCCAAACTGCTCCGGTTTCTGTGTACACATAGTGAGCGCTTGAACTTGATTCTCTTAGCGAGAAACGATTTTGGTCAGACTTAATTAGATTTAACACTAAAAATACCATTAAATAATGACTAATCAAAAGTCTTAAAAAGGAAAATGAAAATTTACTTGTGATCAACAGCAATGCAGGTGGAACATCCAACTATATCATGATTCTGGCAGAACATGTCCACGTGTTTATGACGGTGTCTGTCACAGCGTTCCGTCGGTACCATCTGTAGTCTTAAACTTTGGCCCGGCTGAAACTGTTCCTTGTTAAGGATTTTGTGTCGCGATAACGGAGGAATTTCATCGTGAAACTTGACACAACTTGAACAGTAATACTCCTGGCAATCTACACAAAACTTGGTAGCTTCGGTATTCTTGTTTTTATGTTTACACATACAGCACAATAAATCAAAAGTTTCATCTGAAAGTATGATTGTATCGTTTGCACCGCCTGTCGCCATTTTGTTTATGGCAGTGTCTAGAGAACCGGAACCGGTTCTCTAGACAGCGACCTTAGCGAACCGGAATCGGTTCTCTAGCCTATATCCGTCTATACACTAGCGAACCTGAATTGTTTTCCTGCATATATTACAGGTAATTGTGGTAAGAAAATCGATTATTTAATAATTATAAAGTGAAAACTTTCATTTAAACAAGAAAAATGTGGGATTATCAGTTTATTTGCATTTGTTTTCAATGTGTCGATGGTCGAATTGATCTCCTTCGCCTTCCGCACTTCCGGCTTTTGCGGACGAATAAATAAGCGTGTCGTTATTAGCACACCATGCGGGCATTGATACAGCTATAGAGACAATGTAATTAGTTTATTTGTCTTGAATGGTATAACATTCAATAGCATGCATAAAGAAAAGTATATTATATTAATTATATATACACATGTATATCAAAATATGATATTCAATTTACTTTTTAGTGAGAGTGCGTAAAAAAGCAATTGAGGTTGTAATGAGAATTGAAAAATATAGACCCATTTGAACAATACATTTACGAGAGCGGATCAATGGGATTACGTTTGTTGCCCTAGAACATAAAACGAAAATGACACTACACAAAGTTTGAACGTTTACAAATTTTACTACAATGCATTTATCCTGTCGTTTCGTATTTTAAAGGCTTTGTTGCAGTATTGCGCTAATTTTAAGACTGTGCTTTTTCTGGTTGAGTTAAGAAGTTTTACAAACTTATACATACTGGGGTTTCTTACATGTACATAATAATTTGATATGTACAGACTTCTAATTTCGTTGTACAATGAACAAATTAATACAAAGTGGTACTCGTCTTCAATATCGTTGACGCTGCATAAAGAACACTTTCTTTCATTCCTATTAATGTTATTGTGTCTACCTGTTTCAATTTCCAAATTGTGTGATGATAATCTAATCTTTGTAAATGCGTTTCTTAATTTAAAACTACTTATCATATTTAAATATTCAGCTCTTTCAAAATCAATTTTTATTTCTTTGTACAGATACAATATATAGTATAAAAATGTATTTTGCTGAGATTGTTTAAAGACAGACCCAAACACAGGTCGTATTATTTGTAACAAAGTACATTCATTAATGAGTGCATTGTCTATGTCGTGTTGTTTTCACGGCTTTGAGTACTACAAAGTTGTACCCCACATTTGTTTTAAAGGTTTGTATCACAAATTAATAAGTGTCATATGTCAAATTATAAGTGCTTTATTCATAAATACTCATCTTCTGTATAAAATAGTGCCGTTTAGGTAGAAATGTCAGTCAGAATTAATGGCTTTCCAGGAACCACTATTGGGACAACGAATACGGACCTTACTGTGGCATATTTGGTCATAGTTTCGACTGGCGTCTATGTGTACGCTGGCGCAATGGTAGTCTACACAATGATCTACAATTTCATGGTGAAGCACATGGGACAGGAGGATTAGGAGTCGTCGGGTTGTTGCAGAAGTTACGCAGGTGGAAGCTGGTGAAGTTTGACATAGTCTTCATACAGTAGGAAAAAATGATATAGAAAAAATTAACAAGCTTCTCTACGCTCTACATGTATTTGATATAAGAAATGACGTTATAGACAGCCGTGATGGTGTGCTTAGAAGAGATGTTGACTATTAGTTCACCGACAGCATCAGTCATGCCTTCCTCTACCTGAACCAGAGGCGCTGAAACAGTCCTTTTCAGGGCTAAACTGGCCCTTAACAGGGTCGACGGGCCATGATAAGGGCGCCTCCTCGTGGTGTAGCCTGGATGTGACATAATGAAAATTAAAGCAATTTCTTATGTATATTAAGGTTTAATTATTTCACTCTAGCATAATTATATTACATGGTAATAAAATAAAAAAAAAAAAACAAAAAAAAAAAAACAGAAAAATTGTGCTTTCTATTTCAATGCTATTCATTCTGTCATAACTGAACGCTCTCCTTCGTTATTCTGTTATCTCTCATACTCATACTAATACTGCATCTACGTCTTAAGTCTTTCATGTCATAATTTTAGGAAGTATCTCTAAATATTCTTCTTCCGAATAACATAATTAATGATAATCAACATATGCATTGTTTATATAGCTGTATCAATTAACGTGCCGATAACAACACGCCAAATAATTCGTCCGAATATTAATTCCGGTTCGCTAAGGTCGCTGTCTAGAGAACCGGTTCCGGTTCTCTAAACACTTCCTTTAATCACATGATATATTGCTACATTAGATACTATTATCTGAGTTGACCTTCATTGTTCAGTATAAGTGCACGCGTGTTTTACTAGACAATACATGTAGATCTTGTAAGATTAACTACACTAAAATATCGTTAAAAGTCGTTCCAGTTGTAATCATGTAGATTTTCTACATATGCGATCACACCTGTATAAAGCAGTCCATCAAGGAATGCAATTAACATGACTGCCTGCACGTATTACAGGTATTGATCTATTTGATTAATATAATGGGGTTCATCAGGTGTGGTCCCTAAGTGTAGGTGGATGCTATCTTGAGGTGACTATTAACACATGTTCAACTTTTAACGAGTATATTCTACTGATCTAAACTTCCCTCTTGGCGCTTCGGTGATTTGAAAATTCGTATATACATGTATATAGGTTTGATACGTTTAACGCAATAAATCAAAGTGCTGAAAGGACAGATAAAACTGAGGCCTTCACACATCGAAATAGAATATTAAAATCAATTTAATTAGTATCTCTAAACATCTATTTGTGCGCTTCACTGGTCTCTCCTCTAATATGTATGATGCTTATCATGTACTGAAGCTAAGTTCATTTCAATACAGCCATCTTAGCTATATCTGCAGTTATTTATCAGCAATTTAGGAACTTTACACTATTAAGGTGATTTCAATATATCGACATTTGCTGAAACTTAAAGTAAATGTAGCAACATTATTTGTTTGGAAACTTGGCTCTTTAAAGGAGGAAGTCTCCATGTATTTCATTTATTTATAGTGGTTTTATATACATGGGTTAATCGTGCAGATACAAGTTACGTCTATCATCACATTTTCACTATTCCATAGTTTCACATACTGTTTGTCTGAATTAATTTTTATATGGGGTTCAGTGAATAGAATCTTAAAATGCGTCTATGCAAATCTATTACCATGAGACTTGCAACATATCATCTGTTCTGACAGCTTCATGAAACAGTTGACTTGGCTTGACAGCTATGGATAATGTTTCACGAATAACACTACAACTGGAGCCAGGAACCACACGCACATCAATTTAAAACTGGTTAGTATAAACTAATTAATTTCCACGTCATTTAATGTGTTTGTGTGTTGCCGATGTCGGACTGATTCGCAAATAGTGAAATCGAGTTTTTAGAAAAAAAAATGAAACACGAATAACACTACAACTGGAGCCAGAAACCACACGCACATCAGTCTGAATTCGGTTACTGTAAACCATTTAATCTTTGCGTCAATTAATGTCTGCGTTTTGCCAATATCAGTCTGATTCGCGGATTTTAAAATTCGCAATTTTAGGAAAAAATATATATAAAGTGAGGATAAATTATTCGCGTATTCTAAAGTTCGCGGAAAGCTGGCCTCCGCGAATATAGCGAAAGTAAATGGGCCGCGAAAATTAGTTGGTTTACTGAAAATCATTTGTTGTGAAAAAGATGCATAGATGTGACAGTCATATTCCTTTGATTTTATACACTTCACACAACAGTGAAATTCTAGTATTACTAAGACTCTTAGGATACGGCTATACTTAATTGCTAAGAAGTAACACGTTTTTTTCATGATACAGTAACAGGAATGTTTAATAGCATTTCCTCATATTTTAGCATAGACCCAGGTAAAAATATATATTAAAGTAATTTTAGGGTATTGTAACGTATAAAATACTGTGTGAAGACTGTAATAGTTTTATCGAAGTTTGAAATCCCTGGCCTGGTGTTCTTTCCGTATTTTCGCTGATTGTAACTGTTACAGACCGTAGAGCTGTACACGAGTACATTATACATTTATGTACACAAATCTGTACATTGCACCAAGTTTTGTTTACTGAAAATACAATATGAAGTTTTATATTTATTAATATACCAGTTACTGTAGCAAATCTCTCTCTGAGACTGTAAATGTGGCACCTTTTCCGAAAAACGTCAACACAACCATATATTTTATGGTTTTATTACACAGCTTTCAAATTGGCAATATTTTGGATACAACGTTAATACAGAATTTATCTTAATCATTTTTTTTTGTTCTCTTGGAGAATTGAAACATACGGGTTCTGTCGGTTACACACATAAAAAATAATGTATAGTCGAATTTAGATTTAATAGAGATATCTTAATTGTGTTAATACGAACAAGTTATATCCTGATGGCATTGTACAGTAATGGTGCCAGCATTATTGAAATGTTAAAATCACAATTTACTCAAGGGCATAGTAGCTAGTTTCTTGGAAAGATAAATGCAGGTTTCTCGGTAACAATAAATGCAAGAGCTAGACCTATCTTCTGTGTATCATCACAGTATACCAAACACTTTATTTATGATCACAGTGCAAAACATCCTACTGTTAAAGTCGTTATTTTCCGGAAGATTTTTATTATTGCTTATTTTCCCGAATACAGGATTTCGCCAAACTTGCTAGAAAAGCAAACAAACAGTGATTATAGTATAAAAAAGGAGTCGCTCGCAACTTCAAAAAATAATAAATATTGCGAGAAAAATTTGATTTTGCAAGTCGTTTCCAGTTTTCAGTGATACATACATGTATCTGCAGAAGAGCAAAAGTCTCAAATAAATTTCCTGAACTTTCAGATTTTTTGTTGTTGTTGTTTACGCTTAAAGCCTTGCAGATTACAATAACCTCTTTTTACAAGCTTCCATTTTCACATTCGTGTAATATCTGCAGCAGCGTCATTTTGAAAAGTGAATAGTGTTTTCGATCGTTTTTCATAATCATCAGAAGAAATTCTCTTGAATGTCGTTATTGACAATATTCTTCATTCGAAAATTTGGTACAATTTTCTCTGGTATCTGCTTCAAAGCCATAAAGTGTATCTGTCATTTACAACTGATGAATTGCAATATTTAATGCCCTCATAAACACTTAATTCAATTGTTATCTTTAACAGTTCATCTTAAACTTTGACAAAATATTTCGGCCCCATAGCAAGGGTAAAGATTTAAAAAAGAGAATATTTCGGCCCCATAGCCAAGGTTAAGATTAAAAAAAGAGAATATTATTCTATTTCAGATTGGATTTAAGAAGTTAACTGCCACGTGCACTGTGTTCTACCACTTTACATCTACACCTGAACTAAAATACTCTCCACAAAAAATATATAGGCAGTCGTGAAATGTTTCAAAGAAATGCGTAAAATCTGTAATTTGTTTCATATACAAATTCATTTTGTAAATCTCAAAATGAAATTCAAGTAAGTCTTTTTCAAAGTGGTTAAAAAACCTGCGCGATAAAGGGCAATATGTTGATTATGCAAGTTGTTTATTTCTTGTCGGCCAACGGTTTTGGTTGCTGTAGTACGGAAGCCCATTAGTGCCATTTTGTCTTATGCGTTTTGTGTTATGACTAATGACTTGTGTGTCATGACTTATGTTTTATGCGTAATTAGTTATGTGTTAAGAGTTATGTCTTATGTCTTATACAGATGTAAATTAAAAAAAGCGGCAAAAAGACTAGTTTCATCATGGCGGAGGGTGGACTTTCATCTGAAAGTGAGAAAGAAGACTGTTTGGTAAGTCTTGAAATGTAAACAGCTTGACTTACGTTGTTTATTAAAAGAAAACTACTGAATATAGAGATGAAACTTAAAACAGATTCTAGAAGCTCTGCAGTACATGTATCGTTCGCTTTCATCTGGATCCAATGTTTCATGGACATTGATAATTTAAGAAGAAACAAAGAACTAAAAGATAATGAGGTTTTAATTAAATTGAAATGTTGTAAGAACAGAACAGAACTTTATTAACTCAAAATCACAATTTGCGATTTTATGAGTATACATATATAACATAAAAAATATATATAATATACGTGACAAGGTATGCAAAGCACCAATCACTAGTAAACGAGTTTAGTCATTTTAAGTAAATCAGTAATTACATCAATACTTTAGTACCCTGATAGGGTTGTCTAGTAGGGGCGGATCCAGAGGAGGGTCAGGGGGTCCGGACCCCCCCTCCCCCTGGAATTTGAAAAATATGTCAATTTCTTTATTTTCCTTATATACATTTTCCTCGAAAAGGGAATTTTAGGTGTTGGAACCCCCCCCCCCCGGAAAAAAATTGTCTTGTTATACGGAATTACCGTAATCCCTGACTATGAGGCTAAGATTACGGATCCGTAATCCTAGCCACTGTCATTTCACTATTGGTACAGATACCAGCGCCGCCTTTTTTTTGTCAATAACAACAGCCTGTCCATCACTATAGATTAGATCTATGTGCTTTCTTTGCACTATTTCCTGATTGTTTTACCATTTCTGTGAAACACCACCAACTTGAAACTTTGTAGAATCGAATTGTCCAACAAAATTGCACTATAAGCCATGAATTGCCAAACTAATGAAAGAATTATGCAGAGCGACAGTTTCGCGTGCCTTGACACACCATGTCACGTGATCATGTCATACTTATAAGCTTATCACCCCCTGCTTTTCCGCTATTTATTTCATAGCCAAGTGTGTGTAGTTTCTGAAATTGAAGAGTTTTGAGCTATTGCAGTGATAAAACATACTAAGAGCAAACTAACAAAGTGACATTTTACATTAAAATAATATATAACGGACTTTCAATGAGCTGTTCGCCGTACTGCAACTGTTTGGTAAAAGAACACATTACCTCCCTTAGATACACTCCCCCCATTAGTAGCACACATTTCTTCTGGTGTAGAAACCAACAAGAAAATAAACAAAACCA
The DNA here is from genome assembly GCA_022818135.1 of Saxidomus purpurata. Classification (NCBI taxonomy): domain Eukaryota; kingdom Metazoa; phylum Mollusca; class Bivalvia; order Venerida; family Veneridae; genus Saxidomus; species Saxidomus purpurata. Next base: position 15,936,218 of record JAFMSR010000001.1, on the reverse strand, counting down.
GAATTAAGTCTATTTAACAACTCATAGTTGTAAGTTTGACTTATTTAAAAGTATTTCGTTTAAACTTACGCAAAAGTTTTAAATACCGCCCTGTTCGGGAGAAGATAAAAAAAAACTGAACTGATTTTTACCCAAAATGTTTCGTCTTACAAATACAATGCAAATGGCACAACGTACATAGATCTGCTTCAAAATTGTTTGTCCTCAGAGTGAATTAAGTAATTAATCAATATTTTTGGAAGACAGACTTACTGAAATTGGGGAAAATGTGACAGTCATCTGGTCCGGCCAGTGCCCGAAATCTGTCGGTCCAAATTTAAATCGGCCACTAGTGTCAGATTGATAAATTTGTGAAAACTTTATCATTCAACATTCTGTATAAAATATAAATCAATACTCCTTCAGGAAGATGGTAGAAGAAAACGTATTCAGGAATTGGTTCGCAGCATAGCCGGCCAAAAGAAGAAAAAACAAAAGTCAATGGAAAAGGATACACATATGGAAAATCCAAAGAAGGTAAATATAGTGAACATTCAATTGATTATATTAGTAACCTGAGCAGTATTAAAGTTAGAGTGGACCTTAGCCTAATTAATTTTGCTAGAAGAAGCTTGACAACTATAAAAAAAATCAGATTATAAAATGGGTCAGGCTTCGGGGGCGATTTAGTGAGACTAAGTGGACCTATACCAAGTTTGTTCCAATACTGAACCCGGGGGTTTAAAATTCAAATTTCAAAAATATTAAGTGAAACCACTTGGCCTAAAGCTTTGACATTTGGCAATGTGGCACGATCTGGAGGTCCATTACCAAGATTGTAAAAATTATGTCCCTGGCATCAAAATTGACCCCGCCCCAGAAGCCCTTAGTTTTACATAGCGTTATATGAGGAAATCCTTCAAAAATGTTATTGAATGAAACTACATGACCCAGAGCTTTCATATTTAGCATGTTGCATCATCTTAAGGTCCTCTACTACCAAGAGAAGTTCAAATCATGCCCCTGGGGTCAAATTCGGTCCAACCCAGGGGAAACTTAGTTTTACATTTATACAAATGTAAGTATATATAAGGAAAACTTTCAAAAATCTTCTCGTCCGAAACTGCAAGGCCCAAAGCCTACATATTTGGTATGCAGCATTACCTAGTAGACCTCTACCAAGTTTGTTCAAATCCTGACATCTAGAGTCATATTAGCCCCACCCTGGGGCTTGATTAGTTTTAAATGAAGTCATATTGGCTAAACGTTTAAAAATCTTCTTGTCTAAAACCTCATAACACTTAGCTTAGATATTTGGCATGTAGGATCATCTAGTAGAAATCATGGCCCTCTGGTAAAAATTGACCCTACCCAAGGGCTAACTTAGTTTTACATCTATAGAGTTGTAGAGAAAAAACTTTAAAAAACGTATTGTCTTAAACTAAAAGGCACATAGTTTTATAGTTTCAAATCATAAAAGACCCACTTAGTTTTACATATAGTGATATAGGTAGAACCTTTAAAAATCTTCTTATCTTACACTACGAGGCACTTGACTTCGTTTCTATATCTTTTTCTTTACTTGAGAATGTATATAATTTCATAATAACCACTGACTTCCTTAGCAACCATGTAGCTTGAATAGCTGTATTGCAACCAAACTATTTTTAAGTACCTTTGGATAACACTTACCCTTTGGAATCACATAGACTTCCATAGCAACCAGTGACGTCCTAAGCAACCACCTACCGTCTTAGCAACCCTATAATTTTTACCCTTCTACCTTCTACTATTCCTGGCCAAATTCAACAAATTGAATGTTCTGTCAGGGGGTTGCGCAAGAAAGGAAGTAAATAGATAAAAGTGAAAGTATGTACAGTGAAGGATAAAAGAAACTAAGAGTGAAGTTAGATATAGTAGGTGGCTAGTCTAGTCTCGAAGACGTCGACTGAGCCAGCTGACTGAAGGTCTGGCGGTAGATTTGTATTGTTTATTGTTCTGTTTGAACCAAACTTGTAAGTACCTTTGATAACACTAAGCATTTGAACCACATTTATTTCCTTAGCAACCACTAACTTCCATAGCAACAAGCTACTTCCTTAGCTATGTACAAATGTAGTTGAAATAACTCTAAGTGGTGTATCGTCTCCGTAAAGTGTTACACATCGTCTCAGGTACACATCGTCCGTGATACACATCGTCCAGCACCATGTACTGGTATGTAAATAGAAATGAAGTAATGTTGACCTTTAACTTGATTTTACCTTTGACCCTAGGGTAAAAAATCACAAGAATATGACACTGCATGTCATCATTTTGACCCAGCGGACTCAGTTACTGAATATTGTCAAAATCCATCAAGGAGGAGATAGCATAGTAGATGAGCAAGCAATCAGACTGTCAACATATATATCTGCATTTCTGTTTAGATATTATTTAAACAGAGATCATAAGACATTATATAGAAGACAGAATGCATAATCCACAAGACATAATCCATAATCCATAGGTCATAAGACATAAAACATAGGACATAGGTCATAAGACATCATTCATAATACATAAGACGTCAGACAGAATTTTTTTTTTTAAAATGTAACAGGGGATCAGTGGGTTTTGGTTGCGATTGGATCCCCCTTTTCAGCATATAATAATCAGAATAAATTATAATAATTTTGAGTAAATTGACTTTTCCTCAATCAATATGTTCATTTGTGAAAGCCACCATCATGCACGTAGGAAGCATTTTCAGATTGGAGGGGCACTCTCAAACAACATGGTCATATTTCCTCTACATGACGTTTGGTAAATTTACATTATTGTTTCAGAAACAGCGGGGTACTGGGACACACCCAACATTTAAACTACAGATTGGATGGCTCCATCAAACTAGAGGAAATTCCAGGCAAGCGACAGCTCGGAGAGGAGGAACACGAATGTATGAATTCAAAAGGGAAGAAGAACAGACAGTTCAAACAGTTACAAATTATGCAACAAGATTTTTTTTTCGAACGGAAAGAATGATATGGGCAAATTATCAGACATGGAAGTTAAACTATCCACATATAATGGAGAAGTCATTGAAAAATTCACTGGTAGTAACGGAGAAGAATGTTCTCTTCAAGATTTTTTTTAAAGTATTGGTGTGTTTTCTTCACAATATTATTTGTACTTAAGAACTTCAAAAAAGTCCCTAAGTGAAGAGCTGCTGAGTGGAAAGCCCCAAAGTGAAGGGAGCTTTCCTGTTCCAATGATTCCCTCACTGAAAGTAACTGACCAAATACCAGGGGAAATATGTGTTCAGTACACTAAAATATGTCACTCATCATACACAGAAGAACTTTCACAAAAAATCTGTTATATTATTGATGATTGCTTTCAAGATACACGTGTATATGATCCTGACACAGAGAGAAATGGGTATAATCCGTAACTCTATCAAGCATTTTGACTGAATTATCCCCCTTTATGGACTTTGTATTCGTATTACTATCATGATCTGAGAACAGTTGAGCGCACTGTTCCTCTGGCAGCTCTTGTTTGTGTCATGATTGTTAGTTTAAAACAAAGATGTCTTATTAGCATGGCAGTGCTGAGAAATTCTACTCCTTTGTTCTTACCATTGGCCAGGAGATATGTTAAATATTAAATGATTGATATACATGATTTCTTGTTCTTTTTCCAAACGGATAAACAAAACTGGAGAACCAACAGCTGGGATGATTGCTGCCTGTCTATAAACTTGCGTTACGGTTCGGAGTCCCTAAGTACTAACCAAAATACTATTGTTTTCTCGACAGTCCAAAATATATATCCTCGCCACTGGTCGATTCTCATCGTAACATGTTCCGCAAGGGACTAGCCAAAGTATCATTCTAAAGTTGTGCAACTCTCGGCATGCTTTCCTATCATGTAGTATTTCGTCTATAATCTGCCATGTTTCCAGTTTTTGCAGTTCGGTAGACGCACAAATCTTATATTGGTTCAAAAGATTTATTCGCTCAGCGTATATACTTTCTGAAATGTCGAAGAAATGTGCACTGAGCGCATAAATTATAAGTCCAGCGAATGGTAGACGCATAAATTAATATGCGCACTGTTAGCGTGTACGAAAACACTTACAATTATCGTTATTGAATGTCATGCATGTACATTTTTGTTTTGAAGTGGCTACTCTCCAGTACGAATAGTTAATAACCGACAGTTTGCTATTCGTACGGCAGTTTTGTATCACATAACATAAATTATGTATATTTTTGAAATGATTAAACTGATAATTTTTCAACCAGTTTCTTACATTTCCCAATGTATAGAAAGACCGGATAGTACTTATAAAAAATCAAATGGTGGATCTGGTTGGGTTTTAAGGTTTTTTAATCGATTAACTATTGAAAATAAACATATAATCAGGTGAGAGTTTTGCTAATTTGGTTTCATATATTACGATTTTATGTAAATACATGTATACATTTCATGAGTGCAAAAAAGAAGAAGAAAAAGCGAAAAAAGCAGAGCACATCATCATAACGTATTTGTAAGAATTCTCGTATGTCCAAATCTTAATTAATGTACTCATTCTAAATAAATTGTATTGTACAAAAAATACGCATTCTGCAAAATAAAACTGAAAAAAGCAGAGCACATTTATACACGTGTTTCTCGTAAAATATATTAGTTTAATCACTTCAGAAATATATATGCTATGTGATACAAAACTGCCGTACGAAAAGCAGACTACGGGTTATTTCACTACACGTCCGAATAGCCACTTCCTTTTTGTTTTGCCAACTGGGTTGCATGACTTTCTTCAACATTTACATTCGCGTACAGGCTTCCCTTGTCATTATGCGATTTTAGTTACAATTACAAGAAATTCCTACTACTGAAATGGTGATTTGATTGGGAGCTTGGAAGAACTGATTGTTTTCCGTTTAAAATCAGCAACTGGCAAGCAGCTGACACGTTTAAAGTCATTTTGCGTCGGTGATACTTGTGTTGTCTTTATAAAATCGAGGATTGATTGATACGTTTGTTCGTTCGGCACCCTCACATGGTTTGGCACCCTTACTGGAGCGAGGTTCCGGGGTGTGGTGCTTGGAGCCAGCATGTGAGAGATTTTGGAAATGAAGGACCAGTGCACCTGTACATTCCAGGCGAAAGCAATTTCACATAGGGATCAGCAGACTGGCGAAAAGAAACGGTTATTCCTAATACCCGTACCGTACACCGTGTAAATCTTCGTAATGTACTGAGAACTACAGAATGATATGACCGTATTCAATTTATTTTTAGAAATCAGTTTTAGATATTATTATGTACAATAAAAATAACAGAATATTTATTTCAAATGTTTAAAAAATATTTTGTAAATCCTTGATAAATTTCGTAAGTGTTATAGGAGACTCATCAGTGAAGACTAACTGACCCGAAACCAGGTACGTATGGAAATAACATATGAAATCATTCGAGGCTGATGGAATTCTGCTTAAAATGATATGTGGTATCAGTAAGAAGTATTCTGTAACGTTTTCAACAATTGGAGTCTAGGTTTTGATATAAACAACATGTAAAACAACATTCAATATCGGGGAAAATACGCGACATTTATCATTGTTCGTTCACTCCCGGTATTTCGTGTCACCATTCATATTTCTTTTACATCGCTATGATTAGCGAAACATAAGCTAGGCTTACCAAAGATATTTTTAAAATGTAAAATGATAAACATTTTCTTATTTTTTATTTACATAATTTTTAAACATAGATTAAATACGGTTGTATCGTTCCGCCACGAAGATTTGTATGGTGTACGGTACGGGTTTTAGTAAAAACCAAAAGAAACCCCCTCTCTATAACCCCTACAAACACACGGATGAACATGCTAACACAATATTCCGTTTATATACACTACTGCACTTTTCCTTGTAACAGACCAAAATTTCACAGTGAAACACTGGTGGAGAATAATTATCAAAAATTCATGTGACGCTATGAGATAAGACAAATCATTCCATAATTTCGTCAATGAGTTCCAGCATTTCCCTGTATATAACTCTAGAGCCCCTTGTGCAGTAATGGGAATGTGGAGGTCAGGTTTTAGTAATTTTGCCAAATCTTGAAATTCTTGACTGCATACAGTCCTGTGTAAGCCGTACATTTCGCAGCATACCTCAACATCTTGTTGATCGACAGTCTTTCCAAAATTGTGACCACCAAATACTTCGGGAACAAAGTATCGGAAAAACGGTTGGAGTAAAGACAGAGTTGAGTTTTCCGTTCCTTTGTCACACCGAAGAATTCGCGGAGCAACCCCAAGCGTCTTCAGTGCATGGTAGTTGTTACTTTCACCAACTTCTAACCAAAGTATCCTTCGGCTGTAACCGTCAATAGCTACGTGTACACAAAAGCCATAAGGCTTCAGTTTATCGTATCCGTCTACATGCCAAACATAATTCGGCCCCTTTGTTCTGTACTTGCGTCTTTTCAGCCGGTGGGCCTTCCGAAAAGTAATTCCATCAGGGTCTATAGTTTTCATAATAGAAATAACTTTATTTCTCGGAACTCTTAACCTATGTTCATTTACCAAACGTTTCCACATGGAACGGTAACCAATGCACTGACCGCTTGTCTCAATTTCTTTGGAAATATAATTACATGTAATAACAATGTGATCTGGTGTGTACCTAGTTCGACGTCGTAAGTTGTAACTCTGTTAAGCTGTTGCAACTATATTTTAATGTTATTTATCACAAAATAACAGCAAAACAATTTCAGGATATGTAAACCCACAGTAAAAATATTGTTTCACTAAATCTAGCCGTGTACTTCCTGCTGTCAGTATTTCAGGTATATTAGAAGGTGTCACTCCTGTAACAGGGTAAACCTGGTGTATCCACAGACACAGCCACATGCTCTACACTGCGATCATGTTTATCAAATGGATCTGAAAATATATACAACCAACTACATGATTGTTGCAAAATTACCCCGTCGTTTAAGTGCAATCATGTTTGTGTGTTTTCTGATTTCAAACCTGTTTTGTCATGCTAATTTTATAATTGATTCGAAATCATATAGTCATCATTCTAGCAAAATCAAACGTTCTATTGCTCACTTGCATAATTGTAAAGAAATATATCAAACTATATGGCTGCCATACATAAAGTTAACAATCTTACACAATCAAGGTATTTACTACTTACACCAATTAATAAAACGTCTTCATTTTCGTTCCCTTTGTAACTGAAGAGTAATTGAGATTTCACCCGCCATTGTTTTTGCTATGAGACTGCTGTGTCTTAGAAGTAATACATAAGTCATAAGACATAACTCTTAACACATAACATATAAGTCATGACACATAAGTCATTAGTCATAACACAAAACGCATAAGACAAAATGGCACTAATGGGCTTCCGTACTGTAGTATCATACTGTGGTAATACAGTATATATAATGCGATAAAACATAGATACTCAAGCTAACCTCTAGAAATTTCTCGTGATGATTTAGGACATTAAGCTTATTTTGTACATTATTTTTTTTAATTTTTTTTCGAGGTCGGGGTTGAGGTTAGGGGCTCATTTATATAAAATTGGTTTCCACTCAATTTCTTGTGTACTATTCAGCCCAGACGCTTTATATTTCAAATGAAATCAGTGTAGCCTCTCGCTGATTTGGGGCCACGACTTCGAGCCCGCTATCAACCGTGATTATTTATGTGACTCAGAGAATAATTACTGGCAGCTTCATACGGAGGACAAGGTCTAGTACTGGTTGTTCCCAGAAACCCACGGTTAAGTAAAATACCCGACTGACGTAACTAGAAAACTATTGAAGAACTCTTCCTTTTTATTTTAGAAAATGAATCGGGCAAGGGAAAGATTTCTGTTGGCTCTAATGCATGCTTTGTGTGAACCACCTCCTGATTCAAGCCAGTACTTACATTTTCTATACAATATACTGGCGACTTTATTTTGAGCTCTGCCGGATCCAGTTTTGAACGTAAGAAGTAGACTTTTCGCGAAGATGTTTGTTATTTTGAAGGCAGGGACGTATTTCAAGCACGTGCCGAAAATCGCTGTAACTTCTACAACATTACGGAAGAGACACCGGAAATATTCTTACAACTTGTTACCCAGCATGATATTCGGACACCGCAAAACATGAAACATAAACTCTCAGTGCGTAACCGGGTTTTAGTATTCTTGCTGTGATTGCGTTCATATCCTCGATTTCATATGCTTTCTTCCATTTTTAATATAAGTGTTTCTTACATTAAAAATGAAATAAGGCGGATGTTGGACACAGTTTGGGCGGAAACTCAGCTGTTATGTTAAATGGCCAACTTGCGCAGCAATGGAGAGATAAATATGGTAACTGGCCGAAACTTCCATGTGCTGTTGCCGCCATAGATGGAACTTCTCATAAAATCAGCAGACCCAGCACTGAGCGTCAGGAAGAATATTACTCCGGACATCGTAACTACCATGCTATACATACTCAAATCATAACAGACAACACAGGTGGAATTGTATATGTAGAGAATGGTTTTCCTGGACATATAAACGACGCCCAACAATTAATGCTTATGGCGAGAATAGGTCCAGGCGAAGCTCATTACTTCCCAGATGAGTTAAAAAATCTATCCAAATACATATCCTATATTAACTGCTTACACATCTGCTCAACTTGCACGGAAGCAAGGAAGACATCTACGTAAATGTAGAAAACTAAATAGGTATTTGAATTCGTACAGAGTAACGGTAGAACATGCTATTGCACAATTAAAATCATATAAAAATATTAGCTCTGTGTGGAGACCTCAAAGGCAATATTTAAGTAAAACAGTGAATATTTGTGCATGTTTGGTTTCTCGAAAAAAAAAAGAAGTCGGCTTACATATATAAACCAGGACGACTAAAGAAAGTACTTGTTTGTGTTCATACTTCCCTTTTAAAATACAAAATTAAGTCACATAATAATTCTGAGAAAATCCCTTGTTAATTTTGATCGTTGTCCGCTGTCCATGTTCATATCCGACATACGTTGCAAAACTCTAATATAAACAATAAGATAATCATTTCTTCGCTAAAAGAATATTAAATTATGACCTTTCGTCATAAGTCTCTATTTTTGTGGATGATATGAACATTTCTATGTCAATACGTGTTTCTTAAAACAAATTCTGCAAATATATTGTCAAGGGACCCGCTGTACCACCGGATACAGCTCCTTTCGAATACAGCTCCCCGGAGAGCTGTATTCGGCGCGCAGTAACAAATACAGCTCTCCTAATCAAATGGGAGCTGTATTCGGGTATCTTGTACCTTTTTTTCGAATACAGCTCCCCAGTGACCCGATGCAACATAGACGTATATTTAAGGCGTATCATTGCGTCACATAATTTATTATAGAATATTAAGGATCCATCCCGCTATTCAGGATGCAGTACTTAGCCCTGGGATGATTGTCTTTTTGTCCGTTCGTGTTGGACGGACGGTTGAACGGAACTTAGAGGTTAAATGATTTTTTGTTGGTATTGAAGAATCATTTTCTTTCAATAAACCTATATTTTTTACATACATGACTGTCGCACATAAGGCAGCAGTTTAAGTAGTTTTGTACTTCATTAAAAAATATTTCATAATTGTTGACAGAATGATGCACATTCACACCAGGGTGTAAGGCCCAACAGACAGGATATGACAACAGATATGTGTTCGAACAGATGGACCCAAGCTTTAGAACTACAATTTGGACATTGACTTAAAAGTTTCTTCCTAAGGTGGAGTCATAAATTCATTTGGCCAAAAGACACATCACCACGTACTCAGACTTCTGTTATTTAATCCGTTTTATCATCCGTTTGATTAAACATAAGGAGCTTTATTCGATTGTGCATGCATGAGCTTTGGTTCGAATACAGCTCCGCTACACGAAGGGAGCTGTATTCGCCGGGGAGCTGTATTCGAAAGGAGCTGTATCCGGTGTTACAACCCGCTCTGATTTTCGACAAACGTTAAAAATTGACATCTTTGACAGTTGTGCTAAAAAGTGACATTGAAGCAATCTATGATTTCCTGAGACCGAATATCCATTATTGAAACGGAATTGTCTGTCTTAAGTTTCAAAGTAAAACAATTGCCTTGATAAAATAAGTCAAGTAAGATTTTCGTTATTTGGATAGAATACAAATAAGTATGCATTTACGATTTTTTGTCCATAGACAGTGATAGAATATTTGATATAGTAATACTTTGGTCATTTATATCTTGTTTAAAACGATTGAAGATTATAGGTTTTAATACTTTCCTTTCTCACTTTTTCAATCATTAATGCCTTTAGATTACAGCAAATGTCAAGATGAATATATGTGTTGTCAATAAGCATTTATTGGTGGAAGTCAAATTAAAACATATAATTACAGAAATCAATAAACAATTATACAGAAATGTTACCTGAGAATTTCCTTCAAAACAGTAAGATACAGGACCTCTTTGTAGGATTAAATTGCCTTATCGCGATATGTTTTAGCTCCTAATGCGCTTGTTAAATAGTGTGGGCCTCGATAGCGCAGTTGTCAGGGCGTTCGGCTCCGTAACGGGAGGACCCGGGTTCGAAACCCATCCCGAGCACGAGGTGATGCCTTACGTAAATGGGTAGCAGTGATGAAAAACTCGCTGCCCCTCTATCGCGTGTGTCATGACATCTGGAATGAGTGTTCAAGAGCGATTCAATAAGTTACGGAGCTTTCTTCCTAATCGAACTAAAATAAATTCGTATAAACTATAATTTATACAAAAAAGTATATTAGTCAAGAATTTCTGAGAAGGAATTACACTTGTCTTCAGAATACTTGTAAGTGTGCTTGTCTCTAAAAACGTTGCACTTTACCTCTTTAGCACCTCTTTAGTACCCTTGAAATTATCTGACGATTATTATGCCGAACCTTCAAAATCATTGGTCGCTGAGATTATTCTTCCTAAATGACATTTCGTAAGTAATCTTTCACCGACTTATGAAAACAGCGCACTGGATTATACTACAGGGGTCTGTCTTCATGATTTGTAACTGGACCTCAAAGCGATGTTTATTATCCGATAAACAACGTTCAAAACGATATTATTTTAGACTGTTGTTCATTGCTGAACTCATCATACTTGCTTTACTTTGCTCAAGTTAAAATTGAAATTATTATATATAGAGTTTGGTAAATATGATAATTCCCATGCATCATATCACTGGCATCATTATTTATGGCCGATGGGGCTTTCAAAGGGATTTTCAGTTAAACTGCACCATTCAACAAGAGGATATAGATAACAGTCGCTACCGTGATCCGAGTGCATGTTGTTATATACAGTAATTTAAATCCAGAATACTTGCTAATTTTTATGCTATCATTTGCAAAATCTCCCGAACGAATTCATGCATTCGTATTAAGTGAAACAATCCTGTAAGTAAGACTGAATCCTTAATGCTTCGTTTTAGGCAGAATGAGTGCTAACTTTGTTTTCAACGACACCAGTCCCTGTAGGCATCAGCTTTAAATCGCATTAGCATTTGCATGTAACATTGCTTGTAGCTCTAACATTACCTAGAAAAATATGTTACTGGCGAAAATTATCCTTATTTGTCCGGAAAACATTCGTACGTTATTTTTAAAGTCCCGGGATCACATACAAGTAGCCTTCATTTTATCAAGAAAGATGTCTTGCTTGCGGAAATAAGCTTAATTTGTACCCAGAACATTCTCAACTTTGCTTTTTAAATCGATAAGTAAATATTGGAAACATAGAGCAGCATTTTTTTCAAACGATATTGCAAAAAAGAAGAAAGGCTTTCTTGCAAATATTCATCTTGAACAAACACTTTTAATACGAAAGAAAGGCATATGTCAACATTGTTTTAGAGTAATATTAGAACATTGTTCTATTATTATCCTTTTAATAAAGTTATGTTACTATATCAGTAATTCAAAGTGATTCGCTTTTTCGTAAAGAACTGACAAAGAAATGAATACATCAACATTGTTTAAGACTAAATAGAACACTATCATTATTCTGTCTGTAAATTAATTATTCATTTATGACCATCCAAGGTGCTAATGAAACTTTAAGGATTTCTAATGAGTTGAACAAGCAGTGACAATTCACAAAGCACAAAGTCATCTGTATTACAATTTAAAAAAAGCAAAAGACACTGGTTATTCAGCCTTCAAAAAATGTAACTGAAATTTAGAAAATGTTCTGCCTAATAGAGAACTGTACACAACATGCGACTACAATAAAGCAAATCCCATGAGATGAATGTTAAGCAATGTATCACGGATATAGATCCTTAATATCCTACTTTGAATGAAAGATATTAGTCTTCAATCCAAGAGCAAGCCATTTAATCTGTGGATGCTGGCGGATTTGGAGTTTATTGTATTTTCAGACATTCTATAGACAGAACGTAATGAACGGATTTGCTGTGGGGATACCAGTGAAATTGCTTAAAAGAACACTATTGGTAAAAAATATGTTTAAACTACTATATGGCTTACTGGTTAAGATATCAAATTTTTCTGTATGTTTTGGATGAATGATCTTTTGAGATTTAATAAAAAAGATGATCATATAGATTTTATTTCAGTTATCACGTCTAGTGCGTAAACATTGTAACTCTAAAGGGAAAGTCTATGTCACGTGTTGCCTTTGACGGTAACGGCCCTTTGGATATGATGTCGGCAAAATGTTTCTTTTGCTGGCGGCATAAACAGAAAAGCAGCGACTTCGATATTTTTCTGTCAAGATGTATCTCTTGGAATCCAGTATGTATATGCGATAAAGCCAAATATTTCCTGAAGGTAAAAAGAAGTTCATTGGAACAGAATTATGTCTCCAAAGTACGATTTTTATTATCACAATGTGATCATTCTAAGCCCTGTCTTGTTATAAAAGTAAAGTCTTAAACACTACCAGTACCAGTACCTAAAGTGAATGCTGTACTGGAAGAGTGTTAAATCAAATGCCCAACTGAAGAATGTTATCAAGCGCAGCACCTTCAATGCCAGAGGTGCACTGAACATTTTAAGACTAGCTGCGGGAACTGCAGTAAAGCCTGACAAACTTGTCTGCGAGAGAGTTTGGAAAAAGTGCACACAACTGTGTAAAATTTGTCATCTACTAGTCTTACGCGATGTTTTTTGAAACCTTAGTGTTAGAGTCGTGATTAAATGGTCTATTAGAAGTTAACAATACTGAATTTCAGAAAGCTACAGATTTGCTACAATGTATTTTATAATTGAAGATGGACATGCTAGCATTGCCAGTCAACACGTTCTTGTTAACTTTATGATTTATAGTCGTGACATGTGGAAAGCTCCTTCCACGATTTTGTTTCGCAATGAAGTTTTAATAATGCCTTCACTTCCGGTTTTTCTTTATAAAATTTCGTACGCATTTTTCATCGCCAGTTTGACATGTGTCAGTAATTTAATTTCCGGATATGTTTTTGTTCCGTTCTGTGGATGTCCAAGTGACAGATAAAAAAGGCCATCATTAAATCTTTCATTAGTTGCACTGTTTGTTCGCTTCTGGATGATTTACGTAGAATTCAATTGTGCCAGCAGCAAACAATTGGTACTTTGTTTGACAGAAGTCTATCTCTATTGACACAGCTACGTCTGCTTTGTAAATCTAACTTCCAGTAATTGGTTATATCACATGTTGAGATGACGTAAATCAAATTTGTGTAAAATCAAATGAATTGTTCCTATGAAAGGAGGGTTTCGAAGGGCATTTATCAATAGGCCAGTTCTAAGGACTAAAATAATTACATAATTATGATTTAACATTCGGAGTTTATCATTCGGATGCCATGTCACTAAAGTCAGATAGGTTTTAATGTTGCAACCAATTTCTTCTCTTTTTCTAAACATTTTTTTGTGAATGGTAAATAAGTTATGTAAACAACTCGCGTACATTATTCATATGATATATATGAAATAAACTAAATTGTCATGCAGTAACAAGCTTTAAAAATAATGTTCATATATGTGTCCGTACAGCTCATTGTTATATCTATATAAAGTAGGTGCACGTTGATCTTCCAAATGTTTCTGTTAGAATAACTGCAAAGGACTTTAAATGTCTGTAGAATTATCTTGGAAGTAATAACCTAAGAATAGGGAGTTCATTTACATTTACTTTATTTAAATATATTGGAGTATGAAGAGTTAAAAAATATCATTTCCGTGACAGGTTGCCATAGCTACGTTATGATTACTTAAGACGACATAATATATTATATAATGCAGCTGCGTCTCAGTTTGCTACTGGATTTCAATTTCTTCCTGTGGTAATTCAAAGATTAAGATGCATCACCGTGCTTAATAAAGTCTATACTTCTAAAGGTTTGACAATATTCTGAAATCTGAAATTAGATTATACATTTACATTACGATAATGAAACGATCATCAGTTTATTACTATTCTTTTTGAAGGACGTAAATAAGTTAAAAAAAACACGTTTCCAGTTTATGAAAAGCAATAAAGTAAACATTAATTGTAAACAGATTGTTTCGATATCCATCGTGTCTCTGCTTAAAACACAAAGAAGGAATGTTAGGAGTAGAGTTTAAATATATGCCTGGACAATTAATAACAAATGAATGATTAAAGTACATAACAGTAACATTGTAACTTTAGGAACGGTACATATCCATCACTAAGTTTCAATATGACTTGAATAATAATGCAATGTGTACTAGATTGTTTTCTATGAAATATATTTAGTAAAATGAACATTTATGCATATTCATAGTATAATTGTAAAGAATAACATAAACTTCGGAATTTAAAAGTTAAATATAATTAATTTTGTCATTAACGAGAAACTTTTTTTTAAAATTCAGTTCTTATTATAACTGTTTAACACATGTTATGGCAAAGGTTCAAGCTTGTCTAAACTTCACGAGAAATGCTTGAAGTATATTAAATTAACATACAATACGAGCAGAAATGTCATTCCCATAAACACTTCAAACCTGAAAATGTTTAGCCTGTTTTCTGATTTTTAAAGATATTTCCTTCTAGCTTGTTTGCATCTTTATTTTACAAAAATCGTTTGAGAACGGAACAGTGGTATAAAGGTCTCATGTTTACTGATGAATTGTTCATAGTTTGCTTTGTTTCATAATTCCTCAACAAGGGATCAGTAAGATCATTTCCATGGTCTATACGAAACAAACTGGAAGTTCTTATTTTTGTTTTGTATCTACTTTGAGATATTTACAGCAATGCACATTTGCACGAATGACCCCAAATAACTTTTGATGGCCGGTTCGTAACCATGTTTGGTTACTGACTTTCTTTGCTGACGCATTGCATATGAAGCTATATGTTTGTCACTTATGAATCAGGTTTATACGCGGTGAAAGAAAACTAATCTTTCGAACAATTACCTGATTGCCAATTACTTTTACTACAGTGTATATTCAATTTCAAAGTTGCTATTACGAGATATATAAAAACAAAGACCTTTGTCTAACGATTTTTCTAATTGGTTTGTATAATCTTTCAAAGCTCTTCAAAACATTTATAATTTATTTATTCTTAGTGCGGACTGAAATGCCCAGTCTTTATTGATTAAAACTAGTCCCAAATGATACGGAGCGGGAAAAGAAAATGGTATATGTTGTAATTCAAAGGTTTACTCAGACTTCACAAAGACTTGTTCAATTGGTATGACTCTGGAAATAATAAGTAACTGACATCTTTCTGACATTTTCTGAAAAAAATAATTTTGAAAATTCTACATACTTTGAATGATAAAATCATAGCGCTCATCCGAAATGTTTGTTAAACTCTCGAAATACAGATTTTAGTTTGTCCGTGGACAACATGCAGTGTAACTGTGGTTCAAGTTTGAGCATCACCCTGTTATATAGAAAATAACTTTATTTGTAGCGCGCTTTCTATACAAATAACTTAATTTGTAGTGTAGCTATGGCTATAAACAGCTACACGTACACTGTTCGTCAAAAGTGTTTATTGCGTGTGAAACACATAAAATAAAAGTTTTCGATAAATCAGCATCACGCATTTTTCAAAGTGTCCTAACAAATGTCTACTCAAATCATAGTCTTCTTTCTTCTTCAACTGAACGCGATCTCTAGCAGTGACATTCAACTAAAGTTACAGGTTCTGAAGGATAATGCCAATTTTTCAAAAACGTCCGTTGCGTTCAAATTAATTTTTGTATTGCGTTTGATAATTTATCCATTTTATTTTACTAATGTAAAGAAATATAATCTGAAAGTTCGATCAAACCGGGGCAAATATGAATGAAATTGTTGGGATAAATTTGCTATTACACATGCCAAATGCACTTTGTCATATTTTTGCTTAGAATGATTCTTTGTAAATACTGAAATGGTTCAATTTATTTTCGCTGCTAAGATAGAAAATATGGCTGTTTTTTACATTGTATCTTTGCGTACAGCGGAAGTCTCTGTTCTGCTATATAAAAAGTCAATTATTCACAGTGTCTTAGTCATTGGATGATAATAAACTATTTATGATTACTAAACTTCATTTCATGATGTTCAGCCGACGAAAATCTTTTCTGCTCATGTTCTACAATATCACGCGACATTGTGTAATTGGCATATACAGAAGCAATATAGACTAAACGCTACGTCCATAGTTCCGGACTATTTGGCAGATGCAGAAGCAATTTAGACTAAACGCCACGTACAGTCGAACCTGTGTTAAAGACCACCTCCGAATTGAGACCATCATGCGAATAAAGACCAGCAGGGAGATCACCTTGCACTGTTCATTTATAGTAGACACACTTGTGAATAAAGACCACCTGCAAACAAAGACCACATTTGTAGCTTCCCAACAGTGGTCTTTGTTCACAGGTTTGACTGTACATAGTTCCGGACTATTTGGCAGATACAGAAGCAATATAGACTAAACGTAACGTCCATAGTTCCGTATAAATAAAAGGCGCACCACAATGAAAATAGGCCTTTCTCCAACTTAACATGTTCGTTTTGTATATTACTTTAAATAACTGCACACTTCAGTCAAACCTGTGTAAGATTACATGTGAACTATACAGCGGACAAAGACCAGCAGAGACAATCAGCGTATATATTAATATAGACCGCTTTAATTTATCACAGACAGAGGTGTTCATCCAGAAATTTCACTAGGCCTATGCTTGTTATGTTTATCCAGATATTTCACTAGGTCTATGCTTATTATGCTTGTCCAGAGATTGCACTAGGCCTATGCTTGTTATGTTTGTCCACAGATTTCACTAGGCTTATGTTTGTCAAGAGATTTCACTAGGCCCATGCTTGTTTTGTTTATCCAGAGATTTCACTAGGCCTATGCTTGTTATGTTTATCCAGAGATTTCACTAGGCCTATGCTTGTTATGTTTGTCCAGAAATTTTACTAGGCCAATGCTTGTTATGTTTATCCAGAGATTTCACTAGGCCTATGCTTGTTATGTTTGTCCAGGGATTTCACTAGGTCTATGCTTGTTATGTTTATCCAGAGATTTCACTAGGCCTATGCTTGTTATGTTTGTCCAGAAATTTCACTAGGCCTATGCTTGTTATGTTTGTCCAGAGATTTCACTAGGCCCATGCTTGTTATGTTTATCCAGAGATTTCACTAGGCCTATGCTTGTTGTGTTCCGGATTTCACTAGGCCCATGCTTGTTATGTTTATCCAGAGATTTCACTAGGCCTATGCTTGTTGTGTTTGTCCAGAGATTTCACTAGGCCTATGCTTGTTTTGTTTGTCCAGAGATTTCACTAAGCCTATGCTTGTTTTGTTTGTCCAGAGATTTCACTAGGCCTATGCTTGTTTTGTTTATCCAGAGATTTCACTAGGCCTATGCTTGTTTTGTTTGTCCAGAGATTTCACTAGGCCTATGCTTGTTATGTTTGTCCAGAGATTTCACTAGGCCTATGCTTGTTATGTTTGTCCAGAGATTTCACTAGGCCCATGCTTGTTTTGTTTGTTCAGAGATTTCGCTAGGCCTATGCTTGTTTTGTTTATCCAGAGATTTCGCTAGGCCTATGCTTGTTATGTTTGTCCAGAAATTTCACTAGGCCCATGCTTGTTATGTTTATCCAGAGATTTCACTAGGCCTATGCTTGCTGTGTTTATCCAGAGATTTCACTAGGCCTATGCTGGTTGTGTTTGTCCAGGATCACAGGCCATGCTGTTTTGTTTATCCAGAGATTTCACTAGGCCCATGCTTGTTTTGTTTGTCCAGGGATTTCACTAGGCCTATGCTTGTTTTGTTTATCCAGAGATTTCACTAGGCCTATGCTGTTATGTTTATCCAGAGATTTCATAGGCCCATGCTTTGCACACAGGCCTATGCTGTAATGTTTATCCAGGATTTCACTAGGCCTATGCTTGTTTTGTTTATCCAGAGATTTCACTAGGCCCATGCTTGTTATGTTTGTCCAGAGATTTCACTAGGCCTATGCTTGTTTTGTTTATCCAGAGATTTCACTAGGCCTATGCTTGTTATGTTTGTCCAGAGATTTCACTAGGCCCATGCTTGTTTTGTTTGTCCAGAGATTTCACTAGGCCTATGCTTGTTATGTTTATCCAGAGATTTCACTAGGCTTATGCTTGTTTTGTTTGTCCAGAGATTTCACTAGGTCTATGCTTGTTATGTTTATCCAGAGATTTCACTAGGCCTATGCTTGTTATGTTTATCCAGAGATTTCACTAGGCCTATGCTTGTTGTGTTTGTCCAGAGATTTCACTAGGCCTATGCTTGTTTTGTTTGTCCAGATATTTCACTAGGCCTATGCTTGTTTTGTTTATCCAGAGATTTCACTAGGCCTATGCTTGTTTTGTTTGTCCAGAGATTTCACTAGGCCTATGCTTGTTGTGTTTGTCCAGAGATTTCACTAGGCCTATGCTTGTTATGTTTGTCCAGAGATTTCTCTAGGCCTATGCTTGTTGCACTAATATACCGAGCATACATTTCAGTGTCGTTCTTCAACCCTACAATTAAAAGTTTTAGTTCGTAACGTGACTTTTATGTCAAACTGTAAATGATCTCTTGGGTCCCATGATCCACATCTACCCGGAGACGCTATGAACTTCCAACGTCGGAAAAGTGTTGCTACGAAATGAAAGTAGTACGATCGGGCAAACTGTTCTCCAATGCACTTTCTTCTACCAGAACCGAAAGTGAGCCAGCTGAAGTGTAAACAAATAAGAAATAACTTACGACATCTACCTGTCGGTAAACAAACGAATTGTGAACAATTCCGATAAAGACACGTGATATTCTAAAACTAAACAGTCCTGAAATTATTTTGAATGAAAGAAAAGACATGACTACAAATCCGTATCTTAATTTCAATAGAATGTAAGGTAAAGAAAACATTGCATCGTGCATGTATTAGCGGTCACTTTCTTCTTCCTGTATATATGATCACTGGAAACTAAATTTCCGGTGTCGTCGAGCCATCTCTCCGGTCTGAAGTTCCAGGGATCAACCAATATCTTTTCATCATGATGTATAAACCAAACATTTCCAATCAACTGAAAAATAAATATAATTCAGTCGCAAAATTCTACTTAATTCTTTCCCTGCTGGAGGAAAGTGATTGTACCTTTACAAATAGTGCAGATTATGATCAACATGCACATCCGTGCAGTCTCAAGATGATCTACCCTGTACGTTATTCAGTAAGTTTGATAAGAAACTCTTTGCACAAAGAATGGTACTGTCCCAAGTTGAAAGATGGAAAAGTCCACTTTGGAAATTGATTAGATGATAAAAGGTATTTTCACAAATTAAATAAAATGATAGAAATATACAAAACATTTTATACCTGCACACTGAAGACCCAAGTAATAAGATTTATATTGATGACGATAATAATCAGAAATCTACTTGAACGTACATGTAAAACAAGAGGGCCATAATGGCCCTATATCGATCACCTGAGTACCAGCGCACTTACCTCCAGGGCGTGGTCAATGCTACACACCAAATATCTTGGCTCTATGTCTTGTAGTTTTGGAGAATAATTTTAAAGTGTTCCTATATAAGCCTACCTAAAATCAAGTGAACTCCGGAGCGGGCTCAAGTTTGACCCGGGGGTCATGATTTGAATAATTTTGATAGATGTCCACTAGGCAATGCTACATGTTAGACATCTAAACTCTGGACTTTGTGTTTGCAAAGAAGATTTTCTTAAAGGTTTTCCTATAGAAACATATGTAAAATCAAGTGACCCCAAGGTTGGAGTCAATTTTGATCCGGGGGTCATAATTTGAACAATCTTGGTAGATGTCCACTAGACAATGATGCATGCCAACTATCTAAGCTCTGGGCCTTGCGGTTTTTGAGAAGAATGTTTTTTAAGTTTTTACTATTTGTTGCCATAGCAACCAAAGTTCTGCATGAAATTTCTTTGAACAACTTTGGTAGAGGACTTCAAAAGGAACAAAACTGCCAAGTTTCATCAACTTCTGTTGATCGGTATAGGAGAGGATGTCGTTTGAAGGTATTTTTTGAAGACTTACGACGTACAGCGACGACGAACGACGGACACAGGGTGATCCTAAAAGCTTACCTTTAGCACGTTGTGCTTAGGTGAGCAAATAAAACAATAGTTAGTTAAATGATTAATACCATTCACTCTTATATTTTATTAAATCAGGAGAAAAAAAAACGGAAGGCTTACAATACTATCCTTTGGCAAGTTATATCCCTCAAACTGCAGAGCAATTTGGTTTTTCCTTGGTAATAGCAGCGGAAATCCCGTGACGTATCTGTGAACTTCCATCTCAACTGCTTCAAAGAATGGACAGTTCATCTTGTAACTGTAACTCAGTTCTGCTTCATGTCCCACAATGCTGTTGAGTTCTTTGTATATCTTGTCTTGGTATACCGGATGGTTAACCAAGCAAAGAAACGTATTGATGATTGCTCCCCAGGTCGTCAACATAACTGTATTGATAAATGATGAAGTAAAGAACAAAATAATGCTGGTGTTCGGATGTCAAATCAAGAGACGAATTATTTCCTCTGTTATCTTCAACAAAGAATAAAGTCTTACATACGCTGAGCGTCGAATTATTACAAATTCCGTAAATTTTGTATTAAAGTGATATTACTAAAGTGACCATTACATTTTTAAGAAATTTATTAATCACTGATTTATACTCCTAGGAAAAGAAGAGCTAGCACTAAGCGTGATTAATACCCCCGAAAACCCGCTTCATCAACTGAAGAAGTTAGTGGTAACAGAATACCTTGCAAAAATTGAAATACAGAATAATGGTTTCTGGCAAAAACTCTTGTTATTTGTCAAGATAGAGTTATTGTTCTTGTACACTGCACTTCCTCTGATTGCGCTTGGCCATTGTATGAAGTAATATTGAATTCTAACAGTTTGTTTTCTAGTTATGCTTCGGACAAGGAAAATTAACAAAGGGCAATAACTCTGTAATTAGTCAAGATGGAGTTATGATTTTTGTGCACTGTACTTTCTCTCAATGTGTTTGACCATTGTATGGAATTGTATTAAATTCCAACCAGTAGTTTTCAAGTTATGCTCCGGACAAAGAAAAGTAACAAACGACAATTAACTCTGTGATTAGTCAAGATTGAGTTATGGTTCTTGTGCACTTCACTTCCTCTCAATGTGCTTGACCATTGTAAAAGTTGTATTGAATTCCAACCAGTAGTTTTCAAGGAAAATGCAACGGACCGACCGCCCGCCCGAAAATAGGCTTAAAGACGAAACTTGTGACTTCTTTGCAAGATTTCATTTTTATCTAAGACTTTATTTGGGACGCCTGGCTGCTCAAATTTAATGGCTGCTTACACAAAAATGATTATTTGTACCGTACCAGAAGCACATAATTCCAATATTTGACATATGATTTTTTCGTCTGTAAAGAACACATCTCGTCCATTCTCGATGTCTTCTCTCTGCTGTTCAAGGTAACAATCAATAAAGCCTCGAATCTGACCAGGAACATGTTTTTCCTGAAATACTTCTCTGGATTTTAACACGATTTTGACACTAACAGTTTTCTACACGAATTTGGAAAGTTTAAAATATAATTTTTTTTTAAAGTTTTGTTTTGGTTTCAACATATTTTGAAAATGAATTATATTTTGTAAAACAACAGCTAGTAATTGAAAGTTTGCAGCAACCAAGAAAAATTCAATAAAAACATGAGTTTTAAAAAATTATTTTAAAAAATCAGGAGTCAAGTATTAAAGTTCTTTTTTTTTAATATCCCAATATTCAGAATTTCTAATTTTTTGGCATAAGTCATCTTGAAGCAGCATTACACTAAAAAGAAACTTAAAAATCATAGGTCACCGACCTCATTTTCGAAATAAACTACAATTTTCTTCTGTGCGAAGGGTGGCGGAAGGTTTTGTGTTAAATATAAGATTTGCAGTTGTAAACAGAACGTTTTTGTCACATATTCTTAGTTATTATGTTATATCTTATCAAAATAACAAGTTTCATCAAATTCTGATTGTCAGAAAAAAAATGTAACTGTTAGCGCGACGAAGATATGAAAATTTAGCGACAGTTTATACTAATTTATTTAGCTCGATTCTGAAGAAAGCTTGTAGCTTATCGAGTCACTCTCGAGTTCGCTTCCTGGAAAAACCAGTATCGGTGTCATATGAGGAAGTACGGTCGTGACCCCAGTGGGGCTCGAACCCGCAACCTCCGGGATGAGCGGCCGACACCTTAACACCGCACCCCTTAGCGATCACGTGATATACTTGAAAAAGTATCTGGTAAATGTTTACAGGTTTCTGTATCCACTTTTGAATTTTATATTTGTACTTACTATGTTATAGCCCATCACAACAATATATTAAATTTAACAAATTTTGACTTTCAAAATAGAAATATTTTGAAACTGCCGTGATCGTCTTTAAACAGTTGCAAAGATTACGTACCTTTTGTTTTTTGAAAACCTTGCTGATAATGCTTTCTTTTGCTTTCAAAATGTCTGCAATGTATGATGCATAAACGCCTGGTATCTTGTGGAGAAGTGGGAAAGAAGATAAGACATTGTTGATTCTAGGATTTACTAATATGTCCACCATATCCGCATACTCCCGAAATACATAAAGTTCTGTCTCATCCGCGTTGAAAACTTCGCCAGTCAACTACGGATAAAATGATTTGGGACAGGGGCAGTGAAGAAAATTTGAGAATTGTCAACAGTACTAGGCATATGTAAATAAACCTGCAGAATTAGTTTTAAAAATTGCCATTAAACATGATTTTATGCTTACTTTCTGTTTTAAATCCCAAAACAGTTCATGTGCAGTTACTCATATTTTATGTTTTATAGTCTAAAATGGATTTTAATTAACTCGAAGATGTTACAGATAAAATTACAAAACGAAAATTCGAGACTTTACCGTGTACGCCAATAGCTTTGTCAGGGAATGTTGTAGTTTAGAAGTGAACTCAAAATCTTCACCATTATGGACTTCGATTTCCGTCATGAGATCGCCGATGGCATGATCTAAAGCACTTCGCTCAAAAGGCATACTGCTCCCCGGCCCTTGTAAACTGCCTTAGCAAATCCTTTTCTGAGATGATCATGAGCCACACAATACCCATCTTTATAGAACGCCGTACTTTGAGATCCGAAAAGAATCATTTCCCCGTAGAAAGTTTCCGGTCTGTCATTTAAATGTTCCTTATACGCATTGGAGGAAGTGGCTTTGATTAACTCCCCAGTGTTTAGAATAATAAAATTAAAATGTAATAATTTAACTTTATAAATGTCTCCATAGATTTGTGCGAATTCCGAAAATCTTTCGTGGATGTTTTCTGCTTTCACATCAAGAACACTTCCAATGAACGGTAGACCTCTTGGGCCGGGTATCCGCTTTCCTTTCGTGGTCTTTCTTTTCCGCATGAATAAGGTAACAAAAAGTCCGAAAATGCAGAAAACAATGACAATTAACATCTTAGTACATACTAAAGATCTATTTGTTTTTAGTTTTGTTAACGTGACAAAATCACATTGAGTTATTCATTAGGAATAAAGTACTACGTACACGAACACTTTAACCTGATTCCCCTAACCTCAATTAACATATTCTCATGGTCGATTAAGTGTCTATAACTTCCCCAGCTTTCGTGTTACGAATACATATACATGTATGATTAAAGATATTATATTTTCGTTTTATATTTTTAACAAACCCTTTTCTGTATATAGCTCAGTTAGTAGCGCGCTTGTACTTTTAATGTGTACTTCGTGTATTCGAGTCCCACAAATATTCAGTCAGTAAATCCATCTCACATATAGTTTTAGATAATTAAATGTCTTAAAGTATATATTTTTAAATGTATATAATTTGTGCTTCTTTTTTAACTGATTTCTTTTCTTATTTGATGTATGAATGTTTTTATCCTTACACAATTTCATGCCTAGCTTACACCCCAGCAGTTACGACGAATAGGAACCTCATTTTAAGATTGCTCCTGTACACCCCGTGTAATAATAAATAATAATAAAAATAAACTTTATTTATGAAGGTAACATAAAAGACATAAAAAGAATTACAAAGTATATCAAAACATATCTTTTTTCCATATGGCCTTCAAAATAATAAAAAACAACAACAAAAAAAAAAACAACAAAAACGATAAACTGTAAATCTGTAAACGATTGTTGCGATTTCTCTCCTTTGAGGAGTTAACATGGACCAAATGTCATTACCATAACACAAAACCATGTAAAATGGTAAGATATTATACAGGTCAGATTACCATTTGTACCGATTATGTTTTGAGCATATATTTTGTTATCTGCTAAACGTTTTACATGTATCAAGATGCGACATTTGATTCACACAAACATTCATCGAGCTGACGGCAATGTAAACTCACAGCTTTTAGAGTCTTAATTTCTTCTCATCGTGTGTAACTTGGAAACAATAAAGATTTGTCGAATAAATGTGATCGTACTTGCTATTCAATTGGTATTTTGGGCAAGCTTTTTTATTTCTTAATTTTTGGATATCGACTGCAGTGTTACAAACAATAGAAGCTATCTGTTTTAATGTAACAGAGTGAATGACAGCTTTGTTACTGTTTAGCATCGATGTATTTTGAAAAATTAAATGTCTTGTTTCAGGTGCAGATCATGTTTCAGGTGCTACTAACACCCCGTTAAAACTCTGTTACAATGGAAGTTACGTCACAGTGACATCGCGGGTTACAAATTTACAATTATTGACCTTTGTTGGATTCTGTAACGCAGTAACATGTAAAACGAATTCGAATAGACGCAGTAACAGAACACAGATAGTTTGCATGAGAAACCAACGTCCATGAATTAAATACAAACGCTAAAAGTTGAATATTAAGACTTTAACATCAATTTTATTGTCAAATAAGGGTTATCATGTGTAAACCGCAAATGAGTATAAAAAGTCTATGACATAAAGACAATACGACTACGTTTAGTTTAGATGACAGAAAAACAAATACGTTACTTACAGATAGTGAAAATACAGTTAGTTAGGAAACACTTAAAAAATATTCTTCCACAAGTCCTAGAGCTTAGATATTTATCATGTGGCATTGCCTAGTGGACCTCTACCAAGGTTGTTCAAAGCATGACCCCTGGGTCAAAATTGACCCAGCCAGAAGGGTTATTCTTTTTATTGATCATAAATTTATAATATTCTTGATATGAATACTTGTAAATTTCTAGAAGTAATGGTGTTTAGGCAAATAATAAAAATCTAATATTTTTCTCTCAGTAATATACGTCTCCATGAGTTTCGTTTAGTAAAGTATTATGATTAATACGTTTATAAATATATTGGATGAAAATGGTGCAAAGTCGAAAGGCTGTCATGGCCTAGAGGGTAACGTGCCTGACTATGGAGCAGTTTATGCATTGTCCCCGTAAGACCATGTGAGAACCGTCGTGGCGCAGTGGTAGTGCGTTCGCCCCAGGATCGAAGGGTCCCGGGTTCGATCCCAACCATAGCCATGTCGGTAGTGTCCTTAGGCAAGAAACAAATGATTCCACATTTGCCTCTCTCTCTCTCTTCGAAGTTGATTCCATCTGGAATGGGTCTCGAGAGCGTTTAATCTAAGTTGTAAGAACTTGTTTCGCAATCGAGAATGAATAAATTAGTATGAATAAAAATAATAAATAAATAAAAGTGAGACCATGTGTAGTCCGAATGCATTTTTTAAAGCTCTATTATGTTCTTTTTAATTTTCCATTCAGACTGTTTCCGTTTCCGTTCATGGCAGTTGACCAACTTTTGAAAACAAAATACAAAACTTCGAAATATGACATAACTGACAAGGGGAGGTCTATATGGAATAAAGGAGCGTTGATGAATTGACAATAGATGGTATCTTGCAGCGAAGTAAATATATAGAGAGACTATTTAAATATCTATACTGCACACAAAAAGTATGTAACCAATATTACCAAGAGTGATTTCAAAGGCGCTGAATAGTCTACTCCTGTATCGAAAAGTAAGAAAAGGGAACTATCCTCTCCACTAGATGGTGCCGATATTCAGAAATCTAAAACATCAGAAACTCCTATCATGTTAGCAAAAGAAGACATCGCTGCCATAGCTAACGTCTAAAAAGAAACATTGATCATTCCTTACCCTACAACTAGTGCAGATGTACAAACTATCATTGACGGTGTACTTGCTGGACTAAATGAATTGATCCAACAACTTGAGCACGAAAACGATACACTGCGTGCACGTGTCTCCAAGCTTGAACGTGACGCCAACATCGCCGAACAGAACAGCCGTCGGAACTGCCTTCGCATCAGTGGACTTTCTGAGCAAATTCAGGTTCCCGAAATTATGAAACAAGATGCTGCAACATCTTCTCATGCAAGTGCCGACGTTGATATTTCGAGAAAACCCTACTCCGCGGACAGCAAAATATTAGAAATTACGAGAGTGTTGGATGTTGATTTGACGCCCAATGAAATCGACCGGGCACATCGTATCGGTACACCGAACCCGGGTAATAGTCAAGTTCTCTACATATAGAGCAAGATATGTCTTTTATAGGTCCAGGGTTTAACTGAAAGACTGTGGCTATTCGTGTGTCTTCGTTAATGAATATTTAACACGGATGCGCTCATCTTTATTTTACAAGGCCAGACAGCTACTAAATGGCCGGTACTTGACTGGTGCTTGGACCGATGATGATACAATTATGGTTAAAGACGCCAAGCGCAAGGTCCTCCGCATCTGTATAGAAACTGAGTTACTGACAGTTAAAAGTCAGTTCCGAAGTATCGTCCTATGCAGTGCCACCCAGAATCAACTCTCAAGCATAGTTTGGGCATAAACACTAACTAATGGGTGTACCGTTCTTTTCGTAGGGAAGAGTTTATGTATAAGTAAACTGTTTGACTGTCGCTTACAGTAATAACTCGAGTGTTGAGTTACGCATCACGTTATTACTATATTTTTTTCAGTGTAAAGCATGATACATTTGTCTGACTGTTATTTATGTATTGTATAACAATTAGTAAGATTTTCTAATATTCTGTTTGTGCATGTATATGATGAAATACACAGAATTAGAAGAACATTGACAATCTTACTATCTAAACGTGCATCAAATTCTATCGTCAAATAAATAGTTACATGATTGTATACATGCCGATTGGAGTGCATAGAATTATACCAAAACTAGTTTTTTGAATATTTGTCATTAATTAATTGTTTTCAACTAGACTAAGTGCGTTAATCGATATTGAATTAGTTCCCTTAGACTATACGTAGTGTATGGCATTGTACCAAAACTAGTTTTTGAATATTAATATTATGTGAATTGATATTGAACTAGCTCCCATAAACTATGCAGTATTTTAAGGTGTACAGGTAGCATTTGTACAAGATAAAATTCGTTATATATTTGTACACTTATTTTTTTGACGCTTGTGTCACGCAACATCTCAAAAAGTAATTAATTTAAAATGTGCATGTAACACTGGTACTAGACAAAGTTAATACAATCTGTGGTAATGTACATGTACACTTATTTTTTGAAGCTTGTGTCACGTAGCATCTCAAATGTAAAACATTATAATAATACGTGATTGGTACTAGACAAAAAGTTTTAGTATTATGTAGATTCCTTCTACCAGGCCCGTAGCTACACTGAGGCATAGGGAGGCCGGTGCCTTCCTGTTTTTCTGCCAAGATTATGAAAAAAAGGATATATTTTGAGGCACCATCTTTTCAGCATAGCCGAGCTGAGGCACTATTATTTAAGCGAGCATGACACTATGCCTTTAAACTAGCGTTTTAGGATGACAAAAACCGCAAACACGTTGGCTATTTCGAAATTCTTATATTTCTGCAGATCTATATGTAACTGAAATCAGGGTCCGTATATATATGGGCCCTGCTGAAATGTACGCGAATCCTTTTAATGTCATTTATTGTTTCCGAAATCGGTATCTTAAAAGTATCAAAAACATATTTGAAATGCAGGAAAATGCACGAAATGGCACCCTCGACATGGACATGCCCCCGGACCTCCCTAGAAAGTGCCTCCCTATTTTTTAACCTCTGGCTACGGCCCTGCTTCTACACTTATTGTTCATGCTATTGTGATACAATATCTATATAAATATCAGATTGTGTTACAATTTATCTAAGTAAACAATTAGTGATCTGTTACAGGCACGAAACAACGTATTTAAAAACATAAATTATGTAGCTTAACTTCGTATCGATCTTGAAGGTAACAATACAAGTTAGCTTCCTTTTATGAAAATCACAACTCATTTGTCCGAACTTATTCTTACAAGTTATTGTGCACAACACTATGCATGTATTTTGTCAGTTTATGTCATATTTACTGAACCACCATAGTATGTTCTGTTCTGTTCGCTCTCACTATTTCTATCACACATATCTTCCCATAAAACTTAACCTTATCATTCGGACTAGTTTTCGTGATGAGCGCTTGTCATCTATTGTTTTGTGCACGTATGCATGGTTCTTATTATCCCTGTTAGCAATAACATAATGTGTAACAAATCCTTCACCACGGTTATATACTTGCCCATTGAAATACATATTCTTCCTATACACTATTATTATCCTTGCCATTGCATCTTACTCATAACAAACATATTCCCTAACCATGCAACTAAAGCTTCAAGCAAAGCATAGCATCAAACACCAACATAAGCGCATTTTATCTGGCCTTAAATTCACAGAAAATCGTTCTTTCACTAGATATGTTATTTTTACAATCACAGGCAAACCACCCTGGACCATCGATACCAAGTAATAGTTAATGGGCAACTAGCAGTACCTCCATATCTAACACATTATCTGCATTAAAGTCCCAGGATCACATTTATAAGTAGCTCTCACTTTATCAAGAAAGATGTCTTACTGACAGAAATGACCTTTATTTGTACCAAAAACATTCCTAATTTTTTTTTAAAATCGATAAGTACACATTAGAGACATAGCTCAGTATTTTGTTCAATGGCATTGCAAAAAATAAGAAAAGCTTTCTGCCAACTCTTTTACTTGAAGAAAAGACTTGAATACGAAAGATAGGCATATGCCAACATTATTTTGGAGTGTATACAACATGGCTCAATCATTATACTATCAATGAACTTATTTTACTATATTAGTAAATTCAAAGTGATCCTGGGACTTTAATAACTTACAACAAATTCCTCTCAGTCTAACAGTATAATGTACAAAGCCTTTTAAAGCGACTGCACTCCAGATGAACAAGTTACGCTAAAAAAAGAAAATTTTCAATTTCAAGAAAACAATTGTCATTACTGTATCAGGGGCATTGTATTATGATAACGTGACAAGTTTTCTAACAAAAGAAACAATTAAAATGTGTTGTTTTGCTTACTTTTATTGTAGAAAATATCACCCCGTGACTAACGGGGTGGGCTCTTTGGTATACCAATATTTTTAACTCGCATCAAATCAGCTGACTCCGTAGTGTAGTAGGTTAAGCCGCTGTAAATATTTTGTAAGCGCAAAGATCCGAGTTCAAAACCTGGCTCGGGTAAATATTTTTTTTCTACCTTTATTTTTAGCTCTTACACAAAGAAAATAATCTTGATGCTGACAAATTGAATATATATTGATTTTACCAAAAAATTAAAATTTACTAAGAATTTGGAGTGCAGTCGCTTTAAACAAGATCGACATTCTCGCACCCGAGTTTAGTATATTTGATGTCCTTGCATTAACAGAAACGAGGTTAAATTCAAGCGTCTCTTATAACGAAATCAAACTTCCTGGCTTTCATATTCCCGAGAGGAAACACAGAATTGAAAATAGTTTCGGTGGTGGTGTTGTGTAGGAAACGTGGTTCTACAAAAGAAGACCAGACCTCGAGTTAGGAGATTTAGAGTGTATCTGGATTGTACTTCTATCTTCTCATATCTTTATCGCTTACATCAATAATGAGAACGACGTTTTTTTCAATTTCCTTTATTCCATTTTTGACAATTTCTGCTC
The DNA here is from genome assembly GCA_022818135.1 of Saxidomus purpurata. Taxonomy (NCBI): domain Eukaryota; kingdom Metazoa; phylum Mollusca; class Bivalvia; order Venerida; family Veneridae; genus Saxidomus; species Saxidomus purpurata. The sequence continues at coordinate 15,905,664 of JAFMSR010000001.1, read as the reverse complement.
ATTGCAGCTTTAATCACATTTTTTTCAGCCCGCGCTTCTTTTCTTTTTCGGACTTCGCTTTTCTATCCTTATATATAAACATAGTCATTTTACATTTAATTCCAATAAAAACGCGCGAATTTCATGAATAGTGAATAGACTAATATGGATGCAAAAAATACTTCCCCGGCCAGGACTTGAACTCATGATTCCAAGTTGCGACAACTGTCGAATTATCCGCTACGCCACACGTCTTTGATGGTATTACAAGGCTATATTACTATAAACATTTTCTAACAAAATATAAAGGCATAATTTTACACCGGGCTACTGGACCACTGATATCTTGTTTATGTAAATATGATAATAATAGCGAATTTTACCTGCAGTTTATTAATTTACTAATATATTTAGTTTATACTAATTTATCTTAGGTCGATTGTGAAACAAGTTATACAATTTTATTTTTATGTTTTTCAGTGAATTATAGAGTTTTCTCAGTGAAATAAAGTGATAATCCACAGTTTTGAAACAGTGGATTACCATTTTTTATTTTTCACTGTTTTGCAATCTTTAACCCGGATTTACGTCAAAAGGATACCGAGCGTAATTAATGCTGGAAACCATGCGACGATGATGTCGTTTAAATGACGTCATTTGCGCTATGTTTCTGGTGACGTTTCCGCGATTTTCGATATTTTGCAGAAACAAACTCAATAAAAGTAGAATTTTAACCATAAAATAAACAGAAAAATTGTTGGTATCGGTGTAATATCACGTTAATTTCACTCGTGAACACCAAAAGTTGTTATTTTCACTCGTGGCTGCGCCACTCGTGAAAATATCACTTTTTGGTGCTCACTCGGTGAAATTATAACATGATCTTACACCGAAACCAAAATTATCCTCTATATATTAATCACTCTCGGCACCTCATTCCTGATGGTATCCGTCGCCGTGAGGGTATGAGAGAAGAGAGAAGAGAAGCCAGTTTCCCTTATAATGCTGGGCACCGAGCAAGGGAGCTTCTAGTACCATTTTTTCGTCTTTGGTTTGACGAGGCCAGGGAGCAAACCCACGACCTCTCGCTCTCGTATTTTACCTATACATACTATAATTATGTCACGGTACAGATTTAAGGACGAAATCAAAATTTGGGTATAAAATGTGTATACTGTCCGATAGCTCAGTCAGGTTAGCATTTGCCCTGTAAGCAAAGGGTCCCGGGTTTAAATCCCAGTGGGGCTGCATATTTTTTCTCACCTTGTGACATTTGGCGTGCTACATAGGACTGTGACATAATTGCTTGAACAATCTTACGACGCTTGCAATGTTAATTCGATTACTATTATAGCTGGATTCCTGAAATTCGAGGACGAAAGTCCAGTTCCCAGGGGCGTATATCACGGAAAGGACTTAAAGACTGCTGGGCTGGATAGCATAGTGGGACATTCTCCCCGTTAGCTAAGGGTACCGGGTTCGAGTCCCCTTTTCTCACCCTGTGACATATACACACAGCGCAGTATTTTGCAACGATATTGCAAACGTACGTGTAAGAAACGCTTTCCGACAACGCTTTTTAGTGAAGAATCGACAAAAATATGAAAACAGGTTTACGTCAGCATTGTTTTAGAGTAAACTGAACACAGTTCAATCATTATTCTATCGGTAAATTTATCAGTCTATATAAGTATCTAAAGTAATAATGTTGCTTTAAGAGAAATATTTATGTATTATTGATAACATCTTTATTACTTTTGTCCTAGGTAATTTCGAAGCATCTTTTATGTAAAAAGTGAAAAGGTAAAGTGTTTGTTTATTATAGTGTCACACCTACTTAAAGGGCCAGCCATTTCTGGCTTGTGAGACACCTTCTTTTTGAGCACATTTACCTCCCGAATCCTATCCTTTTAATGCCAGGCACCAAGCAGGTAGGCATACGGTAACCATTATTTATATAGCTGGCGGCTCACCAACCGACCATATCAGAACGGACCCCTGCTAAGATTCGAACCTTCGACCCCCTGTTCCCAAGACGGATGCCTAAACCACTAGACCAATGGTATTTAAAGCAACATTCTTGACCAGCAGCAACCAGATCTACACATAGAAGTTATAGCTTTACAGTTTGGTCATTATTGAATATTTAATATTGCTGTCCATTTTGAAACATCAACAAGTCTGTTTTTTTAAAATTATCAGGGTTAGGGTACAGAAATGTATATGTGAATATTAAAGATGTAAAATTGTATTGCTATTTACATGTAGTGGGTTTGTTTTGATAATGGTAAAAAGGAAACACATTGAAAAAAAAAAGTTTATTGAGATTTTATGTACAGTTCAGTATCAAACACCGTTCATTCCATTTAAATCATCTACGATAATCATTTATACAATACAATATATATTCTACATGTTAAGTGTACAGTCAAACCTGTGTTTAAGACCACCTCTGAATAAAGACCACCATGTCAATAAAGACCAGCAGGGAGATCACAGAGCACTATTCATCTGAAATAGAAACACCTGCGCAGACCGCCTATCAACACAGATCACATTTGTAGTTTCCATGCAGTGGTCTTTGTTGACAGGTTTAACTGTATACTAAAATGATGAACAAAACAGTCCTATCTTTTAATTCACAAACTCACTACAGTACATTGTATCCTTTTTGTAACCAGATTGAAATACCAAAACAATTAGTTGCATCATGCATTTCTCAGGCAGGTACTCAACTAATTCAAATTTACTTGAGATATTGCTGCGAGAATGATACAGTTACTTCAAAAGATGCATTTTTACTATGCTATGTGAGACCTTCATAAGTATATAAAAAACTGTTTTGTTGGTTATTAAGATACAACAGTTCTGCTTAATAATGATTAAGTTGAAATATATCTAAACAAGAACATTTGTTTAAGTGATTCATACTGTTCAAATTATATCAAACACATCAATATTGTACAACTCATTTAAACTCACAGGAAAAGTTTTATAAGGCAATATGTAGCGTTGTACAATACTGTTGTTACACCACATCACACACAAGTATGTTGTCATTACACACTAAACCTACAATAAGTCTGGAATATTTAGCATGATAACAGATGGCACAGCATTCAGTATCACACTTCAGTATCTCTCCAATCATCTTACAGTCAGGAGTAAGCTGTACAACATTCTTAGAGCCATACCCACATACAAGCACATTTCCATTCTCTGTTAAACATACATCTTCAGCACCGTTTAACTCCGAACTGTTGAATACTGCAAGAACCTTTCCATCGCTACCAAGTGCAATAGGCCCGTTATTACTATCAGCAACATAGATCTTGGAACCATCATTGCTGACAGCTAGACTGTAGATGCTAGGGAACATTTTCTGTCCAGACTGGTCTGTGTCGAACTGCTGTAGCTTGGTACCTGATACTGTATATATGTATACAGTTGAGATGTCTGAAATGTACAGTTGTCCAGCTAAATATGTCAGACCATAACACATGTGGTTTGTTTTGATCTGTTTTGTAGGTACCATTTTATTTCCAAGGGAGACAAACTGAATGCAATTACGGATACCACAGCTTACAGCCGTTTCGAGGTTACTTATGGAGCAAACGGTATGGACTACCAAATACACGACAATAGTCTGTCACAGAGTATGTTGTGTGGTCAACCCGTTTCAGTTTATTGTTATTTTTATCAGCAAGTATTATTGTCCCATTCTCGATGACACATGCACTGAAAATATTACATTTGTTTCTGTCTGATGGTATTCTAACATTGTATTGCTTCTTCTCTTTAACCTTTAGTAATGTATTGCCCTGTCTCTTATTGTTAGTTTTCGTACTTACAGCAGTGGTCTCCCTTTTACAATTATCATTTTGCCCGTCATCAGTAGCACTGGTTTCTTCTAGTTGGCCAAGTAGATTCAGTTCATTTAACACAAACGTTAACTTTTTCTCTGGTACAAATTTCATTTCTCTAACTTTTGGTTCATCTTTAATTTCAGCAATATACCTTGTAGTACTATCAGCAATATTTTTACCTTTCTTCTTGCTGACAAACATCTGTGATACATTACTGCCAGCAGTAACTAGGTCATCTTTAGCTGATAGAACTTTCACTTTGGTCGTATCAATCTGATGCATTTGCTCGTCCAGTTTGTCCAGTTGTGGTTTATATTTTGCTTCTACATCGATAATAGAGTTCTGTTCGAGTATATCAAGTCTTTCGTTTGCCTTTTGTCTGAATTCTTTTATCTTCCCCAAATGCGTGTCCTTACTTTTCAGAAGTCGTTCTTTTTCTTGCTCAAACTTTGCATATTCATCTGTCAATACATCTGCAGCTGCCCCGAGTTTCTGGTCAATATCTTTGGGGCCTAACGTGTCTGTGTTATTTTGGAGAAAGTCTGGTATGAAGAAAGTGTTTCGACAAGATCTGAAATAGAAAGAAGATATTTTTACTTCCTATGTTTTATATTTTTTTAAAGCTG